>JAMJFZ010003581.1:6412500-7162500 GCA_026225945.1 Cricetomys ansorgei | reverse complement strand
TGACAAAGACAGTTTTGTCTGGCCACTGGACTCTCATACTGAATCTCCAACAAATGGATCACTCTCATTTCTGGTAGAAATTCAGAATGATGCAAACAATCTGGAAAACAGCTTGACATTTTCCTATGGAAATCAACATGCACTTACTGAGTGACCACTAATCACTGCCTTGGTTACCTCATCTAGAGAAACGAGAGCTTCCGTTCATGCTCAAGTCTGCTTTGTTAACAACAAATTATGTTTCATAATTGCCACTAGCTGGGAAGAGGGCAGGTATAAATCACACGTATAAAAACTTGAGTTTATAATGTGTCATATACATATAACATGAGATATGCGCAATCAAAAGAACCATGTATCGAAGGAGCTGCGGAAAGGCAGAGACTGGATTCAACCACGCCTTGCAGTCCTTTTAAAGATGTATGTCTTTACAAAGCAATGGAAAGTTATTTTAAGTTCAAGTAACTTTAAATATAAACCTCAGCTTAGTAATTTATTGACAATCATCCTTGCTTCTATACAGGTTGTAAAATCCAGAAAGAGAAGGCTCTACAACAAACCAGATTAGTGTGGAGATAGGCTCAAGTAGGTCCAGTGTAGTACACAGATATAAGATATACTTTGGTGGGCGAATGGTTCATATTTTGGGGATAGAAACATGTGAAGAAGAGTGAAATACCAAGTGGATGTTCAATTCCTAGCATAGAAGAGTTGTTTGCTGTAGTAATCCAATTCCTGATATACATTTGTTTTCATTTGTTGTCGCGAGCAGAAATAGCTATAAGTATTCTATTGGGAAAATTAACATAGAATCTACATATCTGTGTTCAGAAAACCTGAGGGATTCACTGTTGTTGTTGCTGTTTTTAATCCTCTTAGCAGAGCTTTCAAAATCTTGACTGAGATGAAAGAAAGCAAATGTCAGGCTTTATTTTTTCAAATGTGACAGCTTAACTACTACTCCTCTAACATGCATTTGTTAAAAACAGGAATCAATAAAAATGAATATGCCAAACTGAAGAATTATTTTAAGTTGAGACTTGTCTATACTCTGGAGTTAGTAGAGAGTCAAGGGCAATTGTTTCAGGGTCTTTAAACAGTTGGAGCATAGTGTTATTTATGACCACTTGAGGAAAGACAAATGGCTCCTCTAAAGATCTCCTGCAGGGAAGGTAGATAACTTTGTCTTCCCTCATCACTACCCCAAGCTGAACACTCTTTTTCAATGAACCATGTTTCCTGGGACAGCAGCCATGACTGGGAAGAGTATGCGTTAGAGGCTATATTAAATTGAGAGTGGACATACATTTCATTCACCATTTAAGGATCAGGGTAAGACCGAATTCTACACGCACACACACACACACACACACACACACACACACACACACACACACACACAGAGAGAGAGAGAGAGAGAGAGAGAGAGAGAGAGAGATGCATACACGCATGCACACATGTCCTTTTCATTCTTCTTTCCTTATGTCTCCTTCCTTTTGTTTCTTACTTGCACCCGCCTTTCCTTTCTTCCTCTCCTTCCAACCCTGGGAATCCTTCTTCTGTTCTTCACTTTTGTCTTTTCACATTCTATTCTTCCTCTTTTAATCTTTGTTTAGGCAAAAACAAAACAAAAAACACATAAAACTACATTAATGAGTGATAATAAAGACACCTAACTGTTCTGACATGAATAGAATACCTTTAATCCTTTCTTTTCTCCAATCAGATATTTCTGATCCTAAGAAACCTATGACATCCACCTGCAGGTCTTTCAGAAAAGGCAGGCTATTTTTCTTAAAGCAATTAGTAAAATGTCCTCAGAGCAGTTTGTCAGACTGCATGATTCTTTGTGAAAATAATGTTTATTTCTTGGAGATACATTTTGATTATAATTGTTTTACCTAAAATGTGTGGTCTTGTTCTATTATTTGACTATATTGTCAATAATACCCACTATGACCGGGTGCTTCTCACTTACCAGATGGGGAGCTCCTGATGTTTGAGCAATTTACTGAAATTTATGGTTAACACCTGGTTTTTTGTTTTGACTGTCCTAATAGGAATTGCCAAGAGGAATTCAAAACTTGCTGGAATTGCATTATTGGATCTGACCCAGGAAGAAAATGAGACCACTTCGAGCTTTGGTAGGAAGTAATTGTAACAAACAGAAAGCACCATTTCTGCCTCCCTGTCTCCTCAAGTCCTAGAAGGGGATGGGAACTCCCATGGGTAGTGGAGAATTGAGGGCAATGACACCTCTTCGCTTTCAAAGAGTCATGAAATGCAGTATAATTGTCATCAACTGGTGGGATAGTTGCACTTTAGCAGGTTACCACTTTAGATTGCTTCCAAGCTGTGTGATTTGTAGTAGGGGAGATTTGTTTAGGCCATAGTCTCTAGTCAAGTTCTATCTCTGCTCAGAGAATATAATTTTCTAAACCTCACGGTCATATACAAGATAGAGTCTGGCACATGAAACAAGTGTTAAATCGAATGTGGTTTGGATTGATTCTATCTAATGTGATAAGAAATCTAAAAACACATCCCTAAATGTCCAGATAAATCCCTCCACTTCAATATTATTTTGACTAAAGCAATCCCACCTACTCTAACAGATTTCTTTTTAAAGTACATACCACTGAAACATCTTCCTAACACGTTAACAAATGGGAATGATTAAGACCATCACTTTTTTAAAAATACCAGTTTAGCACAATCCAATAATTATATGGGATGGAATACTATTTTAAACTTTCAAGTAAGTAATTAATATACTTGTGAATATTTAATATTAGTACTGGGCTTAGAGCATGTCATTTTGGGTGACTGTAATAAAACATCTGATCTAGTAGCTTTAATACCAAATACTTATTTCCAATAATTCTAAAGGATGGAAAGCCTGTACTCAAGGGGACAGCACAACCAATATGAATTGAGAGCTCATTTCCTGATTTGCAGCTGTTCATGTTATCATTTGACTACACTAGGCAAAAAGCAGAGTCGAGGCAAACTCAGCCATTTTTATACGGACACTAATCTCTTTGATGAGGTCCCCACCCTTATAGTCGTAATAACCTTAGAGTCTACCTTCTAAAACACTGTCACATTGGGGTGGAGGATTCCAATGCACGAACTTTGTCATTTGACACAAATATTGAGTTCAGTGAGAGTGAGAAGGACAGAAATTGTCTTACAGATCCAGTGAAGAATTAGTGTTCTACAGAAAGTAAAGCAATACCTGTCAAGTGGTATAAAAAGATATTGTACCACAGTGATGTTTTATCTCATAGAAATAAAAAGAAAAAAATCACAAAACTTTTTGTACCAGCATAGCATCATCATTCAGTTAATGTTTAAACTCATACATGATACTTGAATTTGCAAAGAATCTAAATCTGTCTAAGAATACTATAAAAATCTCATATACAGGAAGTGTGTGTAGTTAAAGAACAAGTTTAATACCAGAAAATAAAATTGTCACTTAATATTTGACATTTTGAGAGGACTTTAAAAGAATGAACAGAAGCCAAAAATTATCCATCTCCACTAAAAATATCACTGCAATGTATGCAAAGTGCTTAAGCCACATATCTATATGTTCCCTGAACTCACCATTTCATCATTTGACTTGCTTCCTACCTGTGGCATAATGTTCCTGATGACAACGCTTTTGCATCCATTACTCTGCACTTCTTAAACTACTACCCAACAATTTCTATGACACACACTGCCTGTTTAATATCTATGTTTTCTTATTTTCTTCATACATTTCAAAATCTCTGCCTAAACAAGATTTGAACAGTGATGACATGCTAACACAGAATGGGAAAAAGCTTGGAGGATCTCAACCCTAGACAAACTAAGGGCAACTGGTGAATTCTGAGAGGCTGAGAAATTGTCTTGCCCAGGGATCATCCTTGAAATGGTTAACTAACACTGAGTGGTCATTCCTGACCATCATATATCTATAAGTAATATTATACTGACTGAGAAGGTTATATTTATGTATTTAGAAACACACACACACACACACACACACACACACACACACACATAGATATGTACACATGCACATATATGTGTGGTTTTGTGTATAACAACAATAAAGTAAACAAAGCTATAAATTTAAGAGAAGGAATATGGTACATAAAAGGGGTTTGAGGGAGGGAAGGGATGTGGAAATGATGTAGTTAAATAATTCCAAAAAATAATATCTAAAATGTTTTCATGTTCTTGTATGGAGTGGTAGTAGATGATTCAATCTCACTAATGGGTTATGAGGAGAAATAAGATATACTATAAATGTTATCATAAGTCATACATGGGGTGGGCATGGCTCTGTGCTTTTGTTTTCATTTTTCTATTGAACTTAGTGACAGTTTCTCAATACCATATGAGAAGCAGATCATCTATAGTGAAGGAGTCCATTTCACCGATAGAGGAAACCTCTATTACCACATAATGGGAGACAATTTAACCTAGGCTAGGTGCCAAAGTCATGGAATTACAAAATTAGTCAGTTTATTCCATCCAACATACTTATTGTCCAAAGTTCCAACCAGTTCCCCCTGACTTCCAGTTGTCTTTTCACACTGGTCTCCACTCCTCCCTATGTGAAGCCCAAGACTGTTTTGTCTGTATGTTTTCTTGAGTAGTACTTGAAAGAACATGCAAAGATGTTTAATTCTAGTCTACAATGTAATAAAGAGCCTGTAAGAGAATATTTAACAAAATGACACTTTCTTTCTCAGGAGAACTTGGTTCTAGACAGAGGGAAAATCATTGGACCAAAGTATTGATTGTATTTAGTGATATGCGCACTCTGCGTTCTCCCCTCCCCACCCCAGGTATTCATGACAAAATGTTTATAGGATGCTCACAGACCACATTCAACTCATTTCTTACCTCCACGGCCTGATTGTCACCTTTTCTATGTGGGATTACATTTTATTCATCACAGATTCCCCTATGCATCATGGGAAGAAGCATATCGTCAATAAGTATTTGGAGAATGGATAAATGTAAGCATAAAACTGATGTCTTTTTAAGAAACACAGACTATGATTAAGTGACGAAGGCTTGTGAATGGTCTTCTTCTGTTTTACTCTAAGTCAATTATGTCTCTCAGAGAATATTTGGAAATATATGAAGACATTTTTTTTTTGCCACTATTGTAAGGGGTGTTGTTAGCATCTAGTGTTGGTATTGAACATTTTATGATGCACAGAGCAGAACTCCGCACCAAACATATATTACAAATGTCTCAAATGATTGTAAAGGTCAATAATTACAATATCAAAAGCCCTGCCCTGGGCCACACAAGCCAAGTGCCATTTCAGTACATCTAAGCTGTACAAATCCAAATGACAGTGGTTCTTCATTCTGTGATATCAAGTGCCATTCAAAAGTAAATAGTCCTTTAAATGACATGTGAAGATATATTGTTTAGATGGTATAGCACAGGGCTTCGAAGGTGGCTCAGCTGTTAATGTCTGTGCCATGGAAGCATGAGCTTCCCAAATAAAAAAGCCAAGCATGGTTGTGCCTGTTTATTATACTAGTACTGTTGAGCATCAGTCCAAGAGAGACAGGTGGATCTCTAGAGGTCATTGTTCAGCCATCCTGATCAACCAATGAGCACTGAGTTCAGTGAGTCTATCTCAAAGATTAGGTAGTGAAGGATAGTGAAAGTGGGAGATACCTGGTGCCTGCTTTATGCTTTTCACATGCACAAACACTCGTGGGCATATATAGCATCACACGCACACACACACACACACACACACACACACACACACACACACACACACACACCAAATCATTCACAACACGCACACACAAAGTATAGCACATGCAATTATAAATCAATACATATTTTTGAAAAAGAAGATAAAAAATCATGCTATGAGTTGATGGACTTAATATTATAATTATTATAATTATCTAAAAGCATATTCTTTCTTTTTATTAAAAAAAATCAACTCTACAACAGATCGTTCAAGAGGTATTCCAGAAGAAGATATTGTTATGGGAGATGTTGGCTTCATGCACGCTGTTGCTACTAGGACTTTTCAGTAGCGTAATGAGGAACTGAAAGACAGAGATATTGATGGATTGAGCCTCAGCTAGTCTATGTATTTGGATCTTAGGATTTTTTTTTTATTAGTTAGAAGTAGAAAAAATACTAAAAGTAGAAATTATGACAAAATAAAAAAATATAAAAATTATGACAAAATATAAGCAATTCGGCAGTTTTGTTTTCAGGGATATTATAATTAAAGCTAAAGATTATTGTTCATAAAATGAAAAAAATGTGCTTATTATAGAAAAAGGTCAAATATGTTTATATGAATTCAATGCAGCCTATGTTTACAGTGTTTCTAAAATCTACAGTAGTCCAAGATAATGCCAGGGTAATAAAATACAGTAGTCTGAGCTAGTGCCCTATACATTCTTTTACTGCTCACTTTCTAACGCGGAGCAACTTCAAGCCCTATAAGCTTCATTCATGGTGAATGATTAAAGGAATGTGTCCCCCTCTATTCTTTATATCATAATTTTTGCTGCACTTGTTCCCTGATGACTCTGGTTAGATGGAAAAATGTTTGCCATCATGCTGCATTTGCAGTTTCCCAACCAGTCTAACAGCTCATCAAATACAGGTGCTCATTTCTAAGAAGTAATAGATTATCGAAATTTAGGAGGCCATATATGAAGAAGGAGCCCTAAGCCCCTATGAAAACAAAAGAAGCAAAAAAAGACTGCCCTACCTTCTTATTCTATTGTCTGTGAAATGGGGATTGCTGTGGGTTTGTGTGTATAAGCCACTGAGAGCTCTAGGCATTAGTTATGCATATACTTGCCACTGAAACTCTTAAAAAATATATGCGGACTCCAAGTCCATTGTTACAATAACTGTTTTATTCTGAGACCCCCAGGTCTGCTTCATCTGGGATGCAAAAAAACTAGTTTGCTCCCAAGAGAATATAAATGGCGTTTCAAGTGTTGTGTGATGGATAAGAGAAACAAACTGCAGGAATTATTTGCAACTCTTCTCTCAGATCTGATAACCTGGGCACCATTAATGAGAAAAAAAAGAAAAGAAAAAGGACAAAATATCCCACTGCACAGTTGGGGATTAAAATCAAACCTCTAAGGCCTCTGGATGTTTTACTCTAGCGACTCTTGTAGGCAAGGACTGTATAGTGTTCAAGCCATCAGGGTCTACCCTTGGCAACTGTGCTGGATTAGAAGAGATTTGATTCTACCTGGGAGACAATGCAGGGAATCAGGAGTGCAAGTACCCCTTGCATCTTTTTTTTCTGCATTGTTTGGAGCAATCGCCATCACATGAATAGCACAGAGGAACAGTCCTTGGCAAGTTCTTGCACCTCTTGTCAAGCCCCGGTTTACATTGCAAATTCCATTTATCCCTGTGCCCCATCAGAGATGGCTGGTGAAGCTAACGGGAGATTTATTTTTAGGGAAAAACAGAGTAGGAGAGCTGGGAGGAAGGAACATCCCAGGGGGGAGGGAACTGGGAAGGGTGTCAGTGAGGGAAGCTTCCCTGTTGTCCCCTCTGAGCTTTGCCTCCTGCCAAGTGTCTCTCTTAATGAAGTCCCCACTAAGGCAGTGACTTCTTACAGCACAGAGGAAGAAAATGTGACAACAGCTTCCTTAGGGGCCAAAGAGCAAGATGAAGCCCTCAAGCTTCCAACCATGTCCCCTGGCATGGCCTTTGAGATCGTGGTTACCCCCTTTTCTTACAGAGAAGGACAGGCAGAACGGACTAGTTCAATGTTGCTGTTCCACTCACAGAGAAGGAAAGTTTGAGGCTTGTAAAACTGTATTCCAATCTCGCCTTCTGCTGAGTCCCTATTTCTTAAGGCGAGTTGTCCTGCCTCTCTGAGCCTCAAACTCCTCTTTGGCTAATTAAGGAAAAGACTAATACTTAACAGTGAATACCTCATAAGTACCATTTTAGGATGTATTGAGCTGAATAAGGAGATTAGATATTTCACTCCTATATTCTTAAAAATTGTCAATTTCATATATGTATTCTTTTTTACCATCGCCTTCTCTCGTCCTCCTCTTTCTTCACTGAAACATTTCTTCTTAATGGACTTCACTCCTTTGATTTGATGATTTTTGTTTTCTTTTGTGTGGGACCTACAGAATTTAATCATGGTTGCTTGCATGAGCATGGGTGGGAGGCTATTTCCTGAAATATGAACAACTTACCATTGGTCATTCCTCTGATAAAAATGGTACTCTCTCTGCCAGCGCCAAGAATCCCTCAGTAAAAAGTGGAGGCCTTATGAGCACATCCCCTCTGGGTGATGAAATGGTGATTTGCCCAATCTTGTACAAGTAAGCACAACTGTAGTAGTTTTACGAGTGCAGTGGCCATGCTGTGTTCAGATGACAAGATATCTCAGTCTTCCCCAATTTCTAGTCTTTCCATTCTTTCTAGCCTATCTTCTATGACGTTCTCTGAGTTTTGGTGCTTGTGATATAGATGCCCTATTTACAGCCAAGCACTCCATAGTTATTTATTCTCAGCTCTTCAGTCATGTTGTGAGTCTCTGCTTTAATTACTGCTCACATGGAAAGAGGTTTCCATGATGCAGATTGAGAGCCACACTAATAAGCTATGGTCATTAATGTATGTATTTAAAAGGAAGTTGGATATCAAATTCATTTTCACATCTAGATTTTTAAAGAAAGTAAAATTGCATGCAGAGGACTCTAATAAGCTCACCTTCACCTGACAGTGATGTCCTCAAAGTGGCCAAAATGGAGTTCCCATCTTCTCTTAACCCCTAGCGTTTAGTCCTGTACCTAAAATAATAGCTGAACTTCCTTAAATAGTATACTCTGTGTTGTGTATTGTGCATTGTGTCCTGTTCTTAGCTGTTCATGATCATGAGTTCTTCTAATTCTGAAAATAAGTCATAGGGAGGAGATATTATTTTCTCATTTGAGAAAGTTTTCAAATATCTATGAGAGTGGGATCTGGTTTTTACCTTTGAGTCTGAGAATGCCTATGATAAAGTGGAATGACTTTGGGGATGAATCACAAAAACCAATGCAGTCTCCTGCTTGCTTTCTGAAGCACTTGTGGAACTAATGGCCCTGAGCAGCCACCTAAGATGTATGGGATCCCAAGGGAGACATGCTGGGACACTTCCAGGTTTCATGGTGATTCCATGTATGGGCTTTTGAGTCAGCAGCCCTACTTTTTCAGCCAGACTAGAAGCTGAAGCATCCTAATTCTGGGGGTATACCAGAAGTCTCCAGCCATCTAGTAATTCCAAAGCTTTAAGTCATCAACTCAGAGACTAAACAAGTCAGAGAAGACATCCGGTCTAGCTTTGCTTGCATATTTGTCTCTCACAGTCTGTATGCAGAATGAAGAAACTCTTTCAAACTGCTACATTTTTGGAATAGTGTTTCACACAGAAATGGTTGCTGTGACAGAAAGCAGAGTGATGGTAAGTTGCCCAAATTCTTCAAACTTACATGAGTCAGGATCCCTGGGCACGTGCCTGAGGCTTTCAAGGACAGTATAATCTCTGAAAGTTAAAGAACAGGATATCCACCATACTGTTGCATTGCTGAGTGGCACAGCTCCAGAGACCTTGTAAGCTGATGATCTCTTTGAGAGTTTATGGTCTAGATGCTATGATTCTCAGAACCAAAAAAAATTTTTTTTTCAGTGCAGATGCCTATTTCAGTGCCTACAAGGAGATCATGGTGATTCAGATGCTTCTATTTTGTCAGTTGTAAACTCATGTCCACATCTCATTATCTGTTCCTAAGCTGTTAGTTTTATCCATTTGTTCTGCATGGAATATTTGGTGAAACCACAGAGATTCACTTGTCTAAAGCCTGTCCTTCTTAAGTCTTATTCATGTTTAACAACACCAAACATTCCTCTCTAATGTACATTTTTGTCCTGCCTTCTTGTGACACCTGCTTTATAATTATCTATCTCCTCAAATTGTGACCTGGTGAATGTCATTAACATCAAAGGAACCTTTTTTTTTTGTCTATTTAAATCTCAAACCATGTAAGGAGCAGAAAGACATTTGAGAATCCATTCTACCACTGGTGAGTCCGAGGTTGGTACATGTCTATTACTTTTTGGTAAAGTGAATACAGAAGAGTCATGGAGGTAGGAAGAAAAGGCCCAAACCTCTGAGGCCTGCCAGAGATATGAATGACATCTCTCTGTCTCTCTGCTTTAGGATACCATGCTTACTAGTTAACCCAGGTTAAAAAATGATGTCAGTATGTTTAGGATTTGTCAGATTCAAAAAGTTACCCACTATCTTCTGGTGAATTAAAACCAAGAAAAGGGGAGTGGTCTTGAATTATAAATAAAATTGCCCAAGAATAAGATATGGACTGTTCATTTTAATTTGATTTTCCAATAAAAAGAGAAATTTTCTAAAATAAATAGATACAATTACCTGACCTTTAAAATGACTAGGACTTTCTGTTTTCCTTTGCTATAGTCAACAGCTCTCCTAGATGTTTCTAAGGGTTTGGAGAGATGGCTTAGTGGTTAAGCGTCTGGCTGTTCATTCAGAGGACTCAGGTTCAATTCCCAGCACCCACATGGCAGCTCACGGTTGTCTGTAGCTCCAGTTCCAGAGTATTTGATATACTCAAACAGATATACATGCAAGCAAAATACCAAGAATAAAATAAATTAATTATAGAAAAAGAATTTTAAAAAAAAGACGTTTCTAGCATGTCAGTTTCAAGGCTTAAAAGTGCCACTCAGGTCTATCACTGCTGCAAGCCTTTGCCTTCCTTGCACCTCAGTCATGCCTACCAATAAGAGATCCAGGGAAGTACGGTCCTACCCAAGCAGTGACTGACCATTAGCAACTCTACATATACTACTTTTTGTGGCTCTAGAGGAAAGCAAGTACCTATATCCCCAAACAATAATACTATTAACCTAGCTGAAGTACTCTGGAGGGGAGAAATATATTTTTATATACCTTTTTTTTCTAATAATCCCACACTTGACATCCCAAAACATGAATGATCTGAGCTTAATATAGAAACAGGTATTCCATCCATCTTTATGTTAGGGAAAGGGAGTGGACATAATCAGTGTAGTTACTTAAGAAGCTAAGGAAGATGTCAGGATCCGTCGTCAGTTCTTTTCTATTTCTTCAATTGTCAGATTCTATACATTCCCATATTTATATGCTATATTAATTTTTTAAACTTTAGAATGCCATTCTATCTCAATGTAACTAGGTTTTTTTCACATAATTCTGCCCTTGCCTTTATTCAGGTTAGTTACTAGTTACTGGGTGTTTTCTTAAGAAACAAGATTAAACTCCCCCCTCCCCGCCACCTTTTCTTTTCTTGCTAAGCAAAAGCTGAAATTAACTGCTTGTTCTATGAATTGACCAGCTTTCTTCTTTGCTCTGAAGGCTATGCCTGAACTGAGCCATTACAATGTAAAAACATCTGAACTACTGTGACTAGCCTCCAAGAATTAGAAAAGGCTATAATGTCTGAAAGCTAATGTGGAGTTGGGGATGGATGGGACAGACTGCAAGATGAATGGAAAGCAGTGTGGTCTATAGAGTGTTCCGATTTTTTTTTTTTCAAAAGGAATTTTTTACCCCAGGCCAGAAGCCTTTGTGTCAGGGAGACTGTCTCATTTCTCTGCTCAAAGGCTGTCAGAAATGACTGAGACTTGAGAGCAGTTTCTGATGTTGACGAGGTCAAGGCAGGCAGTACTATGAACCATCCGTCACTGCCTCGATGGTAACCCAAGAAGACAAGTGAGCCCCATGCTGAAAACCTGGAAGGCTGTTTCTCTGGAGAAACAGGGAGAGAGAGGGAAATATAGAGGAGAGAAAGGAAGAAAAGACATAGGTCAAATGGTCACTGTGAAGTTTACTGCATTAGTATTCAGCTAGAATCAGAGAAACTTGCTCAATCCCAGCTGGGAATATTCTGAAGAAAGAAGTGACTAGAGGCAAAAAATTGTATTAATATTACTGTGCTTAATCAATACAGAAAATCCTCCAATGTGCTTTTGCAGGCAGCTCCACAGAGTTAAGACCTTCAGTGATTACAATTCCTTCTGATTATGTTTACAAGCAATACAGGTTGGGGCCTCCATACTCAGACCGTAATAGCACAGTGCTGGCCACTTATTTGCTGCCTTGGGGTTTTTGGGGGGCTTGCAAAGGCCCAGTCAAGCTGCAGTTCAATCACACGTCTTTACAACACTAGGCACAGGCTCAGTTGAGCCAAGCCTCAGGGGACAGGGAAGCTCTCTACCCTAAGAATAATGGACCAAGGGAAGACACCACATGTCATATCTGTAGAGATGGCCACTGAAGACAGGTCAACTCAGGGCCATGATGCTGGAAGCTTTAAAGTTGAGAATACATACTGAAGTCTTAAATGGATTAATGCCAAAGTTTTCCAGGTCTCACTGCCTGAGATCAAATGAAAGGAGCATTTCAGATGTGGTGGCTTAGCCAAATAACTTTACAGCCTTCTGAAACATCAAAAGCTATGCCAGTCAATAGGCTATATAGTCTTCATAGAGATATAGAGAAAAGTTTTTCTCACCTTTCTCCAAACCCATAGAAATATATCCCAATTTGGAGGAAATTTTTCTTTTCATAAAATTTTTATTTATTTATGCACATGAGTATTTTGTCTGCATGTGTGTCTGTGCACCGTGTCCATGCCTGGTACCCTCAGAGGCTAGAAAACAGCCCTGGATCTCCCCAGGGTCTGGGGTTACAGATGGTTGTGAGCCAATGTGTGGGTATTAGGAATCTAACCTAAGTCCTCTGGAAGAGCAGCCTGCACTCTTAGCTGCTGGGCATCTCTCCAGTCCCATTTGGAGGACAGTTTTCTTGAATTTTATTTATCTACCTCAGTGGCCTCTGTCGGGGAGGAGAGGATGACTACCTCCAATGGATATTTAGTACCATCTGGAGATATTTAACGTTTTCACTTTTGGGAGTAGGATTAGTACTAGCATCCCATAATAATTCACTTCTCTCTCTCTCTCTCTCTCTCTCTCTCTCTCTCTCTCTCTCTCTCTTTCACACACACACACACACACACACACACACACACACACACACACACACACACACACCATGGCAGTTATGTGGCGATCAGAAGAAAACCTTAAAGGACGTGGTTGTCTCCTTCTGCCATATGGGTAAGGGAGACTGAACTCAGGGTGTCAGGTGCAGTGACAAACTCCTTTACTCTCTGAGCCATTTCACTAGTCACTTATAATATCTTTTGCGCATTTGTGAAGAGCATGCAGTTCCATTCTTATGTTATAATAATGGAAGATATCTTTATCTCTTTTAAAACCAGGCTATATTATTAAGAGTTGAGATGACTGAGCTGTAAATAGGCAATTTGATGAATGTGACTTTGTCGTAACTTCTGGATTGGGCTACCTCAAATAATCTCTGTGATCATTTTTAACATTCTTCTTGTATGTCAATACTTTAGAGCAAGAAACCTAGAAAAAGTCAGTTGACTTCCTGCCCTCACACTTGGACTGGAAAGAAATTCAAAGAATTTTCATGTTTCTTTCCTAGCCGCCATTTAGAGTCTAATGTAGGACAGGGAGATGGTACAGATCTCAGTATCCCTTATTGGTTTTCCCAGAGTCGAATATGATATTATGGTTCATCTCTGAATGTGCTCCATGTCTTTCTTTTCAACATTATTATGTCTCTGTTCCATCCCTTTTCCATTGTTGTTCTTCCATGGGTAGAATTCATTTTCTCGTTCATCTCTGTTGCTCTGCCTTCTCATTTCTGTGTTTTCTTGTAGACTGCCTTCTTTGTATTCAACTTAATTTTAACTGACATCTAAATTTGTACGTGGTATTGTAGTATCTTGTAATATTTTGGAGCATGTATCAATTACACAATGTTCAAATCACAATATACACATTGGCACTTCAAACATTTATCTTTAGTTTCTTTTTTTTTTCAGTGTTGGTTATGCTAGGAGAATTACTCTAACAATGAGCTGTATGTCCCACTCATACTCAGCCTCTTTTTATGGTAAGGATAACTCAAATCCTTTCTTCTGCTTTGCTCATAAGTCAGTGTATTGCCACTATCTATAATCACTCCTCTGTGCGGCACACATCAGAACTTGTTTCTAGTACCTAACACCTACTAGTCAATTTCTCCCCCCTCCTTCCTCCTAGTGTCTTCCATCTCTGGAATCACCATTTTTCTTTTTATCCCTATAGTATCAAGTTTTGCAGATTAAATATATGATAATTATTGCATAGTTTCTGTTCCTTTGTGCCTAGCTTATTACACTTAACATTATGATCTCCAACTCCATCTCATTGTTAAAAATGGCAATGTTTCATTCTGTGTCATGGATGGACAGTGGTCGCTTGGGTATGTATATTTTTTGTATCTATTTCTTGGATGTTAACAGTGTTACAATGGATATGTGTAGGAAGGTTCTCCCCAACATACTGATGTCATTTCCTTTGGATTTGTATTAACTACAGGGTTACAGGGTTATTTTTAGTTTGGGGAATGGGAACCTCCACAAATATTTCATAATTTCTGTGAAATGTTCAATCTCAAATCAGTACATGATATTTCCCCTTTGTATTCCATTTCATCAGCAGTTGTAGTATTTTCTGCTTTTGATAACAGCCATTCTTACCAGAAAGGATTAGTTCTCTGGGGCATTGACTTATTTTTTTTTTCTGTTGATTAATAATGTCTAATTGCCAGAGGTTTCTTAGTCCTAGAATATATTGCCTAACTTTCAACTGGATCATTTGGAGTTTCACTATTTTTTTAATTCTACTAATTTTGAGTGGCAACCCCTTTTTAGAAGCACATTTAGAAAACATTTTTCTCTTCTCAGTAACTGTCACTTCACTTTTGATTGATGGTTTTGCAGAGCTCCCTTCTCTTTGAAATGCTTCTGAATTTGATAATATCTTATTTTTTTTAACTTGTGGTCTACGTCAGACTAATGAATAAAAACTTTAAATATCACTGAACCTACCTTAGATTGACCCTTGTAGAATTCCTCCAGGCAACTTGCCCAAATGGGTACCCTGACATTTATCTTAACTATGGCTCGAGGGTTTTAGTAACAGCATTAACAGATAAAATATAATGTGTGTTTGTGAGTATATGTGTGTGTGTGTATTTGTCAGTATTTTTAAATTTATTGTATGTCTAAATGCTTACATTTGCTTCCTGGGTCTTAATCACAAAAGTGATTAAATTGTCAGTGTGTATCAATTGGTTCTTCTCTGGACATCATTGAAAGTGATGACTTTAGCCATTCCATCTATAGTTCTATCTTCCTTTCACTGTGCTGTTAACAAGTACTCCACACCTCTGTTCTCCTTTCTCTAAAGGCTGGTTCAGCTATATCTGGAGCAAGTAAATATGACCAAGCTGAGGTATGACTTCCCAGGGAATGCCTATTGGAACAAATTAAGGTTTTTATCTATATACAATTCTTGTCTTGGCTGAAAAATTATCTTTTGCTTTTGACAATGGTTGTCTCAAACACAGCTTCAGAAAAGCACACTATTTAAGATGTCATTTATTGAAGTTTCAAAATCTTTCATCATGAAAACCTTGACATCTGACTAGTAATGATTTCCTATAAAATAGAATGTTGGATTTTCCCAGATCCCTGAGTAAATAATACATTCAACACATAATGATTTCAAGTCCTCTGTGTTCCCAGCAAATCTAGTTGTTGAAGATTGAATAAAAGACAATTTTCTGGCTTTAGCAAAACTGAAAATTATAATTGGATGAGATAAATTAATAAATGATTATGACAGAATATAGTAAGTGCTTGTTTTGGTTACTTTTCTATTGCACCATGACCAAGGAAGGAGAAAGAGTTTATTTGGGCCTTACAGTTTCAGAAGATTAGAATCCACGGCCATAATGGTAGAGAACATGGCATCAGGAAGGCAGCCATGGTCCTGGAGTAGTAGGTGAGGGCTTACATCTTGATCCACAAGCATAAGGCAGAAATAGAAAGACTTTCAATGGTACATGTCTTTTGAAATCTCAGATCCCATTGTCTGTGACACATCTGTTCCAACAAGAATATGCCTTTTAATCCTTCTCAAGGAGTTCCACCAACTTGGGACCAAGTATTCAAATATATGAGCTGGGGAGGGGACTTGTTGAATAGTCATTCAAACTACCACAGTGCTACATTAAGAAAATAAAACGTGAATAGTTCATTTTAGACAGTGTTCGTGTAAACAAATATTGCAACTGTTTTAAGTGGGATGAAGAAAAGCCCTATAGGAGGGATTCTTGTGAAAGGGATCTGAATGAGATAAGCAAGCCACCTGAGTAAAGTTCTAGAGTAGGTTATTTCAGTGGTAATGCCCAGAGGCTTGATATCACAATGATTTCAACTCATACATTGAACAGTAAGAAGCACAGATCAACCGGCCTAGAGTAGGAGAGAAGTAAGATAAAGAACAACACTGAGCAAGACCACGTGGACCTCCTGGAAAGAACTGTGAGAGGATATGTTAGTTTTCTGTGCCTATTGAAAGAAATTACTATAAATAGGCATGTCTAAAAACAACAGGAATTTATTCTCTGAGAGTTCTGAAGCCAAAAATATAAATCAAGGTGGCAGCAGGCTTTGTTTCTTCTGGGTGTCTTCTGCAGAAGATAGACAATGTCTCTCTCCAAGGTGCTGCTGTCTTCTGATAGCCCTTCATTTCTAGACTTGTCATTTAGCCTCTGCCTTTGTCTTTACATCGACTTGGCATGTTACAACTAAGATTGCAATTCCAGGATTATCTCATCAAGAAATCCTTAATTTAGCTAAATTCACATTATATTCCTTTTTCCAAATAAGGTTGTGTTTGAAACTTTCACCAGTCAGTACATGGCTGTAATTTTTTACTGTAGAGACTCAGCATAATCTCCTATCTTATAAAGGATCGCTATTTGCTATGTAGTCTGCAGGGGACAGGATGAAAGCACAGATATCTAATAGAAGGCAGATAACACATTTTCCCATGGATTCCACTGGCCTTCATTTGCTTTTGCATTTGGGACAGCAAAGTTCAGACAGCTTAATTGCAAGATTGAATTATAAAGGGAACACAAAATGTTCTTTTCCATAAGTAGTTGGGTCATTTGTCAAAGCTTCTTTGAGAAGCAAAAGAGCATATCCATCAAAGTTTCAGTTAGACAAACTCTACGTTGGCCACCTACACAGCAAAATGTCTATAAAGTCATGAAACAGACCATAGTCCTCATAGTGATGAATCTCATTTCTTACTATGTGCCAAGCACAGATTTAATTACTTAACACACGTCATTTCACATTCAGCTTTCAAACAATAGTCCATGTCATGGTCCATCAAACTATTATAAAAAAAAAAAAAACAGCTTAAGTGGTTAACTCATAAACAACAGAAATTTCTCATGATTGTGGAAGCTCTGAATTCCTCATGCAAGGGGTATTTGTATCATGTGAGGATCTTATTTCTGAGTCACAGACAGGACCTTTCAGCTGTGTCCTCACATCCTGGAAGAAGATGGGGAGTATATCTAGAGCTTTGCCTTTATGGATATGCATATCACTCATAAGAGCATTTCTATCATAACTTAGCCGAAAGGAAAAGTTCCTACTTTGCAATATCATCACTTGGGTTGAGGGCAGGATTCATCAGCACATGAATTTTGGGAGGACACACACCTTTAGACCAGAGCATGCAGTGAAGCAGGTATAATTAACTCTGTTTTTCTCCTAAGTCTGACATTCTGAAGAATTCAAATATAGAACTATTCTAAATCAGAATATAAGTAGGCTGTAAACAATGCCTATACTATTGATATCAATAGCATTTTTTAAAAATCTAATTTAATGTCATGATTAAATTTAATATTTCAAATACTGTGTTTGACCAAGGTCTGGATTCAGATTACCATCTGGTCTGCCTACCTAAACCATGTTCATAGAGCTGACTCTACTCTTCATTCAATTGCCAACGACCTGAGGGATCAGTACTGCCCACTCTTCTCTTAGTCACCTTTGTGATTTCAGAGGAGAATGATGTGTGTGCTGAATGTGCCTCTTATAAACCAATGACAGGTTCTAGAGAACACTTGAGGGAGGAGAACAGTCCAGGACTGAATCCCCGCTTCTAAATCTTACCTGGATCTGCTTTCTTCTAGTACTAATTCTTTGGTGGAAGCCATTCATTTGAAGGGAGTTCTTTGTTATATTTTAAAACCCAATATTTAGATTTGTGTACTTAATAACATTGATGGAATTTATGATCTGTTATACCTTTAATATTAAAAAAACAGCGATCCATTATA
The DNA here is from genome assembly GCA_026225945.1 of Cricetomys ansorgei. Classification (NCBI taxonomy): domain Eukaryota; kingdom Metazoa; phylum Chordata; class Mammalia; order Rodentia; family Nesomyidae; genus Cricetomys; species Cricetomys ansorgei. The sequence goes on along the minus strand of JAMJFZ010003581.1, from coordinate 7,144,105 downwards.
CGTCTAATATCCAAAAAAAAAAAAGTAAGAAAACTATAGACATCTCTTGATGTAGGCATTGACTACAATCCACAACCTTGGGTTATTCCTTTTCATCCCATCAATATCAAATCTAATGTAATGGAGATTCTAGACCTAATTCTCAAAGTGAAGAAATCAGAAAACATACTCAAAACATGCAATCAGCAAACTGTAAATATGGGAAACAGTAAGGACAACTGATTGAATCTTGTTAAGATATTAGTAAATGAAGAATGAACTACTGAAGGCATGTACCACCGACCTGAATATATAGGAAGCATAGGATCTATAAGTCATCTGATGCTGTTAAAAAGCACAGGAAACACATGGAACAGAGAACATATTCAAGGACAAAAATCAGAGAAGCATTGTGAGCATTTTTTTGCGTGTCCCACTTGCATTGCGGTCACTACTGTAGTACTCACCTTTTAGAAACAAATGAAAGCATTTACAAATGTCATAATGTGTTTTTTCTTTTTTCATCTCAAAGTCACATGAGGACCGGAGATGTCCGTAAAACAAATCAGACATAAGTAGAAAATGTCTAAGTGAATAAGAGGGTCTCAGGATGATAATCCTGTTGTTGTTTTATGCGTGTTGAAAATTTCCAATATTGAGGTTAAAAAATAAGAAAAAATTGAAAAAAACATTAATAAAGTGAGAGGTTAAAAATGTGTGAGATGCAAAACAAGAGCTATACCTACCAACTGTATACGTTCACAACGTATGTCAGTAAAGGTGAAATACTGTACAAAATCTGCCCAGTTAGTATTTCCTCATGTATAAGGCCCCAAGCACTCTGTAGGGTGCCTGCCTCCTTTTAAGGCCTGTGTTTTAATCCAAATGGCAATTATTTCTTATGGAATAGAAAGAGGAAATTCTGTGAAGTTTGGAGAAGTTGAACTTTGAAGACATTTTTCCTTACATCTATTCACGGACCCACAAATGACATGCAAAACCAGCACTCCTAAAAAATAAAAATACATTTTCCTTGCACATCTGAGAGTTGGCAAGCATTTGCACAGGACCAACTCTGGGCATAAGGTTGCAATCAAATGTTTCAGAGCAGGGTACTTGGGGAGACTCCAGAAAATGCTGTTTTGACCCTTTACTTCACAGGAATCTATTCTTTCCTTCCTTTCCCTGGAATACTATTCAATGGTTGAAGCTTCCCCTTGTCACTTAGAACAAGAGGCCAGCCAGATAACAGATTGGGAATACGTGGGACTTCATTCTCCATGGTCACTGCTATTTGGAACTGTTCTGACAAAGTTGGGTCACCAGCTACAGAAGGACAAGCCTTGCTGTACTTCTGTGTGGTAAAGCGCTGGGTCTTTCCAGTCAAATCCTCCCGTAATGAGCTCACAAGATGCAGCCTGTTTTCTGCCAGCAGTGAGTGTGTTTCCGGCTGCTGCCTCTGCGTCAAACAGCTGTGGCACTTGTCACGGAGACTATTAAGACAATTTCTCCAATCTAACAAGATTTTACTCTTGAGTAAAATAATTTTTTTCTCAGTATGGCTTCAGACTTTTTTTTTCTACAGCAGTAATCAGCTTCCATTGAAGGGTGGATTTTCTCCCCACACTTACAAGTGATTTATATTAGGCGTTAAAAGACAAACATGAACCATTCTATTATTTTGGTTATTTCTTTTAGCAAGCAAGCCAGAGAAATCCAACAGCAACTTGGACTAGATTTACAGCTACTTCCTCCACCCTTGCTCTTGCCCTGGAGCCTGATGGGACTTCTGTGTCCTTGGAGGAATGGCAGAGGGAAATGCTAGGGGCCAATTGCTGATTTTATCATTCAAACACAAAATTTGTTACACCACTTTATCGGTCACAGGGAAAGCAATTATACTGTGGTTCAATTTTCCACTCAATGGCTGTACTGGGGATCAAAGTTGATTTTTATGATGGGAAAAAAATGTTTTGCTATTTTATTTGTTACTTAAAATAAAGAAGCACGGTTCCTATAACACTTGCAGAGGGTTTCCTGCCCCCTCCCCTGCTCCTTCATGAGATACAGCGGATTATTTTGGCTTTCTCCCTCCCTTTGATTAAATAATCAGCTTTCTTCCGTCCTCTCAAGCATATTCCACTGTAGAAATGAAATTGGCACGGTTTAAGGTAACATAGCATTAGGACTCTAATCACCACCATGGAGGGCAAACCTGAGCTATGCTATTTATTCTCCCCTAGACTAATACATTGTCAAAAGGCAGCATGGTAGTCGGCATGTGTTGGTATGCTGTGTGCGCATAGGGATGTGTGTATGCTTTGTGCGCACGCATACCTAATTTTCAGGTTAAATGATTAACATACTTCCATTGCATTTCTAACTCTTTTTGCAATAAAAAGGAAACATTTAGGCAGCAGGATTAGTTGTCGGGGAAGTTAAGTATGGAATTACACATTAAAATCATATATTTAATTAGAAAGAAAAGAACATTATTCTGCCACCATCCTTCCCGCCCCCTCTCTTATTATATATCATTACATTCTGAAAATTAAAAAAAAAATTCAAATGACAAAATTAGGGGATTTTTTTTTTTTTTAGAAAGTTTTAACTTCAGGATTAGTTGGTGTCCATTTTGTTTATTTTAAATTTTATTATTTTATGCCAGATATTCAATGATAAGGATTTTGGTTTCAATAGTACATTGAGCCTCTGGTTCATAAGACCGATTAGTTATGTGAAAACCAATACTTTTCACTATACATTTGCTCCTAAGTATTGAGAAAAAGGAGTCAAGAGACAGGTATTTGTCTGGTTCAAAAATGTATCAGGTTTAGCCTCAAATTTCTACTTGGTTTCGGCTTGTACAATTTGATTGGGATCTTCTTTTTTTCTGGTCTCCTGCTAATTGTCTCCAGGCTCAGTCCTACATACCCCCTGAATCTAGGGGCACAGAATGTGGAATCTGCTATAGGTGACTAATTATGGTGGTAGATGAGTGATGGTCCAGCTACCACAGGGCACTGTTGTCTTCGCCGGAGCTTCAGGCAATCACAGAGGTAGAGAGAGGAGAGAGGCCCCATGAGGCTTGGTGAGGAACCTGAGATGTGATTCTATTCCGATGGCTGGTGTCTACCTCTTTTAGCAGAAATCTGCCCATCCTGGAGCTGCATCTGGACTCCGCATTGAGAGGAGGAATGTCTTCTTCACAGCATTTTCTGTAGCTAAGGGCTTTTACCAGTCCCGATTCACAGGCTATTGAGGTTATACAGCAGCCAGGCTAAGAAATTGGGCCACGGAAAAAGAAAAACCCATGTATCTGAGAAAAGTGCATCTGTAAATTATAGCTACTATTTTGTTGAGTGCTTACTGTGTTCCAGGTTCTGCATACAATTTGCACATTAGATCCTTATGATTTGCACATTTGGGATGAGAAATATAGACCCTAATATCTAGTCAGACCATTCTTCAACCATGTCCTCAATTGAACTGAGGACCCGGATGCAAGCTAAAACCTTAGTCAAATGATAAAAACAGCTGCATCTAATTTTGAGTCTCATTTTCTAAGGCTTTGATTTTATTATTTTGCTTTTTAAACCCAAATGTTTTTCATCACAAAGGCCTCTAACTAAGGGAATGTATTAGAAATTTCACATATTTTTGGTAAAACATACTAATATAAATCTAAATATTTCCATCAAAGTCTTGCTTATTGCTCTTTGTTCTAAGGATGTAAAATACAACCCACTTATAATAAATGTCCATTGGGATAATGCTTCATTATTATTGAAACTGAAATAGGATGAAATTATGATTTTATTTTATCTGTTAAGCAAACATTTTCGGTTTGCTGACATGGTGGCTATACATTGTTCACTAAAGCACTGTTTTGTTATAGATATGTAGACGCAATACAGCTAGCCCAATTCTTTCCTTCCTGTTATTTTTAATGAAGTTAATGGTGCAATCTATTCATTTTTTTGTATACCTGTCAATCAATTAATAATTAACCTATAAAATTTCAGCTCAAGTTAGAGGCAAAAATGCCTGGGCTTGAACAAGACATTGAAAACAATGATTGGGATGAGAATAATTGTCTTGAATATCTATCTTCAAAAGCCAGAGATATATAAATGGAATATGGTGAACATAAATCTAATCATTTCCCTCTGATTGCAATATGTTGCTCCTACATATAGATTTGTTGTTTGTTTGACATCATAAGGTAGCATAGGATTGTTAAATAAGACTCCTTATTGTTAACATCAGACATATCAAATAGTATTTTATTTTTTCTTCAAGTTGTGAACCAAAAATTCCATTCCCATTCTGTGTAATTTTACATCAAGCCCAACAGATAAAAGTTCCAGTTTTTGTAAGAGCACATAACTAAATGCTTCTAACTAATTTGTTGATCCTTGCCCTTTAAGAAAGTGTAATAGAAATGTTTATATTTGGAAAATTTGGAGAAAGATTGGATAGGCCAGGAGAAGCTGATAACCATTCTATTTCTTTGGAATTCTTTATGTAGATCATAATGGAAATGTTTAATTCCAAATTATCCTTTCTTGTTTATTTTGATACTCTCTACATATGCATTCTTATTATTTGTTTACATTCTTTCTTTCCTATTAAATCTGTCTTCCAAAAGACAGGGTTCCTGGAGTCCTTCTTTTTCTTACTCTATGAGAAACTTAAATAAGTAACTCAAACAGTATTGCACTGGTCAAGCTGTTAATAAATGCAATTATACTTGAAACTTGACTTTTAAGAAATAGACGAGTACATAAATCCATATGAAAATATATACATATAAATATAGCTGTCTCATCTTTTCCCCAAATTCATATGTCTCTCAGATATAATATTCTTTTAATAATAGTTATAACTTTATTTGCAGAGTCATCTGGTTTCTTATAGACAATGTGCAGAATGACTGTTTTTGTAAAGAAAAAAACATGAAGTGAAATTCAAGAAAATTTCCATAAAATTTCAGGCACAATAAGCAGAGCCAACTCCTTTGTCTTCAGTTTGCAGAGCAAGCCATTTTTTTTCTGCCTTTTATTCCTGTGGCAGAACAAATAAAAAAATGAATTGAAATCTTGAACAAAAAGGAAAACTGTCTGTCCTCAACGTTTTAACAATCCCACAATCACAAACTTATATATACAAACACGGAGTTCCAAATAGCATCATCTGTAAATAAGGCTGCCATTTCAAGCTTAAAAGCATAGCTGATGAGCGCCATGATGATTGCTTAAAATATCCTAAGGGGATGAAAACTAAAGTGGAGAAAGAATTATTTAAGCATAACTAAAGCATAACTAAAGGGAGAGATAACTGGATGGAGAAATACTGTTAAGTTAAAGAATAATTTCAGGAAAAGAATCAGGACACACACTCTCTCTCACACACACACTCACACACTCAAACTTTCTTAACAGTCTATTAGGCTATGGAGCATTAGTTCTAATGAAAACTGGATGGGAAAAAGACGCAAGTGCTTAAACCTGACCCAAAAGTTCCAAGGATAAAGCAAAGATTAGGACAACCTCACACATACATGAGATTTGTAAAAGAGATAATAAAGACTGGCTTATTTCTGAGTGTCTCGATTTCAAGATATGAAGTTCTAGTGTTCCTCCTAACTTGATCTTATAAGAAAATATGCTAAGCAGAACACTTACGAATAATTTCTAAGTGTTTTTTAAATAACAACCTACTTTGCATGACAAAGTTAATGATTACCTGCACATATACATTGCACATCTCAGTGTCATAATTTATTTTAATCATAAGGCATTGATTCTGTTCTAAATTACTACATAGGGAAAAATCCGTGCTCCTTGGACTTTCTATTCTTTCCCAAAATCAATTTTCCTCCGTATATAAACCTACTTACAGCAGCAGTAAAAAAGCCATTACTATTCCTCCCCAGTTGTAAAAGGACCAAGAATCTTCAGCTTGGCAGATTTAGATGAGTGGATGTTGCCTCCCATTCTGATATATGTTGTACTGTTTCATCATTGGAGATAAATTTTTAAGAAACTTGATGTTAAAGCAAACTTCCTTTTTCTCTTCCCTTACTTCTTTCTTTAGTTGAAGGATGGTTAAGCCGCAGTTCTTTCTCTTTCCTCCTAATTTTCAAAAGACATGAATAATAATCAAAGAGAGTCTTTTATGTTCTAGAATGTTTTATAAACAAATGATTGTTTTTCTACATAAGCCATCTGAGTTGGCTCTTTGGTTTGTTTGTTTGTTTGTTTGTTTTCCAGGACAGGCTTCTCTGTTGTAACTCTGGCTGTCCCAGTACTCACTCTATACACCAAGCTGAACTCGAACTCACAGAGATCTGCCTGCCTCTGCCTTCCAGGTGGTGGCCATTGCTCTTAGATTTTAATGCCATCTAATAGAGGTAAGTAAACTACTGAAGGCAATCAAAGGAGCTGTTACATTAGTACTAGGCACATCTTCCTCCATGTAACTCAAATGCTCCAGGGGCTAGATCTGTGTTAGTATACACTTATCTCAGCTGGCTGTCCTGTTTCTCTGCAGTTTGTGCTGTGACTGTCATTCAATTTCTTCATAGTTCTATTACGTTTTTTACCATTGCTTCATTGTTTGCTAGAAAATAATGAATTGCAAATACAGTAAATAATGCAAAATAAGTGTTGTGTCTTGGGCCAAATCATCTTACTTGTTTGAACTTACCTGGTGAATCCTGGAATCCAATAGAACATTTAAATGATTTTTTAAAAATAAAAATATTTAAAAAATTTTAAATTTTTAATTTAAATATTTAAAAATATTTAAAATATTTAAAAAATAGTAATATTCTTATTGTTTGAGAATTTTATACCTACCTACAACGTATGATCCTACATACCTACAACAGATCCACCCCAATTCCTTCTTGAAATGCACGCACATACCTTTCTTTTGTAACTTCATATATTTCTTTTTTTATACACATTGTGTCCACTTAGTGCTGCCTGTATGAGCCCGGGTCTGGGACCAGCCAGCTGAGTGTGTCTGGTCTCTCAGAGGCAGCCTCCCTGAAAAGAAAAAAAACAAAATCCAAACCAAACCAAAACAAAACAAACCTGAGTCTCCCTCCCTCCTCCATCAGCCATCGATTGTCAACAGCTTCTAAGATAGAGGGGAGACTTCATGGACCCCCCTCCCTATCTGTGGTGGATTTTGGCTGGTTTCATCATGTGCAGCCATCACAGTCTTTGCGAGCTCATGTGTGCAACAGCCTCATCACATCTGGAAAATACCAGCTGCTGCAGACACCTACTTCCTCTGGCTCTTCTAGTCTTGCTTTCCCTCTTTCATGATGATCCCTGAGTCTTGGGAGGAGGGTTGTAATATCGATGTCCTATTTAGAGCTGCACATTTCACAGTCTGCATGCTGGGTCACAGAAGGTATGGGAACTGGTAAGAGGACTTGACCAAAACAACTGGTATTGGGATGAAGTGCTACGTGAAGATGCTGTGTTTTAGGTGTATGGGGCGAGGGATTCATCAAGCATTTTAATGCTTCTTTAGCCTGAAAATCAAGAGTCAATCCTGCTTACTCAGTTTATTAAGAATTTGTTTCAGGAAAGTTATCCAGTTTCACTAACCACTAGCTATTTACTCCCAATGTCTGCACTGTGTTATGAGTGTGCTTGCAGTTGAAGATGTATTCCCTAAGGATCACAGGAACAATGGCTGAAGCATGGAAGAACACAGTATTATTACTAAAGGATGGCACAGAATACACACACATTAGAAGGATCACTGTGGAGTTAAGCACAGATCTGTGAAATAGTTGCTGTTTTCTAACCCAGGATTCTTATAGTGGGTACCGGGATCCTGACTCTCCCAAACGCTATTTCGGGATCTCAGAAAAACCAAACCTATTTTTAGAATAATTATTACTACAGTTTTATATCCATTCATTCTCTCTTTCTCTTTTTCTCTCTCTCTCTTTCTCTCTCTCTTTTCATTTCTCCTTCCTTCCCCTCTCATTATCTCTTAGAAGTTTCATGAAGCCACATCATGTGACATACAGTGAGTAAATGCAGAAACAGACACTAAATGAAATTTTTAAAATTGAAGAGTAATACAGCTTGAAGAGTTCAAGGAACATTGAGTGAAAATACATTGAAAACTACCATGCTACACTGTTAATTCACTTTAGGTTCATATGCCCTAGATGTTTCCCCTACTAACCAGACTCTCTCTTAAAATCTGGAAATTGTTTCCTAAGGGTCGGCACACAGAAACTATACATACAACACAAAAATAATTTTTTTTCAGAAGTTAAAGTAATCAAAGCATAAAGGAATATCTCTGCTATTCTTTTATTTGCAGCAACTTAGCTCAGTCAAAAGAACAAAATGAAGGAAGGGAGGGAGGGAGGGAGGAAGACAGACAGGTGACCGACAGGAAGGGAGGGAGGAATGAAGGAAGACAGGAAAGAAGGAAGGGAAGGAGGGAGGGAGGGAAGGAGTAGAAGACAGAAAGAAAGAAGGAGAAAGAAGGAGAAAGAAAGAAAGAAAGAAAGAAAGAAAGAAAGAAAGAAAGAAAGAAAGAAAGAAAGAAAGAAAGAAGAAAGGAAAAAAGGAAAGAAAGAAGGGAGAGAAAGAAAGGACTGAATCTCAGACATCCCAATCCAGCCATCTCTACATCAGCAGGAGAAACGTTGAAAGATTCCCAGCTTTGCTCTCAAGCCATGTGTTGACAGATGTCCCTAAAGGCTAAAAACTTAAATATTCTGGGGAAAATCATGCAAGACCAGCAGTTTCCCCAATATATTGATAACAATTTTTCCAATCACATATGAACAACAACAGAAAAAACAGAAGCATTCAGTGTGGTGCAGGGACGATTTGCTGCTTATAATTAGGAATGGATTTTGAAAAAATAAGTTTCCCCAAAGCGAGTAAGTTAGAAGACCAGTTTTGTTATTTGCCGGTTGTATGACTCTTTGACCTTCATTTAAGTCCTGTGACCTACCTTTGAAACAAACTAAAATATTAATGTGTACTTTCTGTTGCTATGAAGATTAAGTGAGATACAGTATATACATGCCAGCACATATTCAAGAAGAATGCCTGTTATTACTGTCTCCGTTGGTATCGTGTGCTTCCTCTTTGGCGAGGCCGCAGCAATGAGTTGAGTGTGCATTAAGCACACTCACGGCACATGTATGCTCAGGCACAGGCACAAACGAATGAACTCAGATGTCTCCTGTTGCATTTTACAGCTTCCTTACTCAGTACTTAACTCGGTGTATTTATATGTCAGATTTTCATTTCATTCCGCTTTAAATCTGCCATGTGACGCTTTCAAAGTCTCTCTTGAGTTTCAACACCCTTTCGGTTTTTACCCATCGCACTTTCAAAGCTCATTGGTATGTAGCAGAATTGCATCTACGGGCTTGTTGTCTCCTTTTGTTATCTTCCACATTTGCATCATGTTACAGCAGCAAGTGTTTAAAGAGCCTGAGTACAAGAGTCAGAGTTTAGTTCTTTACAAAATGGACCGAAGCACCTAACACGGTGTGATAGATACTGTTAATTGCCTATAAACCCATACCAGATGAATTGATTCGAAAAGTGTCACAATGTGTTTTTGCAGATATGTTTCAAGATAAGGGAGTCGTGCAGTAAAACTAGGTTATACACTTATAAAACCCATCCAAACTCTGGGACTGCATGACAAAGAATGCAGGGATTATATTACACAAATTATGCCATTATATACCTTTATGTTTTAACCCCAAGAGATAATTACCCTTCATGGAAAGCATTTGACAAGCTGTCATATTTCAATCCAAACTCTAACAGATTCTGACACTCTCAAAAATCTTGATGTCACAAGCCAGAAATCAACAGTGACTGTTGCTAGTTCCCTTGCCTGTTCTGCCTAAATTCATCCCTTAGGGTCTTGCCACACCATCATTGAGCAACAAGATTCCAGCACTAGTCCTGATTTGGGTCACTGAGTAAGATAGCATTCATTTGGGTTTTATAGAGAAATAATTAGTGAGTTGGGTTTGCTTCTTTGAAAATCAAGTTCTTTTTCACTCTTACCTACTAAAAGTTAAAGGAGAAAAAAGATCTTCAAAATCTCGGGCAGAATGAAAAATTTTTTTTTGTCACTGATTCTCTATGCCAGCTAACCATGAGCCTAGAGTGTAAGACAAAACAAGAATAAAACCATTTTAATGATTTTAATTATATTAATATACACTGTACACCAAATAGTCATTCCAAACATTTTTACACAGGATAAATTATGTATTATGTTGCAAACTGAATAATGCCTAAAATGCCTAAAAATGCCCTGATCTCTAGAACCTTTGAATCATTCTGACAATCTTTTCCAGATTGTGAGTAAAAATCCAGGAAAGGGATTCTCACCTAGAATATCCTGAAAAGAAGTACGTTGAGAGTGTCTTGGTTTGTTTACTCATGGGAGACCCACACTGGAATTCTGAAATAGAAATGTAAATCAACAAAAAGGCATTGTTTTAAGCCTCTAAGCTCATGGTAGGTTGTTGCAGAAATAGAGAACAAATGTGCCTAACTTCAGTGGGATAGAATTGATCTACCAATACTGTATTTCCAAAGCTGGAAACATACTTGATCCACAAAAGCACTTTCTTTGAATGGAATCGTCTTGAAACCATCATGCTTCATCAGATCAGTCTCAGGTTTGCAATGCTTATCACTTCTGTTTAGATCTCACCGGAATCATCTGAATTTTGGCACTAGAAACATATTTGGGAACTTTTTGTGATCTAGATAATTACAGACAAATCCACTGGCAACTGCTAAAAGGCCACAAGGGGGTTGATGGAGAAACCTCTCAATCTGCTCTGTGAAAAGGGACTTTATAGCTCAACCTGCTGCAAGTAACACATGTCTAAGATGGGATAGTACTCTGAAATTGCATTTGACTTTGAAGTTCATTCACATTTAGAAATAGAATGCCAACATCATACCTTAAAAGAAATGTCTTGCCTTTCTCTTTGGAAATTTCATCATTCAAAAGAAGACAGTGCCCCTGGCAACCTTCTCCAATCATAAAGAGCACAGCAGTAACTCTTATGGTTTGGTCTGGATCAAGAGAATGATGAAGTAAAAGTAGCCACAGCTCTGCCCATACACTGGCATGAAAAGACAGACCTGCTACTTTTGAATTAGACTTCCACTGTCACCTTGATTGTGCACAGCAATTTCACTGTGGTTTTACTTTACTTCTATCCTCGGATTTGCTAGAGACCATATTTATGTCCTTTGGTGTAACAAATGGTCCTGAAACAATAAAGATCAGTTCTCTCTCCTCACATTGCTTTTTCAAGCCATTCATTCCAAAAGACACAATGGAGATGGCTTGTCTCTGTTTCATAGCATCAAGGGCTCAGCTGGACCACTTAAAAGTCTGGGGTCTGAGGACACATGAAAGCTTGGTGGGCACTGTAGGATATACTTCCAATGTGCCTCACCCCTGAGGCTGTTAAACTGTACAAGATGCTGACAGAACACCTCCATCGTTCTGTGTGTGAACTCTAGAGGGAATGTTTGACAGAGCTGTAGGCCACTGAGAAGCCTTGTTTAAAGACTAAGACATAGCATGATTGAAGAATACATTCAACTTTGACCTCTGCCCTCATGTACACACATAATGCACCTGAATATCCCATTCACCAAACCCAAACACACAGGTATTCACACACCTACACATATCAACCAACAACTGCTCTTATTTCCCAGAATCTTTATGATGATTAATTGTAATGATAATATAAAATGCTTTGTGTTATTTATGGTAATTGCCTATCATTTTCATTATTTAATGAATTATCGCCATGGGTATTCTGCTGCTTGTACAGTCCTTACAGCAGTTCCAGTTATTTGTTGCTTGGTTGTTTGGTGGTTTTCTAGGGGTTTTGTTGTTGTTGTTGTTCATTTATTATTTTATTATTTTATTTTTTTATTTATTGTTTATTTTTTGTAGTTCAAAATGATATATGAGGCAAGGCTACCAAATGACTTTAAGTGACTTTCCTAACATCTCACCACTTCATTCCCGATCTCACCACTTCATTCCCATTGACAGGGTAGTCTGATGGACACTATATTACTGCTTCATCAGTATGGTTTCCAAAGTCACATACTTTCCTCTTACAGCATGTGTTCTCAGTAGATCTCTTCTCACCCTGGACATGAATAACAAAACTAGAGTTACTGTCACTGTGTTAAATTTTTCAAAGTACAAATGACTTCCACATTGGTTTATCATCCTAGAGACCATTCACCTACAGAAACAGAAACTCTCCAGGCCCCCATGAAAAGACAGAATGGGCATTCCAGTTGGAATAGTGTTGTACTTGATTTTAAAGTCAACCTACTCAGTGTTCCCTCTGTATGACATCCAGAGCCCCAGAATAGATCTTATTTTGTCACTTACCATCTTCTGAAATCTGTCAGGCCTAAGGCATTCTGCTCTCAACAATCTCACATGGAAGCCTTCCCCTCTGTAACTTCCAACAGTTAATAATTAATATATTTAATATGCTGTATTCAAGAGTATCCAACTTGCTTTGTTTAGTTGAGTGTTTGGTAAAGAAAAAGAGATGGTTATATGTCAGATTTTAAAAGGAAAAACACTAAAGTAATAAATAATATTAATGATAATAATGATAATTTTTTGGTGCAGGGCTAGTCTAGGCCTTGTGAGATGACTCAGTAGATAAATGCACTTGCTGTAGAAGATGGTTGACCTGAGTTGGATCCCTTAAGCCCATGGTGGAAGGAGAGAACTGACTCCTAAAAGTCAACCTCTGACCTTCACATGGATACTGTAGAACTCATGGGCACGCACTCATATACACACAAGGTAATAAATAAACAAATTAATAAATGACTGTCTATCACATATTCAAAGACTTTATTTCTCAGTAATGTTCATAACTTCAAGGTATCATCTTTTATTGGTTAATTGCCTAAAGAAAATGGCATCCTACCTGACTTCCTTTTTTCTGAGTTGCTTACAATATTTTTACATATTATTTTTGTGTGATAGTAGCATGTTCTTGAATTTAAATTCTCATATAACTCCCTAATTTGTTGTCTAGTGTCATTACCCTACTTGTCAGATTTCTATGACTGCAGAGCATATTATGATATTGGTTGTGGTGAGTCTGCCTCAAGATTCTTCTTTACATACAATTGTTGCCAATTACCATGAATTGATTCTTCCTTTCTGTATGCTTCGAGAGCTCCACATAAATACAACTTACTCAGTCCATATAATTTCACTTGTATGTATATAACCTCAGGGCTGACTAAACTTCTAAAAGTGACTCTACCCTGTTTTCCTTAATGGCTGTACTAATTTACATTCTCATCAAAAGTGTGCAAGGGTTTCCTGGGTTCCATATACTCATTTTCATTTTTGACCTTGTAATTTTTATTGATAATAATAGCCATTTTTACTGGGATGAGGTGATATCTTTGAAAGAGGGCCTGATGACCTTACACAAATAGAATATTTGAACACTGAGGGAATATTGAACGTTGAGAAAGCATACACCTACAAGCCAAGAACTGCCTGAAGCTACCTGAATTCAGAAAAGAGGAATATAACAGATTGTTCCCCAGATCCTCCCTATAAGAAATGTGGTTCTGCAAAACTAACTTGATTTTTGTTTTCCAGTCTCCAAAACTATGAGACAACACATTTCTGATGTTATGAGCCCTCGCTTTATAATACTTTATAATGGCAGAGTCATCCAGCTAATACATTGGTAAATAAAGTGTTTTTGAAAGAGCAAAAGGAATATGTGAACATGCATGTGCAACTGCTTTCATTACTATAAAGAAGACTCTTGATCACTTAATTCCTTTCTTTCTATAAAAATTTATAGTGGTAACTTTAGAAGATTTTTGATAAAATTACAAAACATATACTTCACTAGTTCTAAAGATGGGGAATTTGGGTCACCAAGTGCAGCAAATTCTTTTAAGGGATTTTGTTGTCAGGGAGTAAAAATGGTAGTTGATGGAAACCATAGGAGGCTTGTTTGTTATTGGGATGGGGAGACAAAAATGATACGTGAGAGGGCTAAAAGGATGCTCAGACGCAGGAGAGTGCATTGTGTGAATGACCACATTATGAACATGAAAGGGACATGTGACAATGATGGGGACGTAGCCTTGACACATAGTTGCAATTCTCTCTTGTTCTCCACACATTTCTGAAGCATTTCAAAAATGTTTACAATTTCAAATACTGTAAAATTTCTATATTAAAAATGTACTTCTCTAAATATGGAGAATTAGAGGGTGATAAACCATGATTAAACATAGTAGAAAAGAACCTTTTAAATAAAAGTTTCTCCTCCCCACCAGTGCATTTAAAGGAATTTAATATTGAATTTGTACTCTACATTTTAAAGGAATGAGTCTATTGCATAACTCTGGGTACATCTGTATACAATTATATAGTGCAGAAGTGGAGAGACATGTGCTGCACCGTTAAGCCTATAGTTTATAATGTAGAGCACTCTCCTAACCACTTGGACTTTAATAATTTGGGAAGTTGTTTTGTTTAATTTTGTCCTGGCAGGATTATGGGGTGGATATTTCAGACGTGTTTGCATAATTTTCACTTGAGAGGATGTAGCAGTTGTATGAAAATTTTTTTTTCATACATGAGTAAGTCGAATGTAGTTTTTGTGTTTGTGACTGCCTCTGTGCCTTTATGAAGCCTATTCAAGTGCCCCAATGTTCCATTGTAATTTAGCTATAAAATATAATAATGCATTAAAGGGAGGTGGTAATGTTTATCATAAAGTTGTAGTTTTTCCACTTTGCCTTCCAAATCCATTTATGTTAGCAGCACAAAGCATAGTTCCTTTATAATCCTTATGTTCCTAGCAAAAGCATATAAATATTCTACTCACAAAACTGGTTCATAAAGGGCATGTTATAAGACGGGATATTTTAGGTAACATTGGTACATATGTGTAAACCCTCCATAATTGAGACCATAAATCCACAGGATCTCAAAACTGTGCTCAGGGTTCATACAAACTTCTTAATGAGATCATATGAGAGGCACCTGCTTAAACTCCTCTCCAGAAATTATGATATTGGAGGAATTCGTGCTCTACACATAAGAAAATAAAGCTTAATTAAATCACAAGTCTTTATGACACCAAGTAAGCATTGAAGATTAAAATTTAGCCTACTGTCCAGCTCTCTACTATCCAATATGACAGCCATAACTTTAAGAGTGGTTTTCTCAATTGAGATATGCATTAAGTGTGAAATTGACACCATATTCCCAAGACTTAGTATACGAGATATGAAGTATCTCATTAATAATTTTTTACATTAATTACATGTTGCCAATATTCCAGTTATACTAGATTAAATATACATATTATTAAATTTAATTTCATATGTTACTTCTTATATTTTATGAGACTACAGCAAAACAATTCAATTGTGTATGTGGCTTATATTCTATAGCCATAGGAAAATGCTTCCTGAACGTTCGTGACTGTTACCTGATTCGGAATCTAATAGCAAGAAATATATGGTTATTTAGTGGTCTATATGTTTTCATATTCAGTAATTATGATGGTCGATTATGAAACCAGAGTGCCTGTCTCCATAGTGTACTCTTTCTTCATGGTGACTTTCTTACTTCTCTGAACATAAGTTTTCTAAGTGATAATGTATTGGATAATAGATTTCCCACATTATACTGAGTTCATGAGCAATTCCCTGTGCTAATTTAAGCAGGTATCAGAGTTGCATGGAGTTCAAAAGTTGGCACCCCATTTTATTTAGCCAGGATCACATGTTCAAACTTTGATTTTGACTACAAGGCTTATATTCTCCAGTGTAACCATGTGCATGCCATTTCTCTTCTGTGATTTACGCAAAGACTGAACTGTCATTCTCACAAGATTTGAATTGGCGAGAGTGTCTAAGAATTGCTCAAGACAAAGTATTTTAATAACATCAGAAGAACTCTAGGTGAATTAGAAATTCACACCAATGAGAAATGCACATATTTAAGTCATTTATTCCATTTATCTATTTGCTATATGCAAAATGTGCCTCTTTTGTGTAGACTCCCAGCCATAACACAATGCATGCAGCAGCAAATTAGAATTAAAATTCTAGAAATGATCTCCACATACATAATCAACAAAGGTACCAAGATCAGCTAATTAGATTGCTACCATCCAAATCCATGATGGTGGCTCGAAACTATTTGAAATATTCTTTACCAAATGTGCCAACAGCACATCTTAGAGAAAACCTAAGAACTGGACCAGATAATGTCCGAGAACAGGAGACATGAGAATCCAGGAAGCCAAAATACTTCCTGATATTTATCTTGATGATTAGTAACTCTCTGTCAATATTAATAAATGATGAAATTCCATTTCAGTTAACTGAAATAGCTGGATGGCTTATAGAAGATGTATAAACTGAGGTACTTGTAATTCCACTGTGTCACTTTTACTTTAAGTTACTTCATTTTTATCTTGAGTGTTTTGGGAGACATCGTTGATAAGTTTTTCCCAGGGCAGAGGCCAACTCTACACAGAGGATATCACTTTACACCCAGTCTTCATCCCCAGAAACACAGAATTTCACTAACATGGTGTTAAAAACATTTATATAACTCATCTGGTATTACAAGTCTCTAGAATATCCAAAATTATCTTTAAAATGAAGAGAAGTGTATCATATTTTCTCACTTTAAAATTGCTATAAGGTGGTAGTGATGAAGACCATGAGAATATCTCTAGGATAGATGCATGGAGCTGCAAATTAGAATTTAGAATCCCAGAAATAAACTCCACATACATAATCAGCAAGGGTATTGAGATCAGCCAGTGAGAAAACAATAGCCTTTTAAATAAATGGAGATGGA
Organism: Cricetomys ansorgei; assembly: GCA_026225945.1. Classification (NCBI taxonomy): domain Eukaryota; kingdom Metazoa; phylum Chordata; class Mammalia; order Rodentia; family Nesomyidae; genus Cricetomys; species Cricetomys ansorgei. Next base: position 7,127,167 of record JAMJFZ010003581.1, on the reverse strand, counting down.
ACTATTGAATAATCATATGCAGGGTAATTACATTGCTCACACCTTGTGCAAAAATTAACTCTAATTAGATACACATTCTAAAGATAGAATAATAAAAACACAAGATAATAGAAGAAGGCATTACTTTCAGAATACATCCCTTGTGCTGAATGTAGAGAATTAGTATATCTAGTTTTGTTTAGTATAAATAGTAACTTGTCATGAAATTACCCAGTTGATCACTTTGTTAACCAGCAACCCTTCCAGAAAACAGTGTCAATCACTTGCCTCTTTGAGACACCTTTTGGTTTCTCTTTCTACAGATGCCATTAACAACTAATTAGTTTCTTCTGTAGTTCTCTATGGGGTGCCATGCAACTCCTTAAGATCTCAAGCGCCTCACATGACTTGCTGCTAACCATATGCAGCTACTGTTGTCCAGTTCAAGCCCATCGGTAAATCATCTACTTGACTGATAGCTTAAGCTCAATTCCGAAGGCAAGACTGGAAGGATTAGCATACAGAATTTTATTGGGGAAGGAAAGGGTTGATATCACCCTCATCCCATATCATTTTTTGAAAATCAGCAGCAGCATTGTTCAAGTAAGCTCAGCTTTAGGTTTTAGTCCTTAAGATTTGGGTAATGCCTGGTTTTTGCAATAGCTTACCCCAAATAACTTATTATGATAGATAAGTATGTAGGTTTAAAAAGGGTGATCAGAGTGCTACCTGATACTGTCTGACCAAAAATTATGACAATTTATTGTATTCTATAGACAAGTAATTTAACTGCCTCTGCCTTCTGCACAGCATGGCACGTGAGCAATGTGATATTAAGCAAAGCTTTTCCAATTTGCTCAATTCTTACATTACTTTTCTGTTTAAAGAAAAATGTTAGTTTCACCAACTTTATGGGATGTTTTGAAGTTTCTATAGCTGTGTACATGTGTTAATTCAATAAACACAACATGCCCTTTGCTGCAAATACAAATGAGAGGAAACCATGAAAGCTACAAAATGAAGAATAAAGTTTTATGAATCTGCAAACTCATTTAACTTTCTCCTACAGGATAAAACATCAGGCCCATAAAACTTGGAGTAAATATTCATTCACACACACACACACACACACACACACACACACACACACACACACATTGGTATGTGGAAGAAGGGCCTGTTTTCCTAATATAGATAGAAGCAATAGCATTCAGGATGAGAGAAATGGAGCTATCTGAATGCATTCTTACCTGAGACAAAAAACAACCTGGTTTTGCACATGGTCATTCATTAACATATTTAACCAAATCATATGTAAAAATTTCCCTCAATATCAGGGTAATTCAAGGAACGTAATGGATTAAGTTTTGTTTTTTTTTTCTCACATTGCTGATTCTATGAATCGCAAGTGTACATGGAGCATATATTACCCAGAATACAACTGGCTGGTAACATGACATGTGAGTTGCTCATTCTTTATTGGGAGACCTCCCTCTGTACCACACTGTGCTCTCATAAATAGTGTGTGAAAAGTATTGTTTCTTCATTTAATAATCAATGACGTCTGTGTAGAGTGAGAACCAAAGATACCTACAAAGTACTTTCTACATCTAAGTGTCCCTCACAGACTGATTATCTCCCCTGGAGAAGAAAAATAGCATTTCTGTAGTTGAAAATTTTATCTTACCTTAGGGTTAGGTTTGGACATAGTTTCATGAGCTGAGGAACCATTTAAGTTTCTTCTTTAGTGAATTTTCTCCGTTTTTCGGTGGAGTTTTTGGCATATATTGTATTTATTTATATACGTTCCTTATGTTTCAGAGAAGTATGTGTTGTAAATATTCTCCCCTGTTTTCTTTTGGCTCTGCTTGTGGAAGTTTTTGACACACACACACACACACACACACACACACACACACACATGAATGGTAGAGACTTGGGTATATTCTGAAGGCACTTTGTCTGGATTGTACTGAAATGAGAGAAGGAATGAGAAATGAAGGTGAGTGTGTGTACATGTAAAGTGCCCATGCTTGAAGGCCAGATGTGGTTATCAGATGTTCTTCTCTATCACTTTCTATCTTACTCCCATGAGATGGGATCTTGAGATTGGAATTTGGACTTTGGCTGTCAGCCAGCAAATCTGGAGAACTGTGGATCCTTATATCTCTGCTCCCCACAGTGCTGGAGTTGCAGGCACATCTATGGCCACTGAGTCTTGGGGATTTGAGCTCAGGTCCTCATGTTTACACAGCAAGTGCTCTTATCTATCCAGCATCACTCCCCATCCCCCCCCAGTCTGGTTGTTAAGTATTCATCCTGAGTACATAAATAAATATTTATATTCTATATTGAAGTTGGGAGTGAAAATCAAGAGCAGATGAGGAGGAGATCAGGGTTGGCAAAAAGTACTCTGTGTTGGTTTTATTCACTTTGAGAGACTTACTAGTCATGCAAATAGGAAGTTCTATATAAAACTTTGAGCTTCAGAGGTGGTCATGTCTGGAGATGTCAATTGCATATTGTGTTGATGACATTTAGCTTGCAAAAATAAAAAAGAATAAAGTTGAATAAAATCAGCATATCACTTGTAAATCTAGGGTAGTAGATCATAGCAAAATCAATGACAAGCACGCAGTGCAGGAAGTAGTTATGTGCACATATTTTAGCTGCTTAGAATATTTTTATCTTAAAAAATAATTAATATTCCTTGGGCCAATGATATAGGCTCCTAATAAGGCATATGAGGATCAAAGCTCACCCCACATTTATAAACTATAGGGCTATATGATTTATTTATTTCTGTACTCAAAAAATCCAACAAATATACAGGGCTTCTTCTCTGGAGCAGTTTCTGTACTAGACCATGGGATAAATGGTAGCAAGCAAAATCATCATGCTCATTGCTTTAGGGAGAGATTGAAATTTGGTGGCCTCAATGGTTATAATGCTTCTCCTTCCTGGGTTTGGATAAAATGATGCTCACCATGTTGGCACCAAGCACTTGCTTCTTAAGTGTTAGTTTCTGCGCTGTAATTAGTCATTATTATAGAGTTGCTGTTATAAATAAAATTTAGGCAATAATAATCTCTGCATTGGAGATTATCAGCAAAAGAAATACCTTGAATTTAGAAAGAATGAAAATGTAAAAGTGGTCCACCTAATTAATATAGAACCATAAGTTGGAAAATAATGAAACTGTATTTAAAATCATTAGTCACTTCTGGGAAAATCCTCTGTACACAAAGACCTACTCACGTGGATGTCTACATCACTGTTTTCTTTCTAAAAAGTTAGTTTGGGTGTGCAGGTGTTTAGTCTGTATGTATAGATGCGTACCACTGCACCCTGGTCCTCTGCAAGACTAGAACACATCATTGCTTTTTATAATTTTGAGCAATGGAAGTTCTTAATGTCCAATGTCAGGATATTGTTTAAAGCTGCACAGTTCCCCTGGATTAGAATCCATGGTGCTTCTTATCCTCTGAAAGCTTAAATGCATTGACCCAACTTTACATTCAGACCTAATTTCCACCCTTCTCTTCTTGCTTATTCTGTCCCAAATGCATAGTTCTCCTGGATATTTCTCCAGCCATGCATGAACTCATCTCAAAACATTTAAACTTTCCTTTTTTTCTGCCTAGAACACTGCCTCCCTTAATACACACATGGATGTCTTCGTCACTTCCTGGCTCATTGTATAGGAGGCACATATCCTAAATTGATATATGGTTTGAATGTGTTGAAAGAAAATCATATTTTAAAGCCTTTTTAAAAAAGCATATTTTTATAAACATATATTTTTAAAAAACATAAAAAATTGTGGCTATATCCATAAATGAAAATAAAAAGTATGATATGTCATCTCTGTATGGAGAGTAAGTAGTTCCTCTTCATGGAAATTTGCCTAGGAGTAGAGACAAGCTTCTCAGGTTAACAGAGAATAGCCAGCAATTGTTGATAGCACATGCAGAAGTACTCAGTTTTACTCTATTAGGAGGAAATAATTAAAAACAAGAAACTTTTCTTTGTGGGATATAATAGTTAAGACCATTTGTTGCTCTTGTAGAAGACCCAGGTTCAGGTCCCAGCCCACATGGTGGCTCACAATCACCTGTAACTCTAGTTCCAGGGGATCCAACACCATATTCTGATTTCCAAGAGCTCAGAGCTCCAGGCACATCTGTGGTGCACATACATACATGCCAGCAAAACACTCACAATGTAAAATAAAATATTTTTACTATTTAAAACCATATCTTGCCTTTTAAAACTTCTGACAACTTCTGTGAATAAACACAAAACCTCCAAGTACAAATAACTAATATATGATAAAAACACATATTTTAAGTGCTGTAGAAACAAGTGAAAAGTCTGGGGGAAAGTAGTATTGGTTGGGAAAGGGATTTAAAGAATCTACAGCTTCTGAATATTCACCAGCAAGCCATTATCCACCTCAAGTCATTTAGGCTTCCGGACTGCTTACTCCTCCAACAGTTAAGGCAAAGTGACTTGAACAAGAACCCCTGGTAAGCCTTCTCATAATATATATTAAAATACAAGCAATGTTGAAACAGTTATGACCGAAGTGAAACATGAATGGCTTTCCTGTTGCAATGCTGGAGTCAGATATCCAATGGTCAGCAGTCCGGATCCTTTCTCTACTCTGCTGTCCTTGTTCTCATTGCAAAACTATGTTTACCCTCAGTTTCAACTGATACTTTCTTAGAGAATAAACATTTCTGAAACTCCCAACTCACCCAGAAGCCATCATACAACTTACGTTAAATAAACTAATTGTCAGGGAAAGTACACACATGGTTATTTGTTTTTCTCTTTTGTTCCTGGCTGTGTTGACACTGGAATTAACTGAGAAAGCAACTTGAGAGCTTGAGCTAGAATTTTCCACCTTAAAGTCAGAATGAGGAGACATGCAGGGAGGAGGAGGGGAAAAGGGGGGCAGAGAGCGAGAGGAGGGAAACAGGGAGAGAGGGAGAAAGAGTCTGATTGCCAGTCTCCACCCTACACAACCCTCAAGTAAAGTCAAAAGTGAAGGACAGGTTTCTAGTCTGCACCACCTTGAGGTCTCAGGGCTGGAGGATGCCCCAAGTAAAGAAGTATGTGAACACACACTTGTACTGGTTCCCGAGAGCTGCCAGGAGGAACTTTCCCCTGTTCTACATACAGGCTAATTTAAGTATTCCAAAGAGAAGCAGCCTTAGGCATGTGAGAAGATTCTGGAATGCTTGGAAGACCAGCTAGGAGAGTTGGCTAAAGACTGGCAGAAAGGTGGGGATTAATTACAACGTGGGTGGATCCTCATCATAACACACAGTACTTTGACGATGATGATAAAATATTCTGGGAAGGAAGTTAAGAAGGAAAGGAAAAAGCAGAAAAGTCTCCCTCTCCCCCCACCTCTTCAGAAGGAAGCAGTTCGTCTCCTTGCAGAACGACAACCCTGAGGATACAGCAGTTGTCTTCAAATCTGTGACCATAAAAAATCATTATCTCTGTGAAATACAGCAATTTGGGAGATAATCAAACGGTGACCAGGGGGCAGAGCTGCCAATCTGAAGGATTACGCTCCCTCACCCGCCTGCTCCTGACCTTCCTGGGAGCCAGCTGTCAGTATATGGAGATGCTCCTTCCACTCCGGGTACCTTCATTAGGCTGCCTTCCTTCATGTACCAGCCATTTGCATAACACCCTGGCTTTCTTAATTAGCACTTCATTTCTCCCTTGACTTATTCTGTGTCTCAGTTCACTGTCCCCACCTTATGATTTTCCTCATTTATAGAAATACAGAAAGGGTTAGAGGAAATGGGCAAGGTGGGCAGAGGAGGGCTTGCAAACTAAAGCCTTAGTGATTAGCCTTTCAGTATTTCCAGGTTTGTGTGAGGCTTTTTCCTGAGATTGTTTTAGGAAAGACTTCTTGCCTCTAGAAATTCTGCAAAATGCCATTACAAGGCCATTTGCTTCTTAAATTCTCTCCTTTGGGATACACCTTATCAATAGTTGATGGGTCTCTGGTTTGGTTTTAGATGATCAGAACTCCTTTTAGCCCCTTAACAGAAAGAGATCCTGCTGAGTAAGTCTCACACTCTAGTGAAGGGTTGACTACTAGTCTTTTCTTGGAAGACCCATTTAGTCCTGATTCCTTTCTCAAACATATTTAAACAAGTGAAATGTGATTAATACTGTCAATGTGCCACTATAATTCAATGGTAAAGATAATTCATTCTCATTTACTTCTTAAGTTTTATTATTTTGGGAGCCACGTTTCTGAACACTGCTTTTACATCTCTCTTGTCCCTCCCTTCCCCACTTTAACTCCTTGGGTGCCTCCTCCCAAATTCATGAACTCTTCTTTAATTATTTTTGTTAGATGTATATATACAAGTGTATATACAACCTACTGAATCCATTTAGTGTGCTCATATGGACATGTGTCCTGGGGTGAGCACTAGGAATTGGATAACCTATGCAGAAGCTCCCCCTTAGGGGACACTGATTCTCTGTCACAGCTTGTAGCACTTCATGTAGGGGTGAGAGCTTGTGAAATTTCCCGTGTCCGAGTTTCCATGTCAACTGGTGTCATTATTAAGTTGGTTTTGTTTGGACAACCACATGGTTGAGATTTCATGGATACATTTTCCCTTCGCCATCTTAGGGATATTCTCAAGCTGCCCTCATCCTGGCTTTCTGCCTCCTCCAATCCCTCTGTAGCCTCATCCGTAACTGTCTCTGAGCCTTAAGTGTAGAGTTGTGTTGAAGAAGTATCAGGTGGGGTTAGATACCCCATAGCGATTTAGATTTTTGCGTTTTGACCAGTCACTTTTTATGCACACAGAATTAATATTTTTTTAAACTCTTTTATCTGAGCAGATATGACCTAGCATTCTCCACTTTAAGGAGAATCGGTACCAAGAGTGAATATTATTTTCTGATCCTAATGAAAATATATTCTCCTAAAGAGCCACAGGAGACATTGGATAATCACCTTAAAAGAAATCAGAGGTGATTTCTTTTAAGTGATCCACCCCCCACCTCCAGACAGGGTTTCTCTGTTGTAACTCTGGCTGTCCTGGAACTCGCTCTGTAGATTAGCTGGCCTCAAACTCACAGAGATCTGACTGGCTCTGTGCTGGGACTAAACGTGTGTGCCACTACCATTTGGCCATTATTTAGATTTTAAATCACAAACTGTCATGCTTGATTTAGTCCAAATATTACATGCATTACACCTATACAGATCAATAATTATTTCTTAAAAGTATATTACAGTATCCCTTATATTTTTATTTCTTTAAATATTTTAACTGTATAGAGTGTCTTTCTTTGTGCATAGTAATTCAAGTATTGTTTTCATCTGAATGTTTAATGAATCCATACTCGTCAAAACTGTAACACCGGGCTGAGTAACCTAGAGAGTAAAGGGAAAATTTAGATGTTCATGAAGCTGACTATCCAGCTTCAAGGAAACCTGTGCATACATAGAATGATCATAGTCCTGTGACAATAATTAGCTTCACATCATAAATTAAGGGATTTGGCCAGGGCTCTTATAGTGTTAATGGATAAAGTTGCTTCTTTGTTGGACATTCTTAAAGCCTGAGTCCCCAGGTCATTAACTAGACCATGCTGATAACCACATGACTACATCCCATCTTTGCATGTGATTGTTTCCTTTATGTCTCCCTAATTTCTCCTCAGTGACCCAGCCTATTAACAGTAATTGTTAGAATGTTTACTGGTGTCTTTATAAGGAGATTAATATGTGAATGCTACATGATATAAACCACCCAAATTTTATTATTTATTCTGTGATTGGCAAAGCTCTAGATTAAAGATGAGGGGAAGAGCCAGATCTTAGCCACATTTTTCATATAACTCCTAATGACCATTTAAGTTACACACAGAGAGAGAGAGAGAGAGAGAGAGAGAGAGAGAGAGAGAGAATACTGACTATATAGAAGCTACTTTAAGATATTGTTCCCTTGAAATTGCTTAATCACTTGTGAAGTTTGGTTTGGTCAGTATGCCCTGCAACTAGCAACTAAGAGTCAAACACAAAGTTTATTAATTTGATTACTAAGGACATCCTGACAATGTTGAGGCAGGGTAGTACTTTTTTCCTTTGTAATCCTGTAGCAGCTTAATCTGTTTTTTATATTACTAAGTGTACACACACATACACACACATAAATAAAAAGAATTAAATTGGAAAGCCAGCTAAAGAAAGGAAACATTCTAACACCAAACTGCTCCTAAAGGAAATGATCCTTGAAAAGTAATTTGGTTCTCTAAATGATTCACACATGTTTATACCGATAAAACTTGTAACTTACATGTGAAAAATGTGCTTTCCTCCATATATAATATATTCTTATATTTAGAATAAAATAAGTGGAATACTATGCAAATGCTAACTCTTTTAAGACTGATATATTACTTTATTCTTTTGGTATTTTTCAAGACAGGGTTTTTCTGTTGTAACTCTGGCTGTCCTGGAATTCACTCTGTAGAACAGGCTGGCCTTGAACTCACAGACGTCTACTTCCCTAGTGCTGGGATTAAAGGAGTGCGTCACCACTGCCTGTCCTGATATATTTATTTTAATAAGTAATCATGCATGCATACAAAGTTTATAAACAATTTGCACATATTCGTATTTCCAATTCCATTTCTTTTCATTATTTTCTTTTATTCACTTTTCATTTTCTGCAGAAATCTTTTTTTTCCCCTTTGGGGACTTTTTTTTCTTTTTCTATAAACATGCTGAATGTAGTAGTTATATAATATCTACAATTAAAACACAGTCATAAAAATACACAGGTCAAAGGACAGACCAAAAAGTCACATTGTCAATGATAGATGTTACTCATGAGCAATAGGAGGGAGTAAAGTAGTATGAGAAGCAACGTTTGAAATGTTAAGGTTTGAAATATTTGCCCATGATGCTATTTTAACATAGTTGGTTGCATTGAACGGATGTGGGTCTGTGTCCCTAGTGATACTTCTGTGAGCACAAAGTGTCTGCAGGTGTGTGCCTCCAGGTAGGTCACTGAAAGACAATGCAAATGGAGACAATTTCCCCAGTAGCAGCAACCATCGAAATTAACAAGCAGAAATCTGGTAGGCACTAGCATCACTCCCTATAGCAAGATAAGTTTCAGGGCAGTTTGGAATTTGCCCTCCATTAATTCCTGGATTACCTTCTCCCTCAAATGTATGCCACCTAGTCATACGCACAGAAACTAAATATGAGAAGTCCTTAATTATCCGTGCATAGACTATGCAGGTTCTATTTCACCCAGGGCTTCTTTAATACGCCACATGGTCTACGCCACCCACTTGCAGCACTATCTTCTGTGTCAGTGGGTCAGCACCTTGGTACATCGTTTTACAAGTGGAAAGTAAGTTAATTTCTGCCTTCCTCATAAAGGCTTAACACTACGTGTTTATTTAAAACTAGTCGCTTGTCTCAAATCCTGTTTTCAGTTATTACTACTTATATGCAAATTAATTCTAACCAATATCTAAGTAGGGATATTTGAAAAGTAGGAAAAAGAAAGATGAAAAATACTTCATCCAATGAGTCTGGCTCTTTAAACATTTATGTTAGTTATCTTCATGATCCCACGGAGTATGTAATAATGATCCATGTTTTACAGATCAGGTGAATAAGGTGTGTGTGTGTGTGTGTGTGTGTGTGTGTGTGTGTATGTATTCCTGAGCATTACAACTGGGAAATAAGAAAATCTGTGATTTATTTCATGTCTCTGATGCTGATGGAATCTTGATTGTAATTCATTTGATTATGCTAGAATAAGATGCTCTCTTAGCCTTTATAATGTGCAAAGTTCATATATGCATTATGCATATGAAAAGCTTCGATAATTATAAAAATGAAAGACATATACTAAAAGGAAGTATTCACAGCGCATCAGAACTCCATTTACTGAAATAGAATAGCTTGCAGATGTATATTTATACAAAGCATATGATAAAATTACTCAAGCTGAACTATATAGAATTACATAGAACTTAAATTTTTGTGTCGGGGTGCCTGTTAGTCCAACAAGGCAAGCAAGTGGAATAGAGAACTCTGGAGCATGCTTCACTATATGTTCCTTGATAATATATGTGTTTACATGGAATAAAACGGAAACATGAAAACTCACTCGCAACACTGAAGCAGTGAAATGTCCTGCTACAGGGCTGTGTGTCCCACCAGATGTTCACAATAGAAGGCTTAGGAAAGACAATTAATACAGTACTCTTCCTGCAGGGCAGTATTGATCAAAGGGGAAACACATAAACATGCTTCATCATTCAAATGCTAATGATCCATAAACCTTGTTATTTCTTATCTGTCTTTGAGCTTCCCCAGAAGTTTTTGATGACATACCAAATTTTACACTCTGTACAGGCATTTTCTTTTACTGAACAGATACGAAACTATTAATAAAGAAAAATGAAATATGTGAATATAGTACCAAAGTACATATTACTTGAGGACTGGAGATGATATAAGATTTCTCTCTCTCCCTCTCCCTCTTCGTCTCCCTCTCCTTTTCCCTCCCTCCCTCCCTCCCTCCCTCCCTCCCTCCCTCCCCCCCCCCTCTCTCTTTCTCTCTCTCTGCTTGAAGTGTGCCTTGTGTAGAACAAGGAATATTGCTGGATGAAACAACCAAAATCATTTGCTAAGTGAAATAGCAGAAAACATTCATTTATATAATTTTGAAATTATCAGAAAACGTATATGATGAAATTGTTTCATATTTCACACAGGTTGCACAGATTATTGCCTGGGTTGTTTGTGTAGGGATCAAAACCTTTCTCTTGCAAATACCTGCCTCTTGACCAGTTGCACGATACATTCTGATACTTATCTCATTGAGTTCCTTAACTAGCTTCTCAGGAGATACAGTATCCTACAACGTAAGACTAGCACAGTTGGAGTTAGAAGGTTCTAGTCTAAGCATGACCTGTGGGGCTCAAGAGACTTCTCAGTGGTCACTCCTCTCACAGAAGACCCAAATTCAGCTCACAGTGCCCATGTCAGGAAACCCACAACCACCTGTAAACTCCAACTCCACAGGATCCTCTAGCCAGCTTCAGCACCTGCATTCATGTGCACATATTCACACACACATTTTAAAATTAAAATAAAAAATTCTTTAGGGACTAGTGAGAAGGTTCAGCAGTTTGGAGAGTTTGCTCTTGCATAAGACTCAGGCTTGATTCCTCACAACCATTAATAACTCTAGTTCCAATGGTTACCATGGCCTCTTCTGGCATGGCACATGTGCATATGCACAGGTAAAACATTAATGCATAAAACAAAATTAGTAAATCTAATTTTTAATAAAAAGTCTTTAGAAAAGAAAGCCTGATTTCTGACTAATTCACACCATGACCTTGGTCAGTTAATTATACTGCATGGTTCCCAGTTCTTTCACCTTTAAGAGGCTGATAATAATTGCTATTGGCTGTATGACTGATCTAGTGTAAGCTCCTCAACATTTATGAAGAATGGCTTTTGCTCCACGTAAAATGAATGTATAGTTATGCCAAAGAGTAGGTGCTATCATTGCTACAGAACCCAGGAGAAAACCTAGCACCAAGTAGGTATTCAGTATGTCTGTTGGCAGTAAATACTAGAAATATGTACTCATCACAAAATAACCTGAAATAATTCCAATTCAGGATAAAATTTGTGTATTTCAACAATGAATCATTCTTCCAGCTTATTGTTCTATATAGCTGAGATTATGCTGTCCATACATTTGTAGTTCCTATAATAATTTATTATATGATCAACATTTCCAGATGTCACTACAAAATCTTTATAATTATCACGAAGATCAAATTTATGTGTAAATTTGATTGTGCTGAGTACTTCCAATATGGCAGCCACAATATGTCTTTTTTTTTTTTTTTTTTGCTGGGGGGGTGGAGTGTGAAACTGGGACCATCTCAGGAAGACATTAAAATGTGAATAACTAGAATGAGCAAGCAGTATCTGCCCTCATTGATGGGAGTGGGCACCAACGAACCCACTGAGAGTCTGAAGGAATCAAATACATCAAGGAAAAATGAGCTCTCTCTTTATACTAGGATATTTGTCTTCCAGTCAGACATTAATGTTCCTAGTTCTTTGGCCTTTGGATTCGGGGTTTAGGCCAGCACTTGCCACCAACACCCTATACCTTCTTGTCTTTCTCAGACTTTGAACTTAAGATGAATTAGCTTGCCATTTTCCCATTCTTCCAGCTTGAAGGCAATAGACTATGGAACCTCTTGGCCTTCATAACTGTATGACTCTATTCACTTAATAAGTGGGAATTCTTTTAAATATCCATGCAAACAACTATCTGTCATCTATCTTTTCCATTTGCTGCCCTTCTCTGTAGAGCTCTAACATGATTATGATTTCTATAGAAGTATAATATCAAATTTGGGCGTATTCCCTGATATGCTTAATTAAATTATGATATTGTCATTTTAAATACTACATCATCTGCATTGTGAGTAGTTTATTTAGTTCTGTATTCTAAAATGCTTCTCTGTGGTACCCTGCCAACAGACACATATAAGTGGGGGGGATTTTAAAAATAAATGCAAAGAAGAGTTTCTCTAGCAGCAGCAAAGGGAGAGTCAAAGGGAGTAACAACATCATTTCCGTGAATAATAAAGGAAGAGAAAAACTCATGAGAAGACATGAGACCTCCTTTTCAGAGGCTATATAAGTTTACAAATTTAAAACATACAAGATAGAAAACTCCACAAGATCTCTATATAACAAGTACCATTTTCATAGGGAAGATCTTCAGGAGGTCATCAATCAATAACTCAATTGCTGGAATTTTTGCATGCATTCAAGGAGGGTCTAGTGGGGTCGAGATGTTTATAAATTTGAAAACTGAACATGGAAGTTCCTTAGGATAAAAAAAATGACTTTGTTAATGATTCTGTATTTTTGTTACTTTAATTCTGAAATGTATAATAAAATTATTTGGCAGAGATAGTTTAATAAGGAGAGAAAGTAATTTTTCTGAAACTGAGGCAAATTAATTGATTATGTGTATACATATGCATATATATGTGTCTAGCCATATATAAATACATATACTGAAGATATGTATGAGACTCTCAACAAACATACGCATAATAAACATGTGCTAAACTGCAAAACAAACACAAGAAAAGCTGTGAGAATTGCATGTAGAGAATGTAAATGAAACTTGCTAGACATTCTACTTCTTTTCTCCTTCAGAGGGTATCTATTTCCAAATACAAATTGAAGTAAATGAGTAAAGACATCAAATAGCTTGAATCATAAGTTTTTGAACTTTTATTTAAATCTACCTCACTGGTATACCTTACTAGTACTTCAGTCTTTGCAAATTAAATGTTCTGACCACACTCAGGGGTCTGTAATGCATTAACAGCTATTTTCCTGGATGTTTTGTATATTATGATTTGAATATGAAATGTCTCTCACAGTTTTTATGTTGAATGATTGGTACTTATCTGGGGGTGCTCTTTTGGGAAAGGGTAGGAAGGCTGGGATCTGGGGAACACCTGGAAATAGAAGTCTGATCACTTGGGGACATCCTTTTGAAGGTTGCATGCATTCCTCATTCTCTTTTTCCCTTTCTGCTTCCTGTTCATCAACAGCACATTCTCACGCTATCATGACTGTATGCCCCAACATGGGCCTATGATCCAGAAAGCTGAAGACTACGGACTGGAACCTCTGAAACACTTCTTTTAGTTGCTTGTTCAGATGTTTCAGCACTGAGACAGTAAAACTGACTAATGCGCTGTGTCAACCATTTAGTCCATTCCACTTGTGTTTTAAGCTTACATATATTTTAAGGGACAATTGTCTGTCTTTCTAAGTCCTTCCCACTTGAGTCACTAAAAGCACTTGGTGTTCTAGTGTTCAGCCAGTGTTGATTTTCTCTGGCTGTGGTGAGAAGCCATGGGAACTTCCACTTTCTAGTCAACCCCTCTTTCATACACCCACGCATCTCCTCCTGGCCCTGGGATGTCATCAAAACAAAATTACCATAGCACTGATTTTCTACCTTATTTTTCTTATACTTCATAGCTTAACTTGTACAGTATATTTCGATTTAGTGTTAGTCTCCTGGGCTTTTGACTTGTTACTAGACAACTTGGCCAGAGTGTGGCAAGACACCTCTCGCTCAGACTAACTGCTTCCTGAATTTCTACTCTCGCAAAGATGGCAGGGCATAGGGACGCATGAAGTGGAGATCATAGCAAAGAGATGAGCTGTTTAAAATATATACAGATAGAGGTAGAGGTCAAGCAGACTAACGAAAGCAGGTAGGAATAAGGAATGAGAGACATAGACCAACTCAAGTGAACCTATGTGGGGGAAATATTGTAATTTTTTTACAGTGGACTTCTGGCTTTCATAACCCCAGATTTACAGGCTCTGTGGTCTGCTCAAATGGCTCATGATTAGAAAGTATGACAAATGTTTAAAGCTCATGAAGGGAGTTATCTCACAGTTCCCTACTTGGGATTTGGATTTTTTTCCTTCCTCCTCCTCCTCTTTCTCCTCCTCCTCCTTCTTTGTTGTTTTTTGCTTTATTTTGCTTTTTGGGACAGGGTTTCTCCATTGTATCTCTGGCTGTCCTGGAACTCACTCTGTAGATCAAGCTGGCCTCAGACTCACAGAGATCCTCCTGCCTCTGCCTCCCGGGTGCTGGAATTAAAGGAGTGTGCCACCACCTCTCAGCAAAGAATATTTTTTTAAAGACCCTAAACCCCTCAATTCTAGGTATGTTCACATTGTATCTTTCCAGTCAATAAGAAGTGCAAACATCTTTTCATATAATTAGAAAAACTGTTTTTGCTGAAAGTTGGTCTAATTGTTTGTACACGGAACTTCCTTTGAATGAGACAGCTTTCAAGTCCCTTGAAGGACACACCCTGCCTTCACTGTGTAGTTTCAGTGTTTCCTGAATCATTCCAACTCATTTGATTCTCCATCCTTCTTGTTTACTAAAGTGACTGTTTTGCTATAGATTATCTTACTAACATGAACTAGAACAACCACTTCATGTTCATCCAGAGACCTCAGATTGAGCAAGAACCACAGTCCCAGAAGTAAAATAACAGGATTTTATTTACTACAGTCTTCAGTCTATTCATTCATTTTTATTGGCATTGAAACAACATTTGGGCAAGATTATATTGCAGATCTTTCTTGTAATATGGCTGCTTAAAGGCTCAAATTAAAAAGCTACCATTAATACCGTGAATATAAATCAATGCTAGACATAGTATCATTGATTTCATACTCAAATAGGGAAATTGGGGTCAAATTGGGTAGTGTGGGAAGAAAAGAGGAATATTCTCAGAATGCTTAGAATTTAATATAACAGCAAAAGAACTAATTAGTTACAGGTTCTTTTAAACTCTAATCATATGAACAAATGTCAGGGACATAGAGGAAGAAGAATGAGAGGAGGAAGAGAGAAAGTAAAGCAAGTAACAAACATATGAAAAGAATGTTTTTCAAACACGGGTTTTTACTGTGTGATGTTTTTCAGTGGCATATACCAAATAGAACTGGGAATTCCAAGAAGATTTTAGAAAGATATATCATTTTAAAAGTTACATGGATGTTGTTTGGAATGTTTTCTGAGCCTCACCCCACCTCAGCTACACAATTTCCTTTGTGTTTGGCATGCCACTCTGGCCTGGAGGAAGACAGCTGAGTGGGCTGGATGACTGATTGACCTTCATTTCAACAAATCACTCATTCACTTGGGTTTTCTATTCATCCATACCTTGTCATAGATTTACTCTGAGAACAGTCTAAAACAATGAGATCAAATCGTTTTTAAGTGAATTGGATTTTATTTAAGAAAGAATTGAGGCAGTTTTGCTTTGACGATTTGCCATCATTATTCATCTCAAAAGAAATTCTGATTATCAAACCAAACCAGAGCAGAAGTTACAAAGCAAAGATAAAACCAACCATGGGTATTACCCCATGATTCTCCGAGTGCAAATGATCCTGCAAGATACACTGTTGTACTAACCCACTTTTATCCAAATTTATCAAGTGTTTATTTTAATAACTTTCATTGCCTCACATCCACCATTTGCATTTAAATGCAAATCTTATTTTGTGATTCTACTAAAGATCTTATATAGAACCAAGGAAAATTACTATACAAATGCCATTACCTAGAAGTTTGAAATCCTGAGACTACAAACGGGTTAATTAATTACATTATCTGTAGCATTACCCTGGCTACATTCTGCCTGGAAGGCATATGGATCCACTCAGCTGCTGAATTCGAAAGAGCTGTGTCCTTTTCATGCAGAAGAAAAATCATCAACCCAACCATCTCCCACCCCCACCTCTACCCCTACCCTCACCCTACCCCCGACTCCCACTCCCACTGTAAGCACTGGAAGACTGTTTCTTCTTCACCTGATTATTGTATTCCTGGTAAAAAAAAATAATAATCAAAAGAATCAATATTAAATAGCAAAATATTTCATAGCATCACGAAAGCTGAGTGCCACGTAGCATTCTAATTAGCTTCTGCTGTAGTCAGGACAAAATGCTGCTCAGGCTAAAAGAATCTGTGATAAAGGAAAACTAATGTCTGCCCATCAGGAACTCATAGTGGAGTATGTTCACAAACAGTTAAGTAAAAATGTGCAAGGAGAAAGTTCTCTAAGATTTGATTTATTAAGAAAGTATTAGTGATATGTAAACCATTTATGTAGTCTAAATTAATTATACAATTGTTCAGCTTGTTTTCTGGTTTTATTGCTTTTCCCTACCCTGTCCATTTTCTTTTCTCGAGCTTTAGTTCTTTGAATTTTCCTTCTATTTTTTTTTTTTTAAAGAACATGACATAACTGAAAAAAAAAATTGTGAAATAGGGAAAAACAACAACTCCTACCATAAAAAGACCACTGGTCCACGCAAGATGACTAAGCAGGAAAAGATGGCTACCACCAAGCTTGACAATCTGAGTATGTATATCCATATATATATACACAAACACACAAGTAATAAACAATACATGGATAAGTAAATAAAAAATTCCAAGAGTCAAAGAAAGAATTATCACAGACATGTATATTGAAATAAGCTGGGACTGGAGAAAGGGCTCTGTGTTAAGGACACTTGCTTCTTTTGTAGACTACTTCAGTTTAGGTTCCATCACCCACAAAGAAGCTCACAAGAGTCTGTAGCTCCAGTTCCTGGGGATCCCATACCTTCTCCTGTTCTCAGTAGGGACCAGATATGTACATGGTACACACATGTACACATGTATGCTTACATACACTCACGGACATAAAACAAAAAATTTTTAAAGATCCTTTAAAAATTAGGTTAAAATTGGTATACCAAAATATATAGCACATACCCTCGCATATGATTGTCAAGTATGTGAAACGTGCGCTCTGCATTTCCTGGTGGCTAAAGATAAGGGAGGTATAAATCGGCTTCCAAAAACATTAGCAGCATTTTAGTAAATTCTGAGAAACAGCAAAACATCTTAGTGTAAAATTGGGATGAATGTCATGTGTGAATCCGCTGACTGGGGGCCGCTGTGAGAAGCAGCAGACATTTCCCATAGTATCAAACGTTGGTAAAATGTAGTTTCTAAGTAGGAAGTGGCAGAAACTTGTTTGGCACAGTGATGATAGAAGAACTGAAGAGTTCTGAAATCCGAATCTTGAGAATCATAAGGTACCTTCTCCATATAAAATGTATAAGTAGCAATTGGAGAGGTGGCTCAGTGATTAGAAACACTGCAAAATTCCTACATCTCTTGCAGGGGACCCAAGTTGAGGTCCTACCACCCACATCTAGTGGCTATAAGTTCCTCTGCTGCTGGGATCTGCCTCCCTCTTCTGGACTGTGTGGGTACCTGCATTCTCATTTTCATACATACACACACACACACACAGACACACATAACCTTTACAAATATAGATTTACATATTTATGACCAGTGTAATTTTAATTGGTGTAGATTTTAAATACTTTCTTCTGCAAATAGAAAATCTCCTAAAATGCACTTCCCACTTAATGATGATATCAGTAACACTTTTGTTCCTTTAGGAGTTTAACTTGTTGTTTGCTTTTGCATTTGGCTTTGTTTTTAGTTTTGGTTGCATTGTGGGTATTTGAAGGCAGGGCTTTATACATGCTGAGCATATACTCTGTCACTGTGCAAGGAGTTGGTATTTAATTAAAATGTTCAAATCTTATTTTATTTTCCATCTTCTAGCTATTTCAAATTATCTTAAGTGTATATATAATTACTCTTTTTTACTATTTTGGCAGCTAAAATTTTATCATAATTATTTTAATCTTAACAGGTAGATTTTCAAAATTGATTTACTAAGATGTTTATACATTTAAATTTCATTTATACTAAGAATTTAGTATCAATGTTTTTTTTTTCTGAAAATATTGAGCATATAAGATGAAAATTATTTCCAGTAATTAATCCTGTATTACTCACTAAAAACATTAGGATATTATTTTCTCCCTTTTTCCCAGTCACATAATCACCATGGTCTGACTCAGCTACATGCACTCATTCCTAAGTATGTCTTAACCATTAACACTATCACTGGTCATTTTAGAAGAGATAGATACTTTGTATCAAAACACACACTCATGCCTATACATGCATGTATGGACGCTCACACACAAAAACACACAGAAATTTTGTTTGTTCTACTCATTTGTGATAGCATGATCAATTGAATACTCATGACATAGCATAATCAGAGATGCAATGTTACATTTAGCATAGATGAAAGGGTCAACAGTCTCATATATCAACACCTTGTTGGGAAACAACTCCTTCTTAAAAAATAAGGTCATGCAGCATTTTTCACTTGCAAATTTAAGTTTAACTTTGGGCAAGTCACTAATTCCATCATCTTAGTTTCCTCACTTTGCATATGGAATCATTGGAAAACCATACGGGGGCTCCCAGTGAAGCTGTGCATGACTAAGAAGTGACTATGAAGTGGAAAGGGCAAACTTTTCTGGTGTTCAGTAAAGTAGATATCTCCGAACCCTCAGCTTATTTCTAGAAGGTCAGAAATAGCAATACAGCCCTTTGTTTAGAAAAATAGGTTAAGATAACATAAGCTGATAAGCAGGTTGTGAGGAGTCAGCACACTTAGATTTATTCCAGATTTGCCAGTTATTGGGTCTTTCTGAGATCCCCCTAAACTACTGGCATTACTTTATTGCACTGATGGGGTCTATTTTGTCACGTGATTTCACCCTGATGTCACATAGCTAAGACTTAGATTCTGATGTGTTATAAGTGTAGACACAATAACCAACATTGTTCACAAATGAAAATTTCAAAGATGAAAATTAGCTGGGCAGTGGTGGCACATGCCTTTAATCCCAGCACATGGAAGGCAGAGGCAGGTGGATCTCTGTGAGTTCAGGCCAGCTCAGTCTACAGAGTGAGTTCCATGACAGCCATTTATAACAGGAAAAACCCTGTCTCAAAAAACCAATAAATAAATAAATTAATTAATTAATAAATGAATAAATAAATAGAATTTACTGCATCAAAGATGAAAATTACTGCCTCTAGTTTGGTAAAAAAAGAAAGCAACTATTTCAATGCTTTGTAGGAAAAAAAAAAGCCAAAAGGAGAAAATAGTTCTATTTGTATTTCAGGGTCTCTCTTGTTTCTAAACAAAGACTAATGAAAAGAAAGCAAGCTACTGAGGTGTCAGGTTAGCCTCACCCAGTGGTCCCCAGCCTTCTTAATGCCATGCTCCCAACAGCTCCTAGTATTCTTACGTGGACATATCTGCATGTGGGCAGACAGAGACCCCTCTGGAGATGGATAGAGGAGCAGTGTATGCTTCAGTTTCCCAGACCATTGGAAATAGTGTTTTCTGATGGTTTTAGGTGACCCTGGTGGGGGTTGAGGAAAGGGTTGTCTCGACCCACAGGTTGAGAACCGCTGGACACACTAGATCAGGAAGAATATATTCTTAAAAAGAATGGATCATTTTCTGAACTCCTAAGCTGCTAGATATGGATTGTTTTTTTGTTTTTGTTTTTGTTTTTGCCTCTTGGGAAAACTTCCCAAGTCTGCTGTTTATAAAATGAGAAAGCTGTTCGATGAAAGTATGGCCTGTCATTCAGAACAGGTATTTTGGACTCCTCAAAGTCACCAAGAAGCATTTATTGAGCACCCACTGTGTGCTTAGCACTGTGCAAATACAAGGTGTCAGGTTAACAAATCATAAGCCTTCTGGCTGCAAAATAATTTTTTAAAACCCTCAGCTCCATCAATATTCCATGCCATATAGCGGAGAATGGTTTAAATTCTATTGCTTCTGCTTTTACAGATAATTTATGAAAAAAAAATGAAATATTAACTAGGAATGTGGTAGAATGGCTTTCTATTTTGCTAGCAGATGACAAATGAAGCAGCATAGGCACACATTTGAATAAGGAATTATCAATCAACCTCAAACTTGACCCACAGCTGTCATCCCTACAAATTAATGTTTACCATTTTTAAGTATGTGCAGGACATCTGGAAGCAAGCACAGGCTGTGGCTTGCAAGAAATGGTATATCAAAAGCTAATTATAGCGGCAGTGAGCCCGGGTGCCGTTTTGTGATGGTAAATTATAGACAGGAGCTCTGTCACCACAAACTGTTATTCATAACTAAATCATAACGCTTTTAAGTTTTAATTAATCTGCTTAGCTTTAGTTGCGAGGGGGAAGCTTGCTTAACTGCTCAGCCGCCAATGCTCTCCTGGGCTACCCTGGAACTTCATCTGGACACCTGAGGGATGAAGACCACATTATCAGGCTGACATTGCCTCTATTAAAGAGAAGTTCTTTTAATATGTCAGAGTCTGACTATTTCCTTCTATTTCATTATCAGAAAAACCAATTAATTTTCCATAAGGGCACCAAATTAATTACAAAATACTATGGAAATCTGAGCTGTCTCTTCTTCCCCCACCATTATGGAAATACCAAGCCCCTTGGCAGTACAGTCCTTTGGTGGTAACAGGTTTTCTCCATAGTTAACATTTTATTTGTGATGTTGGAAAAAAAAAAAAAAAACCTGGAAAACTGGTGCTTTTATTTCTCCTCTGCGTGAATTATTTCCTACCATTGCTTACCCATTCCACCCCCTTTCTATTGAACTATCTTTACTACCTGAAGATTAATTGGCGAAAAGAAATGTTCCATAAAGAATTTCTCTATTAATCTGACTTGGGGTTTTTGCCCACCTAGTCTGTAACCCCCACTGAGCAAGTCATGCTTTAAATTTATTTTATGCACACACATTACCTGTCTGCCCTTGGTCTAAAACCATGCTCTGAACTCATTCTAGGAATTTTTGTAAATTTTTGTCAGTTAAAATAAATCTAACTTTATTTAGCAATAACAACAAAAGAAGCTTTAATTCATTAGATTTTGGCTCCAAACTTTTAAAAGATAGCTCTAAGCAATAGTTATGTGTCTTCAAAAATTCTCCCAGTAGTAAAATAAAGCATCTTCAGCAAATAGGGACAGCTACATGTAGGAGAATAGAACTACCTTTATTTCTCTCCCTGTGCAAAAGACAATACCACCAAGATAAAGAACTTCAACATAAGATGGGCTTGATACCCTGAATTTAAGGGAGAAAATAAAAGGATAATATTTAACATAAGTAAGGACTTTCTGAATAGGAATCTGATAGGGTCCCTATGGATAGAGAATACCTTCAAGGAAATCTTTATAAAGTAAAGATTTCTCCTATTAATCTTTATAAAGTAAGGATGATACAGTAGAAGGAGGAAGCTTAGCCTGGGTCAGCCTATTGTTCCATTAATGAGTGGGGACTCTTTTACACTCCATAAAAGAAACTTGGTCTTGGCTGATTAGGGTTTTTTTTGTTGTTGTTGTTGTTGTTTTGTTTTGTTTTGTTGTTTGTTTGGTCTTATCTTGTTTTTGTCAACTTGACACAAACTACAATCGTCTGGAGAGAGGAAATATCAATGGAGGAACCACCTCTATCAGTTTGGCCTGTAGACAAATCTGTGGAGCATCATCTATTGATGTAGAGGGTGCAGTCCACCGTGGGCTGGTAGCCCTGGGCTGTATATTAAAGTTAGCTGAAAAAGCCAAGGGAAGCAAGCCAGAAAGCACATGTTCCTCAATGGCCTGTGCTCCAGTTCCTGAATCCTGTTCCTGATGATTTCTGTTTGAGGACTGTAGGCTGTAAGATGCAGCAAATTCTTTTCTCCTTCGGGTTGCTTATGGTCACGATGTTTGATAAAGCATCAGAAAGCAAATTGAACATGGTCTTTGGGAAAAAGTACCTAAACCACCAATGATATCTTCCAGGAAAATACACATGGCCCTAGTGCTGTTTTTCTGATGCAGCGAGAACCTTCCCTTGACCAGTGACACTGATCACAGTTTTGATGACTGAGTACCAGGATCAGGTTCTTTCATAGACTTCTATTTCCTGCCTGGCATCAGTAGATGATTGTTTGCCTGTATCCGCACTAACTGAACTCTAAAGGACAATTCTCTTCCCCATCATCCTCTTTGCCACCACTAACCACAAACTTGTAGATGAGTTGTGTTTCAAATGCTACAACTAATTCAGTAATGGATGACAAGCTCCAGAGTGGCTCTTCTGAAAACATTTTTTAAACAACTACTGTATTTGAAAGTTACAGGAAGATGTTAGTCAAGGCAGCTTGATCTTCTTCACTAGAACATCAGCTGTTTCTTTAAGTGACAGTCCTCAGAAGTAGACAGTCATGTCTCCTCAGGCCTCTTCCAACCTCCATGGTAGCTATCAGTGTAGATTATTACACTCTACATGCCATGTAATGCAGCTGTCTCTTTTGTACCTGTTTTCCAGATGAATACCTAGAATTTAAAACAGAGGGTGTGTCCATATTTAATATTGGTTCAAACACAAAATGCTAAAAATTTTTATTACTCTCTGTTTCGTATGTAATTTTCTCTCCTTTAAAATGCTATCAGGGATTATGCAGCTGCCTTGGAGCGCCAACTGCACCTTGAAGCCTCAAAACATAGTCATTTAAATCATATTAAATGGATTATGCAAATAATGTAATAGGATTTCATACCATATTTTTTAAGGAAACTGAGGCACATCGTAGCTCGTGACTCAACAGAGGCCAATTTTTAAAAGGAGGAATTATTTTTATTATTATTTGGTCCATTGAGGTTTTCTGCTAAAATCAAATTTGTCTCCAAAACCTGTTTCTAGGTGTAGATAGATGGGTTGCCATCTATAAACATCAGTTTGTGGGATATAAGCTTCTGAGCTATTTTAGGTATATATTTTCTCTCACTAAATGCTATTTTTTCATCCCAGTGATTAAAAAAATAGATTTTAAAAAAGGCATATCGTCTTTTTGACTTGATTTCTTCTGAATAGGAAAAGTAAATGTTGACATAATAATTGCTAAAATACTGCTTGCATCTGCATCTGATGCACAGCCAACATCAGAGGGCAGGCTGCAACAGAAGTGTATAAATAATGAAAACATTTGGGGACACTGAGTTCCTGTTTTCTGTCGTTAACAAAATTACATTTTGTGTCTCTGATGATAAGCTTCCAAATTTGTCTTAACTGAGGCTTCTCTCCATAAACCACATTCTTGGAAAATGTCTTCCCTTAATTTAAAAGCAAACACCGATGGAAGAGATTTAGCTCAGTTCTCATGACTCAGAGGGAAAACCATGCCTTTTGTTGTTGTTCCCAAGTGAGGCAGATTCTCTCACGTGTAGAACACAGAAACACGGATGGGAAGCCTAGCTAAATCAACCCCGATGCTCTTTGTCCTTAGAAACTCTCCTCCAAGCTTCTTAACAGCTGTATGAAACAGCGAGAGGTTTTTAAGAAGGGTGTTCACATTTCCAGTGATGATGTCACAGATTAGCCAGCTATTAAAGTCTGTAGTAGCAAGAAAACAAGTGCTCTGAACAATGGTACCCACCTTTCATTGAATTACATAGATAGTACAATAGGATCTTTACTTATCTGCTGTAATAGGGTTGGAACTAGTACTTCGCACAAGGTAAGCAAACATTCTTCTGCTGAGAAGATGCCTCCGTCATCTTTTCCTTAATTTCATGACAGAGACTTATTTGGTTCCCCAGGCTTATTTGGTTCCTCAGTCCTGTGATCTCTGTGCCTCTTGAGTGGCTGGGATTAATTACAGTCATGTGCCATCATACATAGTTAAAAGTTCACATCCTTTTTTCGTTTCCTTTCTGTGTTTGGGATTGATCCCAGGGCCTCATGCGTGCTGGCAAGCAGTCTACCGACCGAGCTACATCTTTTTGGATTTTTGAGTTATGAATTACGTGGGCATTGGTGAGATACTGGCTCTCATGCATTGTTTCCTGTGGGTCTGAACTATCTGAACCTCTTTCTCCTGACTTAACTCTTTGACATTCGCAACAGCTCCATCAATGCAATCAGTCCTGTTTCCCAGGAGGAGAACTGGTCAAGCAGGTGAAACACCTTATCTGAAATCACACCAACAGAGCATGAAGGACTAGAGCTTGCTTTGCTTTCTCCATGAGGTGAGAGTAATTGAAATCAGACTAGCAAATCCAGATTATCCTGCCAAAAAGGTTTTGGGAGTTAGAGAAGACAACCAGTGAAAATGACCCAACGATTTCTGATAATTAGAAGAACAAATTTTTAACTTCCTATCTGTTTCTCTTCTTACTCCCCTTATTGCTTTGGGTATCCCAACAACTGGGCAGCCTTCTGTACTTACCCTAACTAAAATGTGCCATTCTTTCCTATCTTACACAGAAGCTCATATGTTCATACTCTTCAGCTGGTTATACAGGTGGACACTGCCAGACACAGAGTGGCCTGGGCAATTCACTGTACGTTTCTAGGCAAAAAAAAAAAAAAACAAAAACAAACAAACAAACAAAAACCCTTCAGTGAGTCACATTGTTCTTCGTCTTTGACTTCTTTCTTCGTGATACTATTTAAATACTTAAAAATCAGATTGGCCTCTTCCTTTTTAGCAAAGATTCTTTTTAATTGGTTTCAGACTCATTTACCATCGCTTCTGAATCAGCTCTTTAATGCAATAGTCAAAAGTGTGCATTTCATTTGCTTGTGAACTGCTTGCTTGTTCAAGGAAATAACCTTTTGTAAAAGAAAAATAATATCACTTCCTGCCTCTTACTCGTCTGCCTAGGTTTGGGTAATTAAAGCATTCATTTACTGCTTCTCCAGAGTTGTTAAGTCTTTTAAGCCTCAATTCATTCGTCTCCTGTGTTCCTTTCATAAACCATGTAGTTATAAAGTGTTTTCGTTGCCTGATTGATCATTCTTTTGAGTAAAAGTTACTCACACGTGAAAATAATTTTGATTTATTTTAACATTATTCTTTGCATTTCATTGTTTGTATGTGTGCATACCTGTTTGTGCATTTTTGTGTATGTGCGTGTGCATGCGCTCATGCATGTTAGTTATGGAGAGCCTGTGAAAGTCAGAGTACAACGTTGGTCCTTGCCTTCCACCTTGTTTAAGATAGGGTCTCTCTGCAGCGTACATCAGGGCAGCTCTCCTCTGGGAGCCACTTGAGATTCTCCTCTACACATGCCTGAGAGAGGCACGCTGGGATTATCAACATGCGCGCTGTGAATCTGTCTTTTACACTGGTTCTGAGGATCTGATCTCAGGTCACGAGGCTTGCATGACAAATGTTTTGGCCACCGAGCTGTCCTCTTACTTACTTTTTCATTTGGTGAACTCTTGTGGACACAACATGTTTTATGTGCATAAATATACTTCATATCATTTTAATACTATAAAATTCTTTTAACATTGTGTGGCATAATATATTTCAACAATCTCCAATTATTAAACATTTAAGATGCTCACACGTATATCCTGAAAGTAGGATAATAATATGAAATTTTCAGTGTGAAATGCTTTATTCTAACCTTAACTAGCCCTTTAAGACAATGTCACCTTGATGGGGTGGTACACACCCATAATCCTAGCTTCTGAAGAGGCTGCAGTGGGAAGCTTACAAATTCAAGACCAGTCTGTGGTACACAGGGAGACCCTGCCAAAAACAAAATAGCCACAATGTCATTGAAGGAGGTAAGATATCTACCACAGAGCTTGTTTTTACCTACTTTTTAATTTAGTTCTAGAAAGGTATCTCAATCTGCATTCTTGTATCTACTATGTAAGTACATCTCAACCCAAACTCTAAAAACCAACAAACACCTTATTTTTTGCCTGTTTTTTGTCCTTTGAAATTTTGTCTTCTTTGGTATTTTAGATGATAAACACCTGCCCTTTATCCTAACTACATGTATGCTTATTAAATGATTTCTCCCAAAGGTTCTATGTCATCACTGTCAGTTCTGACACACACACTGGTCTTGTGTCCGTTTTCTAATGAACTTCCACCAGTAAATGTATTAAGTGGTAAGTGTATCACATTGAATTATGATGAATGTTTAGCTTGAAAAGGTTTTTGTTAGAATTTTCTTTGTATGAACATTTCTGTATGAACATTTGTATGAACATTGACTTTGGTAGACTATTTTACCTCTATGATGCTCTTTGTGAGGAATCTTTTTTTCTCTCCTGTTTGTTTTCCTAACAATGGTCTTTTACCTTGTGTGGCAGGACTAACATCAACAAAAGGCTCCAGTTCTTTCACGGTCTGAGATTTTTTTCCTCACTGTGAGTTTGGATGCTTTTCTGACTCCCATGTTCATCTCAGAGCAAGTTGTGGTATTCAGGTGAAATTTGTAGTCAGGATAATCTCAATGTAGATCAAGACTCTCCAATATTTGTTCTATTAACATCTAGGGTGAGACAGAGACAGCTCTGTTGCAAAGGCTGATCTGTGCGTTAACAGATACTGAGCTTCATTCAAATGCTTTACCCAAAAGATGCCACAAGTAACTTGCAGTATTTCACAGCTAAAACTGCTTGAAAAGCTCTTAAATATTCTCTTGACGTAAAATCAACCAGTGTTAACTGCTTGGTCCAGGTTATACATCGCATGTAACAGGTTACCATTATCCTGGGATGTCCTTGAAGAAAATGAGATGCCCTGTTCAAGACTAACAAATGTCTCACTGAGATTTTTGTCAGAGCACATATACAGCACTGAGCAATTCCAAGTTAAACTTTTGAGACTCTGATAAAAACAGAGCTTCAAAGTAAGAGCAACTCAGAGGATAACAAACTCAGTGTTACCAATATAATATCTGTCCAGTCAAAGTGAGTTCAGTTTCTTCCATGCAAAAATTAGAAAGGACTACTCAATCTGTGTTCCTTTATTAATAACAGCAAGGCATTATAGATAGGTTGCTTCTCTTCTTTGGAAGCTTGTATGGAGTCTTCTGGCATCCAGCTCTGACACTTATGAACCACAGCAATGTCGTGGTAACTCTATGCATTCAATAGTGTCATGCATACCTTGATGGTAACCAACAGTTCACTAACTGGACTTAAGACCCACTCAACAAGAGGAAAATTATGCCTAGTACTGGAAATCTAGCTAACTGCATAGGACCAATGAAGTCAGTGATCTTAGAGGGGAACCTATAATGTCTTCTTTTTAAAGCAGCATAATCCCCAACTACATTCTAAATATTTGTCCTTATATCCACAAATCAGTGTAGCTCTCCTGATCAAAGAAACTTTTCTTTGCAATAGATGTAGACCATTACAGAAAATCACAACTGTTCTAAAAACAGAGTTGTGGAGCCCAGTCTTGACTCCCATAACTACATCTTAGTAATCATTGTGAAAGGGTGGGAGGGGGAAGAAAAATTTTTAGAGCCAATGGAACAGGGAGTTTGCTGTGAGATTATGTCTCCTAGAAATGTCAGAAGCTACATGCATAAATTCTCACCAGCATGACTGCTTAAACTGCTAAAACATGAGTGAAACAAAGTGACACCAATAGATGTGCTAAGACGGAAATAGTATTGCCCAAGGAAAAGCACAAGAGTTAGTTATCCAATAACAAATAGTGAGTCCTGAAATCATATATATACACAGGTGACATTATACAAACTATACAAACGGAGCAGATTATATTTGTATATTCAAGATATATATATATATATATATATATATATATATATATATATATATATACATACACATATATATATACACACACATACATATGCACACATATGTATGTTTACATTGAGTATGTGTGTGTGTGTGTATACATACATATTCAATCTATATTCAGGATATATTTTTCCAACAATTTTAAAAGGGGGGGCTAAGAATTTGAAAGAGACTAAGGAGGAATACATGGGAAGGTTTAGAGGGAGGAAAGGGAAGAGGGAAATGTTAAATTATATTATAATCTCAAAAAAATATTTCTGAAAGAATATCAAGGAAAAAGACATCTTGATATAAACAATAGGGTGTCACAGGATTAACTTTCCTATCATAGCACATTCAATCAGGCAGAGTCAGAAAGTTGTTGGGAAGGGTTTCATCCTGGGAAATCTTTAGACTTGCTAACTTTATCTCTCTTTTCTAATATATATGACATTGTCCTTTACAGCTTTTCTATATTACTTTACTAATTGTACCTATATTTATTTGTGGCTGGACTTTGCTACTTTATTTGAAGAATGTTCCCAGGCAAGATAATTCTGTAAAGAACAAGCTTGAAGTATACACTGATCCAGAGTGCCTACTGACCATCTGCATGTTAATGTCACAATGTTGTACATAATATGCATTGAAAAAGTACCGCTTCAAAATCTGCTTCAAGAAAAATCTGCTTTAATCCCCCTTAGGCTAAGATTTTCTGAACTTAAATATGAGTAACTAGTTCATTGTAAGGATCAACTGTTGCTTTAAATTGCTAGATGAAATAATCAGCTGGCTGATTTTCTTGCCAGGCAAGCATGTCCTGAAATAAGAAAACTCCATTGACTTTTTGTTCCATTTGTTCCATGTCTTAGCTTCCTTGTAGACTGTAAGTTTCCTAAGTTCAAGAGCATTTTATTGGTATAATTTAACATAGTATCTAGTGGAGCACGCTGTATATGCTGGCCCTTGGTGAGTACAACCCATCCTGGTTCAGGAGTAGCAGCTTCATAAAGGAGAATTGCTTCCTCTTTCCAACAATTCTTAGTAGGCTCTAGTGAGGAAAACCTAGAACAAGCCTTCAAGACCCCAGGCTCTCTTTTAGATGAAATCTCTGGGGCATTAAAAGTACGTTCAGAAACTCTGGTTTGCACTATGTGATCTACCTTCTCAACCCATGTCTCCTGAGAAGCATGGTGGTTAAGGTAACTCACTCTGGTGTCTGAACTCAAACTTAAGCCCAATGTTTACTGATTTACTAGCTTTGTGACTTGTCTAAGTTCTTTCATCTCTCATTGCTACAGAATACCCAACTTTGAAATAATTATGTATGACACACCATATATGGTAATTAACTTGAATTAGTCATTCCATAATGAACACACGTATATTAAAACATCATGTTGCAAAGCATAATCATATGCAATTTCCATTTTCAATTTAAAAATAAGAAACATAAATACGTAAGTAAAAATAATTATGATCATACAAAAGCAATCATCATGTATACTTAGATAAAATGTGTGAATGATGTCACAAAATATTTGCTTAATAATGTTAAATGTAGTTACCTTTGAAAATATGCAAGGAAAGAAAACAGGAAATTAAAGGGAATCACAGGGGGGGTTAGAGAGGGAAATAGCAGGACACAAGTGATTTGAAGGGAGAAATGGGAAAAATGGGGCAGTTAATAAGAGAGGGTCTAAGGGGTGTCAATACAGAAGGAGAGGAAGGAGAGTAAAATAATAGTAAGGATGTCTGAAAAAGTGATAGTGAATCATATTATAATTTACCTAAGATGACATACAATGCATATATGTGTATACATAGATATACATATACATTTTAAACGAAATTGTCTCACCTGAGCTGTCGATTGTCCTCCCAAGAACCAAAGACAATCTAGCAAAATCCCCAATACTGGCCATGAAAATCCTTTTGAGTTGTTGGCCAGGGGAGTCATAGTGACTCAGAAACATTATAGGCTCTTATTATTGCCCTCTGTTGTCTCCCAGAAGTTGAAGGTAAGTCCCTATTACTGAAGACAGAACACATTTCAGACACAGGACCCAGGTGACCTGAGCTAGATCTGACCTGAGAGCCTCGTCCCTGAGGACTAATTTTCAGGGTATCAGAAGGCACCGAGCCACCTTCCAAGGGAGGAGAGCAAATAAGCTGTGATGGTTGGATCCACTCTGAAATCAGTTCAAACAGAAAATCCTTTCTGTCTGTTGAAATAACTTTTCCCAGCCTTGGTGTGACTGTCCTAGTGACTGTATTTTACTAGGTGGCATTGTGGTATGGGCTCCCTTGGTTGTCTTCCTTTGTTGCAAATAAAAAGAGAGACTCTCTTCTTGCTGGAATAGTTTGTGATTTGCTAATCAGTACAAACCGACAACAAGCTCAAATCTCTGCCAAATCTGTCAAGAAATGCTGCCGAAGAAATGGAACCTATTTTTGTACTGATCCTGAAATCAGTGTTCGCATCACTAGACAATGGCTTTCTCTGAATATTGGCCACACCCAATCTACTCCCTCAATGGCCTAACAAGGTAGCAGCAATAGTCTCTTCTTCTGGGCACCCATCTCTATCTGACCGCTTTTGTTCAGTGGAAGGAGTTCACAGGCTGGCAGTCCTTTTCTCTTTAAGGTTCAGTTCTTTCCTTCATTTTCTTTCTGGCAGAGGGCAGAGTTCCTTCCTGAGCCAATGAGGGTTCCCAGATTTGTGGGGGTGGGGAGGGGACGGAGTTAAAAGCTACCCTTAAAAATCAAATGAAATTTCAATTGAATGACCTGAAGAAGCAGTTTTAAGGAACAAATGATGAGGTTCAATGTGGAGGTTGAGAAATGCAATCACCGTGGATAGTTTAAAATAAATAGTGCAATGAACCTACTCCTCCTTCTCCTTCCGTGCCCCCATCCCCTCCCCTGGATAAATATACAAATATACACGAGTGCACACCATTTGAGAGGGTAATTATCCAAACTGTCTAGAACAAACAAAACAAGTGCAAATGTTATGTCCATGTTTAATGAAGACTTTGGAGTGGTGCAGTGAAGTGAAACCCATTCTGCTCCGGTCATGCTTTCTCATCCCCTGACCCCTCATGCATGCAGCCAATAAGAGGCCTCATTTGTAATTCAGAGTCTCCAAGACTGGGATTTAATAACAAAACTGGCACCTGTCACTTTTTTTTAATATATATATTAGTTGCACTCTATTGCTTGACCCATTAAAAACAGCTCATCGAAGGAAAATACAACGCAACTGTCCAGGAATACTTATTCTTTAGGTTTACAGTGACCCGACAAGAAGTCCTGAGGTATGTATTGTTAGTTTAAGGGAAAATTATTAAACTACCAAGAAGTTATCCATGTGGCATAACTTCCATTACACTCTTGTATTTTTATCTGTATTCCTAGTTTTACAATTATGTGACATATTTGCCTTTGTACACACACGCATCCATCTTTCTGTGATTTATCCAAAGTGGGAGTGTCTTAGAGTCTATGCATGTATGCGTCTCTGTTTCATTATTTAAAGAGTATAGAAAGGAATGTTTTACCTCAAATTATTTTTGACATTTGTATCCTGTGAAGAAAATAAGAAGTAATTAAGAAGAAATGTAAATATCATTAATATTATAAGTAAGAAAACATGCACAAGCTGAAAATCTATTCTGATTCTACCCCTGTCAAATATGTGTATTTTCAGCTTCATCAAGTTCAGGCTGAAGAGTAACTTGAACTATGGAGTTCAAAGTCAACCTGGGCAATATAGAAAGACCATATTTCTGGGGAAGCAAAGAAAATGAAATAAAAATATGCTCTAAACTTTCATTTATCCAGGCTTGGCTATAAATTCCTAAAGTAGATTAATCATGAACAGTTCAGAAAAGGAAAATTATTGCACATTTATGTGCGATTAGAAAGCCATTGATGAAGCTGGAGGAAAAATTTGAAGAAGATATTAAAAGATTGAAAGATAACCCACATTTATACACTGCAACAATTATTATTGGTATTATTGGTAATATGTGGTATTATCCAAAATTACCCATAAATTTAATGTAATCTCCACCAAAATACCAATGAGATTCTTCACAGAAACATAGAGAATACTTTACAATGAATGTGTATCTATAAAAATTCCCAACCAAAAAAATCAAAAAACTAATACTATTATTCTATTAAAGTAACATACCAATACATATTTATAATTACATATTTATATGCCCAGAGTTCAATGCCTCTCTGTTGTCTCATCAGAAAAGCTGCTTCTTGAAGTACATGGGAAACTGGACAGTGTGCAGAAAGTGAGAGACTTTGGAGCACTCACCTATATAACATGTCTGCAGCAAATCACTGCGTCAGGGTTCAGAGATCTATGTGAAAGAGAAGGTGGAAAGTTTGTAATAGCCAGAGGTCATGGATGACTCCAAAGAAATAATATCTTCCAGATACAACAGGATTGATGCACATATGAACTCAGAGAGTCTGTGGCAGCACATACAAGTCCCATAAAGATTCAAGCCAAATGGGGTCCCAGAGCTGAGAAGGGGAAGTAGGCATTTGTAGAAGAATAATCTTGTGTAAAAGCTAGAGTCTACATTCCAGGGGCTGCATTCAGAGGCCTGTGTGATCTGGATGGAATATAGAAAGCAGTGGTATCAAACAGCATTAATACCGGGTATTCAGAAGTCAATGGTGGTCCATGCTTTTAATCCCTAGGAAAAACCTGTGGAAACAGACACAGGAAGCAGAACTCAGAAGGAGTCGGTGTCACACAGGAAGTGATGTCTGAGATGAGTCAGAGTGAATGGCAGACAACATGACTTATCAGGAAGAGGTAGCAGAGTAAGGACATACCCAACTTTCAAGAGAAAAGGCAGGCTCTCAGCTCAGTTAGGGGTGGATTGGGGGGTTACATAGGAGTTAACAGAAGCAGAAAGAGAATTAAGTTAACAGACTCAGTTGAATGAGTCAGACAAAGTAAATCAGTTGAAGGGTCGGTTAGAAGAATCAGTTGAACAGTCAATTGAGAAGCAGGCTGAAAAGTCAGTTGAATGAGAAGAGTCAGAGTTCAGAAGGAGACAGTCAGAGTGGCTCAGTAGCAGTAGGTCTCAAAAGGCTAAATCTGAAGTCTTCTAGGTCCAGGCTAGCAGTTTAAATATTCTAGATTGTATGAAGGATGAAGCCTTCCAGATCTAGGCTTAAAAATAGCTCTAGGGCTCCAGGGCTCCAGGGCTCCAGGCTAGAACTAGTAATTTAATTAGTAAAAGATTAAATGTCCTGAGTCAACATCTACATCTACATCTACATCTGGTAATTCCACATCTACATTTATAACTTCAGTCACTGACTTTCACTCCTTGCAGATACCAAGAAGCTATCTGCAATTGGTATCTGCTGGCAAAGGAAAAATCCATTTCTTCAATGGAATCTCACTGGGTACATTAACCACACTTTAGGGAAGACCCTATGTCCACAAGTATTTAGCTAATATAAAATGAACTCAATAGTATTTGTAGACTTTTCATCTCATTTTCTTTTTGGGGAGCATTTTTTATCTTATTCGTCTTTTGTTTGTTTATTTTTATTTTTTGCTTTTGCTTGGTCTAAAGAAAATTGTAAAAGAATATAAATTTAAGTGGGTAGGAGAATCCGAGAGGAACTGGGGAGGCAAAAACATAATTAAAATATATTGTATGAAATACTTTTTTTTCTATTAAAAAAAAAAGGAAAAACAAAACAAAACAAGACCCCAGTCAGTCTGAGCAATGCTGAGGAGAAAACACAAAGTCCAACCACAAAACCTATTATAAAGTTGTAGTAATGAACAGCACGACAGTTCTATAAAAGCCTTCACACACTCCTGCTGAACAGAAGAGAGAACCCACAGACTAGTCCCCATACAGACAGCAACTTGACATCTGACATAGGTACTAGCAATGTAATTAAAGAAGCAACAAAAACAAAATCTTCAGTAAAAGATGCTAAGGAAAGTAAATATATATAGGCATTAAAAAGCAAACTACTAGATCCCCACTTGGCACCATTAACAAAAGTCCATTTTAATTTGATCAAAGGCCTAAATTCAGAAAACAATGGCATTATTGGAATAAAACATAGGGGAGATATTTTAGCAAGTTTTTATACATTCTAAAGATAATAACATAAAAGCACAGGCAAAAAAAAATAACCTGAAATAGGCAAAGAAGATTATATCCATATTAAAACGTTTTTGCAACTAGAAAGAAAACAATTGTCAGGATAAAGAGACATCTTGCAGAATGAGAAAATAAGAAAACACGTACAAACCATTCATCTGAAAAGATGTCAATCTACATAAAGTACATAAATCCATGATGACCGAGTGAAAGAAAAGCTGATATTTAATAAAAACCTGTGTATAGATATCTTTAAGGAACACATATTAAAAATGGCAACAACAAAGTCAAGAGAATGTAACTCAAAACCTCAGTGAGATGTCATTACATCCTGTTCATGGCAGTCACTATTACTGACGAGAATTTGGATAAAAGAGGACCGATCCACTGTTGATAGGTGCTTAGTACAGCCACTATGGGGAACAATATGGCATTTCAAAAACAAACAAACAAACAAACAAACGCTAACAGGTCACAGAAAAGGGGAATAAGGTAGTCATTAGAGACTGAAAAGAGTATGAGTAGGCAAGGGGGAAAAGGGGAAAGAGGTCATGGAAGGTACACCAAAACAAACAGATGGGAGTAATTAATTCTGTTGTCAAACTTGGGACAGTCCATCAACATTATGTATTTCAAAATAGCTGGAAGAGTCTGACAGATTCTAACTCATAGAAATGATAAATAGTTGAGGTAGAAGTGTGTATTACCCAAATTTGAACATTACACATGGAGCTCAGGCTACACACTACTCACCTGTGCTCCACACACACGTACACACCAAATGTTAGCAGGTTTTTTAAATGAAAACAGGCATTGTTATTCTGGCAATTTCATTTTGATTCCAAAAAGGAAGGAACTTATAAAATAAGGAATGGATAATCTCATGTTTGTGTCAAGATTTAGAACTGTTAATAATGTCTCATCTCTTTTTTTATATGACTAGCTAAGCTATTCATGTTTTTATTTATGTTTTAGTCAAGAATTAGAATTATTAATGTTTCATCTCTCTTTAACAGCCAAGCTAAACCTAAAGCAATTAGTTTACTGTGAGACTGGCATAAACCTCCCTGTTTTCTCCCTCATAGTATAATGAAATAAAAGAAATTAACAGAGTAAAAGCTATAAAGATGGTTTTGCAATATAAATACTCCAGAATATCCATTTCCAATGTTTTAGAAGAAATAGTAATAATTGCATTAGGCTCTCTGTTTTATTATAGCAACAGAATAGTAACTAGAAAAACAATAACCTATATCTGGAAGTGTTATGCCTTATACCTTTCACATGCAAAGGAATGTGGCTTTTCGTGAATATCTATCTCCATTTTAAAGATCAGCCTAAATTTTTTTGTTTGAAAAAAAAAAAACCAAAGCTTAAAGAAACTTTCCATTGAGAAAGAAGACAGTCTCCCATCCTAGCAAGGATATGAGATATATTCTTAAGTTTTCAAGACATCCAATCCTGTTTGCATTTCACACACACACACACACACACACACACACACACACACACACACACATAGTCTTTGATCCTATACATGCTCCAACCTTGTTGAGATATATCCAATATTTAGGCAAGAGAGTAGAACCAACATGCCATGCCTTTCTTCCTTCAAGATTTTTAGGGTAAATATCAATATTATTTCAATCTTCAGAAATAATGTTACTCAGCTTAATTATCTTGTATGCTTAAAGAAAATATATGAATCTATATTGTTCTGATATTCTTTATTATAGAAACCACAAATTAAAGTTTGATTCGAGACTTTCTTGGGTTTAAAACAAGAAGACAGAAATTATTTCAGATAACCTCAGTTTAGTTCAGCATGGAATGACCAACAGAGGTTGAGAAAGGACTTAATGTAAATGTGCGATCAATTTTATGCAGATTTTGATTTATGTAAATGGTCAAAGGTGTAGATGTTATGGGATTGAAATACAGATAAAAATTGAAAAGAAGCTAGGGAGAACTCCTCATTTCTGTCCATGAGGGAATTAGGAAAGAACACTCTTAGCAAGATATTTTAAAGAATTCATCAACAATTTACGTAAAGGAGAGTGAAGTGTTTAGAACAGTCACAATAGCTATATGAGTTTCTGCACTGGAATGGAAGAGGCACTGGGAATGTTTCATGCTTGCGGAACCAGAAGCATGGATCAGAAAAGCTCTCTCAACTGTCAAGCTCATTATTTGAGAAGATATATTTAGATTACTAGGAACCCTGCATGTGTTCTTTCCACAGACTGACATAAGGAATAAGTGGCAGCACACTGTTCCATCTCTAAAATAAAGCACTGAGGTTGAGTATAGGACAAAGAACAACAGACACACTGGGGAATATATGATCTCAAAAAAAAAATATCCAGAAGCCAGACAACTGCCATACTTCCCCCAATGTTATATTCTGTCCCTCCCATATGATCATCACAAATTAAACTCTGAAGTAAGAATTGCCAAGTTGTCACATATGAATCTAAAAAGAGAGACCCATAGCACACCACAAACACAAACAAAAAGACAAAGAATTGCTGGATATTTAAGATCCACTAATGTTGCAAGATCAACTGTCAACTAATGCTGAGCACAAATTTAAAAAAATAATCATGCTTGTTATCACAAAATGAATGAATACATGCTATTAATAAAAAAAAAATACAGCCAGGGGCCAGAAAGATGAATCAGTGACTAGGAGTTGTCATTGATTTTGCAAACTACCTGAAATCAGTTCCCAGTCCCTACATAGGGCAACTCACAAATACCTGTGACTCCAACTCCAGGAGATCTGATGTCCTCTTCTGGTCTTTATAGTCACCAGCCTTTACAAGCACACACACACACACACACACATATACAGATGTCCATAATTTATTTAAGAAAACAAATATTTTTTTAAAAACACAAGTAGTTATCTTTAACATTAAATAAATAGTCCTCAAAATTCTAACCATATTGAATTTGTGAATAGAACAGAGATAACATGGAGAATCATATGCAGAGAGCTAAAGAATTTTCTCAAAATAACGATTGCAAATCAAGACGATGAAATTATTAAACAAAGAATATACATTAAAGGCTAAAATCTATGTAACAATAATTCTAAATAGACCAGGGGCGATGGGAAAAATAAACGAAGATAACTTTAATAAGTATTAGGAGAAAGATTTTCAAAGCAAAAAGACACTGATTCATCTTCAAGTGGAATAATAAAACAGAGACCCTAAGAACTCTGGTAAATTTTTAGACAAAGACATAAAAAAATCATAACTAGAGAAATATGTTGTCCTTTAGCAAGAGCATTAGATTGGTATCGTACTTGTATTTGACAATACAGAGTTATAGAAGACAATGAACAGAGTATTTTGAACCTGGAGTCTTCTATCCAGTTAATAGCATTCAAGTACATGAATAAAGCTTTCACTGTTTACAGAACTTTTTGTTTGTTTTAAAATAAGATACCAAAATTATATTCTGATAAAACAAATGTTATGCACAAAGAAAAGGATTATAAAGCGTATCGTTAGGTTTAGGCATTTGTGCGTAATGTAAACAAATAAATAATTAGAACTTAAAATTCTCAAATTATGTCAACAGGAAATTCTGAAGAGGAGAGAAATGAAACCATGCTAAACTTTCTGTCATTGTCACGGGAGCTAAACATATTAATTATGAATAAAGACAAGATAAAGTTTACATTTGGTTGTTAAAATTTTAGCTAGAATTTGAGAAGTGGAAGGAGTTGAAGTCCGTAAGTATAATTAAATCCATCTAATAGAAACAGAAAAGAAGACATAGGGAAAAAAGGGAAAACAGAAATAGAAACAAAATAACAAATAAATAAGTAAGTACATAGGTACTGGCAAGACAGCTCACCAGGTAAAACGCTAGCCATGCAAGCCTGGGACCTGAGTTCAAATCCCTAGTAAACAACCTTTTGAAAATTCCTGGTGCTGAGGCATACAGCTGTAACTTCCCCATTAAAAGGTAGAGGTGGGAAGGATTCCTAGGGAGGGCTAGCCAGTCCAACAGGCAGATAAAAGGTTCAGTGAGAAACCCTGTGTCGAAAATTAAGCTAGAAGGATGGGACTATGGCTCACCATGCAGACATGAGGACCTGCAGCCCCAGAACTCACGTAAAATCAGATTCTAGAGATTGTGCTTGTAGTCCTTGTGTCAAAATAGGAGACAGAGACAGGAGACATCCAGAGAATCAGGAAACAGCTAGCCTGCAGCACATTATGGGGAACAGTAAGGGGACCTGCCTCAAACAAGGTAGAAAGCATGGGTTGACACGCGAGGACATCTTCAGACTGCCACACATGTGCCATAATATGTATATGCCTGTATTCACACACACACATGCATACATTCACAAATTTAAAAAACTAAAAGAAATAAGAAGATGATAATTAAGGAACACAGCTAGTGTCAATTCCTGGTTTGCACATACATGCACATTCGCACATATAGGCACATACAATAAATACATAAACAAATAAAAATTATATATCTCAAAGATGTCAAAGTCTAAATGAAACAATAATTAAACTGTTTGAGGTGATTAAATCCTGTATTATAAAAAAAAAGTCTTAGATATTCTAGGATTAAAATATTTTATACATGACACTAAACCCAAGTAAACCAAACACATGCAAAACTAAGAATATACAGAATGAAAAAATATTCAAAATGAGAACACAAGTGAGTAAGATAAACTATCTGTCTAACTTCATAGAAGACTAGGTTTCATATCTAGCACACCATTCCACTCAGAAAAGAAAAGAATAAAAGCTAATAGAAGAGGAATAATACATATAAAGAACATAAGACTGTACAACAGTAAGCACAAGATTATCAACTTCATTTGTAGTCAAGATCATACAAAGTTAAAGAAGGCTATTACGTTTTTATCAATTAATAAAGTATGAAAATTTCCATTGAAATGAATGAAATAAGTGAAATGATCATCAAATAAGCAGTAACTTTGTATACCTATGCCGTGAAAATATTATCCTGTCTTGAAAACGAATATCATGACAAGATTAGAAATCTCCTAGTGAAGTCATAGATCTTTGAGAAGGAACCACAACTGCCACTTTACTAAACCAACATAATCCCTAAGTACTTTCTAAATGTTTGTTCTTATACCCACAGATAAGTGTAGTCCTTACCTCTCATCAAGGACACTACTCTTTACTAGATAAGGAAACAATTATAGAAAACCACAGCCAATCAAAATGCAGTGTTGTGGATCCCAGTCCCAATGGCTGTATCTACAAAACAACCCCTGCCTCTAAGGATTAGGGATCATTGCAGAAGAGGAGACAGACAGATTGTAAGCACCAGAGGATCAGGAAGTTTGCTGAGAGATTCTATCTCCTAGTAAAGTCAGAAGCTACACCCATAAAATCTTACCAACATGACTACCTAAAAAACAGGACCTGAAAATGAATGTCACTAATACACAAGCTAATGTGGGCTTGGGAGGCCCTGAAGGCCTCAACCCTAAACAGACAACTACAAACAACTAAGGAATGCTGATATTGGGAGAAATAGCCTTCCCAAAGGAGGAGCACACCATTGGTTATCCAACACCAAATGGTCAGCCCTGAAAACATACATACAGATAACATTGTGTGTGTGTCTGTAATACAAACATATACATGTTTGAAATAACAATTAGTAAAAGGAAATAGCAATTAATAAAAAAAAGAGGTCATGAATTTAAAAGAGAACAAGGAGGGATGTTTGGGGGAGAGGTGGCTGGAGGGAAGAGAAAGAAGGGATAATGATTTAAATACATTATAATTTCAACTAATTAAAAATTAAAAACTCCTCCCTCCCTTAATAAAATCTCAAAAAATAATGTCTGTTAAGCCAAAAATCAAATTTTTAAAAGTAGTTTTATTCTATATAAGAAGAAAACATAGTGTCTCTCTTTTTCTGTGTGTGTGTGTGCCTGCACGCATGCACATAGTCAGGTATGTGTGTGCGTGCATGTGTGTTTGTGTGTGTGTGTGTGTGTGTGTGATGTTACTAAAGAGCTATACAGACACTTGTTAAATACTACAGTATTTATCAATGAATGGAGAATCAAAATTGTGTGTAGAAAGTGGGGCTAAAATGTTTAAATCTTTAATTTTTAACATATATTTCTACTCCTTGAAATTTTTTAAAAGAGAATTTGCGAATTCATGCATAAGCTCCTGTAATTATGCAAGGATCCTTACCCTATGTTAAACAATAGATGAAGACACCCATACTCTTCCCTTATTTGGTGGACATTAACTAAGCACTCGCGTGTGAGAAATTTACATGTGTCCATGTGTGTGCACACGTATTTAACATCCAATGCTCCTCTTCCTTCATCTTCCTTCATACTTCTTCACCTATTTATTGAAAAAGGATTTCTAACTAAACCCACAGCTCACCAATTTAGATAGATTGGCTGCTCATGGACTCCAGTGTTTTACCTGTCTCTGCTCATTAGTGCTGAGGTTATTCGTACAAGCAGCTATACCAGACTTTAATGTGGGTGCTGCAAGTTCAAACTCGTGTCCTGATGTATGAGCAGCTAGTGCTTTACTGACTGGGCCATCTCTCAAGCCCTTAGCTAAATACCTTTTTTATTTAGATTCTATCATTGGTTTCTATAGTAATACAACAACAATGATTGAAAACAGAGGCTATGTATTTGAAAGAGAGAGAGGAGGAGTATATGAGAGGGTTTGAAAGGAGGAAAGAGAAGGAGGAAGTAGTGTAATTATACTATAATCCCAACAAATAAAATAAATATTTTTAAAAGTCCTGCATACTTGATTTCTTTGTTTCTGGGCATTTGGAGAAAAAAAAAAGAGAAATATTTAAGCCATACTGTCATTCAGTAATCCATTTCTGGCACTTGGATATCTGTTATTGGGTCTGTGGAAAGTACACAGCTTCATTTAAAGACATAGAATGCTTAATTTGTAGCACTAGGGGCACCTAAAGCCATGGAGAATGCAAGTGAAAAATCAAGAAATAATAGAGTAGAATGCATACCTTTGTTTAGGTCCTAAGGCTCTAATACTATGTTGAAGTTACATGATCTTATATTTATACACTATTTGGGTTTAAAGTTGGTATATTATAATGAATAATTTAATAAAGCTACAGCCTAAATGCAAAGAAGAAGAAAAAAATAAAACGTAATTACAACCTTGTGAAATGCCTTTCACAACAGCAAGAAGTCTTAAGGGCAAGTGGATTTAATAGATTCAATGAGGAGCATATCATCATAATTCAAATTTGATTTTCTTTCTTCTGCCTTTCCAACCTCAAAAATATTGCTTATTGTTTCATTAAGTATTATAAGTGCTGAATTCTAATGGTAAAATAATATTGTACATTTGAGTTTAGCATCCATTTTTACTCCTTGTCTTTGCATACAAATTCATATTTTTCTCCAAATGAAGAACCTTTATTATATAATGATGATTTAGAAAGGAGCTCCCAAAACAAAAAATATACAAATTTAATAATATTATGTAATAATTATTTAGTGTGGTCATGCAACTGGGCATCCGGGTAATTTTGTTAAATACAGAGTTCAACCCTGTTCATTTCAAACCTAGATTGAAAATCATATAAAACTATGCATGTACTCTCTCCTTTCTTAATACATGGAATTAAATTTCTTGCCTATTGAAAGCAGTATTTAAAAAAAAATATGTCATGGTTGAGAAAGACACAGTTGGTACTATAATGGCTTACTTTAAAATAGTGGGTTAGGATTAGGACGTCAAGATTAGGTTTTTTTAAAAAAACAAAAACAAAAACAAAACAAAACCTTTATACCAGTAGAGTGAAGAAATTCTTTAAAAATCAATGTAACCAAAAAAAATACAGAACTATGAGCTACAACTACCAACTACTCATAAATTACTTTCTCATATAATTCAAGAAATTTCTGCAAAGTCAATTTCCTTCTAAAGAATATTGGTCTTTTGAACTTTTTTTTCAATGGGATCTACTGACTGGATATTAGAGTCTTCACTTTGTTTTGTAACTGGTATTAGTTTCTCAAGATTCAGACACATTCCACAACTGTAGCCTCTTCCTACAGATTATCAGCACAGCCAGACCAAAGCATCCATGATCAGATGTGCTTCATCAGAAGTGTATTTCTACATTTGACATCTTGCTTCTATTTGAAGTCCACACAGATGGCCAATCAAGTTCAGGCAATTGAAAAGGACACTCTTTTCTTGCTGAGAGTCACTGGAATTTCTAAAAAGTATGACAGAGTACCTAACAGATAATCTGCTGGATCCTCCTTCCCTGTGGGCACACATCATATAAACGTGTAGGGCACATGGGAAGTGGCTGGCTGTATGACACCCATTCCTTGTTTGTTTGATAGCCTTCAATGTCTTCAGGTGCTACTGATACACGCTTAGAAAACCTCATCTTTCAATGCTGGAATCTGTCTCTTAAAACTCCTTGCTGTGTGGGAAAATCTCAGTTACTCTACTTCCAGATAACCTACAGGTAACTCTGAGAGGCTTTTTTCTGAGTTATCTGTCATAGATATAGACATATGTGCTTTTCCATTTCCACACAATAAGATGGATAAGGTGTCATATTTTGCTAGCTTGTAAAATGCCAGACTTTGGAGAATTTGTTTCTAATGTTTTAAACTTCTCCAGAGTTTCTTTCATTATCTCCTACCCAGCCTTGCTGTAGATGATGTCGCTGAGGCCCTAGTTTGGAATCCACTCTCATCTCAGCTTTCTTTGCTTTGCTTCTCAGGAACCCTCCCTAGTCTTGATCACAAGAAACTTTGACATGTCAAGAAAACTGATGCTAAGTATTTCGACTTATCTAAGTTAGGCAGGGAAATTTGTCTGACTCATCCCTACTTCATGCAAAATATATGGCACTTCATCTTGAATATTTTTTTCCAAAACCACAGCTCACAGGGAAAAATGTTTTGAGGAGAAAGAAAAGTCTCCCCAAATTAAATATATGTTCTTAGATGTTTAAAGATGATATAGTAATATGGTAGGAGTCCAGTGAGCAGCAAAGATCTCCACCCTCTGAGTTCCATAGATAGGGAGGCATGCTTTCTTTGGAGGTCAGTAAATCACAAGGGTGGAACTACTTCCCTGGGGAATGAAGGGTCAAAGGCAAGGCATGAACAGAAAGATACTGGTATTTAATCAAGAAACAATGAAGGAGTGCTACAGAAAGAGAAGGAGAGGGATGAGAGATGAGGAAAGAATCAAGAGAGTCAGGATGGAGAAGCTTTCTTGGAGTAATTATCACCCTCGTTGAGTGTAAGAGCTCAGTAGGTCTTATATTTGTATCTTATTCTTACACTTATTCAAAGTGTCCATTTGTCTTTCTTGTCAAAGACATGAGTATTACATTGTACTTAGAACTTGAGCACTTAAAAATGTGGCAAAGAACTATTATTTTAATTCAGAATTTTGGTTTATTCTAACATATCTATTAAATGAGAATATATGGCCATAGCAAAATCAACGGATATTAATATGGAGATTTTTCATTTACTATGGTTATTCAAACACTGGGCTATTTTCGAGATCAGCAATTCTCAATCCCTAGATTGCAACCCCTTTGGAGGTCTAAGTACTTTTTCACAGGGTCACCTAAGATCATCTGCATATCAGATATTGCAATTCATAACAGTAACAAAATTACAGTTAAGAAGAGGCAATGAAAAGAATTTTACTGTTGGGGATCACCACAACATAAGGA
Source organism: Cricetomys ansorgei (assembly GCA_026225945.1). NCBI lineage: Eukaryota > Metazoa > Chordata > Mammalia > Rodentia > Nesomyidae > Cricetomys > Cricetomys ansorgei. The sequence goes on along the minus strand of JAMJFZ010003581.1, from coordinate 7,083,065 downwards.
ACTGTATTAAAGGGTGGCTGCATTTAGAAGGTTGAAGACCACAGATCTAGAGAGAGATGAGAGTAGTTGTGTTCAGCAGAACAAGCCTGGCTTACAATAGACATTTGGATATGCAGGTTTTAATTTGTTAAAGATTGTAGAAATCACAAAACAAACAACAAAAAAGAATGTGAGATAAAAAGGAGAAAACTTGGCCCTTTATAGGAAAGCTTGTTGACCCTGGTGGAATTGGCATGCTTTCACAGAAGATTTCTCTATTTTGTTCTTTTTCTAATTGAATTTGTTATTTTCTTTAATTCATGTTTCAGATTAATATTTGCTTCATTTTCACGTTAAACACTTTTAAAAATGTTTTCTCCAAATCCCAAAATTTATTTTTATTCTAATTTTTCTTCTCTCATACTACTTGTGGAATACATCACAGCCCCAATTCTCCCCTCCCTTCACCCCCCATCTCCTCCCATCTCCCCAAGATCTACTCCTATCACCCACCTACTAACTTTCCCCTTTCTTCCCCCAAAAGAACCATCGCCCCAAGGTTACAGGACTATCAAGGCATGATATAGCATGATGGAACAAGGCCAGGCACCAATCTCTACATCAAGGGTGGGCCAGGCAGCCTGGCAGGAGAAAATGAGTCTCAAGGGCCTCTAAAATGGCCAGAGATATCCCCACTCCAGCCTGTAGGAGTTTTTTTCCATATCCTAAATTTTATCTATTTTCAAGTCTTTGGTCTTATGTCTCTGCCCATGATGTTGAGGGTGGCAGGAAAAAGTAGAATCAGTGATAGATATAGAAATTAAAAAAAAAAGAAAAGAAAACAGGCTCAAATCTATCTCTGGCCACTGACACAACACTAAGTGTGTCTGGCTATTTAAGAAGGTGCTCTGTGGATTCATGAAGAAAAATAAGGTCTTCCTTCACATATCCTTCGTCTCATAGAAGTTTTTTGGGAATATAACCAAAATAATACAAAATGATTTTGTATTTTAAGTTAATATACAAAGTAACTAGTTCCCTTATTCGATTTTCAGTCATCATTCTTTTGGGTGGATCCTCCATGTTCACTTCGCGCCCCTCCCACAGCGTGGACCATTTTACCCCACTAGTCCCCTTTCCACCTTAATGTCACAAGGGTTCTACTACCTGCCCCATCCCTCTTTCTTAAAGTACCTTTCTCGTGTGGCCCTTTCTGTTTACATGATTTCTACTCACACCCATTACCACATATACACAAATGTAAAATCAAGAGGCTGTGATCTATATATAAGAGAACATGTGGTATTCGTGTTCCTGAGTCTGCCTCACCTGCTTCCATGTGGTGTTTTTAAGGCCAATCAATTTTCCTGCAAATGTCAGGATTTATTTTCCTTTACATTAGAATAAAATTTAATTTTGCATATGCACCATATTTTTATTATCGCTTCATCTGCTGATGGACATCTAGGCTGATTTCACTTCCTAGCTATTGTGAACAGAGCAGCAATAAAAATAGAGATATGCAAATGCCTCTGTGGCAGGATGTAGAGTCCTTTGGGTATGTGCTCAGGAGTGTGGTAGCTGAGTAATGGTAGTTCCATTTTTAGATTTAAAAAAAAAAAAACCCTCCACTTTGATGTCTATACAACTAACATTCCCACTAACTGTAAATAAGGGTCCCCCCGCTTATATTCTCGAAGCAACATCTATAGTCATTTTCTTTCATGGTGACAGCCATCCTGACTGAGCTTAGATGGAACCTCAGAACAGTCTCTCCTAAAAAGCACTTGCTTAGATTCCTGCAGGACATGGTCACTTCTGTTTTCATGTAGTTATAAGCAGAATTTCTCAACCTGGCAAGTCAGAACACCTATAGCACGGCTACCTAAATATAGAATTACTGGATCTGACTTGTTGGAGAGGGCTATAGGTGTGAGACATTACACTTAAGTACCGATGCATTGCTAGATTTTGATGCTAGCCTTCTTCTGGAATGTGCAGTGATGGGTGGCAGATGCTAAGGATGATCATTTGGAGGCTTTAATTGTTCCATGTGTGCTAGCTCAACTTTCAGGGCAATCCTACTATTGCAAAAACAAGAACATGGAGGCAGAGAAACACTTTCTACAAGCGACTCCAAGTAGCTACACACCAGGCTGGGACTCTGCCTTTTCTCTGAACCCACATCTCTTCCTTTGTGCTGCCCACTGACCTGCAGAAGCACTTTCTACCAGGAAGCCCATGACCATCACCCTTTCCAAAATCCAGAGAGGGCAACCAAAACCAAGGAATGGAACACCCATCTGACAAAGACAAGAACAGATATCAACACCTCGAATCAACTCAATCATCCTAACCCTAGATGCTTAAATGAAGACCACAAAAATACAAACAAACGGTTGAACCAAATAATAAAAACATTCAAACACTGAAATAGAACTCAACAAAGAAATAGAATCACTGAAGAAAAACTTATTTAAGCTGAAATAAAACCGCAAATTAAAATTTTAGGGAGAAAATAGAGGCAGAGAAAGTTACGTAATTTTTACAAGCTCACATAACTAGTAATTGGCAAATGTAAGGTTTATCCCAGTATAGTATCACCCAAAATTTTCACACTCAATGCTGTGCTGCTCTACCTACCAAGAAGTGACAACTAACCCCACCCAATTCTGAAATGCCAAAGTTTTGGGGAACCTTCACAGTTTTTAGCATTGAATTTTGATTATACATGAGGAAAACAAAACTCTTGCCACAAGAGAAGTCATTATTCATATTTAGAACCGAACAAATACGTCTACACTTTAAAAGTGAGGTAATAGAGTTCTTAATCATAGACTTTAGTGAGATGTGTTTTGATAACATCGATCACTCAGTAACATGACTTACAAATTAATTTTACCTGGAAATACATCTGAGCTTATTTCTTTTTCTTTTAGGCAGTATACATCTGGCACTTCGCTATGCCAAGAAAGTGGAGAAAATATTTATAATTGTTCCGAATACTCAAAACATTCTATATCTTGTCAACCTCACAGGTGTTCAACCTGAAGGAAGCAGAGTGTGCCAACTTATTGTGGTAACACAAGTAATTCTTTTTCCAGCAAAAAGACAATATATCTAGAATATTAAAAGACTAAGTAAATGGATTTTTTTTTATAAAAATTACCAGGTTAATGTGAATGGACAGAAGGAGAGGCACTTCCTAGTTAGGTGAGGGAACCAAGCACCCTTATAGAGCACTGCAATTGGACAGATGGTGAGGGTGGGTATGGGTAATAAGGGTGGGTAAGAATGAGAGGAGTGTAGAGAGTGAGCTTGATTGTATATGATGAGCACAGGTGTAGATTGTGAGGGTAGATGTTTGTATAGACTTTCTGGGGTGCAGGGGAACAAGTGAAAAAGGTCATTTTGTGGCTAAAGATTGCAGAACATTTATCAGAAATGTGCATTTCAACACGTTAATTATCTCTCCATGCCAGTAAATAAACATAGATTATGTAATTGGCAAAGGGTGATTACATGTGAAAAATATTTGTTACGTTATTATCTGTTAGATATATAAAATATATGTATAAAATATACTTTGTAATGTGTTAAAAATAAAACAATAAGGTGTTTTTAAAGGCTAAGCAAAAATTATTAAAAAAAAAAAAAAGAAACAAACAGGAAAAGACAGTCCCAATGACACGCAGGCGGAGGCAGGAGGGTCATAACTTCAAGGCCAGCCTGGGCTATTGAGAGTTCAAAAACAGCCTGGAAAATATGTCAAAGCCTTATTTGTCCTTCAATAAAAAAGCAGCAAAGAGAGTTAATGAGATAGCTCAGCAAGCTTGCTCACATATCCAAAGTTGTGGGTTCAACTTGTAGAAGAACAGCAACAAAAATACAAAAGAAAGAGTTTCAAACATGCTACTAATATGGCCCCAACCTGGAAAATATATGGACTAAACAGATTGGAGTTAATGCATTGTTAATTTTTTTAAGAAGGTACAAAGTTGGAGGGAGAGTAAGAAGGAGGGGTTGGATCTGGGAAGCATTAAAGGGAAGGAGTTGGAGTGAATACTTAAAATGCACTGTGAAGTCTCAAAGAATTAATAATTTCTAAATGCATACTAAATACGTATCCCACGAATAAGTGCAGTCCTAAGTCCTCATGAAAGAAACTCTTCTTTAACAGGAGACCATTACAGAAAAGCACAATTGGTCAAGATGCAGAAAACAAGTGCCTGTATGCCATATCTAAGGCTCACACAACATTGAGGAAGAGGGGACAAAGAGAACCTAAGAGCCAGAGGACCGAGAAAACTGCTGCTATGCAACTACATCTCCTAGAACTACCAGAAACGTGTGATAGTTAAACAATAAGGCGGCCTACACAAGACCTGAAGAAGTATACCACCAATAGAAATGCTAACATGGAGGGAGAAATCTCATATAGCTCCACCCCTAAACAAGGAACTACTGACAACTTAGGAATTCTGAGAAGTGAAGAAGTAACCTTCTTCAGCAATAAGCCCCCTAAGTGGTTAGCCAATACCATAAACTCTGAAATCATATCTGTATGAGTAACACTAAATAGATTGAGCAGTGTGTGTGTGTGTGTGTGTGTGTGTGTGTGTGTGTGTGTAACAAAAGCAACTAAAGAAAAGGGGCCATGATTTTGAGAGAGAGCAGAGAGGTACACAAAAGGGGCTACAGAGAAAAAAAGGGAAGGGATAAATGATGCAATTATATTTTCATTAAATATTATTTTAAACATTGATCTTTTTAGATAGGGTAATTTGGAGAATATTATGTTAAATAAACCCAGAGCAGCTATTACATATGACATGATCTCATTCATCAGTGGAATAAGACAATTGAATTTATATAAAAAAGAGTTTATATGATTATTGTCAATATTTCTTAACATTTTTTAAGGTAAGGAAAATGTTTTGATATAATTTATTCATATGCTAACTCATGCTCTTTTCTCATCATAAAACTCTTTTGAAATTAAAAACATTGCTTTTAGTCTTCTTCATTAAAAAATGTCTGTTACTATAGAAGTTACCAAAATACACTGCATGAGTTTGGCCAACTGACCATCTTTGGAAGACAGTATTCTTTAGCTTTGAATAAAGAAACATGATTAAGAATTTTAAAAAATAATCTATGAACTATCTTCTAGTAACCTGTGGAGAGATGAGCAGCCTTTAATATAGCTAAACTCCATAATGAAAACTAAGGAGCATTTCAGATAGCTCTCAGTAGCATTTTCAGAGACTGTAGGGTGTAGTGGCTAAGACTACATGATATAAAGTCAGCTATAAATTGATTAAATCCTGGACACTCTACTATGCAATATCTCAACAATTTGTTGCTAACTTATAGGGATGATTTATTAAGATGTGCAGGTTACAGGCATGAAATAAAATAACTCATTGTATGTTACAAATTTGCTGACAGAATTGTTATTTCTGGAACATTCTTTCGTATTACTGTACTGTTCAGTCTCAAAACTGTCCACTCTTGAATTTGAAGGCAAGTATTCTCTAATCATATGTCATTTTCCTTTTCTAATCTCAGCTTTATATCTCTTTCTTTTCTATCCCTTGAGAAGTGTCCTATAGCATTGCTCTGCCTCATACTAAAATATGTAAGCTGTCCTTAGTTGTGGATTTGACAAATGTCACATGTTCTCCCTTATTTGTGGATCTTAGTTTTGAATCTCTAGATTATTGTATGGAATAGCCACAGAAATCAGGCAATCCAGAGAAGGGGGACTATGAGGTATGGAAGAGAAGGATCTCTGGAGATGGAGAATATTAGGACACAGGTGCTATGAAGAGGAACATGGCCAAAACAGAGAGACATTAACTGGAGAGGGTGAAGGAGGTTAATTCAGAAAGAGAGAGAAAAAGAAGCAATAAAAAACCACTAAGGATGATTGAAATTGTCATAGGGAACCATATTTTCCTGTTTTCTTTTTTTAAAATACAGACCCCCTTCCTTTCTCTCTCTCTCTTGCTTTCTCGCTTTCTCTCTCCTATTATATGCCATCATTAAATTACGTTCTGAAGTTACATCACATGGAATGACAACACTTTTCTCAAGACCATAGACCAGCTAAGAAAAAAACTCAGTGTCAGGCATGGGAAACCTCCCTTTGGGTTGTTGGCCAGAGATTGCCAAAACAATATAGGCTATTGCTGTTGTTCTTGGTTGCCTTCCAGAACTTAAAATTAAGAGCCTCTGTATTAATAAACTACACACTGCAGTCGAAGGGTTTGGGACCTGGAAGCTTCATCTCTGAGTACCAAATGATACTATCTTCTGATGCCATGAAATCTATTAAGGGAAAAAATTTATGAACAGTCCTACACAGCTGTATAGTCAAAGAGCCACAGGAGTGACTGATCTGGAAAGATACCCAGTGGTGCAATAATGGTACTTGTACATTGTGGGTAACAAATAGCTGTTTAATTGGATTTAGGGCCTGCTCAACTGGAGGGAATTCATGACTCATACTTTAAAATAATTATCTATGGCTGAAGAGGTCACATAACCTACAGGAGAATCTACTACTGCCACTTTCTGTGTTCTAGATACTTAACCTTTTACCACAGATAAGTATAGACCTCATCCTTCATCAGAGAAGCTCTTTTTGTGCAGAAGATAGAAAGCATTACAGAAATCCAAGCTGGTTTGAATGAAGAGAACAATAGACTTCGAGGCACTAACCCTAGTTGGTACATGTACAATCCCACCTCTACCCCTATGGCTTAGGGAACATTGTGGAAGAAGGCACAGAATGATTGTAAGTGCCAGAAGACCAGGATTCCTGAAGCTAGATAGTATCTTCGAGACATAGCAGGGAAATGGAATCCATAAAATCTCAACAACATGGTTGCCTAAATAATACCTGCATAATGACAATACCAGTTGACATGTTAATATGGATGGGGAAAATATAGCAAGGCACCCACTCTTAGATGGGGTGGTACAAGCAATCAATAAATGCTGAAAGAGAGATAACCAGTCGTCTCCAAGTACAGCCTCCCTGATGGGTTAGCCAATAACAAATGGTTATTACTAAACACATATACATATATACATGGAAGCAACACTAAAGGGATTCTGTATGTGCTATACATGTATATATATATATCTATATGCAAAAACATATACACATATGTATATATATGTGTGTGTGTAGTACATATAATAGTTTTATATATAACTATTCAGTAGGATATATATATATATATATATATCAATGCATACGTGAACAACAGTAATAATTAAAGAAGAAGAGGCCATGAATTTGAGAGTGAGGAAGCATGAGAGAATTTGCAACAGAGAGAAGGAAGTGTGATGGTTATGTAAATACATTACGCACCTTGAAGATTCACCTGTTTTCTTCTGTACTGTTGGTGCCCTCTATCTCTGTGAATTACAGTAGTCCAAATTTCAAAACCTGTCCTAAGAAGACTGCTTATGAACCCTGCATTAGTGGTCTACTAGATGTATGTTGAGATTCCTCTTGAGTTAAGCCCAAACTGGTAGCTTTGGAGAGAGGCTGGAGTTTTTCAGAGCCCTTTGAAATAGCAATACTAGATACATTTCTACCTACTTCCCTGAGAGATGGCCCCCATTACATTAGTCTCACTAAAGAGGACAGTTCAGACACTGATAAGTCAAGTCATTGCTTTCATATCTTATAACTAACTGGGATTAAAATCTGAATTTGTGACTTCTGAACTCTGGAGCGTTGCTTCAGTGAGATACTCCAGACAGCCTTCTCTCTGACTGGTCCATTTGCCTACCGTATCTCTGTAAAATGCCGTCTTCACTTTAACCCTACTCTTATCAGAAATCGATTCTAGATGCCTTTCTGTCCTCTGTCCTTATCTTCACTGCCCGGGCAGCCTTAACTGATGTGGCACTTCCTGGACTATGTCATCACCCACACCAGACCGATATAGAGCTTGAGAGAGAGTATATTAGTTTCTTTATCCACCCTTTTCCTTTGGAAGGGAGAATTGCCACCTAGAGAGTCACAATCACCACTGTGCACGATTGCTTTGGCCCTCTACCACACTCTTGAGTTTTCATATTGTCTCTTGTACTTACTTGATTTTGATTCCTTAATATGCTCCCTTGGAGTTTAATTCTCTGGACTATTATGTTCAGTTTTCTCATTTTACTCTACACCATCATCACATGGGCAATGGCATTCAACCTGCTGCTTGTTTTCTTATTTTCAATAAAATCTTACCTGTCCATAAGCAGGAGCTCTAACACAATTTCTCCTTCAATTATGTTAGCTATGGTTGGTAACAGGAAGTCACAGTTCCTCAATTCAGTAACTCCTTTGATCCTTTATGAGTCTGTTACTGCAGATGTCTGGGGACATCAGTGTCCCTTTAGAGTTCAACATTATGAAGAGTTCAACTAACCTCAGCCACTAGTTGTCTCTCACTTAATATTCCCACGGCCTTTAGCAGATGCCCCACTTCTTGTGTTCTCCCTCTCCCTCTCCCTCTCCCTGTCCCTTTCTTCCCATTCCATCCACCTTCTGTTTCTTTCTCCCTCCTTCACTACTCTCCTCCTCTCTCCCTATTTAGGAGTACTATGAAACCTAACTTCTATGCATTTAGGTTACTCTGGGAAGAACATGAGTACGTAAATCACACATGTGGTGTCTAATATTGAGGGAATACTTTTTTAGAAGCTGATAAGGGGATAGGGTTGGTGAGTGTGGCAAGAAAGAAAAAGCAATATTAAATCTTTATTGGTTACCATTATTAATATCACATACTATATTCAAGATTACCCGGTATCTAGTCCATCTGTTGTTGAGCCCAAGGCTACTAGATTCAACGTCATCATCCTCAAGGAAAACACTTTGCTTCACAAAATATTGATGATGTTCCATAATGCTCAAACATTAGGAGACAATTTGCTTTCTGCAAGTTTCCTCAGGAAATATAACAGATCACAAAAAATACTCTGTACCCATTTCTCTGGATCTGGTCTACTTTTACAAATGCAAAATTCTAACTCTGGGCTAAAACATTACACTTGAGGTGCTCACTGCAAGAAATGTAAGAGATCTTAGTCCGCTGTGATTCCATAATAGAAGAACATGATTTATATGACTCTCAAATGAAAATCTTCAAGTGGACTTCCAGCAATACACTATGCAATGGAGCACAGATTCTGGAGTGTGCATACCCTCCCTGCCTTTCACAATATGTTTAATCCACACAGCACTACAGTCCTCAGCTTACTCATCTGTAAGTGGGTGACAATAACAGTAATCCATTTCATTGGTTTATTGGAGGGATTATGAGTTCTGAAAGCTTAGTGTGATTCCTGGGACACAGTAAGAACTTGCTTCATCAATATTATCCGTCATCCCTTTGTGCTCTGAAACTATAAGCTGATTGTAATATTAAAATGTCTAATCCATGCCATTAATTGCAAGAAAATCTCATGAGGTGATCTCTGTTTCTACTTATGAGAAAAGTCAAGAACTGACTATATTGTGAAAAATGGAACCCAAGCTATGCATCATCTCTTACTCAGAATCATTTCCTGCCTAAGGGCATTCTGTTACCAAGTGAATTTTCACAGATTGTGCTCATTCTCTGTTTAGCATCATAAAATCAAAGAATTTTAGAAGTAGAAGGTGTCAGGTGCCAATTTATTATAGTGCTATGGAATTTCATAAGAACTCTACAATACGCTTTTTGAATGATTCCTCCTACATTCTCATGAACATATGTACTCTTCTATCCTTCCTATTGACATTCTGTAGGATAAAATACCCAAGTCCAGACAATACAAAATGGCAAGATACCAAGTTGCACTGTCTTTAAGTAGAGGTTTACTGGGTTCTGGATACCAACATTCCCATGTGCTGTGTTAGGACTGCCACTCAAACTCCTGGGTAGAATCTACTCTCCATGTCATTCACCAGCCAGCAAATGCATACACTCTATGATTATAATGGAAAAGTCACCAAGTTCCAACATAATAGTCTTCACGGTGAACCAAGGTCAAAGCTCCACATTGCAGTCACAAGAACAGCTTGCAGTTCAAAGGTGCTTTATACAGATACAATCCTTCTAATTCTTCAGGACATGTGGGGTTGGGGAATTAATTGCAGGAGCCTGGAGCTCTGCTCAGTAAGACAGCTACTGAGAGGATACAGTCCACAATAAACTAAAGCACTTATCAGAGTTGGCTGATGAAAATGTCTTACAAAATAAAATATGGGGAGAAAACAGTTCTCTAAGATAAAGTCCACAGGGAAAAAAAAAAACTATGCCATAAGCCTGTTTAAAAAAGGAACACTACCCTTAAAAATATTTGGGCACTTGTCTACTGACTTTTAGTTCTAAAATTTGATGTTGGTGCTGAGAAGCAGCAACCGTCAGCAGTAAATGAAGTCTTTACCAATGATCCCTACCCATATCTTTTCCCCTCTGAGGTTCAGTGAACATCACAGAAGAGGAGGCAGAAAGATAGGAGAGTGGGAGAAATGAGCAGGTGCCATGAGATGCTGTCTTCTGTACATGCAATGGCTGCTGCTGTCATGAACTTATGGCAGCTGTGGCTGCAGCCAAAGAACTACACAAGATCAAGCCACCAAAATTCCCACCACAGATAGGGGAGGTGCCTTCCAGACCCTATCCCTAATGAGGTACTGCTGAGAGTAGATAGCTGTTGAGGGAAGAAGAATTATCGGTTTTTTTCTTAGAGGATGTAGAGTATGATTTCCCGTACTCCAGTAAATGGCACTACACACATGCAAACATGGGTGGCACTAATTGGACACAGTTGGTTATAAAAAAAAAAAAAAAAAAAAAAGATGGGAAAAAGAAAGACATGAACTTGAGAGGGTACTGTGGGATATATAGAAATATTTCATATAATACATTTATGAAATTCACAACAAATAATTGCTATTATTTTCAAAGGTTTTACAGTTTCTCTGGGACCAGAGAAGGCTGTGAAGCAAATGAAGAATAGGATTACATCCCTAACCCTGCTTGTGACCACATCACAACAGTTGTTTGACGGGGTTTGTGTTGTTTTAGTGACCTTACAACTTCAGCATCTTCATCCATAAATGAATATTCTAACCTTAGAGAAATGTCCCAAAGAAGAAGTATGGGTGCATACATCAGTAAATGTCTGTATTTCTCCATTCTTAAAGTAAGAAGGGACAGCAGAGGTATGGTGAAGAGATAGAGTAAAGATGAACTAAAGGTAGCACCGAAGCATAACAAATCTTTGCTGTGTCAAATCCTTGGGCAGGTCCCAAGACATTCAACGGTAAACCTTAGCCCGTGAAATGTGTCCTTAGATAAGCTGCCTAAGAGGCAAGTCAGGAAGCTGGAACACACCTCACACTCGCTTTACTCACCAATTCCTTAATATCGTTATGCATCAAATTACATGTAGGTAACAAAAAGAACACAAAATTGAAACAAAAAATTTACAGTGGAAGTAATCAGTTCTTGATATGTTTTCTTTTCAAAAATTAAAATATGGGCCAAATACTAACACTTTCGTTACCATTTTTAAATTCTTGAGACCAGGGAAGATATAAAACCAATAATAATAATAATAATGCTCCATTTTCTGTCTTTAAAAGTATAGACTAGTTTCCTCGATCTCCACACCATTAACATTGGAAAGAATACTTATTTGTTGCAAAGGGTTTCTTCTAGGGTGCTCAATAGTATTTTTGTGTGTTACCTATTAAGTGCCAGTAGGCACATTATATACCCGCAGTCATACTGAGCACAAGCATCTCCAATACACTGCCAAGTGTTTCTAGGCCACACCCCCTAGATGAGAACACTAGTACTGTGCTTATTCTCTATCAAATCAAATCAATTGTGACTTCTCTGTGAATTTTATCCTGCAGCAGGACTAATCACCTCCTTGCTATAGCTTGGTGGACATATGAGCTCTTCATTCTGCTTTCTGCCTTTGTCTGGCTCTCTCCCTCTCTCCGCACACATGCACACACACGCACTTAAACCTTTTATCTCCCAAGCCTGCACATTAAAGATGAAAAGGAGCCCATGGGTTTCTGCTACCACACTGACTCTTAAGCCTTTTCAAACTTATAATTCAGTAGATAAAGAGTCGTACAGTAACATGACTTGCCGATTCACTGTTCATCCTTACAGTAGTGCCATGTGGTAATTTCAGCCAAAATAAATTTTTTAAAGCCCAAAACCAAATGACTCTTTCATATAGTTAACACTTTTACAGTCCAGTGTGGAACATTCTCTTCTTTATGAGCTGTGTGCTATAAAGAAAGTGTATAGAAAGATGTTTAATGTGTCGTCCAGAGTAAAATTATTAGCGTATTATATATGAGGCAGTCATATAGCAAAAGAGCTGAAGCTTGTGTTTGCCCTTAAAGGAGATGCAGTCATATAATAGAGAGCCTCAGAGCTAGGGTTTGCTGTACTTTGGGAATTAATCACATAAACTATAAATTGGGTTCAACAGGCTGGCTGGGTAAATAGGCGCAGCTAATGAGGACACTATGAGATCTTATAAGAGAGCGGACTGCCCCAGGACAAATAGTCCGTGGCGCACCTGATGGAAAACTAGAAGACATCAAAGCATAAAGGATTAGTGCTCTCACACTGTTGAGAAATGGCCGGGGGGAGATTCACCAACTTATTACCCACATCCAAGCTAATCCTGTTATCTGCAAAATATAACTGTGTTCAGGAACTGCCACCACCTCAACTTGCAGAAGGATAATTCTGCATTTACATGGACAAAAAGTACAGGAAATTTTCAAACGACTGAGGAAAAAGATAAAAGATGATAAATGATTTTTAAGATTTTTTTTCCCCTTCTTTCTGTATTCGACTGCATGCATGAAGAAATGCACAATACAAAAGCTTCTGTCTGTAAAAGTGGTGCAGTAGAGACGGGGCTTGGCATGAAGAGAGATACCCACAAGGAAGAAGCTACTGTAATTTTCTCAAATTCTGCTTGCCTGTGAAATGATTATCAAGGGAAGGGGAGCCACACAGCCAATAATTAAATCGGCACTTAAATCCTAGCTGACTAGATTTACCTTCGCAAAGCAGGTGGGCAAGCATTCTGTTTGAAATGTGAAAGAACTCAGCAAAGAAAGAAAAGTCTAGACTAAGCAGAGCCTCTGCTTTCCTCTCCTGCCCTAGACACGCTCAGAGTATTGATTTCTGAGGAGACACCCACCTGATCCCAACAGATGATCTCTGCAGGGAAAGGAGCGAAGCCCCTGAGCTCCCAGAAAATCTGCCTTGGGGAAAATGCCGTCCTGGGTTAGGGTTGTCATTCAGGTTGGCGATTGTTTAGAAAATCAAGAGTCACACTGTCTGGAGACGAATTGCAGCGTATCCCCAGTCTCAACAGACTGTGGAGGCAAAGCATGTGTCTGAAGCTGCTTCAGCTGGCAGCTCGTCTCACTGTTCCCGGGGCATTGTGGATAGCCGGTGATAATACGGCTTGTAGGTCAGCGGAGAGCACAGCTAAGGCCTCGCACTGAGCCTTGCTCATGGAAGGAACTTAAATAGTTATTAAATGAGTGTTTGGATTCTCCAAAGATCGGGGCAGCAGTTTCAGCAATTAACAATCCGCAGAAACCTAGGGAAGCATATTGCTTTCAGATATTAATTTGTATCAGAGCAAGGTCTGCAATGTACCTGTTCTCAAAAAAAACAAAAAACAAAAAACAAAAACAAAAACAAAAAAAACTGAGGATCATAGCTCTCCTGTTTGTCTGAAGAAATAGTAAAAGAAAAAGCTAAGATACTTTAGAAACAAAACAAACAAAAAGGAAAGTATCATCTGGATTTTTCTATCTGTATGCAAACCCACTTCTCCATTATAATCCCAAGGTCTGAGGGTTAAAGGGTTCCACCCATCCTGTCTCCTTCTCTCTTTCCTGCATTATCACCTCCTCTACTTCTGGGGCTACCCTGGTCTTTTGTTCTCCATCTTCCAGCCCTAGTGTACACTTTTCTTGCCATTCCAATCTCTTTCCTGGAAATGATTCATCCTCTCATATCTTTGTTGTAGCTTTTCATCTTTCTTGAATTGTTGCTCATTGTTAGTAATGCCTAGAGCTCCTTCTCTTCAGCTCTGCTTCCAAATCATGGTCCCATGTGTATCAAGCACCCCAGCATCCTCTTGTCTATGACCAATAGAGGGAATCCGTTTCACCTCAGGTTCCATACATCCAAGATAAAGTACCTCCATCTCTAATGCAGCTCTACATTTTTTTTCTGATATCAGTAGAATCTAATGTCTCCAAGTTTTTCTTGTTCCCAAACGCTTGGTCATCTTGATGTAGCTATTTCTAGTCACCCAGAGCCAATTCATCTTCCCTGAAAGTCTCGATTTATTCTTTAGATTACCTGCTTTCTATCTTTTCCTGATCACGTTAAACCTACATCACCTTACTTCGTAACTTCAGGTGAGTGTAAGTACACTCCTTCACAAAATTTCCACACTAGTAACTTCACGTACTGTGACCTATGGAAATCTTAGGCTTTCGACTACTTCATTCTATCATCTGCAGTATGGGTATATTAGCTTGATTTCTTCAAGGAACAGAGCCAGTCAGATATGTGGAGCTATGTAGTAAGTGATTCACTATGTGGGATTGGCATGTATGATCATAGAGTATCTGTGATCATTGAGTATCATAGATGCAAGATCAGAAAGGGCAGATGTTCTAGTCCAAGATGGAAGGAGAGCCAATGGTACAGGTTCCACTATGAGGCTCGAGACCCAGACTGTTCCTATCGGAGGCCAGGATGAGATGGGCATCTCAGTTCAATAGGAGTGTGAGAATCTGTTCATCTTATTATTCCATGTTGGCCCTCAAGACATGGGGGTAACACTTATGTCTATGAGGGTGAGCTTCTGTACTCATTCCACCTTCAGAGACCTGATACTATCCAGCTATCCATGTATTCCTTAATCAGTCAAGGTGGCATTCAAAAGTAACCATAATAGCCATGAAATAAATTCCAGATTTCTAAATGGTATATGTGTTATATATTTAAAGCACCAAGAATAAGGCCTGAAATAAAGAAAACTAAATTCTCTGTATTTTTTTCTTTTCTAAAGCACCTGTGTGTGACTGTGTGTGTATATATGTATGTGTGTGTGGAGGGGGAGGTTGTGTTATATTGCCACAGAAAACCCATAACCTCAAATCTCAAAATTGTAGGTAATTTTACTCTATTTTTTTCTTCTAACCTAGACATTCAAAAGAATTCTCACTGGTTGATTGGCAAATGCTAGTCCTAGCTTACTATTTCTCTGCTGCATTTTCTATTCCTAAACCTCAGCTCTCTGTTCTTCTGGGGTCTGCTGAAGTCCTTCCTACTTCTGATACCTTAGCAAGCTCATATCTCAAGATAACGTCCTTTCTGAAGTCTTTATCAACCAAAGCTTCTGCCACTGAGAATCTGTATTCCATGGGCTGATAAACAATCATGATAAAAACTACATAACCCCTCTACTTTATAGAAAATATTTACATATCGTAGTACCCTTGTGACTTCTACAGAGTCCTGGCTAATTTATAACAGAAGCAGATGCTAATAATGAGCATGTAATTCTCAGTGTCAAAACCAATTTTACTGGGTTTTGAGTTCTGAAAATGTATTACTTTGTTCACCTGGGAAAACTAATAAAAATCTAAGATAAATCCTATGACACTGAAACATGTCCAACATGCACATATGTGCACACGTTTTGCATTGGGAATGATGTGGAGACTCAATACACGCTTGGAAATTAATTAATCACAAACGATTAATCACCGCGAGACCTGTGAGCCCCTGTCCTAGGTATCTTTAAGGGATTTGGAAATTCCTTCTTTTTAAGATCTTTAAACAAAAGGAGAAAATTGTCTAGTTTAAATGAACCACTGCCTGGAGGCAGGGGGATAGATTGGATGGCTTTAGGAGTTTCATTTCATCACTATAATCCTATGATTATCTCTCTTATATCCCTGGGAGCAAGATAGAAGGCAGGTTGGAAAGGAGTCATAAATCATCTTCCGTGGGAGCTTGAATCTCAGCCCAGCCACCTCACTTTCCACTTCACCCATCGCCTTTTCTTGTGTAGCACTTAAAGTAGCCTGCCTAGTCCTGCTATGTAGAAATCGTAGTCTGTACTCTGGACTCTCTGGATCCTAAGTGTTAGGGTTCAGAACAAAACAAACCTCAGAATTCATAAAGAGATATATTTTGGGGTGACCTAAACGTGGACTCTGACGGTCTTTAAGAATTTATGCAGCTTTCCTGAGTACCTATTTCCTGCTTGGTAGCATGGGGTAATAATCATCAAAGATTTCATGCAGATTCAATACAACAACACTGCTGAAACTCTTACCTTGAAAAGGAAACACTCTAGATGTGCTCAGCCATCCATTCATGCACACATTCAAGATGTAGCTCAATGTTCTGATGTATATTGAGTCCAACTGTAGCAGTACACTGCTGTGGCAGCTCACAAAAGAATACAGGGAGGCATTTTCATAGACTCAAACCCTTCCAGACCTCAGAAGAGGGAATCACCGTCATATCCTGTGCCGTACTCACAGTGGAACCCCGAGCATCTGAGCTCAGGTGTTTTATTGATTCAGAACTCCTCAGGTAGTCTACTGATAGCACATGCATTAGCATCATTAGCAATTAAACAACCCCCACAGAAATCCAACAACTGTAAACAATACAATACGCCCTATTCAGCCCTTCACCCAACAGTGCATAAAACAATTATTTTATATATAACTAAAAATAAACTTCTGCAACATACAACTATCTCTGAATGGGCTCTGGGAATGAAATGGTAGGTAGATATTCCTGGGGGACGGGGAATGTCATACTTCCTCTTGGTCCAATTTTCCAGCATCATCCACCTAGAAAATGGAGGGTAAAGGTTTGTTTTCAACTCCTCTCAGCTTCCTAAGGAAGTATTAAAGCCAGGAGCTAAATCTTTTGAAGCAGGAAGAGTTTTCTGTCCTTCCTATCTCACACACTTTGTGAAGTCCTTTTATTTTCACAGGGGATATTTATCTTTGTTTTTGGAAATGTCAGTGATGAAGTTACATTAAGGTAACTCCCCTCTCCAGCTTCCCTTTTCTCCCAACAGGGCTCCCACAAAGAGATCCATGTTAAAGGAGGGATCTGAATGTTCTGTCTTCTGCAAGCCTAAGACAGCATTTGAATGAGTTTAGAGCAGCCTGTAAAAGGAGTAGGAGTGGAAAATACTGTGTTAGAAGGCAAAATTTCTTCATTGTATGACAATTATCATGACACTTAATCATCAGTGTCATTAAGGGGATGTTTTCCATTTCAACTAAGGTATTTATGGATTCTGGATCATTGAAATAAAATCTATACCCTGTACTCTTTAGGAACCATACATTTTTCGGTATAGTACAGAAAGAGGGCCTAGGCTTTACTCATTCCAGTCTTTCCACCGGATTAACATTCTAAGATGGAGAACACAACAAGCCATGTCTTTGCCCACAAACCATTCATCTCCCTCAACGGCAGTGTTGGTGATAGGATCCACGGTACCACATGTTATCCCAAAGCATCCTGTGGAGGTTCCATCCAGATGTCTTTTTTGTGTGTGTCTCCTGCTCACTCTATACAGGTCTTGTCCATGAGAGAGTAGATGTGGAGAGGACATAGACCCTTCCCAGATCAAGAAGTTACTATACTGGTCCTCCTCAGTCAGGCCAAAACTCAAAAGCTTTGAAATTTAAGAGTTGTACACTGAATTTACAATAAAAAACATTTGAAGATGAGACCAAAGTAGAGCTCAAAAAAAGCTCTTCATCATCCGTTGGGTTATTTGAACTTAGTTATTTTAAAATCCACGTGAAATGTTCAATGATGAGGTCATTAAATGCCCCTAGATAAAGGATATGCTGGGAGTCAATTCCTTACTTCTTTGGGGAATCAAATAGGCCAAGAGAGGATTTTTATCAATTGTTGAGTCGCATAGCTTGGATTAAAATGAGGAATTATAACCGATTTTCATGATATTGGCAATGAGCCTGCTCTCCAACTCGGAAGAAAAGGAGGGACAGTTGCAGAGAGGTTAAGTTAGATGTGAGCATCAAGAAAGACATTGGGTCACTCTAGAGTGAGACCTCGATTCAAATTCCAAAGTTGGCTCAAAGGTAATAATCTTTGATGGGACCTCTCGGAGCTATAAATGGTACAAAGAAAACTTAGCTCAGATATTTCTGAGGGAAATAAGGAGTTAAAAATTAAATGTCACCAGTATGATTATACTAATAATACTAACACAAAGGCAAAGAGTAGCATTCGGAGTCTTCTCTGTGCCTCTCTGGGATGCTGACACTAAATACAGAACAAGCTTTGATGGTCTAGTCACTCTTTGCTGGCATTTGACCAACTCACACAGGGTCACTCACAGAAGACTCACTTACAGCTCTCCTTACTTTAGTCTGTCTGTCTGTCTGTCTCTCTCTCTCTCTTTCTCTCTCTCTCTCTCTCCCTCTTCGTATTGGCAATGAGCCTGTTCTCAGACTCGGAAGAAAAGGAGAGACAGTTGCAGAGAGGTTACGTTGGATGTGAGCATCTTTTCTTTTCTTTTTAGAAGCCCACATCACTACTACTATAACTTGCTTGTGTCTGGCTAACTATGTCAGGTGTCTGAAGGCGATGATGAACACACTCAGGGAGCCCTTGGATTCATCCGCTCAGCTATCCCTCCTTGAAATCACTTTTCCAGGAAGATGAAAGAGAAAGCAAAATGACTGAGGTGACAGGTCCCGTGGCTCATAGAGAAACTGTCAGGAAGAAGTCCTGCCAAAAGCTATTTTCTTCTGGAGAGGAAACTCCCTTTTGCTCTCTGTAATACATGGGTGGACCACAAGAAAGAGAAAAGAGCTAATGTCTATGGAACACTGCCACTCACACATAGCAACGGCCTTATTTACAGATACAAGAATCATTGCTTTCTGCTACTCCCTGCAGCACAACTTTAATGCTGGGAAGTTTCGTGGGATCACAAATGTAGAAGGCCAAATCTCTGGGTGGCTTCACTCCAATCTTTAAAACTGGAACAACAACCTATGCACGCGATTTCAACTGACTCTTCCCACAGTCCCCTCTGCCCCTTCTGGTCTCACCCAAAATGGATTTGAGCAGGTACCAGAGGAATGGTTTGAGATGCAGTCTCTGCCCTTATTTGAATAAAAGAAAAAAAATGCTGTTCAGATTTTTTAAGTCTATCTGTGTACCCTGTGTTTTGCCATAGTGAATATAAAATAGCTTAGAAAAATCTGCTCTTAATTCTACTTAAATGTAGGAGAATTAACTTTCCTACATTCCTTGGAGACCAAAAGGTCTCCAAGAGACCTTTTTCTGTGATTTTTGTTCGATATTGAGCAACAACCCTAATGATTAAAATACAGAATACTTCTCGGATTTTCACCTTTAATAACAACCACTATTCTAAGCGCTGTGTATGTACCAGCTCCTTCATATCTAGAACACTCTACTCCTTTATCACAGGAAGGGTAAATGATTTTCCTTAGGCCTCCCAATGGTGGAGTACAATGCTACATTTCTGGAACATGCTTACAATCACCACACTATACTGCTTCAAGCACAGTGAAGAGTCAGCAGAAACACATGCAACCAGAGTTCCTGATCCTCTTGTCTTATATTATGAGGCTACACCCATAATTTCCTTAAATGATGTTACGAGGAGATGAGTAGAAATAACAATGATTATGCTGAATATAGTAAAGAAGTGTAATTAAATATTGAATAGGATATCGCTTTGTAACTGGGACAACGCATTCAGGAGTAGGGGAAGACCTCTCACAAATCTATATTCAAATTGCATTGCTTACCCATGGTCCCTATTTTGAATCATTTAAATGGCCAACCAGCAAAAGACAACCCAGCATGTGAGAGGCCTGGATTTGAGAATCAACTTTACATGGAATGCACTCTGTTATTTTGGAGTAGTCAGTTGAATGAAATTCAATTGACCTGTTTGAAAGTTTTGTTTTTTCTTTATTCTTTTAAGGAGACTTACATTGGTGATGTATGAAAATAGAAAATACAATTAAATTTCTGAAAGAACAGGGGTTAGAATGCCAACACTGGGACTAAGAAGGGTAGGAGGAAGTACAGTTACAGAATAAACGTGAGTTCTCAGATGGGTTTGGACTCTAGAATCTGGCTCTAGAGATTTTCCTAAGGAAAAAGATGGAACCAGAGAAACCGATAGCTGTTTATTATTGGGAGAAGTGAGGGCTCTCTTAAAGATTCTGTTTAGAGCAATTTTCTCATGTGGATCTACTTAGGGGAGGCTCTTAATCATGTAATTGGCAGTGTCCCGAATGACTTTGCAAATGCATGCAGTTAAAGATCTCACCTGTCTGTTTCTCGAAACTGCTACAAGACTTGGGGCTCACAGTTAAAAAGCCAGGTCATCAGCTTTCCCCCTAAATAAGAGGGATGGAAAGGGATCAAGTGAGTGGGAGGGTGAGGCTCAGGATTCTGCCACCTCGTCTGTACCACTGAGTAGTTTAGCTTTTCCAAAGAGCAACTGTAAGATATGATCTCTCATCATTTTTATTATACAGGAATCCCTTTAAGAAAATTCGGAAATTCACAACACTTCTGTATGAAAGATGGCAGTCATACATGTACGTTTTCCTCAGCAAGCTAAGAGAATTGGTACTTCTCCAGCATTCTAATCACACAAGTTGACCACAGGTCCTGGGATTCTTTCCAGGCGGGGCAGAAGACAGGGTTTCTCTGTTGTGACTCAGGCTGTCCTGAACCCCACTCTGTAGACCAGCCTGGCCTCAAACTCATAGAGATTCACCTGCCTCTGCCTCCTGAGTGATGGCCTTAAAGGCGTACTCCACCCCGCCCAACAGTCCTGGGATTCTTGAGAGCAATTCTTATCTGGAGGAATGGGCAGATCTCTGTGTTTTCTGCAACAATGCATAAGTGTCATTACTGTCTCTAGCATCCCTGATACATAACAAGAAGCAAGGTGAATATGTATAATTATAGAAAAATACGAGCAGTTAATTTTTATTATTATAGAAATTAATCAAGGAATCCAAATAAAGCTGTCTATCAAGGACAATATTCCTGTTTCTACATACTGGACCACAGACATCTATGTGGAGAAACTAGATTACTCCACAGAAACAGCTTTGTGTCTGTGCTAGCATATAAATCAATGAGTTATTAAATACCTCTTTACCCTTAAGTGTTTCCCAGTTAACTTTGACACTAACAATGTTCAACGTAGATAATAATGCTTTAAAAGGTTGTAGGGACTAATGAAACTGCTGAATTGAATTAATTGATAAATATACACAAACTTTTCTAGATCTTTCTTGTTGCAGTTTCACATGAGTTCATAAGAAACATTCAATTAAATCAACATTCTATTTTAGTTGTATTATTACCTATAAGTTGTCTTAAAGTGTTTTGTACGTTTTCAAATCTTGAGTTTATGAAGAGTAAATAATTCATTTTGTTCTTTTTTTAAAGGTTATTGTATTGACATAAGAAAGTGGAGAAGTGGCACTAAATTAGTTAATATTGTGTTATCGTCAGGAGACCTATGGTTCAACAGTTACCTATCTACTCAAGTAGTATTCTTTTTGTGTTGTGAGATCAATATATTTTCTTGCTTGTACTCAAATGAGCCCTTATGAAGCCCATAACCCTTAGTCTCTTATTTCAAGGAAGTTAATTGATAAAATCACCCTGAGCGATCATCTGAGAGAGTCTAAGCTATAGGTTTAGTCGACTGGAGCAATCATATTTAGGAAACTATAGTAACACCTTTGATTGTAGCATCATTGATTGCAAGTGATTATTTTCATGATAATGAGATGGTATGAGCAGTTGTCTGCTGAGAACATTCCTCACTCAAGGCAAAACTATATCATCAGCACATATAAAAAAGGCAGAAAACCATGTATGGATATCTTCCAATACATATATTACAAGCTCCTAAGATTTAAATCCTAGGCTACTGGAAATGACTGTTTTTTCCCCCAGAGTATTATCATGAAGCCCTGAGAGTTATGTAAAAATATGGGATGTATGCTTGTAGTAATAATTGAGCATCAATATTGAGGCCATAAGTTTATCCCATAAACTGGATTCTGCATATGCAACTTATAGGGCAAGAATATCATAAAAGTGCAAACAACATTATGCTGAATTTGATTCATTTTACCACAAAATTGCGGAATTCAGAAAATTATATTGGATGAGTCTAGCCTAGTAACAGATGCCTGCAATCAGCTACCTATGATTCTAAGATAAAAGGAATGCAAGTTTTACCACCACCTGGACTAGAGTGAGTTCAAGTCCTGGGTAGACAACTTAGTGAGATATCACAAAAGTCAAAATGAAAAGGTCTGGGATAAATACCTGTGGTGCATTGTTTACTCAGCTTCTGCAGGGCTTTGTCTTTAATTCCCAGAAATGAATGGATACACACACACACACACACACACACACACACACACACACACACACACACACGATAAATAATGATAGACGATAGATTATTGATAGATTGGTAGATATAGATTTTATATATATATATATGAGAGAGAGATGATTGACAGATGATAAATAGATAGATACGTTATTTCTAAAGTTTGCTTGTTCCCTTGATTGTTATATAAAGTTCAAGCCTTGCATGTTTATAACATTTATAGACTTTTATATTAGAAAAAGTAGATTGTAAAGAGCGTTCAGCAATAGAATGAACATAATATCAGTTAAGAATAGAACCATATTTAGGAAAAAGAATTAGATTTCTTCAACAGTTGTATGGAAGTCCCTTCCGACTACAAGAGGTGATTTGTTGCCTATATGAAAAGCATAAGTATTTCAGCTTTTGTCTATTTTATAAGCTGGACTTCTTCTTTGTAAATTTTCTTTATAGAAAGACTCCCATTGCTTTACAATTGCTATTAAGTATTTAAAATCCAATAGGGTTAGACGGTCTTAGAGGTCAACAACCTGGGATCACACTAGTAAAGCTAATTAGAATTATCCAGCTGGTAGAGATGTGAGTCAAAACAACTCAGTATTAACAATATAGATCAGTATAGGTCAGAGCAGTTCTGGAGGCAAAACAGTTTTTATGTAGTACCATCTTAAGAGTTTCAAGCAAAAAAACTACATGACATTTTTTGTCAAGTCCAAGGGGTTGAGAGATTTCAAATTTTAGTGCTGTTATCTTAAGAGTGCATTTATGAGAAAATAAAACCACACTACGAATAGATAATCTTCCTAGTTCAGATTGCAACTGAAACACCACCAGCTAAAATGCCTGGAAATGACTTGAAACATTTTACAAAACATTTTGGGGGAAATCCAAAAGTTTAGGATTAGCAAGAAAACCTCTGCCTACAAAGGGTGTGGAGAAATGAAGAGTGGCACATGTCACTTTGCTTTTGTCTTTTGTTTTTTTCTATATCGTCGTGACTAAATTGTATAGCAATCATCTTCCTTCTTTCTTAGGAAAGAATGAGCAACAACCTGGAGAACTGAAAGGTTCCTTCAAGGGAAAGGTAAAAGAGAAAGAACATACACAATATTCCTTGGTCAAACGTCTCCAGATCAGCAGAATCATAGGATTATGCACATCTGTGAACATCAGGAAAAAAGATCAAATAACAAAATACAGTAAAAATAGTGAATAGGAAAATAACCGTTAAAGAATTCAAGTTGTGGTTTATTGTGCTACCTGAAATAATTGTTTAGCATGAGCATGTGTCTAATATTAATACAAATAACTATAAATAAATGTAATTTCTTTATGAACATCCAACCCCGGGTATGTTGTAGTATAAGAGTAAGGGTGGAGTCCCTAATTTGTGGTGACTTTGGGTTTCAATGGTGCCAGTATCCCCACTTTGACCAAGTATAGTATCAACTAGTTCTGTGTGACACAAAGAGCCACAGTTGGTGATTATAAACCAGCTTAATCCTACTCTAATGTATGGTTGAGTCTGGCTGCCATGGTGCTCTTATGAGCTTTTAGTCATCAACATTTCTCCTTTTACTTTACATGTGTCATTAATCCTCATGATATGAGCATAGTTGTCTAAAAACAGGATTCACAGACATTATATGCATGGTCAGGGATGTAGAAGGCTAATGCTACACTGTTTGATATGGAAGATACACGTACACACAGTGATTCAAACTTACATTAATTAAAAATAAATTGAACGGAAATCATACTCCTCAGTTACGCTAGCCATGTTTCAAGAGCTCACTAGTCATGGGTGGAGATCTACCATAGTAGAAAAACACAAATTCTACTACAGTCAAAGTCCTATCAAATTATGCTAGCTCTTTTAAACTGGTGTCTAAACCATAAGCCTAGTAGTCAAAGCAGACCAGTTTATTTTGAAATTTTCTCAAAGGAAATTGAAAATTCTTCTTTGAAGAAAAAGTGTTATTTCCAGAGTTTTCCTTCTATCATCTGTAATAAGTTTGGGGACTGGAGAGCTGGCTCAGTGCTAAGAGCGCTGGCTGCTCTTCCCAAAGGACATCTGTTAGTCCAGTCTCAGGGGGCTCCAAAGCCCTCTTCTGGCCTTCAATGGCACCAGGCATGTATGTAGTATACGGACATACATCCAAACAGATACACACACATACACACACTTTCAAAGTTTGACTCATAGTCCATTTTCTCCAGCAGCAGAGACAAATCTAATCAGCTGAAAGTGTGAAAATAATTTCACCGAGGTGGCAATATTGGCTGCAGCTGGTCTGTTCACGGGCACAGGAAGAAGTTCCCATCATAAATGGAGCCAAAATCTAATTAAAGCAACAAGTGTTGGGGGTCAGGAAACAAGAAGACAGAGATAAGGGACCACAGAGAACACATGATCCAAAAGGAGAGGATGCTTCCTCCAGGAGAAGAAAGAAGACAGCTGACTCAAACATTTCAGCAGCAGTCTCCCCTCAGGATCCCTTCCTTAAAAATGTCACCGTTTCTCTAAAACCACAGTGCCACCTTTCACATTCCAAGTTAGCAGTAGCTTAAGGTGCCTGGAAGCAGTTCCTATTCCTGGGCCCACATTTCCTTCTAAAGGGTGTGGGGGAGAGGGGTGAGCCTTTGCATTGCTTGCACTACAGAATGTGTGACATGAAACTCTTCTACGTGAGTGCTGTTTGAAATTAATATAGAGTTGCAGATCTTTTTGTTTGTTTTTTAAGACAGGTTTTCTTTGTTGTAACTCTGGCTGTCCTGGAACTCACTCCGTAGATCAGGCTGGCTTCGAACTCACAGAGATCCACCTTCTTCTGCCTCCTGAGTCCTGGGATTAAAGGTGTGTGCCAACACCACCAGGCAAGTTTTGGAATTTTTAATTTCAGGCAGATTACTTGGTAAGGGATGCTTAGATTTATAATTCTATTAATGTTCAACTTAGAGATGTCTGGGAACTGCACAAGAAGTATCTCATAGCTCCATTGGCCTCTGGGCTTTTGGCTGACTCACCGCCAGCCAAGAATCCTGGCTTTATTCCTGTTTATGTATTTATACATCAATAGTCATACAGTACTGTACCTGGGTGCTCATCTTCAGAGGATGCTAGGCTACTCTGAATGCCAAAACTATGTCTGAAGGTGGTCTCTAGTCTCCTGGAATAACCTGGGTGATCAGAAGATAAACTACAAAGTTTTGACTTTTGACCAAATATAGACACATCGGTTTTGGAAATGGGCCAATCTAACTGATGTATGTCAGAACAAAGGAACGGGAAATAGAAATGTGCTGGGCATTTAAAGGGGAATCTCACACCTGTATCTTGACTGAAAATACAGACCTTTTTGTTTTTCCTATTTTTCATACCAGGAAATCTACAGGCATAGACCAATGCTACACTAAAGACTTTAACTTGCATTTTTATAGCCTGTAGGTGGTCCTCCAAGGTGGTGAATATCACAGTAATTAAATTTTATTGTTAATGTATTTAGTGCTAAGCACTATAATAGGTATGTATGTGTAATTATTTAATCCTTGCCAATCAGGAAACTGAATTCAGCAGAGATAAGTAGCTAGTTCAAGGTTTAACAGTTAGCAAGTGATGGATCAAGAGCTAAGTAGAAGTTTCTGGCTCCAAAGCTCTGAAGCTCCTTCCCTTGTGGAAATGTGTGTACTGAGATGGTCTTTCATCAATTTTGTTTTTCTATTGACTTGAAAATGAGAAGATAAAGAAGCAAATCACAGCCCAGTAGTGGTGGGGTATACACCTTTAATCCCAGCCCTAGGGAGGCAGAGGCAGGCCAATGTCTGTGAGTTCAAGGCCAGTCTGCTCTATAGAGCTCCAGAACAGCTAGAGTTACAACAGAGAAACCCTCTCTTGAAAACAAGCAGACAAACAAAAAGCAATAATCTAAAAGGTTGCTTTACCAACTCAGTTCCTATGTAGGATAATTACAGACTGGAAAACGAGTCCTCATATATTTTATCTGGAGGCATAATTCAGTTATTTGCTTTACTGCTAACCTGAAGGAGTCTCCATCTCTATGTATCTGGCAATGGACCTGTGTGAAACAGCTTTCTTATGTTCATGAGCCATGGCCATACCTTTATACAAATGTGTCAAGATTGGGGCTTACTGGAAACCTTGGTAAATACATGTACACCAACACAAAGACAAATACATAAGGAAGCCATTTGTGGGAACTTAGGAACTGACACAATGATTTAGGTTTTCAAATGAATTTCTGATGTTTATCTTTATGAGGCTGTTAGTACCCTGTAAACATTACTCGTGATACAATCTCCCATATCCTGCAACTGGGGATGGCTAAGTTCTGAGTTACAATGGAAGTACTGTGCAATATGACATATGATCCACAAGATGATAGCAGTGTTAACCTTGGACGGCAATTAATATATCAGGTGGGTAATAGAATCACAGCTTCTCTTTTCTTTTCTTTGCTTTTCTTTTCTTTTCTTTGCTTTTCTTTTCTTTTCTTTTCTTTTCTTTTCTTTTCTTTTCTTTTCTTTTCTCTTCTTTTCTTCTTTAGTGAAAGACACATGTAATTTAACTCAAACAGTCCATGAAGAAATGAACTTAGTTTATATAAAAGAAATTCCACTCAAGATTAATATGCCTGATTAAAACTTTCAGAAAATTAAGTTAATTATTTTGAACAATAGATACACTGATTTTGTTTTGGAAAACTACTGATGTAAATATGTAACTATGCCCACACTCACCATGACTATTGAGTTTCACCTGTTAAGACTTAATACCAAGTTTAAATTGTGTGGAAGAATATGGGTTCATCAATGTCAATGCTATCTTATGCTTAAGTACACACAGGAGCTAAATGACCTTTTGTACAGATGAATAAAAATAAATGAATGTCATAATTTATTGCAATCCCTTAAGTGCCCCAGGGAAAAAAAAAAAAAAAACATTAACCCAATCAAATGTTCCTAGACGATGGCTCAGATTTTTCTCAAAGGGCTGCAAGTGTTTCCTGGGCCCTTGGAAAGCATCTAAAGAGAGTCAAATTGAGTTCTGGGCTCCAGAGATGGAGAGCAGAATGGAAATGAGGTATAGACGGCCCTATTCTTACATCCTTTGATTTTACTTCAGTGGACCTATTTATTAGGTAGGAGATACCTTAAAGACCCCATACATTGAGTGAAAAAAAGCATTCCAGGCTTTGATGAATCTGCTTATTAATCACACTTCTGATATGAAATAACTCTGTGTCATTAACGAGTTAATTGTCCATGTCTTGTTTCTTATTCATCTACAAAGCTAGAAGCTGTGAGAACTGAAGACGGCTACAGCTGGGCTTCTGTACTCATACCCTCGTCCAGCATCCTCAGCCACAGTGGAGGCTAGACTAATTCCCTTCCTGTGTAAATTGCAGGAAAACTTCACCATCTTGTATTTATATTTGTATTTCATGATTTGTATAACATCCATGGGGTCTGCTTTCCCATGCCTATTGAATGATTAAAAGCAAGGAAGATTTAGAATCTGATTATATTATAATTAATTCCACCTCGATCTAAAACTCCATCATCCATAGCTTTAAAATCCCTCTACCCTCCCGTCTCTAATAAGAACTAGCCAGCTTCAACTTGAGAGTTGGGGAAAACTGTTTGAAGAAGCTAACTTGCTGAAGTCTAAGTTGTGAGCCTTAAAGAGGCTTGCTGGAAGTAGCTTTAATGACACAAAGCCCCTCCATGGCTGCTAAACCCTCTATGCCTTTGCAATTAGATATCTGCTGCATGGTGCTCTAAGAATGTCTTAGAGGGAAAGACCTATCACCCAAATAAAGTTGCTTTCTGGGATTCTCCAGAGTGTAAAGTGCGAGAATGTGCCTGGTGGCTGCCTAAGAAATGAGAAGAAAACGTTTGGTGATGAGAATGAGGGTGGAGCTGAACTTTTTAAGCGGAGGGGGTGAAGAGAAAGGGCCTGGGGTCCATCCTGTCTAGTGAGTGAGCGAGGCACTGCAGGCCTGCTCTCAGGCCAAGTGGGGTTGGAACACTCTAATTAGATTAGGGATGTTTTGCTAGGAGGCAGAAAGCTTAAAACATTAACTTTTTAAACAAGTACATCAGTTCTGAGTAAACATTATTCTTTTATTTAGCCGTATGGTCTGAGTCAGCCTATTTCCAGGACAGTGGTAACGCATGCGTTTGATTCCTGAATGCAAATATGCTTTCAATTTGACTATGCAAATCTCTTGACTGGTATGCCTCTCCAGGGCTTGCAACTGCCTATCTCCTGCTCCCTTCTCTCTTGCTTCATGGGCCTCTCTGAATGCCATGCATCATCAGACAACTGGTGGCAGTTTTTAGTAGCCCTACTACAGATCACTGTTCCTGTGAGTTGATTGCTGTTGTACAAAACAAAAAGCAAAAAACGAAAAAGAAAACAACACCTTTTTTTCATCAGGTTCGTTAAACTAATCCAAATTTTTGTTCATATATGATGGCCAGGAATCTTACATAAAAGAAGCTATTGGAAGCTATAAAATCTAGACAAAGTATTAAATTCATACATATCTGGGTAGATTATCAGA
Source organism: Cricetomys ansorgei (assembly GCA_026225945.1). NCBI lineage: Eukaryota > Metazoa > Chordata > Mammalia > Rodentia > Nesomyidae > Cricetomys > Cricetomys ansorgei. The sequence goes on along the minus strand of JAMJFZ010003581.1, from coordinate 7,053,930 downwards.
TTATTAGACTAATCAGGCAACTCAGTGAGGACATGTTTGCTAAATATAGATATTTCCTAATTCCCTCATCTGTCACACAAAGGAAGCAGCTCGTGACTGATCCATCACAGGCATACCCTGATCCTGTAGGAGGCAAGGGAGGAGCAGAAAATAGAAGTAAGCTGGGCATACCAGCGTCTTTCACGAATGTGGAACCTACAGGGAAATGTCAAGCCCTCAGTGCCCCTCTTCCAGTATTAGCTCTTGCTAACCTACCCCCAAAGCTACATCTGTTTCCCTAGGCATGATCCATTCCTTACCGTCTATCTTTATCCTCCTTCCTCCTTTCCTGTGTAGACACAGAGAGTCATTCTGCACAGCATTAGTACCCATTCCAGCGTCACCTCCTTAGTGAAGCCTGCCTTGCTTGCATATGCTTCCTCTCCCCAAGATCTACTTTGCACAAGTGCAAACCTGACCGCATTTGCCATGTCCTCTAACTTCCTTTTGTTATCGTAGTATTCCTGGGTATTCATTTCTCTCATCAGACCTCAAATTCTTCAGAGGCCACACATATTTAACTTTCTAAAATTTAACAGAGTAAAAACAGCACACGCATCCTACTGAAACAATATATATTAACTAAAAAGTAAATGAACGTCACAATTTAGGGCGTTTGCTTACATGAGAAGTAGAAAGTAGATTGAAGGGAGCATTAGTCTGATGAAATGCTCTTAAATGATGGCTCAGACTTTCCTCAAGGGGTCACAAGATTTTACTGAGCTCTTGCCCCTTCGGTACCACAGGAAAGGGTGCGTGTGGCTTTGGCCCTTGACACACACAGTTCTATGCTCCATACCTTCATGATCTCCTGAAGGGAGACAAAGCTGCTTTGCCAGCATCTTCAGCCTCAGCTGCAGATGCCACTAGTTTCAGGTGAGCGAGTCTTGAGTTGCAGCATCAGGGTTTGTGCCAACGGCGATCTCACTGATCCGTCCTAAATCTATTTATATATTCATCCTATACCATGTTTTGGGAGTTGATATGATACAAAAGCAAATGTATACAGAATGTGATGGCTCGATTTTTTTTTTCTTTCTGCCCAATACACTTAACAGATTTCTACCAAATAAAAATAGTTTTTATTTGACTTCAGGTACTGACACAGGCCAATCAACTATTTTGTCATAATAATGGTATTTTAAAAAGCACCAACTATTGTCATCACTTAAACAACAAAAAGCTGTTTTAGCATTAGAGATTAGGATAGGTATTATCTCAGAAAGAAGGAAAGAATGCTCTACTCTTATATATTGTCATCTGGTTATTCATATTACAATAGCTTTATTTTTTATCAACCCTATATTACCACAAAATGGCTCATGGAGACCAAATCTATTGCATTATGAATGAGGACGTATGTTTCAGAAGTCTCATGTGACACCTTCAGTGATTATCAAACCAATCAAATCCCAATGTTGATTTGAGTAGCCATTTGGAATAGTACAAGACAAGTTACAACTTGAAAGATCAAGATCCTTGCCATTCTGGAGTTTATTGAGACCATGGGGAGCTATCATATGCAAAAAAATGATTTCAGAAGAAGACATGTATTCGTTTAAAACAGTTCTCTGGCAACTAGATACCTGGAATAGTGTGGAAGTCCTTTGGAAGTGGTAAGAAGTCTTTCTGAACATAAACTCATATCTTAAAGCTTAGGTACATCATATATTACAGATTTTTGGAGCTTTCATTTAGCAAGAAATCCACAAGTCTTGGTGGCATAGTACTTTAGCTACAAATTATAAAAAGAATAAATTAAATGAGGTAGCTGAGACTTCTAGAATGACTTGTGGAGTCAGACACAATCATGATGGGCAATAAAATGCCAACTACTATAGTATTATAGTCCACATATAGGATGTAAAGATGATTGACAAACATACAAGGTATGACATGAAGGAATACAAAGCCTGTGGCCACTGTGAGTATAGACAGACTGCTCTATGCACATTAATAGGCCTTGAAGCCACTTCTGGGTTAGAGTTCGGGACAGTGGCTACTATAAACGGTTAGCAGTCTCCTGAGTGATAAACACTACAGACTAGCCAAACCTATTGTTGGAGTAACTTAAAACAATATCTACTGCGTTGGTTTTTTGTTTTGTTTTGTTTTTGTTTTGTTTTTTGTAAACTTGACATAAACATAGACATATCTGGGAAGAGGGAATCTTAATTGAAAAATTCCTCCATAAAGCTGGCCTAAAGGCAACCTAAAGGTAGGACAGTGTCTTGAGTAATGATTGAGGTGAGAGAGTCCAGCCCTTTGTGGGTAGTTCCATTGTCTGGGCAGCTGATCCTGACTGGTATAAGAAAGCCAATGGCGCAAGCAATGAGGAGTGAGCCAGTAATCAGCATTTAACTGCCTTAGCCCCTGTCTTCAGGTTTCCCTACACACACACACTCTGGCTTGAGTTCCTACCCTGAGTTCACTGAGTGATGGGCTACAACTGTAAGCTAAAATAAACCCCTTTCTCCCCTGTTACCTTTGGTCGTGGTATTTATCAGAGAAATAGAAACCCTAACAGATTCACTAACTAGTCTTTCACTGTTGTAAGACATTCTCTTTCACTACCCATGCCTGATCAGTGAGGTAGTCCTGAATTTCTATCAAGTTACTCATATATATGTAAGTATGGAGAGCCTCTGTTCTCACTTAATGCCCTATTTGTAGAAGTATGTATGTGCCTTCTATCTCTTTTTACTATCCCAGCCATTACAAAAACAAAATCAAATGCATAAAACACACTGGCATATCCTTTTACAGTGCTCTTGGAATTAAAGATTAAAGATGTGCTTTTTTTTCTCCCCCCCCCCAAGTTTCTCTGCCCTTTTTTTTATTTCTGCTCTATTTTCATTAATCATATAATAAGAAAAAGTAACGTTAATCTGCCCACTGTTATTAGAAACAATTACAGGTATGTCCACACTTGTCTCCTGTATCTTCATCATGGCAATAAACCTGCATTAGTCATCGAACACTGACAGTCTCATTATGCTCTTGTTCATTTTGATGCCTGAGCCTGACAAAGTAGCTTTTGATTCCTCAGGGGTGGGGGCAGTGGGTGGGTAACGGCAGCCTCAGAGATGAAAGTCCTTTCAAGCAAAAGAATGCTGACTGGTGAGGAAGAAATAAAGCAGCCAGTTTGAGATTTTTTTTCAAACATATTTCACAGGGGAGACGGTGTGATGCAAATGGCATGCAGGAGCATAAACGTGGACACTCTTCTCTTCCAGAGAAGTGTACTTCAAATACTCCCCACAGATGTTCTCTAATAAAGAACAGCCAGCCAAGTCCTGCTGGTGAGTACAGCTTCCTCTGGAGCAGAAGGGCCCTTTGTAAGGCAAAATATAAATCATAACCATCTGAGAAAACCTGCAGCTCGAGACTCCACCTTTGAGATGACCCTCCCATGTCCCCCACCTCTAGCCTTCTAAGTGCTGGCTTCACAGTATCAACAATACCTTGTGCTTCTGAAAGACTTGGCTTCTGCCCATGCGCCAGCATCACTTCCCCGTGTTCATCACCACCAGACATGTTAAGACAGGTCTGCCCATCTCAGGTTTGCTGTGTTTATGCGGGCCTAGTGAAGGGCATCAATGGCATCCCCCTCCCAGCACCCCAAAGGTCCAGGTTGAAGAGAATGACTTGCGAAGAATTCAGGAATGCAATGCTATAAGTGTTGCAGATAGTAGTGATGGTGAAGAAAATGTTTCAAGAAGGAAACGTTAGAGAATAAAATTAAAATGGGGGTAAAGATGTTTACTGAATCCTGCAGAAATTGGCTTCAGTGAAATTTTCATTTTCTGGGAAAAAGGGTCAGACCAGTAAAGCGAGGTCCATAAACAGAGGCTTGGATCCTGCTTTTATTTAGATGCTGATAACGAGGTGTAGCATATATTCTTACTTCTTTGAAGAAACTGGGAAATTTTTCGTTTTTAATTAAATTAGTTCCACAATTTCATACATGTATATAGTGCACACTGATGACTCTCACCCCCCACCCTCTTTATATTTTCCCAGCCTCTCTATCCCCTCTTTTCTCTATGATTCTCTTTTTCACATTCAGGTATTTGTTTTGTTTTGTGGTCCCCTGTATTTCCATAGGACTCTCTGTGTAGCCATGGATTTGGAGGTGACCCTTGTAGCTTGGTTGGTTGAACAGAGGGTACATACCTGAAGAAAAATCTCCCTTCCCCCCCCAAATGTATCAATACCCAAAGGTTCAATGGCAAAGGGCAATGCTTCATGAACCCTTCCTTGCTTCATGATTGGTTGTGGCGTGACCAGTATTGTGCAGGTCCAGTGCAACCACAGCAATAGCTGTGCCATTGCTGGAAGATAATGCTTCCAGACTATTTTCCAAATCTCATTTTCTTCCTGCTCCGTTTGTTTTTTCAGTGTTCTCTGAACATCAGAGGAGGTGACACAAAGGTCTTAGCTAGGAACAAGCCCTCAATTATCACTCATCGCTAGCATCTTGGTCCATGAGTCCCATTTATTGTCCTTACAAAGAGAGGCTTCTCTGATTAGGGATAAGAAGAGCTTTCATCCGTGGGTCCACACACAGATCTTTAGAAGGCAATTTGACCCTATATTAACTTAGCTAAACAACAGTAGCAATTTGGGCATGGATTCTCTCCCGTGGATTCTATCACAAATCCAGAAGTCTGTTGGTTTACCCCTTAACAGTCATACCACTCTTGCACAGAGGGCACATCTTGCTTGAAAGGTTGGTTTTGTAGCTCACAACTGGGCAGGACCATTAATACCTCTTTCCTCTCAGCAGCCCACAGAGAACCTGCTACCACTTTGAAAGCTAACTAGCACATTGAAAGTTTCCAGTTCAGCTCCAGCTTGCTTTTTCTAGGCATTGCAGCTGAAGTGTGTGGTGTCTTCAACACTAATGCTCATCTTCTTGTTCTGCTGAGCAGTCAAGAGGACTGCTAAGAGTCTTTATGGTTTATAACCTCCAGATCTTCCTGACCAACAATTCCTATGCAGGTATCCTGCACCTGGCAATGAGAATTGTGCTTTACGCTTCACTACTGCTTCTAGATGTGGGATGCTCAATCAATCAGTCATTCTTTTAAATTTTTAATTGTGTTACATGACAGTAAATTTCTCTCTCTCTCTCTCTGTCTCTTTCTGACTCTCTCTCTTTCTCTCTCCCTCTGTCTCTCTTTCTCCCTGCCTCCCTCTATCTCTCTCTCATATATATATATATATATATATATATATATATATATATATATATATATATATGAATATGATATGTATAATTGGCAACCTAGTGAAAAAATCTTTGTGTGTACGATGGTCTAGAATATACAAAGAACTTAAAATTACAATAATAAATACAAACTTAAAAACTCTAAACATCAAAAAGCTAACTAACCTAATTAAAAAGAAAAACTATGTATGGAAATAAACCAGTATCTCTAAAAGAGAAATGCAAAATGACTCAGAAATACTTTCTAAAGTGTTCAACATCCTTAGCCATCAGGGAAATGAAGATTAAAATTACTTCAAGAATCCCTCACTTCAATTTCAATGATCATCATCAAGAATGAAAATGACTGTTGGGGATACGGTAGAAAGGGAACGCGTATACACTATTGGTGACAGTGTACACTAATATTATCACTTTGGAAATCAGCCTGGATATTTTTCAAAAAATAATTTCAAAAAAAAAATCTACCTCTGACCCTGCTATTTAAATCCTGAGCATATTCCCCAAAGACTCTATAACACAGAGATACCAACACATACATGTTTCATGCTGCTATATTCACAATAGCTAGGAAATATAACCACCTACATGTCGATCAACTGATAATATATACAATGAAAATGTGGTACAACTGCAAAGAAAAATGAAATTATGAGATTTGCTAATAAACAATGGAACCGGAAATAATTTGTTGAGGGAGGTGATACAGGTCCAAGGATAACAAAAGTTACACATCTCTCTTACTTGTGTCTCCTAGCTTCAGCTCTGTAATTTGTTTTGTTTGAGTTGTAGTACCCACAGAAGCCAGGAAACAAGGAAGGGGGTCATAGTGGGTGGGGAGGCAGGGAGGGTATCTTAAGGATTGAGGGGAATAAGTAGAACACAGACAGGGAAAGTGAAAGGGGAGATGGTACTGGGAGCAGAAAGTTCTAAGCAGGGAGACGTGGAGTGAAGAGGCTGTGGGTTAGGGTTAACTAACACAAAAAAGTATGTGAAAATGATATATCTTGGTCACTGAGTTTTCAAATCGCTCCTTAAATTTTGAACCAAGAGACCTATTCTTGCCCCATCTCTGACTGTGTGTGCATTTCTATTAAAATTATTTACTACTTATTACAAAATCACAACCACATACCAATAAAATGAAACAAAAGGGTTCTGTTGTTTTGTCTTGAAGCAAATCACTGCCATCTGGTACACTGTTTCCTCATCTGTAAAATAAAGATAAAATATTGTGGAAGAAGAAAGAGGAGAAGGAGGAGGAGGAGAGGAGGAGGAGGAGGAGGAGGAGAAGAAGAAGAAAAAAAAAGAAAGAAAGGAGAAAAAAAAAGAAAAACAAGTAAGGTGGTGCACCTGGAATTATTCTGAATTAAAAATCAGTGTTCTGTTAAAGCACTATCATGTAGCTGCATTGAGTCAACAAAACACAGAAAATCTGATGAAAGTAACAGGTGAAAAACTCAAGTCAATTCCACTTTTTTTTAGATGGTGAAAATATTTGCTCACTATTAGACTTAAAGAACACAGAACATCGTCTTCTGAGTTTGGCACAGAAATGAAAAGTTGCCTGGGCACTTCCCAAGACTAGACAACTTTTTATTAAGAAGTTGAATGTTAGCCAAAATTATCTTCCAACTGGAAAATAAAATTAGCATTTACTAGAATATAAAACTACTTGCCTCCTGATCCTACAAAAAAAAAAAAAAAAAGAAGAAAAAGAAAAAAAAGGCCTAAGCACAAATTAGAAGACAAATGAATAACCCTGAGAAGCATGAGGAGACAAATAAAGGAACCCTGGAGCATCTGGTGACCGAATTCTCCTACTATGGTGCTTACTGATGCAGTGAGGTTGAGCCGTCCACTTGATCTCTGATCCTTGGTTCCTGCACGTGAAAAATTTAGAACTTGGATCTGCGATCTCACTGAACATCAAATGTTATCAATGTACCACATTTCAGCTTCATTGACTCCACTGACTCTCCTCAACAACTTCATGAGGCAAGTCCTGTCATTAGCCACACTGATGGAGGAAGTCAGGGGGATGAAGAGAGGCCATGAGCCAAGCACCGCCATGTGAGTGAATGTGTGCACAGCTACTTGGAACATGGCTTCCTGGGTCAAGGTTCAATTAACAGCCCTACCATGTGCTAACTGTGCCACCTTGGGCAAGTTTCTTAATCTCTGTGCTTTAGCAATATGAGGGCATTTTAGGTCACTTGGGCGTGCTTCAAATGGCGCCCAGCACAAGATAATGACTGAGCAAGTATTTGCTAAATAGCCACTCAAGCTACCAAAGCACAACACAGACTGCTGCCCATATCAAAGGCCCCCTCTGGGTCTCAAGAGTCTATGATTTTATTAACGGCCATATTCTCTTATTGGCTTCCCACTGTACAAAGGTGGGAAACAGAGACTAGCTAAATGCAGAGCATTTTAGCAATAATGAAATGCTAAGTGACTTGCCCTGGTTCCTAAACCACATTCTCCAAGAAAACAGTGCTGATGCTCTTAGAGTGTCTGTGTGATTGAGAATCTGTGAATTCACTCCTGGGCATCTTTAAAAACGAAGGAAATCAGCACAACATTTGTGTGGTGCCTTGACATTAAATCTGCAGGCCCTTGCCAGCTGTGAGTCATTCGGAACCTTTAACATCTCTTTTAAGCTTCAAGTTTCTTTGTTGTAATTATCTGAGAAGAATAAAAATGTTTTTACCAGTGCAATCAAATCAGAATGCTTTTTATACTGTGCGTTTTAATGAATTATTTGGGAAAAAAAAATTCATTTCCACATTACTTCTGACCATTGTTTCAAAGTCATTGCTGGAGTGTAGTGCTATATTCAGTCCATGATAAGCTGGCAGAAATCCCCAGATATCTCGTGAAATTGTCTGCTATGCTAACACTTCTACATTCTCTGATTCTTGTGTATTGTATACTAACAAACAACAGTTCAGTCAATCCATCTTTAACCTATTATGAACGACATGGTAAGCATTTATCAGCTTGCTTTCAAATACAGCAGTTTCCAACATGTATTCAAAGTCTCTGATTGTGACATTTGGAGAAAAAGAAAAAAGCCACAGGAACCCAGTTTTTTTTTTTTTTTTTTTTTTTTTTAGCAAACAGCTTTTAAAGGGAGCCAGGAAGCTGATATTAGGACTCAGAAGATACTGGCAAGTCGACTAAACCCAGTCCATTACTGTGCTTATCTGACTAGGTTTCTTGCCAGCTATAGGCAGGTGTGGGGACAAGGTTGATTCCTCATTCTGCTTAGGAAAAGATTGCACTAGGTCTCACTTGGCAAGTCAAGCTGAATCGTGGTTCACACAGTTCTGTGTGCATTTAAAAGACAATTGCCAGTGGAAGGACTTATTCCTGCAGTGGCCTGAACATATCTTTGTGCAGCTAGTTACAAGAGCAGCATGGCCCCCATTCTTCAGCCCCCTTGCCTAGCCTACTTTCAGTGATAGTAGCTGACAATGTAATACTCATTCAGCAGCTGATTATAATTAAAAATATCAGAATAATTAAAGTCCTCAGCTTGACAAGCAGAGCCATAACTTTGCCTTCAGACATTCCTCTCTAATTAGTTAATTAATCCTAATGCAAATTATAAGCAATAATTAGTCAGCCAAGCTTGACATAAAAGTCTGCTGACTTACAGCTAAAAGGCTTTCTGCTTGCTGGTTTGAAGTTTCTAAAGGTGCCTTTTGTCCACTCATGGTTTCTGCATCCATCCGACTTCAAACTTTTTGCCAACGCACAGATACTCAAAGCAAACTGAGCTGGAGAATCCGCAGCTATAAAAACCTGCATTGCTACAGGCACTGTTCAGTCTGACATAATAAATTGCAGGCTCAGTATCCATATTGAATATCAATATGGAGTACATCTTGCTCAGAGAGGAAAACTAAGGTGAGACGGTATTGAGGAGGTGGGGACTCTGTGATCTCAAGTTGGCCTGTGACAGGCTCCACTGTGTGCACTAGGTTACTGTGGTACTTTTCAGTATATGCCAAGAAATTGAGTCATAGCAAAGCATATTAAAATTTGATACCTATAATAGAAAGCTAATATTTCACCCAGATTTTTAATAGATCTGGAATCTGTCGAGATAATTTGAATTATCTCAAATGAACAGAGGTTTCACAGATTGGCCTTATGGGACACCAAGTCAGTAGTTGTTGGACAATTCAAACCATGACTTACTCTACCATCTGTCTAGTAGCCAAGAAAACAGCCTAAGAAGAACTCATACTGGAGAACAAACAAATGAAGGAAGAAATCAACATGGAAACATCCTCTTCACAGGCTATCGTTGGCCATAATAGAACTAATATTTCAGCATGTTGATTTAAACTTGAAATGTTCTTTTCTCTGAATCCTTTCCTCTTGCCATGCGACTTTGTTTCTTCCTGGACTTGGGTTTGGTTTATGACTTGCATTGGCTAAATGGTGAGAAGCGAGGGGAAGGGTTCAAGTATAAAATTAGGTCACAAGCTGCCTTGTATATCTCTCCTTGCTCTCTTGAAAATTTATCTCCTTGATGAAACCAAGAAATAGCAGCCTCTGAGAGAGAACATGTTAGAGATCAGTTATCCTTCCTGGAGCTATGGTACATAAGTACATCAGTCGAATGGAGACAAATGAGAAAACATTCTGAGGCTCAGCCAATCCAACCATGACTATGACATTCAACCAGCTAATTATGAACTTGTGAAATAATTTTATCAAAGCATGTTCAGAAAAACATGCAATAACTATGTGACACAAATATTAGTAGAACAGCTTTCTTTCATGCCTCATATTTGAGGAGAGCAGAGCAAGAAGTTTTTTTTTTACTGTATCTATAAAAATATCCAGGAAGAGCAAACCAATTAGTTATTCAGTTCAAAGGTTCAGACTTGAAAACATACATACAAGTTACATTATACAGACATGTAATATTATATATAGGAATATATATGTATGTACATATATGCATGCAATAACAAATTTCTAAAAAAAAAAAAAAAGAAGTCATGAATTTGACAGAGAATGAGGAGGGATATATAGGGGAGTTTGGAGAGAGAAAAGAGTAATACTGTAATTATATTATGATTATGAAAAATAAAATGAAAATCTCAGTATTCCTTAATAAGGATCATAAATATGCCATTTCTCTCCTGATGATCCAAAGATAAAAGGATATGAGAATATTTTTAATGGGGACATCACTCTTACAACTTCTCTAATTTCTCCTCCTTCACACAAAACATTGTTCCAAGATTTCTTGGATAAGCCAGATTTGAGGATGATGCTTAGGGAAGAAAATAAAGAACTGTTTATGCTAGCTCGAATTGATCAAACAAAAAATCAGAAATCTTTTATGTTTTTATGAATGAGTGTTTAAAAACAAAACCTTATTAAGGTTTAAAAAAGACCTTATTAAGCAGAGATGAAGAGCTCCTAACTCCTTAATTTTGAAACAACCTCCTTTTTCTCCCTACTTTTAAAGGAGAAGATACCTTCTAAACACAAACATAAACATATCTTCTAAACATAAACATCCCATTATATATTTTAGAAATATAGACATATATTATCATATATATATATATATATATATATATATATATATATATATATTATTTGACCATATATATATGGTCAAATATAGTATAAACAAGGTCAAATATATACATATAAATATAGTATATATACAAAAGGTAATATATACAAATTTTATATATATATATATATATATAGAGAGAGAGAGAGAGAGAGAGAGAGAGAGAGAGAGAGAGGAGAGAGAGATAGGTAGATAGGTATGGTCAAACTTCTTTGGAGAGGAGAACCATAGAAGGAAATGGGTAGAAAGTTATTTCCAGAGATTATAACCCAAAGACCTCATCAAACTATTTCTTCTATGGTTAAAATAAGTCTCCACTGAATGTATATAAGACTCTTGGGTCTGGCCTGGAACAATAGCTATCATATTGATTCACCTTCTAAATGGCAACTTATAGTAGTTGCTATAATGCACCTCTTATGGCCAATAAAGGACTAAAGTATTTAATTTCTTAGACATTGTCAGTAATGAATAATGTCCTCAAACAATACTTTTTGATCATTAGTTCAGCTAAAGAGTGTTGCTCAAACTATATCCAATATTGTGCTACTTTCTAAGTATCATTGAAATTCCAAACTGGTTAGCCTAGGAGAAGAAGATTTAGTCTTCTTATTACCATGGAACAATTCTGGAGAGCCTCCAGATTCATCATAAACTTGGATGAACATTGTCTTAAGACTACTTCCTTCCCTTCTATATCCCCCATGCACTCTGATGCAGCTCTGCTTCCTCCTGCATGAGCCTCTGACAGGCACTACATTCTCATCAAGCTGTTCTTGTGTCTACATTTTATATTAAATGGAGGTGGGATAGAGGTACCTTTCCATCTTTGTTAAAAGATCACACTATCCTGTCTGGTCATCACCTGGAGGTCTGCACTTGAAGGTATATGCAGTTATTGCAAAGGTTTTGGGGAAATTGTATGAACACCTGTTGACCACAGGGTACGTTGTGGCAGAACCAGTATATCTCTTCTTCCACTGCAGAGGAGTGAGGGTCACCAAACAAAGTCTGACAATTTTAAAATCTCTTGAAAGGCAGGTTTGGTGTTGCCACAATACTTGTTTTAAAAGCTGTTTTTTCCTTTGTGCCATCAGTCTAAGCTGAGTGTCTTCAGTGTTGCCATTGAAGAGGAAGTAAGGGCTGAGTAATAGATGAGATAGGAAAAGAGAAGTCCTTACTGTTCCATTTCAAAGAGTGCATCTAACTATAAAAATGACAGCTTCTCCACCTAAAATGCAAATGTGCCCCTTATGCCTATGGAGCTACATTGATCAACAAATATCATCTGTGAATTACAATAAAAAAATTGATCAATTATGAACTCTGTCAAGTCTTGTGATATTTCCATGAGTACAAACTCGGTATGTAAGAAAAGAAAAAAAAAAAGAGATAGTAACTGTCCCTTTAATGGTTCTTGCTTCCTCTTTTTCCCTCCAGCATGCACTTATTCTTATCATCCTCCTCATCCAATAGTATTTATTAAATGGTCACATTTGCATGGCACCGTACCTGTGATTTTCCATTTCTCTCCAAGGAAGATTTCCTGGTTAAGAAGTTTTAAAGGCTGCCTCTTTGAAAATGTCTTAAGAGGGTTTTGACTGTAATTCCTTTTCTCCTAGCTCTTATTTAATAGGTACCAATGCCTATCTTTTGCCTGGGGTCTTGGGTTAGGGAAAGGAAGATTCATTAACCATGGTGAGTTATGGATTTCAATGCCCTGGCTACTTCATTTCTCATATCCAAGTAGATCATTTCCTCCCTAGTCCTTCCAAGCCCAAGGAGGTATATATTGTAAGTAGCCTTAATCTGCTTCATTAGAACACTTTTTTTAACATTATAGGAATGATACCACCAATATTACCATATTACTTCTGGTGACGTGCATGGCAGAATAATAATGTACTCGTACTAGCTGGCAGTAATGCAATGATTGTAGTTGGAGTACTAAAGTAAAACCATATAATTTTAAAGCTTGGAGATATTCAAATTAATCTCATTTTCAGATACAGAAACCCATTTCTAAGGAGGTGAAACTCTTGTCTAAGTTTACATACTATAACTACTAGCTGACTCCAGTGATTAATATACATAAGCTAATATGTGTGCTACCACGGCATTTTAAATAAGGCAGAATGATATTGACAGCAAGGATGGCTCTCATAGTTTTAGACACAGGAACAGATAATAGAGCCTCCCACCTTATAACATAAGATTGCATAATATACAACAAAAATCCAGATATGTAGGTAGTCTGACCTAGGTACATTTCAGTTGTGCCATTGTTTTTTTTTTTTTTTGTTCTTTTCTCTCTTTCAGTGAATAGTCTTTCTAGGCCTTAAGTCCTGGAACAATGAGAGGAGGTTCCTCTTCTGAAAAAACAGGTACATCTTCTCCTGGGAAAGAAGTGTCTCGCTAATATGCATAGCATTCTCTGTCCTTCAGTGCCAGCTAAACATTTAAGACAAAATGGGCTATGTGTGTTTCTACCAAAAAGAAAGTGATAAGTAACACTGCTCTTCAGAATTAGCTATATGGAAGACTGTAAAATAGATACTTAATTTTCCCCCTTCCCTGAACCGTTGGTTTCCAACTAGGGTGATTTTGTTTTCTCTTTGGGAAATTCTGCAACACTGGGGACATTTTCTACTATTGCAATTGACTGAATACTTCAATCTATGACTGAAGAGCAAGAAGGTGGGGTAATATTCTACAGTGCACAGGGCAGCCCCCATAAAAAAGGGCCCCAGTCTAAGCATTCATATGTAAGGATTGAGGAAGCTGCTTTGGGCTGTTTCATTTCCTCTCCCATTTCTCCTCGTATTATGAACCCACATGTCAACAATCTCTCTCTCTCTCTCTCTCTCTCTCTCTCTCTCTCTCTCTCTCTTCTCTCTATTACTAGAGGACTTTGGAAGACTATAGAAAAAATAGTTCTGGCCTGGCGTGAAAAGATTCCTGGCTTTACAAATCCAAAATGAGCAAATATAAATTAAGAATCATTACTTTGTATTTCACTGGGTTGGTACAAAACAATGAGAAAATGTAATAGCAAGTGTATGGACATAGGGGGAGATTTGAAAAGAGGGATGCAGGTCAAGTGTCAAATACACAGATGAATCTTAGGAGCTCAAGTACAGGAAGCACACTATAGTTAACAGTGTGCTGTAGAATAGAAACGTGTTCAAAGTTGATGCTGTCACATAAAATAAGGAAAGGGTGGGTTGGACATGTTAATTTGCTTGACTGTAATTATTTCATTATATTTACAATATATGTGTGTGTTGATTTTTCAGAAAGCATGCTGTATATTTGAACTATATGTAATGTAAAACTTTAAGCAAAATAAAATCCTGCTTATTTGAGTGCCTTTTACAATGCAAAATAAAACCAACTGTGTGGCATTGCTGTAAGTGTTAATAACACTTAGATGTTATTAAGGGTAGATTGCTAGTAAGAATTCAGGCACAGGTACAACAGGTGCTTCTGGTCCAGAATCTTTTATAGCATCTCATTTCACCAGAGAGTAGAAATTCCTTAGTAATGTTAAGTACATGTTCTGCTTTTAAAATCTTTCCGCCCTTTGAAATAGAGTATATGAAAGACTGTTCTTAGTGCTAATCACTCAATAGACACTTAGTAAATAATACATATAGTCAATAAATAGAATTGGTTTCTTGAAAAGAGAGAAAAAATTAATAAGGCTATAACCAAAACTTATCATGAAAAATAGAAGACCTAAGTTAATAAAATTGGAACGTATCAGGGGAATTGCTAAGAAATGATTCCAATCAATCTAGAAAAACATTTGAAACATATCTTAAAAAAAAAACTTCAAAATCTAGGATAAAAAAGGATAAATTTGTAAACATATACTATCTATCAAAACTAACTCAATATGATCTGGACAACTTAAACAGATGCATAATAAGGAACACGATAGTCACAGTTACACAATATTATCCCATAAAGAAAACCCCAGGACTGGATAGATTCACAGCCACACTCTACTAAAACTTTAAGGAAGAGGCAATACCAACACTTCCCAAAGCATTACTCAAAGTAGAGAGGGAAGGGACACTACCAAAATCACTCTACAGAATTAGTGTTGCTCTAACACCAAAACCAGAAATGGGTACAATAAATAAAAGAATATTTTAAGATAATTTCCCTCATAAACACAAATAAAAAACATCCAAAAAATTCCAAAAAAACATATTCAAGAACACATAAAGATGATCATACATCATAGCCAAGTCCATTTCAGGCATGGAGTAGGAAGTTGGTTCAACATACACAGATTTGCAAAGTACAGCACGTAAGTGAATACTAAAAATAGAAATCACACTATTACCGCAATAGGTTAAAAAAAAAAAAGAACTTTGACAAACTCTTCCTTTTCCTGATTAAACTAAAGAAACCAAGAATAGAAGGTACAATTCAACGTAATGAAGACTATATACAAGAAACTGGTAGTCAAAACATTTTTAAATGGGGAAAATCTAAAAACATTTCTTCAAAAATCAAAATCTAAGAGTTGGTTCTTTGAGAAAACCAATAATATTCATAAGCCCTTATCCAAATTATCTAAATGGCAGAGACAGAATATCCAAATTAAAAAAATTAGAGATAAAAATTGGGGTATGGCAAGACAGTGAGAAAATCCAGAGAATTATAAGGACATACTTTAAGAAACTGTATTCCACCAAATTAGAAAAATCTAAAAGAAATGGATAATTTTCTTTATGTATGCCACTTATTAAAGTTAAATCAAGATCAGAAAAGCAATTTAAACAGACCTAAAACCCCCAATGAAATAGAAGCAGTCATTAAAAGTCTCCCAACCAAAAAAATCCAGAGCCAGGTGGGTTTAGCACAGAATTCTAGAGAAGAGTTAATGATAATACTCCTCAAACTATTCCACCAAAATAGAGACAAAAGAAATATTGCCCAATTCATTTTGGGAAGTACCCAAAGTTCCCAAAGATCCAACAAAGAAAAATTACAGAACAATTTCCCTTATGGACATAGATGAAAAAATTCTCAATAATATACTTCCAAGCCAAATTCAAGAACACATCAAAATGGTCATCCACTATAATCAAGTAGGTTTCATCCCAGAGATGTAGGGATGGTTCAACAGATGTAAATCAATAAAAATAATCTACCATAAAGACAAACTAAAAGAAAAAAATACATGTTCATCTCATTAAATGGAGAAAAGACCTTAGATAAAAAGCCAATACTTCTTCATAATAAAAGCTGCGAAGAGATTAGGGATACAAGGAACATACCTTGACATAATAAAGGCAATTTACCACAATCGCATAGCCAAAATCAACTTAAATGGAGAGAAACTCAAAGCTATTCCAGAAAATCAAGAAGAACACAAGGTTATCCACTCTGTCCATATCTATTCAACATAGCACTTGAAGTCTTAGGTAGAACAATGAGGAAACTGAGGGAGATTAAGGGGATACAAATTGGAAAGGAAGAATTCAAAGTGTCCTGATTTGCAGATGATATGGTAATATGCAAGAGTGGCCAAAAAAATTCTGCAAGGAAACCTCTACAGTTGATAAATCCTATCAACAAAGTAGATGAATACAAACTTAATTCACAAAAATCGGTAGCCCTCCTTTATAAACTCAAATGACTGTGTTCAACATCCTTAGTCACCAGGGACATGTGAAGTAAACTACTTTGAGAATTCACCTTATCCCTGCCAGAATGGCTAAGATCAAGAAAACAAGTGACAGCTCATGCTGGTGAGGATGTGGGAGTGTAAACTTGTATAGCCACTATGAAAATCAGTATGGTTATTCCTCAAAAAGCCTGGACTCAGTCTACTTCAAGATTCAGATATATCACTTTTAGGAATATACCCAAAGATGCTTCATATTACCACAAAGACAATTGCTCAATCATGTTCATTGCTGCTCTATTCATAATAATAAGAAATTAGAAACAACCTAGATATCCTACAAAAGAAGAATGGATTTAAAATGTGGTACAGTTGTATAATTCAGTATTACTCAGCTGTTAAAAAAAATGACATCATGGGCTAGAGAGATGGCTCATCCTTTAAAGACTAGACTCACCACCAAAAAAAAAAAAAAATTGAAATCATGAAATTTGCATAGAAATGGATGGAACTAGAGAAAAACCCCCAAATGATCCCACCAGAAAACTCCTGAATCTGATACACACATTTAGCCAAGTAGAAACATCATCCCTTTCCAAATTCCAGTTACAGCTTTCACAGAGTTCCAGCAAACAATCCTACAAAACGTGAAGCAGCACAAATGACCCTGAGTAACCAAAGCAATCCTACATTGAAAGAACAATGTTGTAGTCATCACAATACTTGATCGCTAATTATAATATTTGGTGAAATAAAAAAACATGAACACCGGAGATCTGCATATGAGAAATAACATAACACATGGCATTTGTTTTTCCTGGCCCTGGGTGTAATATTTTCCAGTTCTATCCATTTTCTACAAATTTCACATATATTTACTGCTGAATAGAGTAAGCTGTGTAATGTACTACATTTCTGTTATCCAGTCATCATTTGATGGGCATCTAGGCTGGACTCTATTACTTAGATATTGTGAAGAAAACAGAACACTGCATAGATGGACAAATCCATTCCCAGAAGCCATAGGTTTTAAAATAAAAATCCTAGTGTAATGGTGACTTCAGAAATAGGGTTTTGTGCTCTCCATCTTGGATACAGGACACAGATAAATCAAGCTAGAACTGAGTTAGAAGGCTATAATGCCAAAGACACTGTGCTGGCTGTCCAGGGAGAGAAATCTCAATGGCCTTGTGAAGCTGTGTCTTATTCTCTATGACACTGATCTGCCAGGCAAGACACGCACACTGGTGTAATTAGTGTTGTTAGCATTGATATCCTCTCCACATAAAGGCTACATGGCTGGTGCTGCAAACCTGGTCAAAATCCCCTGATTTGAAGGACACAGTTTATAGAGACAAATGTACTACTGTATTTGTTTGTTTGTTTGTTTGATTTTTAAATGGACCTGTAGTCAAATCCCTTCAAATATTTCTGTGGCTAATCATAGATTAGTGTTACTCATAGTCTGTATTGGAGAATCTAACCCTGTAGAGATTCATGATTGGTCAAAATGCAAAGACTATGAAAACAGTTGAGGACTCAGTTCTAAATGGATCATGTACATCATATATCACCTCCTCCAGGGGCAGAGAATGTCACAAAAAGGGAGCCAGAAGAATATAATAGCCACAAGATGGGAAGGAACACTGTTAAATATCTTTTGGATGTGACATACTTGTTGCAGTCATCGGCACACAGCAGCTGAGGGTATCAGCTCCAGACCTGCACAAACAAACAAAGATATGAAAATAGAAGGGAGACTAGCTGGGGATAAGAAGGGAATCAACAAGAGAAAAGGAAGTCTAAGCGTGAACACGGGCAGTAGACATGATCATAGCACATGTATGAAACTGACTAAAATTAAAAATAATAATGCTTTAAGGACACAAGTTAAGTATATTATAGACCAATAGTAAGAATAGTAAGAAATAGTAAGAATATTAAGAAAATCAACATGAAGATAGAACAAAAATAGACATGCAGAACAAAGGAATAAAATAGAGACCCCAAAATCCGCATAGCTACAGACACCTAATTTTTAACAAAAATGTCCAAAATATATACTGGGGCAAAGCAGCCTCTTCCCAACAATGAACATTTGATACACACCTGTTGAAGAGTGAGACTCATTCAGTATTTCTCACTCTGAACACAAATCAGTTCAAGATGGATTAAAAACCATAATGTGCAAACTGAAACCTTACTGACAGGGTAAAACTCCTCAATCTGTAAGAACAGGTTAGGTTTTGTTTTGCCTTTTTCTTTTTCTTTTTTTGTAGGATTCAAATAGCGTAGAAATAATCTTAGGAATTGACAGATGTGACTGCATGAATTTCTTTTCATGTACAGCAAAGGAAATACTCACCAATATAAAGAGCATCAGAATGCAAAACTTACAGTATGGGACAAAATAATGGCAGTTATGCGTACGATGGGATTAACATTATATGAAGAACTATAAAATTTAAACATCAAAAACAAGTAACTGATTCAATAAATGGTACAAATAAATGGAGTTCTCAAACGAAGAAAGTAAAAACGACAAATAAATATTTGAAGAAGCATTCAACATCCTTAGCCAAATCACAACTGCTCTGAGATTCTATCTCATCCCAATCAGAATGCCCATTGTTGAGAAAAAATGAATAAATAACACAAATGCCGCTAAGGATATTGAGAAAAAGAAAC
Source organism: Cricetomys ansorgei (assembly GCA_026225945.1). Taxonomy (NCBI): domain Eukaryota; kingdom Metazoa; phylum Chordata; class Mammalia; order Rodentia; family Nesomyidae; genus Cricetomys; species Cricetomys ansorgei. The sequence goes on along the minus strand of JAMJFZ010003581.1, from coordinate 7,034,715 downwards.
CTTCATTCATTTGTAAATTCGTGCAATGCTGTGAGAAGATTGATCAAAAAAATCAAACTGGTGTCAGGTGGTGGTGCATGCCTTTAATCCCAGACCTTGGGAGACAAAAGCAGGCAGATCTCTGTGAATCCGAGGCCAGCCTGGTCTACAGAGTGGGTTTCAGGATAGCCAGAATTACAGCAGACAAACTTTGTCTCAAAAAAAAAATAAATCAAACTCAGATTACAGTGAATATCATTAATACCAGTCTTGAATACATACCTGAGCATTCTAAGTCAACATACCACAAAGATATTTGCACATTCATGCTGTTGTCGCACTGTTCACAGTGTCTAAGAAATTGAAACAATCAGGATTTCATGAACAAATGGATGGAGAACTGCAGTGTGTATTCCCAATGAAAATTTTTCAGCCAAAGGAAAGGAATTGTGATATTGTGCAAAGGAAAGTGGAGGTCTTAATGTAGGAAAAATAAGAGAGCAAAGAATGTGTGTGACGTGCAAGCAAAAGAGCACAAGGTTAACCTTGTCAGAGGACAAGGTTAATCAGTTAGAGGGGACTGTGTGGAGAGTGAGGTGAATGGAATCATGGTATGACATATATGTATAAAATGCCAGAATAAAACTCATTACCTAATATACAAACTAAAAATTTTTAATGCCTGGAATCTTTTCAAATTAATAAAAATTAGACAAACAGTATTCTGCAGTGAACTGTGCTGTGGATCTACGGTGTTGGGTGGGTTAAGTGTATTAAACACCTTTTTATTTGCAGTGTTTTCAACAGGTTTAAAGCCCATCATACACTGAAGAACATCTGTACCTTATAAAATTCTAAAACTCAAAACATATAAAGAACTTGCATAAGTCAATCATACAAAAGCCAGATAATTCAATTTGAAAATTGCCAAAGGACTTGAGGAGATGTCTGTCCAAAGCAAACACACAAATCACAAATGGGTATATGGGAATCTAAAACAGGGAAATTTGTCAGAGGAAACAGTAGAATGTTAATATTCAGGAAACAGGGGTCAGAATGGGGAGATATGGCCAAATGACACAGAGTTTCTATTCAAGATAAAGAAAATTCTCAGGATTTACTCAGGTAGCTCTTAAACCTAAAACTACTGCAGTGTGTGCTTAAATTTTTCTAAGAAGGTAAATCTTACATGAAATGTTTTTCACACACACATACACACACACATGCGTGTGCATGCACACATACACACACACACACACACACACACACACATACACACACGGTGAAAGAGAACAGAGGGTAATTGTAATAAAAAAGAGTATATAAGTCTATGTGGGGGGAGGTGATGGATATTCCTATGGCTTTGAAGGCATTGATGGTTTTATGAGTGAATACTTAACTTGAAACCCATGCAGATGAATTCATTACACATGTGTAGCCATCTCATGTGTCAATCATCTGTCATTTACATGGTAAAAATAAATATGCATCACCTTTGTATCAGATATCTGCTACCTGGCACACCTAATGTTTCTTTCAGTCAATGGTCTTCATACTAATATGCTTTTGGATTTAGTCAGCAGAAAAAGGGGCAATACTCTCTATAAAGGGATTTGAGACTCTCTCATTTACTTGCAAATACTCCTGCCACCCAATATTGAAAAGAAACATGCATATAAATACAGTGTCTAAATGGTGAAGAAATGCTTCTGTTCACATTACCAAAAATACAGAAACCTTCTGGCCTCCATTGTTCATGAGCCTTTCCCTTTTATAGTTGTTCACGGACAATTTAGATCTGGAGGTTTTAACCATTTAACTTCCTGATAAAGGAAATTGAAATGACAAAAGCAAATGTTTCTCCAACTCACGTATGAAAGTAGTTATTCCAGGTTAATTATTATCAAGAACTGTGCAAGACCAAGAATGAGATTAAACATTAGCCTGTGAGATATTTAACAGTGGGGTTCTACAATAAAAAATGAATATTATTCTTACTAGGTTCTTACCTAAATGGTCCCAAACTACACATGTGAATGAAGTTAATGCCTAAATAATTAAATGATAATGTCATTATTATTCAATGTAGGAATACACTTGAGAATCAAATTGAATCAGTTTTTTCTCCCCTTGTGGCACAATAACAATTCATGTTCAGCCTTACTTAATATATTCATTGGTTAAGAGAAAAACCCATCTGTATACTCATTGGCTTATGGAAAAGAGTACTGTGCCTGCTTAACTGGAGGACAGATCAGTTCAAATGGAGAAAACACAATGACCATGGGAAAAACGAATGAGAACTTGCTAAAAGAAACCACACTGTAGTCTTGTCCTAAGATGTGTTATCAGCCCCATCTCTTAAGTAACCGTGTTCCCATCCTTAAAGCACTTCATCTTCTAAAACTCAGCTCAGGACTGTGGTCACTTTCCAGGAAGTACTTGTATTGTCACTCAGCCTCTACTGTGTTCTGAAATGTTCATACCCATTAAAAACTCATACAGTCCTTGCCAACCTTCTGGCTTAGTTCTAGAGACATTTCTTATGGTAACTCATGTAATCTTCACAATGCTAGGACAGAGGGTTTTATCAGTTGTAATTGACAAATGAAGAAACTGAGCCATGGAGTGAATGGATAATTCTCTCAAAGTGAGCTAGGACAGACCTACCTATTTGTATCTTAGCAATAGAACCACATAAGAAACTCTAGTAGATATGATCACTGATCATTCCTTATCAGTCTGACTTTCAAGTACAGTTTAGTTGTAAAAATTCTCTATTCTGTCTCCCCTTCTCCTTTCCTCTCCTCTCCTCTCCTCTCCTCTTCTCTCCTCTCCTCTCCTCTCCTCTCCTCTTCTCTTCTCTTCTCTTTTCTCTTTTCTTTTCTCCTTCCCTCCTTCCCTTCCTTCCTTCATTTTGACAGACTCTTTTATATAGTTCAGACCCTGATCTGAACTCACAGTCTTTAAGAATTCTAGAATCACAGGTGTATACCATCATATGCAACTGGTTTTACAATTTATAAATGTCATTTTTCAACATAGAAACTCAAGGAAAATACAAAAAATAAGAACATTCATAAACAGTTTACTCAAAGAGGAAATATACAATTCTGTCAATGAATTGAAGTTGGAGGAAATGGGCTTATAAAGAGTTGCTTACACATCTTCTGTCCGAGGGCACGATGTCTTTCCAATTTTTTGTCCCATTGCTGATACTAAAGAGCTGATTTAGTCGCATTTTTTAATAATTCTCCATTCCTTTTACTTTCTTTACTTTGACATCAGATTTCCATTTATGACTCTATGGTAAGGCAAATCAATGAAGACATTTACAGCTTCCCTCTGGTTGTTTGTTTGTTTGTTTTTCTTTCTTCCCCTCCCAACAGTGGCATAATAGAAAGTAGCATAGTGTGTGTCTTTAAGATAAATGTTAAAATAAAAGAGGGAGCTGGAAAGATAACTCAGCCAATAACAGCACTAATTGTTCTTCTACAGAACCTGGTTTCAATTCCCAGAACCCTTGTGGTAGCTCACAACCCTCTGTGACTCCAATTCCAAGAGTCTAATACTCTCTTCTGGACACTGAGGATACCAGACATGCATGAAGTATGCAGATATACCTATACAAAAGCACCTGTACATATAAAATAAAAATAAGAAAGGCCCAAAGTAATCTGCTGAAATATTAAGTAAGAATTTTTAATCTGTTAAAAATAATTATAAGTCCATGAATCCAATAAATAAGATGCTTATCAATCAAACCAAACTAAGAACAATTGTCCTGCTTTCATTCCGAACAAATGGTCACACATGAACAAAACATGAATATAAAGTATTAAACAGGAGATAGCACTTTCTAGAATATGTTGGACAAAGTTATAAAGACCATAAATTGATCCCTTCTCCATAGAAACAACTAAATGTGACCTTAAAAGAATAATATATTTCAAAATCTCCTTAAAGTCACCAAACCAAGAATAGCTTAATATTAAATTTGCAGACTTAAATCTAAGCAAAACTATCCACCAAGAGAATTAAGGAAAGTGATCTTTGCCTTGGCACGTTGACTGGATGGAGGAACATCGGCTTTTGAGTTGATCAGGTCTCTACACAGCAGTTAAAAGGCAGGGTTTCCCCAAAGTAAGGACGTTAACAAGAGAGTCTCACCTATTATCTGTTGCTTCATAGGCTATCTTCCACCTTCCTACTTCTGTTAATTTGGTGTGATCCAAGCTGGAGGAGGGTTGTCGTGACTAACTATAATCTTGCCATCAGTTGGCACTGAAACACAAACTCTCACCTCCAAAAAATAAGGAAAACAATATGCCACAAATAAAATTAAAGCAGAGCCAACCTGAAAGTACTGTTGGGTACTTACCAGAAAATAATAGGAAGCCAATAACTAACTCTGCATTATGTTGTTGAAATAATTTCATGCATAATATTATAAGCAAATGATGCACTCATTCATAAATGAGCAAACATTGTATGAAGACAGTATGAGAATATCAGCTAGAGAAAATAAACAGGAACACCAAAACCTTACCAAGAACTGGTAAGAAACACCAGATTTTCAATGATTTAAGTAAGTATTTAAAACTATGTTTCCTGTATTTAAATTTATGAAATATATAACTGACAGGCTCTAGTAAGTATTTAAAATATACACGTATCTTCTTATACACATATTTACATATTTGCATATAACAAATATGGAAAAGCATAAAATCAATAAATGAATGTAAAATTTAAAATGCAGAAATGAATTTTACTTTTTTTAGACATAAGAGACAGGAGATTGGAGAAATTGCCCAAAATCTGGAAAAAAAAAAACTTTTTTAATGGAAAAGAAGATAGATAAAAGTGTATTTATAAAATATTCAACATGTATTTAACTGGATTCCCAAAACACAACAGCAAGACAATATGAGACAGGAACAGAATCTTAAGAAGTAAAGGTCATAATTTCCCAGATATGATAGATCAGAATTCATGAACTTAGGAGCATGAGGTTCCAGAAGCAACATAAATAAAACAAGTCACACATAGTCAAACAAACAAACAAAAATGCCTGAAAGAGATACACACAGAATAATAAAAGAACTCTATAATGAATGAAAGTTATTATACACAGCGATTGCTTTAAGACAAGTGAGAAACTGGTAATTTTCTGTGAGAGAGCAAAGTTGCCACAGATGAGTTCTTTTCAATACACTTGAAGAAACAATTGACAAACCGTTATCCCTTACTATCAAAATACCTACAGAATGAGATAAAGTCATTCTTTCCTCCCCTCCCCCTCTGCCTCCCCTCCTCCTCCCTCTCCCCCCAAAATACAGTGTTCAGCACTAGCAGAAATCATGAAGGGCATTGAGTAGGTGTATTTCCGGAAAGAGGAAGGTGGCTTTTAGATGAAAGGGAATAACAAAACCCAGAAAAGACAGGAACAAGTGAGGACAATTATAAATTAATACTAACAGGGGGTGTGGATGCGTGAGTGGGGATGGGGAGGATATATAGTAGGAGGAGAGGGAGGATGGGGTGAACTGGGAGGAACGGAGGGAGGGTAGGAGGGGTGTTGATATGAATTAATTGAAAGAAGAAAACTAAAGTTTGAAAATTTTTAAAGAAAAAGAAAGAAATACTAACCAAATAAAAAAAAACAGTGCTTTGCCATTTTAACTTTCAAACGCAGAAGGAAAAGATACAAAACTAATAATTTAAGGCTGGGGAGGCATGAGAGTAGGTAAATGCCCTTGTATTGTTAGCATACAAGGTGAAAGCAATGATTAACTTTTAGCTTTGACAAGGTAAATATGCATGCCGTCATTTCCAGAATAAGTGTAGAAACAGAAGTATAACCTTTAAGCCAACAGGTATTTAAATTCAATGCAATGTGAAAAAAAGGAGAAAAAAAGCAAGATTACCCCACATGAAGGCAATAAACAGACAGAAACATGAAATGAGTAAAATATAGCACATGCAAATTATAAATATGACCCCAAATATATTAGTAATAAATAGCATTAAATGTAAATAAGCTGAATGCTCCTTTTAAAGGGAAATATTATGGAACTCAAAATGAAATATGTGTGATCCAGATGTACATAAAAAGCTACCAACGGAACTTGAGAAAAGATGCTCTCTTAACTATATATTAAAAAATTAGAAATATTGATCTTTGTTGTCACCATTAAGCAAAACAAAAAAGATTTCACACATGTTGACATCAAACAGTGTAAAAGTGCTAGCTATTGCTAATAAACTCATAAATAAATGTATACACACAACTAAAGACTCCTCTAGGCTAGGAAAGTAATAGACACATGCCCAATAAGACATAGATCAAATAAGAATTCACAATCTAAATTATAATATATTTTAATGATTTCTAATGTTATCACTATATATCCAAACAAATGAGTTGCAACTTCAGCTACGTGAAAGAGAAAAATACAGCAGTCCATACGGATGTCTTAAGGTACAAAAGTCTGGCAATTACTGAATTAAAAATATTCTCAAAATATTGGAAAAGAACAGAAAAAGAAGAAAATAGAAACAAAACCCAAAGATGTCATGAAAATAGAAATCACTCAATGCAAATAACTTGCATCCACAAAAAAGATTCTTCCAAGTCTAACAGAAAAGGCTAAATATCTGACAATATTGAGAAAAATAAGAAGTCACTGACTAGCAACATCGAGTCCCAGTAGGGGGGTACAGTACAATGTTAAAAAGAAAAAGAAAAAACAAACCATCTATTCCAAGGATTTCTGAGACTGTAGAATCAATAGACAAATTCCTTACATGTTTATTTGGTTAAAGAAGAAACCATGAATTTGGGAAGAAGTCAGGTGTTAGGGCAGACATGAGAGGTGTTGGAAATGAAGAGATGAAGGGGGAAATGAATTATTATATTTTAATTAAAAAACACATTTTAATAAAACCATTTGATAATAGGGCTGAAGATGTAGCTCACTAAAAGGTATTTGCTTAGCACATGGTCCTGGGTTCAATCCTCAACATAATCAAAAGAGAAAAAATGATATTAATGAATAGATTTTTAAATATTGCATATTTGATTTTATTACACTATTTCAAACTCATTTTAAACAAGACTAAGAAAAACATCGTGACAATATTCTATCTCTGCCACAGTGCTCAACATTCATTAAGATCTTAGGGCCTTTTCTTTGGCATTAGAAGACAGCCACAGGTTCTAATACTCAGAACTTGCTTCCTACTGAACTAATATTAATTTTCAGTATAAAACATGGCTTCCTATATTATTTACTAAGACTGTCTTCTTGACTCTGATTTATATTCTGAGAGATAACTTTGGCAAAACACTCTCTGCCCGGAAATACATCCTCTCTCCTAGAGTTACATAATAGAAATCGGTCCTTCAAGATTAATGCACCTCCTTCCCTCATTTCCCAGATCTCACAGTAAGAAATTATCTGCCATCTTTGAACTATTACATCGTACTTTTTTCATCTCTTATTATTTATAATAGGACTTGGCAACCTGTTTCTGTAAAGTGCCAGACCTTTGAACTTTTACATAGGACTTTTTCCAACTCCTATTATGATTTATAATAGGGCTTGGCAACCTGTTTCTAGAAAGTGCCAGATAGCAAATATTTTAGTCTTTCCAGGTCATGTGGTCGCTGTTGCAACTACGGGACTGTATCATTTTAGTGCAGTGCCAGCCGCACGGAATAGTGATACGCAAACAAATGTGTGGCTATCTTCCAACAAAACTTTATTTTTAAAAAATGCAGGCAGATAGGATTTGGCCCACGGCCTTGCAAATTCTGATAATATATATAGTTGTCTACTATTAGATAATGTTCTCATTGAAAGTAAAATATATATTTTGTCAATTTTTAAAATCATTCCCAACACTTTGAATGTTTACTTTTCCGGGCATGACATGAAATATTTTATACGAATGAATTCACTGAATCCTCACAGAAAATAAGTGGGCTTTTTTAAAAACCAGAATGTATAAGCTAAGGAGGGAGTGGCACAAAGGCAGAATGAAGTTCAACCAATAGCCAATTAATTGATAAAGACTAAATCTCACTGTGTTTAAACCTAGAATCTAAAGCCTATTGGCTACACCCTACTACTGTCTGTTAGGTATATATAGTCCAAAGTAATGAATGAGTCAACGAAGCAATTTCAGTTTAAATTATCTCTTTGGAAACTTGTATCACTAGCTGGAAGAGGAGGTACATACCTTTAACCCCAGCCCTTGGGAGTCAGAAGCAAGCAGACCTCTGTGAATTCAGTGCCTTCTAGTCTATATACAAAGTTCCAGGGCAGCTAGGGCTACAGAAAGAAACTCTGTCTCAAAAAAAAAAAAAAAAAAAAGGTTACTGAGTTGGAGAGATGCATCAGCAGTATAGAAAATTTGTTACTGTTGTAGAGGCCTTAAGTTTGATTCCCAGACCCCATGTGATACCACAGAATCATCTGTAACTCCAGTTCCCAGGAATCCAGTGCTCTCTTCTGACCTCCACAAGCACTAGGTATGTACCTGGTGTACATACGTACATGCAGACAAACACATATAAAATAAATAGATCTAAAAATAATTTCAAATATTATACTACTCAAATTCAACTATACAAAGAAATTTAAAATCCACTCACAAACTGATCAATAACTGCTAATATCTCCCAAATTGAAATCAAATAGAATCTGGACTAGGTATTTTAGAAAAGATCAGTCTTGGAAATGAATTGGAATGATGATTTTGAAGATGCTAAAAAGGAAACTTTTGTCAAAAGAATTGGCCCTTTCCAGAGATGGCAATATCTGTGGTTCACAGGAAGCACAGATCTCCATTTCAGTCCATTAGAAACAGCTCTAAGGTGAGAGGGTTAGCCAGAGGAAGGAAGCCAAACAATAAGCAAGCAGCGGTCTTCGAATCACAAACAACAGATCAGGCTTCAACTCTCCAGAACTAGAAGAGGGAAATTAGACTCTTTTATCAAGAAATTGAAACATTCTTTATATTAGGTTTAGGAATTTAAGAATAGGAACACAGACAGAAATTATGTATTAAAGTTAGGCTATACAATGAGGCAGGGGTATCCTAACAAGCTGGGAAATTGTTACCACACAGAAAGACAAGCAAGGGCTACATAAGGATTTCCTTCATCAAGGAAAGGTAGTCAGAGAGCTGGATGAAGAGACTGGGGTTAGGAAAGAAGTGAAGCCAAAAAATTGCTAGAATTACACAGGATGAGGTATGAAGTGTAGTCTAAAAATAACTATTGCTTCAACTAGCCTCTAGCTCCATGAGAGTTCCTATGTGTGTAGTTTCTGACATTCCTGGGAGATACAATCTCACAGCAAACTGCCTTTTCTTGTTCTTACGATCTTTCTGCCCCCTTTTCCACAAGGATTTCTTAGCCATTGGTGCCAGAATTGTATTATAGATATATCCATTGTGACTGTGCTCCAAAATTCTAAATTTTGATTGGTTGTGGTTTTCAGTAATGGTCTCCTTCTGTTGCAAAGAGAACTTTTCTTTTAGAGGGATAAAGACTACACTTATCTATGGTTATAAGAATATTTAGAAGAGCACAATAATCTGTTATCCAATACCAAATGATTAACCCTGAAAAAATACATACAAGTAACATTAAGCAGACTAAGCAGGTTGTACTTATATGTGTAGCTATACATGCAGATATCTCTGTGTGTGATATGTTATAGATCATATATCATTTATTATATATTATATATTGTTTAATACTGTGTATTATACATTGTTGTTGCAATTTGCTCACCAAAGAAGACACAGAGGTGCTTTCATAGGTGTAAACCCTACCATTCCTCAACAGAGGGAACCACTATCATGGCAAGCACCATACTGGAGAGTGGAACCCTGAGCTTCCTAGCTCAGATATTTTTATTGGTACAGAACTCACCAGGAGTTCTACTGATAGCATGTGCCTCTCATTAGCAATCAAACACACCCATATAGATCCAATACCTGCAGACAATACAAAATGCCAAGACGTAGGCAGTCCTTTTTCCAACAGTACACAAAATAATTATTTTACACATAACTAAAAATAAACTTCCACAACACATGGATTATCATTACATATTACGTGTTCCATATTCCATATTAAATATTTATATTTATATATACATGTAACAACAATGAAAGAAAAGGCACTGAATTTGAAAAAAAATCAAAGGACAGGTATATGGTGTTTGTAAACGGGGAAAAGAAAAAGAAGAAATGGTGTAATTATACTACAATCTCACAAAATAAAAGAAATACTTAAAAATAAAGTACAATAGAGTTAGTTCATTTGAATGAAAGAAAATAATCCAATCTAGTATGTTTAAGCACCAGCAAAACCAATCTGTTATAGTAACAATAGAATATATGCATCTGATTCATCAAGTTATTCTGTGACGTTTACAAAAGAGATTTGTTTTCCCCCTTTTATTAATAATATTTTTTCTCACATAATATATCCAAATTACAGTGTCCCCTCCCCTCCAGATCCACTCTCTTTCTCTCTCTTATTAGAAAAGTATAGGCTTCTATGAGATGACAACAAAACATAACAAAATAAAATATAATAAGATCAATCAAAGATCATCACATCAGCGTTGGGCAAGGCAGACCAATAGAAAGAAAAGAGCCCCAAGAGAAGGATGGGAATCAGAGATCCACTCACTTGCACACTTATAACTACCATAAAAATTCTAAATGGAAAGCTATAATATTTATGCAAAGGACCTGGTGGAGACCCATGCAGTTCCTGTGCTTGCTGTTTCTGTTCCAGTGAGTTCATTTGAGATTTGCTCAGTTGACATAGATTTGTATAGTTGACCTTTCCTGATGCCCACCATCCATTTCGGCTCTTACACTCATTTGCATCCTTTTTTTATGGGGTTTCCTGAGCTCTGAGGGGTGGGATTTGATGGAGATATCCCACTTAGAGCTCTATGTTCTAAGGAATCTCTCCATGTAATCTGGCTGTGGGTTTCTGCATCTGTTTCCATCTGTTATAGGAGGAAGATTCTCTGATGATGATTAAAATAAGGCCCTGATCTATGAGAATAACAGAATAACATCAGGAGTCATTCTGTTGATCGTTTTTTTTAGACCAGTATTTTCTGGTTTTATCCTAAGTCTCTGTGTTATCTCATCTCTGATTCTTAGACACTCAAGCATTGCTGGGTATGGATTCCATGTCTTGGAATGGGTTTTAAGTTAAATTAGACATTGGTTGGTCACTCCAACAAGGTTTGTGCCACCATTACCCTACCATATTTTTCAGTCAAGACAGATCAAATATTTCCAAGTGTTTAGCCAAGCTAGGATAACAATAAATGATTTTTTTTAAAGTGGCAAGCTTGATGAGCCAATAGTTTGACTACAATTACTCATTTACTTACAGGAGAATGGGAAACTTGTGGGTTGTTACACCATTAAAACGCTAATGAATCATCTCCAGAGCCATTTTCCCAAAAGGAATATTAGGTGGGCCCAATTTTGTGAGGGACACTCAAATATAGCTAAGCACAGATACTCTGATTTTAAATTGACAAAAGCCATCTCATGCCCAGAAGACAGAGTATTACAACAAGGTTCATAGTAGTATACAAATGTAGCCATTTTCAATACATTAACAATGACTATCTATGATTGGTACTAATGATACTTCCTAGTCATTCATTGCTTTATGAATATCTTCAATATTTATGTTAAAATAAAGAAAATACCTTTCCAACTATGTAAACATCCATTGTTTAGCATCCAGTGTATTTTTCTTCCGAGTGCTCTCTTCTTGAAAAAAATGATGATACAATTAGAGAGAACATTTGAACTACTTATCCATCTAGGAATCTTGATGCTGCCTACTGAAGCAAATGGCTCACTATAAGCTAAAACTGTTAGCTTGTAAGCCAGCAAGATTATTCTGGGAATATCCCTGAGATTGTGAGATTAAATATCTGCTTGTGATTTTAATATGAATATGAGATATGACTAAGTGGAGACTAACTCACTAGTAGTGTTGGAGAATATCACATACTTTGACCTGTGGTACTGGTTGTGCCTCTGTAATCATTCTGTATATAAAATCAAAGAAATTCTGAATGGTAAGAGAAGAGCTGCAAGGTGGGCCTCAGGATATTTCTCTCACAGGCTGAGGTGAATCTAAAGGTATCAGTTTTAGTTATTCAAGGAATGAGACACCTGATCATGGATAACATGAGACCACAAATGTGTGTGTGTGTGTGTGTGTGTGTGTGTGTGTGTGTGTAAATAAAGACTAGGAACAGGAATTGTATAAGCTATTATAAATCTTCATAGAACACAAGTTGATGGGCTACATCTTCATTTAGGAAGCAAACTATAATCTAAAAGGAATTGGAATGCCAAATCCCACAAGTAATCTAATGCTTGGAGGTATGATGTTGTCCTCCCATACTTATATTCTGAGGGAGTCCCATGATGCCAATTAACTCATCATACACAGAAAGCTTATTAATATGACATTCTGGAAAATCAATAAGAACAACAGTTCCAGTGCTCTATTGCCCAGAAGAAGATTATTGACAGTATTGAGGTACAGCTAGGGAATGAGATAACCATGGGCTCAATAAGCAACATGTGAATGAGAAGACCATAGAAAAAGAATGCAACACAGACAGATACTTTGAAGATTAGTTTCAAGAAGGTTTTGAGAAAGGAAAACAGAAAGCAGAAGGAGGAGAGGGAGAAGAAAGAAGGAAAGAAAGTAAGCAGAGTGAGATTAAAAATGTTTACATTGACTTTCAGTCTCATAATCATGTAGAATATCAATGCCATTGCTTATGTCTGATTGCTACTAATTCACACATGTAAAAGCACAATTTTATTTTATTTCCTAGTACTAACTCTTTTTGGTATGCAACATGATGTCATGTGCCAGCTGTCAATAGCAGTATATTTTCTATTATATGGATTAGGATAAGAAATGTACCAAATATTTATGTCTTGACTGATTGTCTCTTAAACTTACTTTTTAAGGTACCTGAGATGAAAGTTGAAAGCAAGTAGGTCAGAGCTAGAATCTCTTGTGGAAGGTGGAAATGTGCTCAGCTTGCAACCCAAATCTCCTGGAAGGAGGGAAGACATATTGGATTGTCAGACTGCTTCCATAACCTTGACTTTTCATGAGCAATTTGCAGCAATGTGGCCAAGAATGCTGTATACACATGGTTAATACCACCTCCTCTCTAATAAAATAGAATTGATATTTCTGAACAGAACTAAAAATGCTCCTATGGAAGTATTATTCACAAAATTCCCAATCTATCTGGATTTATAAGCTAAAAAAAAGAAAGATCTTAAAACCTAGTTTTAAGCCAGTTGGATGCATGATGGAGAGAGAGAGGGGCAAGAATACGATAGAAATCTCAATGTTCACAAAGATTCACCACAAAAATGTGGACAGAGAAGCAGACTTCATAAATCCACCCTCTCCAAGCAGCTCAGAATCCACTAGCATTTCTTGAGAAGAGGCATAAGGCTTTGGTTGCACATTCAGTCTCAGAAAACTAGGAATCTCAGTAAAATGAGAAGCTTTATTTTATTTTAAACTCAATTTATCGATTTCCTTGGTAAATGTAACTAGGTATCCTAACTCTTACAAAATCTTCTGTATACTAATTTTCACATCCTTCTCCAATGCATTTGCTTTCTGCCTGAGGAGAACTATTGGTAAATCCCAACACTCAGTAGAATAGAGACATCTGAGAATTTGAATACATTTGAGTTACTATTTATTATCTTTATCTCACAGAACTTTATATCTATGTTCTAAGAAAAGAAAGATTGCAAAACAGACTTATAATCATACAAAGAGCCTCATGATTCTGGATTAAAACCACCATTCATATATAACCTACCAAATACCATGCTTCCCTTGAAGAAATAGGTTGTTTTCTGTTTCATACTCATAGGAAGAAAGGAAAGAAGAAAGAAAGGAAGGAAAGAAGAAGAAAGAGCAAAAAGAAAGAAAAAGGCAGAAGAGAGAGAGAAAGAAAAGAAAAAAGAAAAGAAAAGAAAAGAAAAGAAAAGAAAAGAAAAGAAAAGAAAAGAAAAGAAAAGAAAAGAAACAATAACCAAAAAATTGAGTCTAGTCTGTGGTGTGACAAGAGCATGGATCACAGGCATCACCATGGTTCCTGGAGGCAGCTGTCCTCTCTGATTGTGGTAATTTACCTGGCCTACAGCAGTCTGAGATCAAACATGGTCAAGTTCAACTTGAAGTTGGGCCCCATTGCCCAAATATGAAGGCACTCAGACACCACACATAGGTCTGGATTTCCCATAGGCACCTGAATATCTCACAGGCATCATGGCATCCCACAGGCACCCAATTCTCCCACAAGCACTCAGACCTCACACAGGTGCCCAGAAATCCTCAGGCATTCAGACATATTGCAGGCACCTGGACATTCTGCAGAAAAATAGGTTTTTGACCAAGAATAAGAGTCATATTTCTTTAATTGATCTTCGGTATAGTACCCCTCCATATGTTCTGGGTGGGAGAGACTTCTAGAGGATAGAAACAAGCATATTTACTATAGAATATAGGATGGTTGTTCCTCCCTCCAAAGAGGCTATTGCACGATACAAATGACTAATGAATCGCAGTATGTGTTTCCTGACACAGATAATGAGAATCTACAGTATAACAAGCAATGACACCCATTAATTAACTAAATCTTATTAAAATGTAACTCTTCCAACAAGTAAGTGCTTGATACTATTTTACTTAACTAAGAAATCTCAATTAATAGTCTTATGCAGCTATACAGCCTACAAACCACAACCATGACGAACATGGCAAAATATGCACGAGGATGAAATAGTGACACTTGTATCTTGTTGGTAACCAATAGACATCTAATTGGACTAAAGGACCACTCAATAGTAGAGAATTGATAATGAGTAGCCTAGGCAATTGCCTCTACTTGTGAGATCATGGACACTAGAGCAAAACTCACAACAGACACTTTCCTAAGACAGTGTAGTTCCCAGATGCATTCTAAACACCTTCCCACATGTATATCCACATGTAAGTAGAGTACTCACCCTTCAACAAAGAATTTTCTAACAGCTGATGGAGAGCATCGCAGAAATCCACAACTGGTCAAATGCAGAAGAGTACTAACAGTGGGGTGTGCAGTCCCAATAGGTACATCTACAACACAACCTCTACACTTCAGGCTCAGAAAGTATCATAGGATAGGGGGCAGAGAGAGTCTAAAAGCCAGAGGATAAGACATCTGCTGTAAAAAATTGTCTTCTATATATGACTGGGAGGTGTACCTGTGAAGTTTCAACAAACAAAACCTGCAAAATGGCAATGTCAGTTGACATTCAATGTGACTTCGGTAAATCTCACAAGAACTCACCCTTAGATTAAGAGCTACACACAATCAATAGCTACTAAAAGCATGCAAATCAGTCTTCTCCAGGGATAAGGCCCAAGACAAGCTATCAAATTCCAAGTGTGGTTAGCCCTAAGCACATATACAAATATATGAATAACACTAAATGGAGTCAGCAGGTTTTATGTGTGTATGTCAATAATTAAAGAAGTTCTCATAAACTTGAGAGGGAGGGAAAACACAAGAAGAGATGAAAAGGAAGATGGTGGGAGGGTAAATGATGAAGCAAACAATCAGATAAATAAACCGTAGCATTAAAAAAGCACCTTTCCACTGGAGACATAGGACTATGCAATGATCAGGAACCCAAAAAGACTTCATCTCCTGAGGTCAAGCAGTGGGTTCTAGTCCTATTTGGCTAAAGGTTAGTTTACTTAACTAATTAACTAATTACTTAATTTAATTAAATGAAATATCAAGTCAGAAAGTTTATAAAAACAGCATTAGAGACATCATCACTGGTAATAGAAATGTAAACTTAGTTTGGAAACCACACAAAGGACTAAACTTCATTGCAGCACAAATGTCAAGAAGTCAGCCTGACATTAACATTATATGAAACCCTTTCTAATATTAAAATAGTAGCCTATGAAAGAAAAGCCCCTTGTTTCTGAAACTCGGGAAAAATACATTATCTAAGGGAAGTCTGCACAATGAAACTGGGATACTTAAGATGCTCAGTAAGTTGTAATTATCTGTAAATAATTTCTAAAGGTGAAATTTTGAAAGATAATTTATACCAAAATATATTACATGGTAAAATAAGACACTATCTAGTATTATGTGAACATTTGACTTTCTAAAATAGGAATCAGTGACTTCTTCTAAAAATGGCCTCATAAATATTTAAGTTCTGTCAAGCATGGAGTTTCTGGTTAAAACGTGATACCATAGAATTAAAGTATCCACAGATGTTATATAAGGGCAAAAGACTGAGTTCCCATCATACTGTAGTCACAATAATAGACTATTGACCAGGTGTGGCCTATGGTCTATGATTTTTTTAGCCTCTATTGTACTGTATTTTGATTCAAGGAGTCATTATATTATTATTATTATTACTATTATTATTATTATTACTATTATTATTATTATTATTATTATTGAATGATTGATATGAGTAGAAATACATTATTGTCCAAGACATCCTGGATTGCCAACTTCAAAGTGCATCAGAGGGAACACATTTAAAAAGAATTTTCCAATCTTACCATGCTAATGCTACTTATACCCTTATGCAATTTAATGTCACACTTTACATGTTTCATTGGTGTATAAAAAACCACCAAGTGGAAAAAATCCATTAAATGATTCAAAGTGGAAAACTCAACCATTAGAGTTTATCTCCAGAAAGATAATACTAAACCTTATCTATTTACATTTAGCCAGGGACATATAGTTTTATTGCTTACAGAATAAAAACATAGAGTCAAACTAATGATGAAGCTGTTTAAGTTTTCCTTTGGATGGGTTTATTATCAGCCAGTGTGGAGTTCACAGCAATAGGACATAACAACCCACGGGAGAGGAGAAGTGATGCAGAGAAAAGTGACAAGTTTCTCTATAAATAAGCCATCCAATTGTAATAGGAAGATGGGATTTCACCAGTGATATTGTAGTGGATAGTACATATAAACATTTTTGGGAAAGATAATCCCTAGGATGTTATCTTTTTGAATTGTTTCCAGATAACTCTGGTTCCCTGTTCTTTGGGTGTACAGCCCATCAAGTGCGTCTGTCTGTTATTTTTCTTCCTGCATTGACAAAATACCAAACAGTAACTTAAGGAAGAAGATGTTCATTCTGGCTCACAGTTTCAGGTAAACAGTCCATCATATTGGGGAAGAATTAGAGCCTGGATCAATTATGTCTGTAGGATGCAGCAGTGTCTTGTTAATATGGGTCAAAGGAGAAGACAGAGAATTAGACCAGATCTAGGAGTGAATATAACTTTTTAAAGTCTGGTCCTTTGTGACTTCCACAAGCCAGTCCTTCCAAAAATTATATAGTCTTCAAAATAGCACTGAGAAACAATCTTTCCAAGCATGTACGGACATTTGATAGCTAAACCATTACAATGCATTTGCTAATGTTTCTGTACAATGGGCTCTTACATAGTACAGTTTCAAAATTGCTAATAACCCTTATACCAATCACGTAATTTGATTGTGTATGTATACTCTAGCGCAGATCTCCCACATATCTTTTAAGCAACTACTTCAGTTAAAGTAGGAATTTCCTTGTCCTATATTAGGCATTTTGATATGCTTCCACCTATCTCTGTGTATTTTTACTTGAATCTTCATGGCTGAAGACATGACTGTGATGTAGACTCCTCTGTCCAGATATTCCCTGTAATCTAGCTTGTGTTTTTTCATGCATATCTTCCGGTTTGAACTCTATCCATGAATGATTTTCTATCACATTTTCATCTTGCTGCTACAACAAATTATCCATGACTTAAGTGCCTTAAAACAATTTAAATTTATCCACTTGTTATCCTAAAAGCTGGTAGTCTGAAATTACTTTCACTGAACTCAGATCAAGGTGTCAGTAAAGATTGTTACTCTGGCATAAATTCTGGTGAGAAAAAAATCTGTATGTGTTGTATTTGTGGCTTTCTAAGTTCTTGGGCTTCTGTTGCTCTTTGGGCCATAGCCTTTACTTCTGTCTTCAAAACATCTCATTCCAACCCCCCTTTTTATCATATCTCCTTATCCTCTTCTGCCTCCCTCTGATAAGAGCATGTCTAATGACAGTTATGATATACTACAACAATCACGAAAGTCTTCTCACATTGAGAGTCTTAACTTAACCTCACTTGTCTCTTTCTGAATACAGGAAAAACCATTAAGGTTACAGAGACTAGAACTTGGATATCTCAGAATATATGTTGCTTCCTAGACTATAGACTCTGCAACCCAAGTATTCATATACCTCCTCAGACAAAATGCCTTCATTCTCAAACCAGTATACAAAAGAATCTAAATCTACTTCAGCTTCTCTTCAACTATATACTAGAGCTGAGTATAAACTGGCACCTCTAGATAGTACCAGTTGGCTATATCTCTGATTGTATCTCTCTCTCTCTCTCTCTCTCTCTCTCTCTCTCTCTCTCTCTCTCTCTCTCTCTCTCACACACACACACACACACACACACACACACACACACACACACACACACACAACATCATTTCTCTGGTCAGTTTTCTCTTTAAATTTTCGTAACTATTTCATACACCTTTTCAATCTCCTTCAACTCCTTACCCTGCCATTGCTTTTTCTCATATCCTGTCCCTCAACCATTGCCCTGGTTGTGACTGACTTCCTCTGGAGCCTCAGCTACTATGAAGCACCTAACTGTTGTCCCTGCCTCTAGTTGTAGTAATCATTCCAATCAGGATGATGTTGAAGTGGGTCAGAAAATGATGAAATCCTGAACTAAAATACTAGCAACAAGACAAAAATGGAAACACATATTTCAATGTGCTGAGAGAGTCCATCTAAAGTAGTCTCACCATACATACTAGAAAAAGAGAGATGATGGGTGTGATGATTAACTGTGTGATCATTTCAGCTTATTCAATGACACAGAACTGTAAGTTTGGGATATTTCTGGAATATTGTGGCAGCAATATTCACAAGGAGAAGAATGTTTTGAGTACAAAACTCTCCTTACAGTGTGTTATTTACCAGGATGAAATTAAGAAAGTCTGGAGAATTTCCTTCATGGATAGATGGTATCTCTGAAGGGGCCTCCAAATTCTTTGCCATTTTTTGAATAGGGGATGTCCTTACCTTGCATTTCACTAGCCTATTGGAAATTGAAGGTTAAAATCAAAGTACCTAGTTTAGAGGACACGTTTTCATAGTAGTTGCCGGAAAAGTGAGCAATTACAAACCACAGATAGAGATTATCTTTTAAAGTGAAAGTGCGTAAACTTTAGTCTCAAACATATTTTGGGTACAACTCAACCGTGACATTAAGGCTATAGAGCATGATTAAAAAAGCAGTTTCACTTTCCTTGGTATAAATTCCTTCATCTTTAGCACAGGACTCAAAACAATGTAGCTTTATCGGTTTGCCTTGATGATAGAAAGATGAGAGAGACATGAAGATGGGGTTCAACAAGTAGAACCCATTAGTTGGGATTATTTCATGTTTTGACAAGAGAGAATGACTTAGGGGCCAAGAGAAGTGGCATCCAGTGTGTGAGGTTACCACCTAGAAAAGGAAGCTGTACAAGTTAAAGACAGGCATCACTCAAGCCACACTGGTAACCTAGGGCCAAACCCGTTTGCTATCTGTTGTGGAAGATGAAAGAAAAATGCTCAGTACCATCCTGATGTGAATTGCAATTGTGGGTGTGACAACCAAAAATACCCACTTTGCTAAGCTTTGCAATGCACAGCAACACTAGTTCGTCAGAATAATGCATATTTTTCAATGGCACAGCCAACTTTATTCAAAAGTCACAACATTCCCTCCTTTGCACTGATGTCTTTTAAAACTAATTAAGTAAAAAGTACTGCTTTCATATTATTTCCCTGTTGGGCAATATACTTTACTCATTGCTAATTTTGAGAAAGCAAGGATATGCCTCCCACCTTCACAAAATACTTTTTCTTTGTGAAGTGTCCTTGAAAAGCCCTGAAATCTACAACTCACTTAAGAAATGTTTCCATGGAAGGAAGCTGCTATTTTTTTCCCCTAAAGGGACCAAAGCATAGCCTTGAGACCACCCTCCCAAGTGTAAGATGGAAAACACCAGGAACTGTAGAGCATCAAGCCAATCTCCATGGCAGAGCGGTGAGAAGTTATTTAGCACAGGTGTTTAATTATGATGCATTAGGGAAATGGGTGAAGCTCAATGGCCCTCAAACACAAACCTCCACCTGTGCAATGGTCGTCCATTGGTTTGTGCAGTGATCATATTGAGCAAAGTGATTCTGCTCCAGTCCCGCTAAAGGGCCATTCTTGTCTTGGTGTAACCAAGTACACTGCCAGGAAACCACAGGTTTTCTACACATGAACAGGTCTATTATGCAAGTTTATAATCTGCATCTGGGTTGTCTCCCCTGGAATTACCCACTTCTAAAAGCAAGTGAAAAATCAGAATAATTCAAGTTGTCCTACAGGGAAAATCTCTCCAGGTACCTTCCACAAATGACTTTGTGAAAATCAAGGGAAACAAAAATGTTGGTCGAATGACCAGGAAAGATCATGGTAATTCATCCTGAAATAATATCCTGTCCTCTGCTGCTAGTTTGGTAGTTAGGACCGCTATTTATTGAACTGAAACTGGCCCAAGAACGTTTTAAGTATTATCTCAGATTAAAATCTTACTGGAAAGATGTTATTGCAATTATTATCATTGATATAATGAGAGATGCATAAGTTTATCAAGGAACTTTACAATGTCTCATACCAAAGTCAATGTTCATCTTTTCCTTAGGCTATGTGCCTTTCTCAGACTCTATGCATAAAATTCTGGAGCCGAGACACAATGTAAGTGAACAGTAGAGTGGGCACAATGTGTTTTCTGAATTCCTAAGCCTACCATCAACCCATTCTACCTCACCATCTATTTCTTTTAATAATAAATCTCTGTATTTATATTACATCTGAGCATTCACATGCATGCTTGCACATGTACATGCATAGGCCAGAGAACTTTGGGGAACCGGTTCTCTCCATATGTCTTATAGACCTCGGGCATGGAATTCAGGAGCTAGTTCAATAAGGAGGACACACAGAAGATAAAGTATGTAGGCTATCCATCCAATAAATTCCACAGAATAGTTGTGTATATAATATTTCACTTGAAGTGAAGAGCTGTTAGACACAAGCTAGAAATCCAGAACTGCACACTCAAGACAGGCCTAAGAATGGCTTCCCTGACAGCGGACACACAGGGGCAATGCCAAGAGGCAGGAGTTTCTAGAAGAAGGCTACTACTAGCACTATAGTAGTCGTCAATTTCCTCCTTTGAGGAGCAGAATTTTTGTTCTTGGAAGTTCTGAAAACAATAAAACATACCATAATATTGGGTGGTTAGTCTTTTCCAACCACGATGAAGTTTAATTTCTTTGTAATTAGCTTTATTGGTCAAGACTTCCCAGTTTCAAGATTTTCATAGTACGTAAATTGAAAATATTTAGTGTTAGTTAGTTTCCTCCCCTGAAAATATATCAGATCGAAAGAGATTCACCATCACATGTAATTTTAGATAACCATCCAAAATACCTGATGTTCGTTTCACACTAGTATTCATGACAAGATACCTAAAATATTTAACATTTCTTACCTCTGTGAACCAAACAGGTCCTCACACATACTAGGTAGACATTCTATCAATTGCCTACATCTCCAGCCTTATTAAAAAGAGACTGACCCAACTTAAGGCTACCATAGATATTTATAGATAAAATTTATACAGTGAAGCTTGACTAAATTAAATATTTGATATCTATGAATTTTATTACACACGAATTATACTTTAGTTTTTTTAAAGTCTTACAAAAATTCAGAATGGCTGCCTGTTCTTAAAGCTTGATGATGTTATAATTAATGTGTGAGGCATGGATGTTTTTTCATAGGTCTCAGTGGAAGCCCCTAACCATGTTCTTTATCTTTAGGGATTCAGAGAATGTGAGATTCAGTACCGGGGTCAGTGACAAGCTGCAACATTTGAATTCTCCCATTTGATGAAGCACCAGTGTCCCCCGCTCCCCTTAAATTCTTTTCCGTGACTGACAGTTTCATCCATCCCTTCCTGAGGCTACCATTGAAATTCCTTTGTACTTGTAGAAGCAAGTTTGCTGGTTCAAGAATTTTGTTTTAACTCTGCCTTTAAGACTTGTCAGCAGCAAATTAGGATGAGGAATCCTAATTTATGTCTCAAAGGCCTTGATGGGAGTGAGAAGTATTTTTATTTACATTCTCCCCACAAAGAGTGTCAAGTCAAGATGATGAACCACAGCACACTACTGTACAATTATTGGAAAATTCCAGAGGGAACTGTGAAATGTGAGAAACAAGGGCAAATGAGGATAAAGCCAGTTAACCCTAATAAGGCTCTTAAATTGTGTGCAGCAGTTAGGAGCAGTGTGGAGGGAAGCAGAATGGACACTTGACTTTCTCTTGTTGATAGTCTCTGCATATTATCCATATGTATGTGCCATGTATTATGTAAAGAGATACAACTATCCCGAACATTTCTGCTTTATAATTAACTCAACCCAAATGCCAGTCAAAGGATGATTAACACAGATTGACTTAAATCTTTGTTTTGTTGACCTGAGGATTATGTATAGAAAAAGTAAAGACTTCACAGGGACTGTCTACACTACCATACAGAGTCGGTTCTTAATACTTTAGTATATTTGCCTTATCATATGTCTGTTCTTCTGTCCAGCCTGCTATGCATCCATCCATTTTGTTTAGAAAAGCATGTAAAACTAGACTAGAGACTAAAATGAAACTAAAACAGTTCCATTTATCTAGACCCTATTTTACTCACTGAATGCTAACATTGGTGCATTTAGCTCTTATCCCAAGGATATAATTTTTTCAAGTATTTAGTCTGTTTAGTTGAATGAAGCTATTTCATTCATTAGATCCTTTCACTGGCAGGACCACGGAGAATATGAATGGTGGAGATAAAGATGTATTGGTTTCTACCTAAGCTTCATTATGCACAGAGAAGGAAGCATACGTTAATCACTTTGAGGTGAATTTAGTTGCTTTCATGTTTCTGATTTTACTTCACTCCTTTTCTTCAGGGTTGACATTAAGTCTCCCTCAGTTCCTCTTCTGTGATGGAGTCAGGTCCCATGTATTGTACCTGTTTGATCATTGGGCTGATCCCTGCTCTATGCCAGGCCTGGTTGAGCGGTACCTAGGAAGATCCTCTGGGCCTAGAGGGCTCTTCAATTTTACTTACCTCCCAAGAACTATCCTTTGCAAGGACTAAGCCTTGAATGCCCACTGTTAACTCCTTTGGCTAATCTTCCTTCACACAAGCATTGATTTACGTGGATTTCTTCAAAGTCTAAGCATGTCTAAAAACAATTTCTTAATATCTAATGATTAAGCTGGAAGGACCAGGGCACCACTTTTGTCCCAGATTCTATTCCACACCCTCGTGGTGGGTGGGCCCTGACCTCAGCTCTTTGGGAAACCTTGGTAGTGCCTGAAGAGTCCTGAGGCCTCCAGCCTGCCAATTAGAATGACCCTCACTTGCCTGTGAGATCCTGGAATATCTGTGGGATCCTCACCTCCCACAAGTTAATCCAGTGTTCAGGTCCTGACCAATCAGAGAGATCCCCTAGTGACTGCCTATTTCTATTAAAAAGCCCCTGTGGGTGCATTCCATGGTGCCATGTTTTTGAGTGGTGGACCCCCAGCATGCTGGTCTGTTCCGCAGAAATAAACTGCTTTCTGTATGTCCATACATATTTCCCAGTGTCTACTTAAGTTATTTCGGACTTAACAAAGCCAAGATCAAAGACTTACTAAATTCCTGCTACGATAAAAGACAGGGAAAGAGGCACAGAAACTATACATTAACCCACATCTGCTTACAGCTGCATGGACAGTCACTGTTTTTATTTGATCCTCATACCCAGGCAGACACATTACCTTCCCCTCTACCTTTGGACCCCAGCCTTTAGTATTCTAAGGAGTTCTGTACTTTTTGGAGAGAACTGGTGTTTGTACCCAAAGCGAGAGAGAAAAATCTCTTCTGATCTCAGTTCTTTTCTTAGGGGACTTTCTGTCCTGCTCACACACCCTACACACAGGACTCTCACACCTCACCTAATACCCATGCTTCCTTTTCTAAATCTCAAGCATATCTCTTCCAGCCCAGAGGGTTTGGGATTCACAACCCATGCCAGGTAAAACAGGATAGCTAAGCATTCTTCCGAATTCATTGTTTAATCAAGGATCTAGTCCTTGAGAGACCGGAAGCTATGCATTATCTCATTCTGTTTCTCTCTTTGCACTTCAGCTGTGACCTTCATTTCGCTCCAGGCCACAGCTTAGTTTAAACAGAGGAAAGGTGGTAGGATTTCAGACTTTAAAATAAGCAAAACTCAAACTTCACAGTCCATCTCTTGCCATTTCCACTTTGTGTGTCAGTCTGTTTTCAACAACAAAAATTCTCAACTAGGTGTGGGTTTGCCCCTTTAGGAGATATTCAACTGTAAACATCCATTTTCTCACAATCCCAACTAGTAGATGTTGCTGAAACTTAGTACATTGATACATCAGATACTGATCACATAACAATCCTCACCACAAAGTATGTTCCATCATAAAACAGGAAGAGTCTGAAGGTTTAAATTGAAAAACCTGGTCCAAACCAATGCTTCTAAAACTGTTTCAGATAGTCTGAGCTTCTTCTAGAAGAGTCATTTCAGGTGCTAAAGAGCTCAGGAGACTACCCTTTTCCACTTCAAATGGGAAAAGACCACACTGTATATAAGCGAAGATTTCACTTGGGAGCATACCAAGAATGTATATGCAGTTATATGTTTTAAAATTCAGTAGGTGATCTTTTGTGCAATCTTTTGTGCAATGCAAAAATTTTCAGAGTATGATATCTGTAAATGTGGCAAGATAAGATTCTGTTTTGCCAGTCAATGACATTTTAAAGGCTTTAATTTTTATTATCACATATGATTATTTTGCAAAAAGAACAAACTTTCCCAATTAAAATGCAGAAAAAAATCATAATTTCAGAACAAAAAAACTGGAATTCAAATATTTAGTCAGTGATTACTTTTGATGTTCTTTGCACTGTTTTTTGTTTATTTGCTTTCAGTAAACCGGTAAAAACTTGGTTACAATCTAGCCAGTATTGACAGACTGATGAGAATCAATCCTATATAACTCTTCTTCTCCCAAAACTCAAGGAAACCTACTTCCACCTCTCTGGGATGTGTGTGTGTGTGTGTGTGTGTGTGTCTGTGTGTCTCTGTGTGTGTGTCTCTGTGTGTGTCTGTGTGTGTTTTCCACAGTACTTTTTTTCTCAGTCCAATGACTCTTCAAAGGTTCCCAACCAAAAAAACAACACAGAATCGGCCAACATTGGCTAAAACTTCTTCAGTAAGCCAGGGCAATTAGTCTTGATTGTGAAGCCTTGTTCAATTACACATTAATTTCACACCCAGATTCTATTACAGGGTAACAAAATCCTAAGAAATCAAAGTAATCATTTCAATCATAATAATTAGCTGCTGGATTTCTGGGGGAGGGAAATATTTAAAACTGCAACTAAGTGTGTTAATGACTATGAAGAAAAGAAGTGATTCAGTTGCCGTGCCTCCACATGAAGCTACTCTGGCTCCTGATTCAGTGACCAGCCTTAGTTCTCCATGATAAGAGATGGCTACCAAGTATGCACTGCTGAGGTTGTCACTGCAGAGGCTACAACAAGCAGCAGTTTCCACAGAGTCCCTGATGAGCACTGACTCTCTCACAGAGAGAGAAAGTCTTGTCAATTGAAAAGCAAATACTGGGACTGTACTGGAGTTGGATAGTAACAATACAGGAGTAGCAGAAGGAGCATCGAGGGACCTGAATCTGAGACATATTAGATTGCAAGGGACAGTAACTCTTTCCTACACCCCCAATTCCAAGGACCACCATAACCCAGTACAGTATTTTAACTAAGACATTGGTAATCAGGTGGGCAGACCTTCCTTCCATTGAACTGATCTTCCATATCGTTTCAGACCTCAAGTCCCAGACAATCATGGCTGTGAAAAGTTGGATCATTAATTCAACAGAGGCAAGAGAGATGGGAGATTCTGGCCTGGAAAGGAGTCTACACTCAGAAATCCTGATCTGGAAGAGCTCAGTGATTTAATTTGTCTGAATTACTGAGATTAGCACTTCTCCCTCCTTCCCGCAGAGACTGAGCCAAATAACAATCCAAAGGTAGGCAAAATCATACTATTTCAATAACAAGAAAATATTGACTTAATACTTAATAAGTACAATATTCCACGTGTTGTGCCCTTGCTTATTTTTTTCAACATTTTAGTCTTTATATTTTTACGTTTTTCTATTATAATTCATAATCTCATGAACAAGATCTTTATGGCTATCCCTTCCCTTTCAACACCTATGAAAGTCCTCTTTTTTATATTTCTAAGTATATAATAGTATCTACCACCTTTCATAACTCCAAGTCTTATACTCTCCTTCCACTTTTCCCTTTCCTTCTTTTCCCTTTACTTTTTTATTGCAACAAAATACATTTTATCCAATCTACACCCTACCATCTCTGTCTATGAACCTCATTACAGACACAGGTGATGTGCACAAGTACATCCTACTGCAAGTCAACATTGGGACTGCTAGTAAACCATTAGTGAAACCATAGCCACCCCTTCTATAAACTGCAGCAGGAAACAAAATTCTTAGGGAAGACAATCTTTCAGAAAGTCTCACATTAGCCAACAATTCAAACAATTAGGGGGGTGATTAAAACTGGAAAATATGTCCATCCCTAAACCTGGGCAAAACACATCAGAATAGCACAAAGCACATTGATAACAACTCACCACGCCAACAACTGCAGACCATAAAAATGCCAAGGCCTAGGCAGCCCCTCATCCAAAAGTGCACAAAACAACCATTTTAAACATAACTAAAAATAAACTTCTTCAACAGAAATTGAGACACTGAAAAAAAAATCACAAACAGAAATTCTAGAAATGAAGCAACCAAAAACAAAACAAACAAACAAAATCAATAGAACACATCCTCAAGAGTCAAGACCAAGGAGACGGAGCAATGTCAAAACAACAATATCCTCAAACACATATAAAGAAAAGAAAACAACAGACCAACCCTTCCCAGAAGTCCGGGATACATTCAAGAGATCAAGTCTAAGACTCTGTGAGGTAGAAGGATCAGAGATAAGTCAAGTGGTATACACAATTTATTCAGAAATTATACTAGGAAATTACACAAACCTAAAGAAAGAAATCAACATCCAAGCACAAGAGCTAAACTCTAAATAGATAGGACCAGAGAACAACTTCTCCATGACCTACCACAATTGAGATGTTATGCTAAGTAGCATTTTGTCAACTTGAGTCATTTGGGAAAAGGAACCTTAATTGAGAAAATACCCCCACAGACTTCCACACTGGCAAGACTCTGGGAGATTTTCTTGATTAATGATTGATGTGGAAGGACCCAGCCCATTATGGGAGGTGTCACCCATGGGCATGTGGTCCCGAGTTTTGTTTTAAAAAGCAGTCTGAGAAAGCCCATAAGCAGTGTTCTTCCTCGGTGTTTGCTTCAATTCCTGCCTCCAGATTCCTGCCTTGAGATCCTGCCCTGAATTCCTTTCATGATGGACTATAACTGTGAGCAGAAATAAATGCTATCCTCCCCCCATTGCTTTCAGTTATGGTGTCTTAGTACAACAATAGAAACCCAAAGTAAAACAGATGTCAAAACAATAAAAAAAAATTCCAATAGCTATGAGGGGAAAATATCATCTTTAATACAGAGGCATAAGTCTCATAGTATCATTCAAATTTTCCTCAGTAATCTTTTTTATGTAATTTATTTTTCTTCTTTTGTATAGTACGTATCAACACCCCTCCTACCCTCCCTCCATTCTTCCCAGCTGCCCCCATCTTCCCTCTCCTCCTATTTTATAACCTCCCTACCTCCACTCACTCACTCACCACCACCACCACCCCTGCTTCTCCCCATAGAAGAGAGCACTACTCCCAGGGTTACTTCTCAAACAAGGCACAACAAATGGGACAAGGCCAGGCACTCTACCTACATCGAAGATAGACTTCCACAGTAATCTTAAAAGCAAGAAAAACATGGGCTAATATTATTTCAATCTCTGAAAATTAATACTGTCGTATATATGATATATATGAGATATATATCATATATATATATATATGTATATATATATGATTGTCAGCTATCCCCAGGGCAGTTCTAAAAGAAAGGAACTATATGGACTCACATTAAAAAACCAAAAAGAAGCAGTGTGGTGATGGCACATGCCTTGAATCTTATCATTTGGGAGGCAGAGACAGGCAGAAAGGCAGATCTCTGTGAGTTGGAAGGCAGCCTGGTCTACAGAATGAGTTCCAGGACAGCTAGAGTTACAACAGAGAACTCCTGTCTCAAAACAAAAAAAACCAAAAAAATCAGAAAGAGGTGCTGGAGAGATGGATCAGAGGTTAAGAGCACTGTCTGCTCTTCCAGAGATCTAGAGTTCAATTCCAACATGGTGGCTCACAACTGTCTACAATGGGATCAGATTCCCTCTTCCAGCATACAGATGTACATACAGATAGAGTATCCATATAAATAAAATAAATCTTTTTAAAAAATCAGAAAGAATGCATATAAATAGTCAGTGATATACTTTGAAACCAAGAAGAAAAAGGAGGAGGAGGAGGAGGAGGAGAAGGAGGAGGAGGAGGAGGAGGAGGAGGAGGAGGAGGAGGAGGAGGAGGAGGAGGAGGAGGAGGAAGAGGAGGAGGAGAAGAAGAAGAAGAAGAAGAAGAAGAAGAAGAAGAAGAAGAAGAAGAAGAAGAAGAAGAAGAAGAAGAAGAAGAAACGACAGCCAAATGCAGCAGACAAGGAACTAATAAAGACAAGGACAGATAAGCAATACATGCAATCAAGCAACAAATAGTTGATTCTTTGAAAAGATTAACAAGATTGACCAATCTCTAGCCAAACCAACAAAGAGAAGACACAAAATAATAAAATTAAAGATAAAAGAGGAGTTGTTACAAAATACTCCAATAAGATCCAGAGGATCATTAGGGAAGGCTTTGAAAAATTCCAAAAACCTTGAAAAATAAAAGAAGAGGATACATTAAAAATTAATATTAGTTACAAAAATTAAATTCAGATGAAATAAGCAATTTAAACAGACACAAAACAAACGTTATTGAGGGAGTAATTAAGAGTCTCCCCACAAAGAAAAGCCTAAGACTGGATGAATTCACAGCAGAGTCTTGTGAACTTTTAGAGAAGATCAAACATCAATGCTTCTCAAATTCCTCCACAAGTGAGAAAGAATATGACCAAGTTCATTCTATGAAGACAACATGACCCCAAACCGATACTAGATAAAATGTAACAAAAAAGAAAACTGCAGAACAGTTTTTCTGATGAACATTAAGTGTAAAAATTCATAATAAAATACTTGTAAATTGAATTCAGGAGCAAACTGGAAAGATCATACATTATGACTAAGTTGGTTTCATTCCAAGAATGTAGGAATGGTTCAACATAGACATATTATGATTAGTATAATACACCATTTAAATAGACACAAGGGTGACTGAGTAGCCTACACACATGATTTAAGTTTTGTTTACCGTCTTTAAACACCACTCTTTCTCTTATTTTTCACTCCAATTTTAATGAAAATAGCTCTTTTTCATACATTATATTCCAATCATGGTTTTCCTTCCCCAATTCCTTCCAGATCCTCCCCACTTCCCCACACACCCAAATCCACACCCTTTCTTTCTCTCTCTCATTAGAATACAAACAGGTATTTAAAATAATAATAATTACATAAGATTAAAAAAAAACAAACAAACCCGAAACAGGACAAAACAAACAACTGAAAAGGAGCCAAAGAAAAAGCACAAGAACACATATAGATACAGAGGCATACGGTTGTACACACAGAAATCCCACAGAAACACAAAACCAGATATCATATTATATACTCAAAGGACCTATAAGATTCAAAGAAAATTAAAAGCCCTGACAAAACAGTATGAGACAAAGAACTTCCAAAAACACCATCAAGTTTGCTTTTTGTTGGTCATCTACTGCTGGGCATGGGGCTTGGCCTTAAGGCCACTCTTTCTCTTAACTCCATACTCAAGCCTATATTAATATATCTTTATTAGATGACAGATAATGGATAGATAGACAGATTGATAGACTATAGGCAGAAATCACAAGATCATTTTGTTAGTGGCAGAGAAGGCACTTGATAAAGTTCTACATGCCTTCATGAGAATAGTCTTGAGGAAAGAGATGATGAATGCAAATATTGCTCAATAGTAAATGCTAAATAAAACAAATATTATACTTAAGTGGGAGAAAACTGAAAAAAAAAAGACATTTCCTTTAAAATATGAAATGAGACAAATGTGGCCCATGCCGCTCTTCTTCAGTATAGCGCTGGAAGTCTTAAAGCAATGAGATAAAAGAAAGATATGACAAAAGGAATACAAATAAGAAAAGAAGAAACCAAATTACCCTTTCTTGTAGACAACATGATTTTATGTTCAAAAGACTGTACAGACACTGCCAGAAAACTTTTAGATCTGGTAAACTCTTTGATTAAAATGGCAGATACAAATCAACATACAAAAAATCAATTATTTTCTCTAAGTATCAATGACAAACTTCTTGAAGAAAAAAATATGAAACCTATCCCATTCATGAAAACGTTAAAATGTTGGCAAATAAATTGAAGAAGCAGCTAGATGATGCAATAAACTTCCATGCTTCTGGAACTAATTAGTAGAGCTAATATGTGAAAATATACTATGCCACCAAAAGTAACCTACAAATTCGATGAAATCCACATCAGAATTCCAAGCACAATTCTCCAGAGATCCAGAAGAAAATATCATAAAACTCAGATAGAAACACAAAGGATCATAGCTGGAAGGATCACAATACTTGACTTTGAAATATACTTCAGAGTCATAGTGACAAAGACAATGTAATACTGGCACAAAACCAAATGTGTAGTCCAGTTGGCCAAACTGGATATCCACCTTCAGAAAAATGAAATTGTATCCATATCTCTTTACCTGCAGAAAATCCAATTCAAAATGGATCACAGACCTAATTTAAAACCTATAATCCTGAAATTGTGAGAGAAAAGGGTAGACAAAATACTTTAAGACACAGGCATAGGCAAGAATTTTCTGTGGCATAGAAAATATCCCCAAGACTTGGCAAATGAGATTACATTTAATTAGTGAACTTCTGCAGAGTAAGGAAAATTATTAGCAGAATGAACAGACATACTACATTTTAAGGGCAAGTTTTTCACCAGCTACATTTCAAGTAAGGGTTTACTATCTAGAATATATTAAGAACTACTGAAGTTGAACAATAAAAATCCAAATTACCAATTAACAATTTGGCTAATGTACTGAACGATTATGAAAAGAAGAAACACAAGTGGCCACAAATATTTTCTTAAATGTTCAGTATCCTTAGGTATCAGAGAAGTACTAATTTGAGATTCTATCTTAATTCAACCAGAAGCACCGTCATAAAACAGAAACAAATGATAATAAATGCTGGTGAGGATTTGGAGGGAAAGGAGTTCTCTTTATTGCTGGAAGAAGTATTAATTGGTACAACTACAGTAGAAATCTGTGTGAATGTTTAATTTTATATGTGTGTATATGATGCATGTGAATCTGTATATTGAAAGGGGTTAATAGAAGGGGGAAAGTATTTTAAGAAGGTCTACAAGAGAACACAGATGACACGAAAACAAAAAGGGGACTAGTAGAGTTCTCGAAGAGATAGTGAGAGGGAAGAGAATGGAAAGACAAATGGGGGAGAAAGATCAACAAAAATTATGCATGAAATTCCATGATAAAACCTATTCCTTTGTGCTAACCAAAATAAAAACAAAAATATAACCACATAAAGCATAAAATGACTAAACGGATAAAGAACACATACCATCATATAAAGGAATAAATGAACCCTTAAAAGAGAATAAATGGTTGCTTATCCTTAGTCCTCCCTACTTCAAGCAGCAGTCAAAATTTCCTGGGATTAGACATGATAAACCTAAGGCAAATACTGGGTATCAAGAGTCACTTCAAGGGCTGAGGACATAGCTTAGAGGTAGGTCAGAAGCCTAGCCTATGAAGTCCTTGGCTCAAGACTGGAGATTGAGAGGGGGGTTCTTTAATGATATGATACTTTGTATATCAACCACATTTCAGAACAAGACTCATTCCCGGGAGCCCATGTGTAGTAGGCCAACACAAACTGGACTGAGTGGGTTTTTAAATGACAGAGTGGGGGATCAGGGTCAGCGGAGGGAGGAAACACAAATGCAGGAAGTTGGATGGGGAGAGGAACGTGGAATGCATCTCTGAGAGGAGTTGCAGGTAGAAGATGAATAAGATTTTTGAAGAGGGTTGGTTTAAAAGTACAAAGAAGGCCAGGTGGTGGTGGCACACGCCTTTAATCCCAGCATTCAAGAGGCAGAAGCAGGTGGAATACTCCAAGTTTGAGGCCAGCCTGGTCTACAGAGTGAGTTCCAGGACAGCCAGAGTTACACAAAGAAACCCTGTCTTAAAACAAATGGACAAACAAACAAAAAACCAAACCAAAACAAACAAAAAGTACGAAGAACAGAAATATTTGGTGTTGTATCTGAATTTGTGACAGTTATCAAGTTATTTGACTGACAGCTTGCCATTTGCTTATAAACCATGAAATAGCAATTTATTTTTCAACATTTTTATCATAAAGAATTTAATAAGTTTATATATTTTTTTAAAGTTGCTATGTAATGGCAAATTTTACTCATCTACAGAAATCTCATTTGTGAATACCTAGCCAATTTTACTTCTTTCCAATTAATTTTCAGCCCTTTTCTTAGCTTCTCCCTCTATAATACACATTATGAAAATAATCTGATGAATGAACAACTCTGAGAAGAGACAAATTAAATCATAAACCAAAAGCAATTTTCCTATGTGGGCTTCAGTGATGTCATGATATTTTATAATGCTAAGATAACTTACATCATCATTAGCTAGTATTAATGAATTATCTTCAAACAAATGAGAAAGTAGGCTACAAAATTATCACAAACTAAAGACAGGCCTTTAGTTCTTAAATTTTAAAGCGTAAGAGAAATTCAATGTACTCATGTATAACACATCCAGATGGTATCAAGTAATGGAACTCATGAGTGATTCACACATCTGTAGTCATTCAATTACACATTAGGCTTTGATGCTCTCAGTATTACTTCATTTCACCTTACTTTGCTTTGTAGATACAGAATAATAAAGAAAAGGTGGCCAAGAATGGAAAGGAAGCAAAAAAGGAATGAAAACACAACTAATCTAGGTCAGAGATTGTGCTTATTTATAGTAATTTTCACACAAGCCATTGTAGTTGTTAGCCACTGTGTGGGCTCACCAAGAGAAACAAGGAGACATATTCAGAGGTGCAAACCCTGTCCGACCTCAACAAAGGGAACCACCATGGCATGAGCTATTCTGGACAGTAGAACCCTGAGCATCTAATCTCAGAGGTTTTTATGGATGCCTAAGCTCCTCAGGTGTTCTATTGATAACACATGCAGATCAGGAACAATCAAAATCCCCCACAGAAAGCCAACACCTGCAGACAATACAAAATGCTAAGGCCTAGACAGCCCTTAGCCCAACGATTCACAAAACAACCATTTTAAACATAACTTAAAATAAACTTCTACAGGTAATTCTTACAGTAGTCCTCTGTGGCTGGTGCACAATGTGTTGAGAAACTAGAAGCTCACTGAAGCTTCAGATCAAGCTCCTTTACAACAAGCATTAGCCTTCAGTAAGCCCACCTGGAGAGTTCTCTACTTAGGCACTCTGTCATGCGAAGGAGAAAATGCATTGGGCTGGCTTTTGTCTCACCAGACAGCTGTGACATTTCACATATTTCATCACGGTGCCCTGAAACAGGAGCTTGGAACACAGGGAAAGTTTTTAAATTTCTCTCATTCCACAAATATTTATTATTTACCTGCCTTGTACGAAATAAAGGGGAAGCCCCCTCCTAACTGGAAATATTCCTGTATAATAAAATGAATATTAATCTGTTGCTGACATCCTGAAGAACAATCCTGTCGGTCAATTTCCCAGAATGGCTTCAGCATTAGAATTGGTAATGCCGCATTGCTGGAACTTGTGATTCCCAAGCATGATCTCTCCACTCAGAACTCTATTTTCCAGGATCCTTCTGAGTTCCCCAATCTTCTTTATCTGACACAGTTACATATAATTTACATACAACTTACATATTACATATTTATTTTAATTAGAATAGTTCAGCAATCTGTCCCAACAGATGCTGGTAACTGTGGGGGTTATCTTTGGCAGGTGACCGTATTCTGCTTTTCTCATTCTAGGCCACCACTGAGGTCTTAGTTATTTTTCTAGAAAGAAACGTAGAAAACTTAAGTCCAACCCACTCATTTTCTTCATAAGAATGTTAGGACACAAGGAGAAGGCTTGAATGTTCACATTTACATAATGAACTAGTAAAAGAACTAAGGCAAAAACTCCTCTCTCCTAAACTCTGGGCTTGTGCTAGTTCCAGTATTACACCCACTTGTTTGGAATCAAACCGGTTACTTAAGTAAAGAAGTCTTTCCAACTCATAGCTCTAATTATAGGTAGGAGAGTCACAAATTTTTCTACTTATTCCCATGCCCATTCTCTAATTAAACAAGTGATAAAAGACGGGACTGATGTAATGAACATCAAAAAAGGAGAAATAAGAAGTAAACATTATGAAGTTATATGTTGGCTTGAGATCAATTCACTGGTCTTCATTATAGTTCTTAACTCAAACTTGGAGTTTTTCCAAATGAGCTTGATTCTCCATTATACTTCACGCCGTTGTAGCTTCACAGGTTTTATGCATTAAAAATTGGGAACTTAAAATTCCATCAAGAATAGGTAATCCTTATATGTAGATAACATGGTCACAGGCAACACACTCTTTCCAAAACATAGTCCCTGACCTCAAATTCTTTATGGTTTATTGTAGAAAGAGCAGACACCGTCTGAGAAGAGGAATTGTGTCATTTGCTCCTGCTTAATTTATTCATTCATTACTGTAATTTTTGAACTTCTATAAGATGTAATTACTACATTATGAATACCATTAGCAAAGAGAAGCAGAAAAAGATACATGTGTATACACATTTACATTTAAAAATTTTCTCAAAACTTAGTGAATTAACACAACAAAAATGGTATTATTACCTCACAGTTTCTGTTATTTGGAAACTGAGTGTGACTCAGCTAGCTAAATACCTCTGACTCAAAAGTCTTTCATGGACTGAGTCTGTACTATCATCCAGAGCTTCTATTTTATCTGAAAGTTCAACTTCATAGTTAGGAGAATGTTCAGCAACTGAACTCATTCAGACTCTTATCTGCTGTCTCAAACCCTGCATGAGTGGGATCATCAAGGATACCTTGTGACAAGACAACTGACTGCCCTAAAAGAACAATCAGTGAGAATTCCCAATATAAATATTGGTCCTTTTATAGCCTACTCTGAGAAGTCCCAACTTTCCTGCCTCATTTTCTTCATCAGAAGCAACTTAGTAAGCCTAAGTCACATTCAGGAAGAGTCTTTTATATCGTCTCATGAACTGTCTACCACCCTTGGACTTTGCCTTTTTTATATCAACTTATTGTGTTTTAAAAGCTACTGGTAGATGGAAAATTCTGAAAAGATATTGGGGGATAATCAGTGATGATTTTTTAAAAAAGTACACAGGCTAACCTAAGAAGGACCTAGAAATATCTATCTACTTTGTATTTAATTCAGACGAGGTAGAACCACTCATGGTTGCCGCCCTACAACCATCATACCTGCAGATCACAGGGTCCCCTACAGTCTCACAGATGCATAGATGGTTCATCTTTGTCTTTATGTTAGGCTGACTAAACTGTCTCAGTTCACCTAGATTTAAGGAGATTACGGGACTTGGGAATCTAGGTGTGAAGACAAGGGAGATTTGAACCAACCTACAACAAATTGTCATCCTAATCTACTCCCATAATTCATTTCAGCTTTCAGGAAGAAGAATAGCTCTTCTGGTTGGTTTCAATTCCAGGCAGGCTCCACCAAACAATAGGCTTTATTTAACTATTTTGAGACACCTGTGCTTGCTGTGGGGAGCTCATCCTTCCGTGGAGAAATGGCACAAGCTTGGATCTTTCACTTTCAGACTATTCACCTGGGCCTGCCTGGGTATTTCAAAGAGCTCAGGAATTGTGGCTCAGTTGAGGGTTTTTTTTGTTTTTGTTTTTTTTTTTTAAAGCATGGCTTTGCCAACTATGGAACAGAGAGTGTGAGAGTATACACTGTTTTGGTCTGTGTACTTTTCAACTTGATAAAACTTTGGGGGAAAGAAACAGGATTCCCCATAAAAACAATAATGATTGAAACTAGAGTTTCATTAGATTCTTTAGGAAGAGTTTATAATGTGTTTCTTTTATAAATAATATAAACATTAATATGCTTGCTTGTCTTCGGATGATTGTAATGAAGGGTGTCTTATTAGAATGTGAAGAAACATAGTGTTTGAATTAACTTTTTAATGAGCATAAGTTTGAGTTAAATGTTAAACATGTATTATAATCAAAGTACTCACTATCCTTAAAGACTTAATTCTAGAAATAAAATGGAAGTAACAAAGTGTAGGACGCCTTCCACTAGAAGAATGGGGAGTGGCCCAGCAAGATGAATTGGAGGTTAAATTGCTTACTGCCTGGCTTGTCCACCTGAGCTCATTCCCTCAGAACCCACAAGGTGAGAGGTGATAACTGACTCCTGCAACTTGTCTTCTTACCTTCATAATACACACTCTCTCTCTCTCACACACACACACACACACACACACACACACACAAATATAAATATACACATAGATAGATAGATAGATAGATGATAGATAGATGGATAGATAGATAGATAGATATAGATGATAGATAGATAGATGATAGATAGATAGATAGATAGATGATAGATAGATAGACATAATAGTGAAAATGAAGGTTAAGTTAATTTGAGGTTGGACACACTAAAATAGAAATTACAAGAAAAGCCCAAAAAACAGAAACTACAGACCAAAGTACAGCCGAGCAGTGAGAAGAATAACTTTGATCTCTGAATAGGGTTGGAGAGAGTACAAACACTTGCAATTAAAGGGATTGCCATGATATGAAAAGAGGAGGCCGAACTAGAAAGCAATAGGTGTGGGGTTAAATTATGGGACACCTTTTGTAGTGAAGAATGAATGAAAGTGTAAGAAGCGACACTAAGGTTTAATACACTAGAGGCAGAAGAATATAAATACACACAATAGAGTCAGAAAATGAAAAAAAAACAGTCTTAATCGTGATTCGGTTAAAGAAAGCTCTCATTTTAGAAACTAGTAGGATGCTTAGCTTGGGGCATTAAATAAGCAATTAAAATGTCAACCTGGATTTGAGAATGAGATATCAGAGGCAGCAGATGCAAGGGTGCTTAGATCACACATACAAGTTGAAGCTCAAACAAGAGAGAAAAGAAACTGAGCAAAGGAGGTCAAAACTGAAAGTTTAGAAAAGC
Organism: Cricetomys ansorgei; assembly: GCA_026225945.1. Taxonomy (NCBI): domain Eukaryota; kingdom Metazoa; phylum Chordata; class Mammalia; order Rodentia; family Nesomyidae; genus Cricetomys; species Cricetomys ansorgei. Next base: position 6,996,813 of record JAMJFZ010003581.1, on the reverse strand, counting down.
TACTGTTTATGAAAAATGGAGATAAGACCCTATGGGAGGGAGGAGGGCAGTAGTGTGACTTCAAAGAGGGAGTGCAGAATTCATAGTTGGGTAGGCATGACTGAAGATGTCAAGAGTTATAGTGGCCATGAGAATGTCACCAGTCATGGCTGGTAGCCTTCCCAGAAGTAAATAAAGATGGCATAAGTCTGATATGTGAGAACAATTTGACTTAGCTTCAGGGTGGATAAAGCTTACCATGAGTTATGTATTGTGCTTACCAAGATGTATGAAGGAAACTCCTCCATTTATTACCTATACCAAACACAGTTTAAGAACAGTATCAAATGCTATGTCTAGATTCCTTATTCATGCAATCTATACTTTAATTCACCTACTTAGCCATTTATCCATCCATTCTAACAAACCTAATGCCAAATATTAGCAATATAAACTAGGAGTTATTTGTAATGTCTACCTTGAGAAAAGTTTTAAACTGTTAATCTGAGTTATACAGCCACATAAGGATGCTAATAATGTTGTATTCACTTAAAAAAAATCATAAAAGATGAAAAAAAAGTTTAGAAGAAAAGTTGGAATGGTTTTTCTTACTTAGGGCTGGCCAAGAGTTCCAACAATGCTGAAAAGCATTGACTCTTCCATCTGAATCTTCTACACTATAATGATAATCAGAATATATGCCAAGAAAAGTTATTACCTCCCTCATGGATGTGCCAGAGAGTAAATGACGAATTCAGACCAGTAAAGCATAAAGAATTCAAATTTTTAAAAGCTATTGCAAAAAATAAATAAATAAATAAAACTTAAACTTCAGATCTTGGGAGAATCAAATAAATAGCCTTTTATTATTTTTACCAAAAATGTTGTTTAATTTTTATCCACATTCAGTATCTACGTGCAACATATATACATACACATACATATGTAACATATATACATACATATGTTACATATATATGTATATATATAGAGAGAGAGAGAGAAAAAAAAGAAAGAGAGAGAGTTTTAGTTTAGATTTTGTCTTACTGGAGATAAGACTAGCAGGATTTTTCTGCTTTGAATTTGTCACAGAAAGCAGAATCTAATACATCAGGACCAAGTAACTGAAGCATAAAGACCATATGACTTAGTCACTTGGCTGCAGGATAAGCTATAGATAGATCCTATGTTTAGCTCTTCTGCAAAGCAGAGCTATGGCAAGATTGCTAATGTCATCCTGATTCATCAAGTAAAGCTAAGACTCTCCTCCTTTCAACAAAATTGCTGAACTAAATTGGCTGAGCTGTGGTGATCTCCACAAAGCACTCTCCAACAGCTGAATCTGGAGGCCACAACAGATTACGTGTTACATTGAAGAGCTGCATCCATAGGAATAGGTGCAAGTGAAAAGACACATCAGCCCATCAGGAGCTGCTTGTAAACAAAGGAACTGAAAGATGATCTTAACAGCCTCAATTCACATTTACCAGACAACGGAAACAGAAAGGAATGCTATCTACTATCATATAGAACGTGTGTATTCTCAGCATTCGTTGGGCATCACATCATTGACAATTATCACCATGATGACTAATTAACACTAATGGAAAGACCTGACATATCAGCATTGTACTTAACAACAAATCAAATAGTACCTGACTTCTAGGCAGTAACTAGTGTAGTTGGAGTGAGCCAGAGTGCCGATGCTTCTTCTGTACTTTGTCTTCTGTTAAGGGTGGCTCTGATAAGACAGAAATACGTTGCACCTGAGACAGCCTTCTTCATAAGAGAATGATCAGTCTTCTCTCAGCTAAAGAGGGAATGCAGGAGACCAAAAACAATTACCGATGTCTCCACTTCCATCGATTAGGAATACACATGGTCCACAGATAGAGGTAAATTTAATTTTGTGGGGCTCAGATTAAAAAAAAAAAAATCAAGGGAATATCCATGTCCAAGACGACAGTCATTTTAGACCATCAGAGACAGAGATAGGCATTACGCCCTGGAATCCATAATTTGATATATAAAAAAGGCTTAAGGCTTATCTGTTTCAACAGCGTTGTTATAGAAACCTAAGCAATGAGACCTAGAACGGTGGCATAATGAACATGACAAAGAAGTCATTTGTGTACCTAAAGTCGATGCCTACTTGAGTTGATTTATTTTGCACCACAAAACAAGTATCAGTCTTATAAGACACGAGGTCCTGGATTTTTCTTTCTTCCCAATTTTAAATAAAATGCCAAAACAGGCGCAGCCCGGTTTGTCACTTTTCTGAGTCTCTCTGTTTTGATGGGACTCTGATGCACAGTTTAGGACTGATGCCAGTTAGGTGTGACATAGCCACATGTGGAGCTTACTGGTGTCATAGGGATCTGATCTGTTCACCTTTCACTTCCACACAGGTGTGGTAGCTACTCACCCGCTAAGCCTTCTTTTTCTTTCTTATTTTGTATTCTTTTGTCTCCTTCTTGCGTGTGTGACTCATGATGTTTTTCCTTTTGCTGGTATATGGTTCAGGTTTTAAGACCACTGTTTATGTTTCTCTCAGTTTTACTGTAAGGCATTCTTTACTACTTTTCAGCCATATCTCATATCCTCCCCATCCCACTCATGAATCTTTTCTTCTTTCTCCCATTCTTATCCCTTCTGCTTTTTACCTCTTAATTGTAACCCTCCATATCTTTAACTATCGTAAAATCTATGGGCCTTCACAGGATCCCAACTTTTTTCCTAGCTACTTCACTTTCCTCATTTTTTTCTCTTTTCCAAAGTTGATCTAATACTTAATTCTTACACTTACCCACTCTGCATCCCTCCAACTCCTAATCTTATTAGCCAAATCTCAAAGTCTATTCCATACTAACCTTGGTTATTTAACCTACAATAGTTACTGAAATCAAAGGGATCCCTATTGCTAATTGGCTAGTATGGCATATGCCTTGTGGTAATATCAAGCAGTGGTTGCTCTGCAGGTTAATATACTACTCAGGAAATAATATAGAGCGTATATCAGGAACCCTAAGCTCTTGGACTGAGGAATTATTTTCTGAACCATGTACTCAAGGCTGCCATATTCAAGCTCCACTTGAACATTGCAAATACTCCAACTGAAAAAATATAGCTGATGAAAACAAATAAACCAGTCAACAAAATAGCACCAGATTTTTAAATTTCAATGTAATAATATGCAAATCACAGAAATATCAAGCCACAAAGTAATAAAGAGCCCAGGCCCACCTCTCCAGAGGTGGCACTGCCCACAGTGGACTAGGCCTTCCCACATGTGTCATTAATGAAAAATAAAAAAGTGCCCCACTGACTTAACCACAGGACCACAGAACAGTCTACTCCAGATAATTCCTCTGTTGAGACTCTTTCTTCTCAGGGAACTCTAGCTTGAGTTAAGTTGACAAAGACCAAGCAGAGTACCAATGAAAATCAAGGACACATCAAAAAGATCAGTAACTATTACAATTTGGCTTTGCTCCAGCAATGTAGGAGTAGTTCATTATATGTAAATCAATAAATGTTAAAAGATACTTAAAAGTTCACAAGGATAGAACCTACATAATCACCTTTAACAAAATCCAACATCCTTTCCTTTAAAAGTGCTAAAGAAACCAGGAATAAAATCACATATCTCAGCATAACAAAAGCTGTGTGTTACAAGCTTGTATATATCTTTATATTGAATGGGGGGAAAAAAACAAAGCATTTCCACTAAAATCAGGAGCAAGAAAAGGATAGTTACCTTTTCCATTCTTATTTAATGTAGTCCTAGAAGATTTAGCAAGACTAGTAAGACAAAAGAAGCAAATAAAATGGATACAAATAGGAAAGGAAAAAGTCAAAGTATCTCTACTTCCCAATGGTTTAATTTGATACATAATATGCCCCAAAGACTCCACCAGGAAACTCTTAAAGCTGTTGAACACTCCCAGCAAAGGGGCAAGATACAAAATCAACAGAAAAATCAATAGCCTCCCTATATTCCCATGGCAAACTACTAAGAAAGAAATTGGGAGAAAAAACCCATTCATAATAGCCTCAAAAGAATACATTGAAATAACTCTATCTGGGAATATAAAAATCTTCTACAATGAAAATTTTAAGCCAACAAAGAAAAAAAATGGTAAAGCCTAACTTACTCATGAGTTAACAGGATTAATATTGTGAAAACTGCCTTCATCCAAAGGCAACTAGATTCTCTGCAATTCCAATCACAGTCCCAGTGACAATAATCACAGAAATAGGAAAAAATAATCCTAAAATGCAGTGGAAATACAGAATGTGGAAATACAGAATGTACAAAGCAATCCTGAATAAGAAGAGTCCTGCTGGATTTGTAATATAACAGATTTGCGTTATAGTATAGAGACATAGTAATAAAAAGAGCAAGGAATCACACAGAAACAGACACACAGATCAATGGGATAGAAGGAAGGACACAGACAAAAGGCCATATAAAGACATCCACCTCTCTTACTATCTACCTCTCTTACGCTGCACCAAAATCAACTCCAAGTGGATGAATAATCTCAATACAAGACCTGAAACTCTGAAAGTGCTGAAGAAAATATGTTTTTCAAGATGTAGGCATACGTAAGAGCTTTCTGAATAGGAAAAACTGTTACCATTCACAAAGTAGTTTTGCAGAATAGTTAAATAAGATGTACTTATCATATGAAAAAGATTCATCACTACAGTCTTACTGACATTTCTTTGTCGTCTCTTCTCTCTTTCCTGTATCTGAGAACATCCATTTCTATACTCGGTTGATTCTGTCTCCATCTTTGGCCAAAGTTTTCTTACCAGTTCAAGATTTCTTGGTGTCAACTTTCTCATCTGAAAAAGGATTCTAACAATTGGAAATGGGGCTGCGTTTAAGAGCACTGGTTGCTCTTCCAGAGGAAGTGGGTTAAGAGCAATGACTACTCTTCCAGCGGACCTGAGTCCAATTCCCAGCACCCACATGACAGCTCACAACTGTCTGTAACTCTTGTTCTCGGAAATCTGTCACCCTCATACAGATATACATGCAGGCAAGACACCAATGTATATGAAAATAAAAATAAATAAATAATTTTTTAAAAAAAAGGATTGGAAATGGACTCAGAGTAGTTTTAGAAAAGTACATTTGAGCTCAGGAGTGGTACAGACTCTGAATCAGCAAACCACACATCATCATGATGCATAGAGATAACTTAGCTAGGGTAATCGTAAAATTAATGAAAACCCTGTTTTCTCCCCCATCCCTTTCTTCTTCCTCCTCCTCCCTTTCCTTTGTATCAAATCAGGAAAGAAAAAATCCTTTCAATTAATCAGTAACACTTGAAATGTTCGGTCCTCTGTTAAGGATGTCCTAGTTCCACTGTTTAGTCATCAAAGAACAACCAGGAAGAGGGAGGAAAGTCTATGGTGATGAACCGAGACATGCAAAGTAGGCATTTCCTTTGCCTCTTTTTTTTCTTGCCTTTATGCTGTCAATTTTGTGTTTAAATATGAGTAACAACATATGACATTTTAATTAGGTTTAAAGATGTGTTTCTGTGGCATTAAGTCCAGTCCTGTTGCTGTGCATTCACTCTCGGAACTCTTCATCTCAGAAAATTACATCTCTGTATATATTAAACAGGAACCTCGTTTCCTTTAAATTTTCTTAATGGCCAACATGTGTCAGCAGTCAACACTTTTAGCACTTGCCATCTACTTATCTGGTAAAATATCTGGAGGGAAGTTGAAAATGAGGGGAGTTGAAGTGTGTGTGTGTGTGTGTGTGTGTGTGTGTGTGTGTGTGCGCGCGCGTGTGTGTGCGCGCACGCCCCTAGAGAATTAACATGTTAAGACACAAAAGTGGACAAAGACTCTATAGCCAAGGCCTCTCACTAAGTACACACCTGACACTTAGGCAGGTCTTACATTTAAGTAAGTTTCAAAGCGGAATAGCTGGTACTTCTATTTCAAATACAAACTGCACAGCTCAAACTCATGAGGATATATTATTTTCCAGGTACTAAATTCTTTCTAGTAGAAGGAATGATGCCATTTTAATTGCATTCCTTGAATAGTCTTCCTAATTGTTAATTGAGATTTATTTCATAAATTATCTGTGATAATTGAAAATCAAATGAATCAGGCATCACCAGTTTCTGAAAATTCCAGGACATGCTGTCTGCTATAATTTGGATCTTGAATGCACACTAAGGTCTATCCATGTGTTTGATGTTTGGCCTATGGAGTTGTGCTTTGGGAAAGTGGCTGTGATTTCGAGAAGTGGAGTCTAAGGGGAGGTACCTAGATCATTAAGGGCACATTGGCAAAGAAGACTGGGGACTACTGTTTCTTATTCTTACCCTTTCTTTGCTCCTGGCTGCTGAGATCAGTGACTGTGTTTGAATACAGGCTCCTGCTGTAATATGATCCTTAAAACAATGAGCTTTTTGGTCCTGAAATAGAGACTCCAAAAGCAGTGAGCCAAAATAAGCCTTCTTTTTTTTAGAAACTACTTAGCTTAGATATTTTGCTACAAACTGAAGCAACGCTGGCTAACATCCATCCTAACATGCCCCCTCAACTCCTTTTGGCTACTAAGAAGAGAAGCAGGGATCACAGAGAATCTATGTGTCCCCAGTCCTATTCGTGTGCCACAAAGCATTCCACTTTCTAATTCTTCCCCATCATCACAGGACAAACAATATTTCAAACAGTCAAAGTCCAGGCAAAGAAGGGGTTCCAAGGCACTTTGACCTTGTTAATAAGCTGTGTGTGTCTCTGAAAGTGTTGCGTCACTTACAATTACTTCCTTTTCAAGTTTGTGTCTGAAGAGGTTAACTTCCAAATCTACAGTCGACCATCTCTTTTTAGAAATGGGAGCCTATTTTGTGTTTTGTTTTCTTTAGTTTAAACTCGTCTTTTTGTTCCATGGCAACAAACCAAAATAGACAGGCAGATAGATTCTAAGTCAGATCTCTGGGTTCTCTCTGCTTGTGATCATTAATTTCATCTGGATGGTTCTTCCTGTAAGTGATTGGCCACCATGATGATTGAGAATCATATCGGGAAGTGCTAGGCTTTAAAACAGTAATATGTAGAAAGAGAGATAATTCTCTTGCAAAACACATTCTTCAAATTTTACATTTGGTTTCCAGTGATATGAACCATAAAATCATGCTAGCTAGCCCAAACTGCTTTTATGGAAATCTTGGTTTGGGATAACAAGAATTGAATCTTTGATAACCTCCTTTGGAGTACAAACATTCGGGTTGTAGCTTGTGTGCATTTATAAAGCTGTCTAGAATTTAGGAAGCTGGCACCAATGGAAAAGCATATTTCTTTAGTTCAATTTTCTCATGGAAAACGACATACTTGTTGATTTAAATGACTGTTCGGGCTTCATGAAATTCTTCAAGAAATGATCCCCTTAATAGAATTTTATTCTGCATGCTTGTTTCTGCAGAGGCTCCAAGTCTAGGAGTGAATTTATATGGAAATATAAAAGGATGACCGCATTGCAAAGCTAGTGATTTACAAACTTGCTTTAACTTGGCTTCGTAAAAAAAACTGTGCAATTGACCTCTTTTGACTTTTTAATAACTTGTTTATTTCTAGGCATCTCACTCTAGCCCAAAATAACATAATTATGCAAGTCTGAGACCTTCAACACTTTATTAACTAAAGTATTTGTCATTAAAACAGGATTCTTGCAAAATTCCTACAGGCTGGAGTTGGGGAGTCTCTGGCCCTTTTACCTGCCCCTGGGACTCTTTTGCTCCTGCTGGTTTGCCTAGTCCACCCTCGATGTAGGCAGTAGTGCCCAGCCTTGTTCCATCTTGTTATGCCATGCCCTGTTTGAGCAGTAACCCTGGGAGGACTGTTATTTTCTGGGTAGAAGCACGGGGGAGTTGCTTGGTGGATGAGGGTGGGGTTCAGATATGAGGAAAAGGGGAAATGAGGGGAACTGGAAGGAGTAGAAGGAGGGTAGGAGGGGAAGTCAGGATGTGTTATATGAGAAAAGAAAAATAAAATAAAAATTCAAAAAATGGGAATACCTAAAACTCTTACCTTGAAGAAACAGTAACAGTGCCAGAAAGCTAAGAGAGAGATCATCTTTTGGGACTGGATCTTCTCACCTCAACTGCTGGTAGCAGGAATTCTATTCATTGCAGTTAATTCAGGCTTGGCCCTACATAGACAAAATAAGTAAGAGAGATGAACTTGGAGAAAATGGCATGGAAGGAGGCAGGAGCTCAGCTCAGAGAATGCAAGAGCATCCTGGCTTCAGTCCTGCCACAGGAAGCAAATAAATAGGGAGTAAATAAATAAATAAGATTTTAAAATAGAAATAGTATAAAAATCATATCCAGTCCAACATCTTGTGATATAGGTGAAAGAAATAAAATGAGAGAGACCTAAAATGTTTAGTTATAGACAGGAGCTGACAAAACGGAACTTAGTGTGTCAATCATCTATCCACTGTCTTTTTCTGGAAGCCAATTCTTTAAAAATACAACAGGAAATAGACAATCTTTTGTGGAAGGGAAAAGGGTATGAACTGAATTCTCAAAATTATTTTTTTCTATCTTTAAAAACATCTTAAACTATCTTTTTAAATTTGTGCAATATTAATGTTCCCTCAACAGGCATATATATTAAAGGAATATATCTATCTCATTCTGTCAAATTGAGTAATACATTAATTGAAATCTTAAAGAACTTCTGTTTCACACACTATTTTTCTTTAATCCTCTTTAAAACTGAAGATGGAGCCAAATTCCTTTCTCTATATCAAAAAAATAAGAAAGAAAGAAAAAGAAAAAGAAAAGAAAGAAGGAAAGGAAAAAGGAAGAAAGAAAGAAAAGGAACAATTTGGAAAAGTGATGGCTATTTGGTAAGATTTGCAGACAAAATGAATGGATTTTAAATGTATGTACTTGAGGGATTGCTTTCACAGGATTATGTACGTTTAAGGAATACACTTAAGGGAAAGCTTGACACGATATAGTCATAAAAATTAACAGCTCTCTTACCTCAATGCAGATCTGAATCCATGTCTGTTTTGCTCTTGGCTGGTGATGTCAGAAGTGGTTGAAATGTTACAATAAGTTTTTATAATGATATAGACAAAACAGTCAAGTAGTCATCAAAAGACTCAATTTCTCAGTTTTCTATTCCTTTATATGGATGTTTATACTCTGAAGGTTGAAGAACAGTTAAAGAACAGTCCTGCCTATAAAAGCAAGATCTGGAGCTGTAAAAAAAAAAGTATGAAGGCTTTATTATAATGTTTCATATTCCCAGAAGCTAACCTGAAATTTTAGACATTTGAGGGGATCCTGGGCACAAACATATTATATGATTGACAAATCATTTCTCTGGGTCACACATAAACTACTAATTACAGTCCCACTTCATTTCAGTGTTTGTGTATTCCAATCATTGTGCAAAGCACTTAACACCCATCGACTTTAATCCTAACAAACATACACAATGGTTAATCATTATTCCTTAGTGGGGAGCAGTTAAGGAATTTTAGGACTGGGGGAGGGGGCAAGCAAGTGTCAAAGGCCTCATTACTGTTCCGCCCCTTGCAGAGCTCGAATCTGAACATTTTCACATCGGAACCAAGCATTGCTCACCTTTCCTTCTCAGATTCTTTGGCAGACTTTGCCTAGAGGAACTGACCCACACATGCATAGATGCATTTCAATGATAAGCAGGCCACAGTCAGAGTGTGCAACCCCCTCAGGGACACAGTGATTTCTGACACATTCTGCCTCTGGCAACCCTTTGTCAGTAGATTTTTTTTTTTTCAAGGACTTCTATTTTCCGTGACACCTAAATTCACCAATGAATAAGCATGTAGCAAAAGACCTCACAGGTAATATTGCCAGATAAAGCATAGTGAGCATATGGTCCATATTCATTTTTCATTCATCTGAAATTCAAATCAAAGAGATCATCCTGGTTTCTTGTTTTCTGTCTTTTGGCTAAATCTGGCAGCTCTTCCAGGAAGAGGTGTGTATTGCTGACTCCCTTTGTTTTAAATTAATCTCTCCCTCTTTTTGAAACAACTTATAAAGGCAAAGAAAGGAAGGAAGTAATCCATTTAACAAGTAAGTATAAAACTGCACAGATTCCATGCCTTTCTATAAAGACACCCCAATTCTTCTTAGAAATAACCTTAGCTATAGTCATGTCTGGCAGAGAAACCCGTCCATTCTAAATGAGCAATCCCAGTTGAGTTGCTTTTGTGTGGTGATTCATTCTTTCATTTATTCAGTCATTGTAGAGTCAAAGACTCAGCAGGAAGGAGATGGCATGTTCAGAAGGAGCCATTAAGGAGACTGGATAGCTCTCTCTCAAGAGCTATTTACAACAGTAGAGTTAAGGAAATCAGAAAGGATGCTGAAGTTCTCCAAAGAAAATCACGTTGGGAAACTGGCCATTCCCTTCCTCTTGGCTGTGATAGTGGGAGCCATTCCGGAACTCCAAGGATGGTTTGGTTTTAGCAAAGGCCCCAAAGACCCAAGAAGATAGTAAGGAATGTAGCCAAGAGCAAACTATTTTATAGCATAATAGAAAGGAGGGAAATGGAACCTTGCTTCCTCCTGGTACTTACCACTGAGCGAACTTCAGCAAGAAGCCAAAAAAGTTTGCTATGAAGTCTGTAGAATTTTGTCTTGGCTTCCAAATACACAATGTAAAAGAGAATTGAAGATTGGACCTGAAGGGGGCAAAGAATTTGACTTGTCTCTTCTCTCACATGGTCCTTTTGTGTATTACCTTAGCATTATATATATGTGTACATAACATGGACTCCATCCCACCATATTTCTCTCTTTACAGCTCTCAATGATGTGTGAACATCTTTTTTAATCTGCCTTTAAAGCAGATAAGGCAGAATACAGCCTACCAAGTCCTAATAGTCAGTATCAAAGGACAACAATAGGAAAAGAGGTAGAATGACTTTCTTCCTTTCCTGGGACCAGGAATGTTGTCTTGATAGAAACCTAAATGCAAAATAAGTGGAGTAAACAGGAAGAGTAGAGCATGTGGAAAGGCAAGCGTAGTCCTAGCAGTGGGGTATAAAGAATTTGCATCCTGTGGCCTCTTCCCTGGGAACCAACATTTTTAGTGTAGTATAGTAAGTATAGTATAGCGTAGTATAATTTTACTTACATGTGCACTTGTGTGTGTGTGTGTATGCATGTGCACATAGTGTTGACATACTGTGTTTGGGTCTGCAAGCATATCATGGCTTTAGCATGTAGGCAAGAGGACAGCTCTTCTTACTTGGTTCTTTCCTTCTACCATGTAATTTATGGATAGAACTCTGGTTAACAGGCTTGCATAGCTTTAAGCCCTTTCACCAGCTGAGCCATCTTACCAACACCCCTCTCCTTCTTTCCTTAGTTTGTGGCTTTGGGTAACAGAGATCACTCTGTTCTCAAACTTATTCTATATTTTTTTCTACAGATCCATCCACAGTGTTGGTACCCGACAAGGAAAAATGTTGACACAAGGAATGAGTATGAATGCTGAAAAGATAAAACAGTTTTAAACCACTTGAGGCTCCTTGACTGCTTACTACATGCAGAGATCTGTTGCACATTACACAATTATAGATGTACAGCTCAACTGTACATCCAGCTCCTTTGAGATATTATCCAACTCCTTTGAGCAGTTAGGAGTCAGTTAAGATTCCATACTGACATCCACTATGCATGGTTTGTTGGCTGGTTGGTGAGTTGATGTTTTGCCCCCGCCCTTTCTGGAAGAATTTTATGAAACTGTGTCCTTTCTTTCTTTGTGCTTCTAATCTTAACCATGAGTAGGAACGGTAAACATTTTTTTAGTTCTCATTTCTTGTTTTTGCTTTTATTTTTTTAACGATGGGAATGCCACAGTCTCTAGAAGTTTGATATCTGAAATCTAACCAATAAATGTTAACTAAAATAAACAACAGAAACCATTCTGAAATTCTCTACAATTACATTTCACAATAAAAGAGGTCTCTCTATTGCTGAAGACACCACATACTTAGGTCACAGAATGTGGAGATGTTGAGCTGGTACTGACCAGAGCACTTCAACCCTGCCAGTTAGCTTTCATAGTGCTAGAAGGTGATGGGCATGCTACTGGAGGAGAAAAGCAATCATTAGCCTTATCTACCTGTGAACACTGGGAGTAAAAACATCCTGGTAAACATTGTGCAGCACTGTCTCGAACATCATGGGCACAACCAATCACTTTCTGACCAGATTTAGCTACCACTCCACAAGATGAAACCCATATTTGTCACCATTGTTGGGCCAAGAACCCATGTCTAGACAGGTCATAGGTCCTGCTGGAGAATCTAATACTATTATCCTGCTTAATGGACCTAGCATTAAACTGGATCCTAATGGAATATTGCATAAATTATTGCATCTCTCAGTCTTAATTAGAGAAGCTTCTATTTGCAGGCGATGGTGATTAGCACAGAGACTCACAACAACACAAAGTTCAAAGAATAAGAGACCATGGAATGCTCAGCTCTAAATGGAACATTGATACTTCACCCTTCCTCCAAAAGTACATAGCTTATTGTGAATGAGAGTAGGGTGTAGAAAAAATGGTAAGAGCCTGATATGTGGTAAATGAACAAGACATATGAACTTAAATAGTTATGACAACATGCATAAACCCAACGCAACTTCAAGTCAAACCAAATCCCAGCTTGGAGCAGGGAGGTGGACATGAAGTCCCGCCTCTATGGGAGGCCATGGCAATTGATAGCTACCAGGAAAGTCAATTTTATTTAAGAGTATTACCACACTCCAGTGGAAGTTCACACTATTGTGAACATAGGACCAGCACAAATTGGACCTGATGAGTAAAAATTAAAGAGAGTAAAAGAAATTTTGGTAGGCAGAAAAGGAGGTGGCATGTGGAAAAGCTGGAAGAAAGGTCAAGATTTGGTATAAAAAATTCTTGTGGGTGTAATTTTTTAAAATCTCCCCAAAAGAAATCTCCAAGGAAGCTATGACTAATACATTCATATTTTTCCAACCAATAACCTGCTGTCCCAATACACAATATACTTGTGATAATCACATTGTAGATTCACGGAAAGTTGAGACTCTGGAGTCAGACTCAGCTTTTTTGTTCTTCAGCCACCAATGCTCCCCACCAACTTCAGATTTCTTTCGTTTCATTTTTTGCATATTTGTTTTTAATTTTATTCTTCTCTCATCTTGACACTCCTGATGGCTGCTGCCATGTTGTTATTCATGCTCCTATGGAGTTCTATCTCTGAAATATGGGCTATGTTTGAAGTAGAGAGATGCCATCATTGATGTTAGCCTACAGTCTCCATTTAAAGGCTCTGTGTTATATTCTTTCGCTGTTACAATCCTCATTTGGAGAAAGTCAACCGTACATAATGTGAAGAGCCTACTGAAATCATTGTGGCAAAGGACTAACTTGGCTACCAAAGGCAACCAGTATATGACATCTGACAAAATTCAACTGAGTTTGAAAGTGATTCCTCCCAATGGAGCTTTAGATCACTTCTTTCCTGGCTAACAGTTTAACTACAGCCTAGTGATTGATCACCAAGCAAAGCTACTATTGAATTTCTGATAACCACAGATAAACATGTATGTGTTACTTTTCCACCAGTAAGTCACTGAACATTTTTTCTCCTGATAACTAACATAGAATTTAGTAATGAGAGTGTGATGTTGTTTTAATAGGCGTATAAATGGTAAGTATGACTTCACAATCAAGAAGGGAATGGACTTAAGGTGATGACTAACATTTAAAGGCACCTTTATAGACACTGTATAGTTTTTGAATGGATAAAAATCCACTCAGTAAGTAATAAGAAATTCCAATAAATTGACTGAAGCTGGCAGTAAAACTCAGAATATAAAAATTTCATACAACTAGGTATAATACCAAAAGTCAAAATATTCTTAGAAAATTTCATCAAATCAAAACATCACAGCAGGCCATAGATAAATAAGTCTACCTTGTTCAATATTAGCTTTTTATCATGAATTGTTTTCTAATATATGTAAAGGAGAAGTTTCATCATATTTTTCTAAAACTGAGGAACTTCTCATTTAATCCCAGTCCTAGTCCTGGAGTCCTGGAGTGTTTTGGCCTCTGTACGATCTAATCTTCAGGATGCCAGCTCAGATCTAGAAGACTTCAGCCTCAGCCTCCATACAATCTTGTCTTAAGACTCTGAGACTTATTGCTGACTGAGCCACTCTGACTAGCTCCTTCTGAACTCAGAGTTGTGTTAAACTCGACTGACTCTTCTGGTTCAACTCAACTCACTGTTCTGTCTCAATCTCTTCTCCAAGCTGACTGGTTCAAACTGATCTTCTGAGCCAGCTGACTGTTTCTGACTAGACTCTTCTGACCTTGGCAGATTCTGCCTGAATCCCCACTGCCTCAGGCTGAACTGCTTCAAACAGATTCACTCTTCCTACCTGTTAATGAGTTCTGTCAAGCTGCCTCTGTGTCTCTGCCTCATACTCTTCAGACTGCTTCTGTGTCTCTGTGAGTTCTCACTGACCCATATCTCCTGAGTCAGCCTCTTTATTTCTCTGGTTTATCCTCAGACTGCCTCAGTCTGACTGCTGCATTGTCTTTGTGTCTTGTCCTCTGATTCTTTGAGCTGGGAGCCTGCTTTTCTATCCTGAGAGTTATTCTTATCCTCACTCTGACTCACTCTTCCTCTGATTTGTTACTTTACCTGCCCTTCACTATGATTCATCTTAGATATCACTTCCTGCCTGACTATTTCTGAGCTCTGCTTCCCGTCTCAAACAAGGCATAACAAAATGGAATAAGACTGGACATGATCCCCTACATAAAGGCTGGATGAGGCAACCCAGGAGGAGGAAAAGGGTCCCAAGAGCAAATAATAGGGTAAAAGACTCCCCCAACTACACACACACACACACACACACACACACACACACACACACACACCAACTCGTAGGAGTTTTACAAAAACAGAAAATCATAAGATATATGAGGGGAATTGTGTGGGTTCTGTGTCTGCTGCTTCAATCTCTGTGAGACCTTAAGAGTGCTGGTCAGTTGACCCCATGGGGATTGTTCTCCTGGTGTCCTTGGCCCTTCTGTTCCCCCCAATTCCTCTTCCCCTTCTTCTGCAGGGTTCCCGAGCTCTGCAGGGTGTTTGGCCCTGGGTCTCTGTTTCTGCTCACATCAGCTACTGGAAGAAGCCTCGCTAATGAAGATTTGGCTAGGCACTTATCTATGAGCAGAGCAGAATATTATTAAAAATCATCTCCAAGCTATACAGTCTAGTTTCCCAGCCAGCCCTGCTGTGTCAGGCATGGGTTCCCTCCCTCAGCATAGGATTCTACCTTTCCATTCTCCCAGTGGATCCTGCTAGCAGGATAAGCCATAGATTGAAGGTTTTGTGGCTGGGATGGTGTCCCAGTCCCACTACTGGAAGCCTTACAAGAGATGGCCTGTTCAGGTTCCCTATCCCCCTTATTAAGGATCCTTACTGACATACCTTAAAGGTTACTTGATTTGGGGGAGAAATATTTCAGTTCCTTCATTAATACAACAGGTAGTTAGGTAAATTTACTTTAGAAGTAAGTTTTTAAAGATTCATTTCTTTATTTTCATGTGTATGGGTCTTTTGCCTACATGTATTATGTGAACCACATGTGTGCCTAGTGCCTGCAGAGGTCAGAAGAAGATGCTAGGTTCCCTGAAACTGGAGTTATAGATGGTTGGGAGCTACAATGTGAGTGTTGGAAATCAAATTCTGGGTCTCTGCAAATGCAATAATTGCTCTTAACCACTGAGTCAAGCCCCCAGCACCCCTAGAAGCAATTTCTACAGCAGGACAAACTTTGGTAATTAAAAAAAAAAAATACTCAGCTAGATTCCTTGTAGTATTTTCCAAAAGAATATTTCAAAGTAGCCCTTTCCTTCATTCTGTTCTAAATAGTAAAGATGGTGAGAATTATTTCTCAAATCCCAGAATTGGTGACCTATTGGCTCTAGGAGTAGGAATTATGTGCCTGGAGAAGGAAGGTTCAAGACAAGAGAATCTTATCTTGCCTGAACTGCTTTCAAAGATGTTTTTATCCTGAAAATGTAAATTATGCATGAGAAAGAAGGAGATGCTATAATCTTTAAGCAGTGGTCTGATGTTTCTTGTTATTTCCTTGTTATAAAATGATGCTAAGTAAGTGATCCTAAATATGTTTTACCTGATGATATAAAATAAGGCTGATGTCTCAATGTGAACCCTTCATCTTGGTGTTGTGGACCTGAAAAGAGAAGAGGTATGTAGAGCTAAACAAACAAAGCAGGTATTCTTCATTCTTGCTCAGGCAACAAAGAAATTAACTGTAATATTCAAATCCACTTTAAGTTCTTTGTCTCAATTAACTATAATACTTTAGCTTTAAAAATACATGTTCATTAAACATCTCTACCACTGATATTTTTTTTTAATTTATTTCTTTTTATGTTTGAATCTGGGTCTCACTATGCTTCCCAGGCTGGTCTCTCACCTCAGCCTCTCAAATAACTGGGACTTCAGGCATGTACCACCACATCTAGCTTGTTCATGTTAATAACAGAAGATGTGCAAGTTAATGAATGCTACAGTTATTTTTAACATACCAAACTTAGAATGCTTTCTTCCTATAGGAGACATGATGCCATCCTTTCAAAAGAAACAAACACAAACATTATGACCAAATGTGAACTATTATCCTGTAAATTGCACACTTGGTCACCAGATAGTAGTGCTATTCGGAGAGGTGGTGGAAGCTTCCAGAGATAGGGGCCAAGCTGGAGGTTATATCTGGCGCCCAGTGCCTTTGTCTCTCTCTGCTTTCTGTTCAACATGGGAGTCACTCCACCATACCATTCCCACCATGACTGACAGAAACCTCTGAAACCATGAACCAAGTAAATCTTCTACCCTTTAAAGTTGCTTATGTGAGGCATTTTGTCATAACAATGGAAAGCTAACACATGATCATTACAATCAGTAATAAAGATTATCAACTCCTTCTGCCATATAAGCTCGCTCTTGGGAATTTATGTCCCACTTAACTTTCAATATTAACCAAAATATTTTCAGAGAGACCATAGTGTAATGTATAGAACAATGATAAAGAGTAATACTGGAAAAGTCTTAAATTACTTGGGAAAATGTATATTAGATGTGGTGATATTATGATATGTAACCCTTGAAAAATATTCAAAATCTCCAAATATGTGGAAAACATGGATTAAACAAATAATCAGGTAATGAAGGAATAAGCATGCAATTCCATAACACACACACATATGTAAGTCCAAAGCTAAGAAGTTATATTCAAACATAAGACAATTTTTATGGCCATAAAATCATACACATTTTTCATTTTCTCACACAAAAAAAACTTTAGTCATGCACATTTTAAACAAGCAATCACATTAAAGCCAAAGGGAAAAATATAAGGTTGACTTTTAGATATCAGCTAGTGTATCTTTGTGTGAACTTCCTCATAGTCACTAATAATTTTTCACATAAGCTTTGTATTTATTCTATTTCTCACATTTTAGATATCTGATGAGATGAATAGCTGTATTCATGCATCTCTGTGATGTGGGATATTGATATAGCTCTGTTGATCTAGGTCCTTTAAGAGGCAGATTTCAAAATGAAGAGGTAAGTGTTTTATTAATAGAAATGCCTGCATAGAAGGAAATAGAAGGGAATAGGGAAACGTCAGAGAAGCCAACAGATCATGATGAAAGCCGAGTGGGACAGATTGTTTTAAAGAGATCTAGATTATATCATCATCTAAGAAAGATGAGACAAAACCCTGGGCAAGCCTTTGACAAGCTGACTGACAAAGAACTCCTAGTGTCTTCCAGGTACCTTGTAACTCTGAAACACTCAGTCTAGCAGGGATCAGACAAGGAATAGGGCCACCAGGCCATCATGGTACTAAAGCTTAGAATGCAGTTAGGAGGCCCTTGTCAATGGTCTTCTTCTCATATAAGGTCTGCCATGCCTATCCTCTAAGAAATCACGGTGTGAGTTATGCTTAGAATAATAAATGGCCCACATTGGTTCATATGTTTAAACAGTTGGTTTACAGTTCTGAGTTGGTCTTGATATATAATGTAGCTGGGGAAAGCAAGTCACAGAGGAGAGGCCTTAAGAGCCCAACTCTGTTTCCTTATTGTATATACAATTTAACCAGCCACCTCCTTGCAGCTGTCTTCTCAAATTCCTGCACCCATGCCCTCCTGCCATGATAGACAATTTTCACTTCAACTCTTGGGTAAAATAATCCCCTTCCCCCTTAAATTTTTCTCATCAAATATTTTATCCCAAAGACAAAAGTGACTAATATAATGCTCTATTCTGATACATGGGGATTTATCTGTACAATGCATGAATGCCTGTCATGAATATCATAACTGTCTCATAATCATTAAAATGTAATGAAGTCAATAATTGAAAGTCCAAAGTAAATATCATTTGGAATAATTTCTAGACGTATGACTTTTTTCTGATCTACTACTTTAATCAGTCATTGTTATATTATAATTGGTTAGCAGATGCTAGGTGCCTTTACTAGGTTACATATTACACCAAGTGTCTGCTTGGAACCCTATTAGTGATAGAGTTGCAACTGTATGTTGTAAAATTAGTGACCCAAAATGCAAGTCACATATTTAGCCTATAAAGTCTCCTAAAGACCTGGACAATGGAAACATGGGACATGTAGTCCAATATTTAGCTGCTGGATCTATACTCAATTGTTGAATGATTTCAGAGAAGGAATTATGCTAAATTCTTTCTCAGCATTCAAAGAAACCTGGGGAAAATTATCTACACTTGAAATAATGAAGTTCTCTTCATTTTTATTAGAAGATTCATGGGATAATACATTTAAACTGTGTAGAACTATGATTAATATGTACTGGAAGTCAATGTATATTAATTTCTTTATCCTAGACACATGTGTGCACACACACACACATGAGAAAAGTGTGATTCTTACTCACTTATTCCAGGTTAAATTTAAACTCCTTGGAGTAATCTTGTTGTAGCCTGTATCTTGAATGCCTCACAGAGATTTATGTATTAAAGTCCTAATTAACTAATAGGTACTATTGGAATATCACAACATCTTTAAGAGGTAGGGCATAGTGGGAATTTCTGTTGGGGGGATCCTAGTTGGTCCAGTTTTGCAATGGGATTGCAAAACTGCATTTCTTGGCTGGGCAGAAGTGTCACAGGCTTTTAATCCCAGCATTTGGGAGGCAGAGGCAGGTGGATCTCTGTAGAGTCTGAGGCCAGCCTGGTCTACAGCCAGTTACAACAGAGAACCCCTACCTTGAAAAAAAACAAAACAAAACTGTGTTTCTTGCTTCCTGGATAATATGATGAGCAAATTTGCTCTGTCATTTGCTCTCATTATGACGTGCTGCCCTTCCTATAGGCCAAAGATAGAGTTTCAATGAACCATGGAAGGGTACTCCAATATAAGAAAAGAAACAAAAGACAACAACACTTTTTTTCAGTTTGTTACCTGATCATGATAGAAAGCTGAATAACCATTCCTTTGAACTCTTGGATCTTCAAAATCCACATGAGTCATGTTTGGCCAGGTGAAACGGGACTCAGGAATTCATATGGACCTATCTCTCATTTCCCTGAGACTTTATAGTAGTTCTTAACAATATATGATTTGTAGTAAAAGTATATGCTTACCTTACCACCACCTACCATGCTTTATCTTCCTTGGCACCTGGTAAGATACATGTTTTATCTCTGGTAAATTCTAGATTAATTTTAATTAGTAAAAATTTATTCCACACACAGAATATGACCCTATTTGCATGCCATGGAGCTTCATGCTCTGATGGAATTATAAAAATAACAGATACCAATGATTAGTACAGAGGCATACTTATGGACAGGACAATCAAAATTGATTTCTGAGACTACTCTGCAAATTGAACTGCTATAATATATTTAGAAAAGAATATAAAGAAATAATTACAAACATCCACGTCATCATATGAGTTCAGTGGAACTATGTATGCACATATATATGACGATGTATGTGTGAAAACTATCAGTGTAATGAAACTATCTCAGACTAAGGTTTTATTCAAGACCCAGTAAAAACTTTACTTCAGCCTTTAAGTATATTAAAATACATCAGCACTCACCCATAAACACCTAGGTTGCAGCAGGATCATAAACACAACGCACTGTGAAACTCTAGCATTAGTTTAAGTGTGACTAAGTCCAATGGAAACTAACTAGAAGCTCTAGTCACTTAGAATATGCTACCCAAGATAAACTATATAAATAGCAGAAAATAACTGACATAACAGAATAAAATTTCACTGGCAAAGATCTCCTAGTCAGTAAATACCTGTTGAAATAGATCGATGGCAAGATAGGACACGGCACAGTGTGACACAACGCTTTGCTTCAGGTGTCTGTTCCAAGGGTCCTAAAGCAGAGAGAGGATGGGGAATTGGAGACAAAGCCCTGAGTTTCCTGATATACCTTACATAGCTTGTTCTTATCAAGAAGAATCTGATTCTGTCACTCAGAGAAGGCAACACGGAGGCAGAGAAAAGAGAGGACTCATCTGCAGAGCAGGGTACAGTGACCGCTTTGGAGAGGGCAGGGAGGAAGCATGGAGGGTTTGAATAAGTAGCTGGGAGAAAGGGTAATCCACGGAGGAAAAGATCTTGTCAGGAGAGGCTGGAGCTGCGTTCTGGGAGAATCTACAGACTTCTAGTAAAGAGAATATTATAGTCGCTGATAAAAACACTGTAAGATGTTTTAAGGGCAAGATGTTATGTAGACACAAATTGACACAATATAAAAATCCACATCTAACATATCCTGGGGATCTGTCTTTGTCTAAGCAGCAATCTTTTCTCTGCCTTACTCATTTTCCTTCAGAATCGGTATCCCTTGCCTTATAATATCCAGAAGAGAGCAGCCCACAATATTGAATACTCCTGCAGGCCAACTGTCTCTTCTCAAACTGTCTCAGCTAGCAAAGTGGAGAAGAAGCCATAAATGGAGGGAGTTGTTTTACAAGGATGGGTGCTCCGGAGTGAAGCAAAATAGAGCACAGTCCTTCCTTTGGCCATTCCGTTTCGCTTTCCACAGGGGCAACGATTTTCTTATCACTTATCCCAACTGACAAGTACAAGCACTTTGGGCCCTAAATGAATGTGAACATTGTCAAAAGGAATTGGGCTAACAGGAGGCAACTGCAGCTCCGTTTCCGTTACATTCGGTCGGGGCCACGTTGGCGGTGTGGCAGGGAGGCTGGTGGGCAGACACCCCCGCAGACGGGTCCTCACATACTGTATGCATCATGACTAACCATAAAAACAGTCAGAATAAATCAGCTGTGCCGCCGAGAGGCCCCTTGGAGCCTTCACATTCAATCTCCGTCTGGCTGACATTTGCTGGTTGTAGACAGTGGCTCAATGAAGCAGAGGTTCGGAATTCAACCACAAGTCCCCAACCTGCAGCGACTCACGAGGTGGCCCAGCGGCCGCCGGTTTGAGAGGTTTTGCTTATTTGAGGAAGTTCGTGGTAAACGGGACTTTATTTACAGATGGGTAAAGGTTTCATTTTTAAAGAATGTGTGTATCCGTGAATGCCTTCTGACCTCTTGAACCGTAGGTAGAGAGGTCTTGAAAGCCCAAGAGAAAATTCCACTCAGGAATTTCACTACAAACACCAATTTAGTAAACGAGCTAATCCACCTTGATGGTGTGTTGTCACTGAGAGTTGCAAGGGGAAAAAAAAAAAAAAAAGAGTGCACATAAATACAACTTTAAAAATTAGAGGTCTCACAATTTAGCAGCTTAAGTTTGCTTCAAAGGACTGCGGGAAAGACAATAGTTGGTTACGAGTGACAGGTAGGAATTTGCTGTTCCTCCATCCCGCTCAGGCACCGGTCTGAGGGCAGCCTGAGCTTTCCAACTTGTTTCAAACTGAAGTATTATGAAAAGGTAAATTATGTTTTGTATTCATGACTGAAAGCATTTTACTTTAAAGCCGGCATGGCTGACGCTGTCAAGGTAGAGATTCAAGTTTTATGTACAATGCCTGCAGCCCAGCCGATCTGAGTGAAGCAACATGACAGCTTGTAATAAGTAATTTTTATACAGTTACATTTATCACTCAAGTAGGCTTGGCAATATTAAACAAAAACCTTAAAATACTACCGAAGAGGAGGACAGCAGCTGGAGGCCATGGAGGCATTTCCCCTGCTCTGTACTAGCTAGCCTTGACGCAGAATTAGACCTTTTTTTTTTCTGCTACTGCTGCATTTTCCTGTTAATGGAGCACTTTTTAAGATATGCGTCCAAATGCTTTCCTACTGTTAATATATCACTAAGAGGTCAAGAATGGAATGACCCCATTTGGCCCAAAGGATGTTATTTCAGGCTTTAATGAATTAGATATTGCTACCATTTTCAGGTGAAAATCAATTGCCTCAATTAACAAATTTCCACCAATCCAAATATTTACAAAATGGAAGGCCTCGAGTCTGCAATTTTTGCAGCATTTATACCTTTGTTTCCCCTAAAGCTCCTCTCTCTGCGGCCTTCATTAGCATTTCATTTTTGCCAAAGCCAAGGTGGCCAGCAGCTACGTCTCTGTAATGGGAGAGGCTCTCCTGCGTTCTGAAGTTAATAATTTGGATATCCTTTCTCCAATATTTTTTAACCAAACAGGATTTTACTTTCATCATTTATTTAAATGCATTTAAATTGGGAGGTGTTGAAAGGAATCCAATTCTTTTCTCCAGGAAACCTGAACAAAGAAAGTACCATCTAAAAGATGTATACTACTCAAGAGTTCAAAAGCAACTTCACTCATTTTCACTGGTTTAATATTCCTGGTTTCTTTATTAGGTCCGTGCCACCTGTTAGACGAGAAAGCTAAGGCACAATGGCTTAATAAATTATTGGAAGGTTACATATGTAGGATCAGGATATGAACTCAGGTTGCCTAACTGTAGAACTTGACTCTTAGCCATGACACTAAAGCTGTTTTTCAAAGCAAACTTCAAAGAGAAAGAGATTCGCATAAAATAAACTGATTATTCCTTTCAAATGAATTGGATACTGGAACCTCATCAGGAGAAACTATTGTGCAAATATGCACACACCTATTAGAAAACATCAGAGCCTTCTGTGAGCATTTATTCATGCTTCCCATGTCTTTAAGAAGGAGATATGTTAGCTATGTGTTATCTATAAACAGGACAAATAGAAAAATCAGACAAATTAATTTTCAACAAAACTCTAGATGAAGCAAATTCAATTAAGTTAGTATACTGTCATTTGGACTGTGAAGCCAGGAAGTTATTTATTTAACCTATACACTAGACAGTTCTGTTATTTTCCTAGGAAGGTTCTCAATTGCCTCACACCACAAATGTACTGGATGCTCATTCAGGGACAAGAACTTGCTAATCCTGTGAGATGTAGTCACCAAAATCAAGTATTGTTCATCTCCAACGTTTGACCCGGTTTGTTTCAGCTACTGTGCTAGGAAACGAGGACACGCATATAAGAGAGATATAGTTCCTGTATTAAGAAACTTACATTTTTGGGACAAGAAAAATGATTCAGTGGGTAAAGGGCACTTGTTATCAAGCCTGAGGATGAAAGTTCAATCTCTGAGAGCCACATGAAGGAGATAAGATTGCTGCAAACTGTAATCTGTCCTCCACATTGGTACTATGGTATGCACAGACACACACAAAAATAATAACAACGGGTAACAATTGAAAGAAATCTTTTTTTACAAGTAAGTTACAGACAGATGATCAATATATAAATGAGATAGATAGATAGGAGGATAGATAGATAGATAGATAGACAGATAGATAGATAGATTGATAGAAGGATAGGAGGATAGATAGATAAATAGGAGGATAGATAGACAGATAGATAGGAGGATAGATGATAGATAGATAGATGATAGATAGATAGATAGGAGGATAGATAGGAGGATTGATAGATAGATAGATAGATAGATAGATAGATAGATAGATAGATTGATAGATAGATAGATAGATAGATAGATAGATAGATAGATAGGAGGATAGATAGATAGGAGGATAGATATATAAGCAACATTAGTATTCACGTTGTCAGGTATATGCATCAAATAAAGAAACATAAAGGTAGAGTTTGAGGATAAATTACCATTTATCCTTCTACTAGGAAAGAATCAATCACTCACAACAACTGCATAATAATAAATATATTTTCATTTAGCTCATTTAAGTATGAAAATGGAAGCTATTATAGTCTACATGTTTGCATCCCTTTAAAATTCAAATGTTGAAGTGCTGAAGCCCCACAGTGATGGGATGAAGGGGTAGAGCTCGCCATTAACAAGATTATTGATCCTGTGGAAGGGAATTCATTGCACTTGCTTGTCACTATCGCCATTTGAGAAGACTGCATGAAGTGGCTGCTCTGAGCAGCAAGAGATGGAGCTTCAGTGTATACCATATCTGCCATCCTGGGCTACCCAATCTCCAGAATATAAATTTTTATATAAATGTTTCACTATTCAAAATCCCTCTAATCTGTCATATTTTATTTCAGTGGCTCCTGAAGATGATGCATACATTAGCTTTAACTCTTAGCAACCCCAAAATATAAATTTCATAGCCATCTAGTAGAGCATATATCTATTGTTTTTAGGCTACTAACGACATGTACCAGCTACATAGAAAGAAACCCAAACAAAGACTGCTGAAATCTCTGAATAAAGCTAGAATGGCCACTATTCTATGAGCAGGGAAACTGAGTCATGAGATTCAAGACTCTGTTCTTATTCTACCTAAAATGGAGAGCAGCTGTCCTGACTTTTGTGAGGCTAAGAATGAAATTCATCCAACAGACTGTATATTTAACATTACCACCCAGCTCAGACTCATTCGAACATTGAATATAACCCAGTATCTGTATAGCTATGGTTATCATACAAGCATAACTTTGAACCCCTGTAAATTTTCAGCAATGTGGACTGACATGTTTGGTTTTTAATTGGTGAGTGCTGCTACTGTGACCTACTGCACAGTAGCCAGAACAATTGTTAAAGAACCTGCAATGCATATGATAACACTTACAGAAAAAGAAAAATCAGGCTCAAAATGTTGATGGTGCCAAAGCTGAGACATTTCTCTATACACAAGACAGCTCTGGAAATAATTTAGATTCTTACCACCTCCAAATACAAACATAAATAAACCCTAAGGAACCAATATGGACTTCAGCTCAAAGAGTATCAAGTGGCATCTTGTGGACCGCCAGGGAGAGTTGCTAGAAGGTGGTCAGAGAGCAGGAAATGGTTTCTAATTGGTAGTGTCCTCACAGGATGCAACTGCAGAAGACAATTTCCTGCCCCTTTATTTGATGGGAAGATTAATCTGTTACTGAATTCCAGATGAAAAAGATTTTGAAAAGTTTCAAATAGCAGGAGTGTAGCCGTAGAGAAGGCAATTATGTGCAATTTGTACAGTGTTTGACAATCAAAATGTAAATATAATGAGTTTATTGCAGTAAATGCATACAGTGTGTGTTTACCTCAAAGAATATCTGACTATAGAAATTCTAATGGTTTCTGATAGTTGACAAGAATTATCTTTTTGTATTTACACTTTTTTTTTTCAGAGCTGTGAGATGTAAAGGTAAAATAAGAGAGTTTGACTTCTAGGGAATGATTATCTATGGTGTTTCTTTAACTCTGATAAGGAGCAATATAGGTATGGGGCTTTGAAGAGATGGCTACTGATAACTGCAGTGTTCTAGGGAGGTTTATCTGTACAGAAACAATTAACTTTTTGCCTCCATAGTGTTCTAAACACATCTAAAACGTGATCAGCTCTGCAATAAGCATCTTCTCCTTCTCATATAATAATGTATGTACTTATTGTAGCAATCAATTTCTATCTTCTTCCCTTGCCTCAAAGACAGCAAAAAAAAAAAAAATCCCAATTCCCACTGGAAAACTAAAACCCAGCTTTTGTCATTGGTTATTTGTAAAGTAGCTCACTGTTTAACAGACAGTAGGCATTCAACGAATAAAATTTTCAGCCCACACTTCCCTTTCTCCATCATTTACAGAGGTTTCTTCTTTCTCCTTTATTGCTGAAATTTCCAGAGCCAGAGTAAAAGACTGTGATACTCATTTAATGGGATAGCCACAATCAATATGTTTTGATTCAACACCAACCTCCTGACAAGCTACCAGATAATTGTGGTTTTGCAATAAGATACAATAGAAAATTCAGGCTGCCGTGAAATACTAGGTTTGTTGCTGACTTCGAAAGCTCAACGGTTACCTGCCCCCACATCAAACTGAAATACACAGGGCAATTCTGCCCACTCCCAATACAATAGTTCCCTTCCACTCTTGTCTATTAGCATCTTT
The DNA here is from genome assembly GCA_026225945.1 of Cricetomys ansorgei. NCBI lineage: Eukaryota > Metazoa > Chordata > Mammalia > Rodentia > Nesomyidae > Cricetomys > Cricetomys ansorgei. Next base: position 6,970,322 of record JAMJFZ010003581.1, on the reverse strand, counting down.
ACCGTAGACTCTGCCACTAGGCACGGAAGATGGACAAGTTCTTCCATCCACCTAGCTGACAACACCTGGCCATTGAAAGAATATGCAGAAGATACTTGAAATGACTGGCATCCCAGGCTCGTGGCTGTTCATCTGATGATGGTTCATCCCTTCGCTACCTGAACTGTAAGTATTCAGCTTACATCATATATGTGGTGATGACTAGGAGCTGCCTAAACCACCTGACAGTCTGACTTTACTCTAGTTACCACCCCATCTCCCTTCATTTCAGCAAAAGTCTAACAGAAAGAGCCTTAGATAGTTGATTTTGCTTTGGATACTGAAGTGGGTCATAGAATTGTGGTCATATTAAACATGATGTACACATTAATGTCAATTTTAGAAAATATACCGTCATATTGTCAAAGGTTTTGGAAGAGGAACCCTTATAAACTGTTAAAGATGTGAAAATGAGTCACCTAGCCTAATTCCCCAGAATCAGTTTCCAACGTTGTAGTCCTTTTCCCTTCTGAACAGACCAGCTTCTAGAAAACATTTGGTCAGCACTTACAAAGAGAAAGCCAATATCTTGGTCCAATGCTACAACCAGTCTAAAAAACAATTGGGTATCACAGAAATTTTATTTGCTCTTCTGTACCTTATAGCAAAACTTGTTCATGAGCAAAGTGAAATCTGCAGAAGGTCATTTGTTTGAAGAATTGTAAAGCAATCCAAAAACCTGTCAACAGCAAGCTGATGAAGTAGACTATAGTATTCCATAGAATGCAATAGACTATTATATGGCTATAAAAAATGGAGAAAGCCTTTTATCCATATGGAAAGAATTTCAGATGTCCAGGATATACATACTATTAAGAGAAAAATAAGATACTGATGAAGAATGTCATAAAAGGTACTTTTGTGCTTGCTTTTATATGTAAGAAATACATACAAAAATCTAATATAAACGTTAATTGAGGCAAGCAGAGAGGACAAAATCTGATCCACAAACCAAGCTTCTCCAAGTAATGCATACTTAACCATAACACCTTAAATTAGTCCATATGCATGTAATACTTGGTTAGAAGTATGTGCACTTACTGAAGAATGAAAAATATAAAAATAAATTCCATAGGGAAAATCAAAATACCATTTGTTTTGAAAAATTGTTTGCCAAAGTGCTTTTTAATTTTGGTATTATTATTAATTATATTGATATTGTTATTATTATTATTATTATTATTATTATTATTATTGATTGCCTTTGGTGTTTTCTTTGTTTCCTTTATTGGTTTTGATTCCGCTACTATTCTTTAAAATGTTAGTCATGTGTTCTACTATCCAAAGCTAGTCTCGTTGAAAAATTCATTCAGGGAAATGCTCAGGATTATCAAATTCTCACAATGTATTTCCAATGTCCAAAAGAATATCTTTCTTAATCGTCTTTGCTTCACAGTTACTGTACCCAGACATTCAGATTTGTAAGATGACCAACCCACTTCTTTTCCTCCACAAGCTTAGCTCTTACACACTACTCCAAAAGATAATGGGGAACTCATCTGAAAAAAAAATATTGGCTTACAGTTCTTTCCTTGTAGTATATAAACTCATATTTAATGCTTTCTTTTGTGTCCCCTTGTAGCTTTATCCTGACATATGTGGAATCTTTGAGGAATAAGCAGAACCAGGCTTGAAATCCATTGCATGCTTATGACATTGGATTTGAACCTGATTCTTTGATGGTTTGAGAAGAATTTGGAGTTTCTTCACCTTATATTGGGCTAATAGCAGTGTGAATTTCAGGTGACAGTTATAGAGACCATGCAGGTAGAGATTACTGAGGTGCCAGCGTACAAGAAACACTTGATCACTGTTAGCTTGACCTACACTGTACATATTCTTTTTGCCCAGGAACTCTTAACTAGTAATAAAATACCCAGAATTGGGACCCATTTTTTAGTACAACTGCTGCATCTTCTATTTCTAAAGTAACCATTGTATGGGAACTCGTCCAATTAGGTTTTATTCATTTTTAATCCTGTCCCTACCCACCATTGTTGTGTCTGTGCTTCTCACCTCCCTTGATGCTCTGGACTGCTAGGTCTTCCCTAGAAAAACTACTTGCTATCCATATCAAAGAGAAGCTTGGGGTCACCTAAGAGAGATCTGTCTATCAGGAAAACTGTAGGGAATGTAGTAAAAAGGCTTCCAGTGAGTACAAAACACCTAGATGATATGCAATGTAGTTCTAGATGAAGCTAGAGATGTCATAGCTCTACCATGGTAGTTTAAGATGATATAGCAGCTTGAAAGATCAAGCTGAAGTTCAGGTGTAGTAGTATGCTGATGTGGGTGCTATCAGCAAAGGGAGACAAGACTCAAACCCTGCCAGACCTCAACAAAGGGAACCACCATCCCGGCCGGCTCCTAACTGGACAGTGGAATCCTGAACATCTGAGCATCAGTATTGATTTGTGATTGATTGTGATCAGTATTTGACTTCAGGTATAGATCATAAGCAATCAAACAACTCCCACAGAAATCCAACACCTTCAAACAATACTAAACGCCTTAGACCTAGGCTAGCCCCTCACCCAACAGTGCATAAACTTAAACATAACTTCTGTGCATAGCTAAACATAAACTTCTGCAACATTCAGGACATCTGCCTGAAGGAGATAGAATTCTATTGTGGAGAGTTTTACACCATTCTGAGCTAACTTTGAAGCACTAAGGCAGTGATTTTCAATCAAGAATACCTCCCTTCTGCTCTCCTGCATTTCTATCATCTGTACCAACCCCTCCCAATGCCCCAACATCCCTCAACATCACAAACAAAGGTATGTAATCATGAAATGGCCACCAAGTTTGTTGGTGTTGGTGGTGATAGTGGTGGGTTTTGTTTTGTTTGGGTTTATTTTGATTTGGTTTGGCTTGGTTTTGGTTTTTCAAGACAGCATTTCTCTGTTGTAACTCTGACTGTCCTAGAACTCACTCTGTAGACCAGGCTGGCCTCGAACTCACAGACACGTGCCAGCCTCTGCCTCCTGAGTGCTGGGATTAAAGATGTGGATCACCATCACCCAGCATCACCAAGTTCTTAAGACAGTATGAGAAATAATTTGAGGATATCTTCTTTTGCAAGCCAAGCAGGCACCTGGCAAGTTTGTCCTAAGGCTAAAACAGCAGTCAAGAACAGCCAGAGAGGAACTGCATCTACCAATTGCAATACAGTTACTTCAATGAAACAATCAAATTAGCTTAGTTATGGTGAAATCTAATTGGTATTGTGACAGCTAAGCCTTAAACATCTCTTCAATCAGTCATAGAAACCAGGACTCAGTATTCCCAGTGGTTCAATTTCTAAAGCCTAATTGTTTGCTGTAAACCATAAAAGAATGTGGACCAGTGATAAATTCTCATTCCTGGTTCAGCACCAACTACATGCCTAACTAGGTAAAATTCTTGGTGTTTGTCTTTCTAATTTAAAATAATAATAATAATAATAATAACATGTTAAGACATTAAGAGCGCAGTCATTACGATAATTAAGATAATAGCAAAGCAACCGATTCTCCTCCTGCTTTGAGGAGCAGCTATACATCAGCCACTGCTTCATCACCCTGTAGGCACCTAATAAACTTGGCCACATCAGATTTAGTTATCCTATCCCAATTTCTGCTTTAAGAGTAGACAAAAAAAATCAGGTCCAATAATAAGTACAAGTGCTAGGCAAGAAATCAATGTTTGCTAATGCTTTCAGACCTTGATGGCAAACTGCCTGGGGAAGAACATTTTTAAATAATTATGCTTGCATTCTGTTCACATAAATTAATGCAGTTTTCAATGTGGTGAAGTATAGCTTGGCCTCAATTTTTTTGTTGTTGTTGTTGTTAAATTCTACCTTGAGAAAAAGAATGTCAAGTGTGTATAGGATATTGTTGTTATTACTACATCTTTTGTCTTTTTGCAAAATAGACTTTGGGAATTTCTTTCTTCTGGGAAACAAAAAGAAATACATATAATTGAAGAGTAGTTGACAGCTTATGTACCTTCCCCTATAGACAAGGGAAATTTAGCCAATTGCAATTGACATCTCTGAAAACAGAGACAGACAACATAATGAAAGCACAGAGAGATGTGGGCCAACAACTGTTAGGCTGAGCTCAGCCAACTCTCCAATGATATTTTGTAAGAACCGAGTCTTACTACATGCCAATGAAAGTTCCATTTCAAATAGTTTGTTTAACTTCATGTGCAAATTATGAAAACACACCAATTTCCAAACTATTGAGACGAATTCTGGACCCTGTGTTGTTTAAAGTGACTGGAGCTCAGAAACATCTCTTTTCAATTAGCTCTGAACCCTCTTTCAACAGCCTTTCATAAATAGGCCAACATTAATAGCATGCTCAGCCTCAGTACTGCTCTCTAATGGAAATGCACAATGGGCCTTGCGCCATGCCTGCAGGGGCAAACATCTTCCATTTCAGACAGATCCAATGAGAAGTTTCGCCAGCTACTCTAGGGCTCTCACTTTTGGGTCTCAGGTTTAGCTCATTGCTAATCAATGCCTGTGTTTTTTAATTACATCGTGCAATCAGTAATGATTTGTCACTCATTGAACCTGGGCGATCTTCTAAACCATCACCAATGTAAACAATTGCAAAGACAAGGTAACCTTAGCTGCCAGGCCTCCACGGTAGAAGAGACATTTCCCTGATAAAAAGGGAAATGCTGAGCAAGAAAAAAGGAAAGAAAGATGAGGCACTTATATCTAAGATGCTTCAAACTTAAGAGCAGACCCTTTCACTGTCCAGAACCCTGGACTGAAAGCATGTTCACCAAAATGTTTACATAATGCTGATAATTCTCCTGTTGCACTTCTCAAAGTCCTGGTTTATACTTTCCAGTCCTGATTTAGACACTCAATGGATAGCCTAAGGACAAGTTTTAACTTTTAGAATATAGATTAAAATTTCCCTCTGGTAGATAAGGGAAATTCTCAAGTTGATTTCATATATCACTAAGTCCAGATGTGATACCGGGTTGATACAGTGGACAACGGTGTGATTTTTGCACTTGAGAAGAAAATCTTATTCTTTAATCAATGAAGCTTATAATAGTAAAATCAATAAGGATAATATAATATACTTATGAATTACACAGAAGGTGAATCTATAAGAACAAATAGTTGGCCATGTGTTTCAGCAAAACTTTTTTCTAGAAAGCCAAGTAGTAAATATTTTAAGATTGGAAAGCATGTAGCCCATTTTTCAGCCACAGAGGTCTGAGGTGATGAAGCAAAAGGAGTGGAAAGAGAGATAAAACACAAAGGAACACGTAAATGGTAAGTTCCACCATGTGTTTCAAAAAGGTAGTCAGGAAATCACAGTTTGTTCAAAATTTAAACAATCTAATAGTTAAGAAATGGCAGACCATTTGGGTCTAACATATACCTCGCCACAATGGTATAAATGCCTGTTAGTGTGAGTAGTCAGAGAGACTTCTATTAAAATATTTGCAACAACCAATTCTAGACTACAGATGTAAAAGCAATTAGAAAATTACAATGCTATGTTCATTTTGATTCTGCCCACACACAGGTTGAATCCCAGTGCCATCTCTGCTGGAAAGGAAAGGATCCTCTATTTATAAATTAATAGAATGGATAAAAGTCTAGAGAGATTCTGGTGGACTTTTTAGAAATAAACTTAATAAGTATAGATATGATTTTTTTCTGAAATAACGTGTTAATTATTCCACTTGCAAAACAGAATCGATCGTACTCTTAAAGTCCCTTTGAATGAAGAATGAGACTCCGTAGTGTCTTAAATGCATCCCTTTGGGAAGCACTGCAGGCATTTTTATTAAAGCTGGAAAGATAGTTTATGAGCTCCACTCTTCTGAAAGCTGCAGCCAGTAGTTTCAAGTACGAAGCAGAAGAGGAGTAGCATTTAAAAAGAAGAAGCCAATGTGTCATTCTCTAACTAGGAAGTGGCTATTGGTACAAAGATGACTCACACAGCTAAAACATACGCTGGGAGTCAGGATGCTGATGTGAGTTGCTTTCCTTCATACAAGTACTTATGCTTCAGTGTGCTGTGGTTGTCACTCAAAGACACGGCTCTTCCCCAATCTGCGTTAAGTCTTATACTATACTACAAAATAGCAACAACATTAATGTTAATGATATACTTTAGAGCCAGTGGTAGTGGCACATGCCGCCTTTAATCCAGCACTTGGGAGGCAGAGGTAGGCAGATGTCTGTGAGTTCGAGGCCAGCCTAATCTACAGAATGAGTTCCAGGAGTTACAACAGAGAAACCCTGTCTGGAAAAACAAAATAATAATAATAATAATAATAATAATAATAATAATAACAATGATGACAACACACTTTAGGAAATTAGTAATTCACAACATATGTCAAAATTTCTCAGCATTAAATATATTTTAGACATGTAGAAATAAATTCAATAATATATAGAGAGATCCCAAGTAAGAAAAACTAGACCATAAAAGGTGTGTCATACTTTGGTAAGAATTTTTACATGGAAAAATAATTAAGGAGGAATTCATTGAATCACGAATTACATAATAAAAATACAATAGCCTTAATGCTTTGATAAGAATAATAAAATTAAATAACACAAATTAGCTCTATATAGTAGTACGCAGCTGTAACCCCACCATTCAGGAAGCTGAAGCAGTAGGATTGTTCTGAGTTCCAAGGCCACCCTGGGCTACATAGATAGTACTAAACCAGCCATGTCTACATAGTGAGAAACTGTCTCCAAAAAGCACATATAAAAAGTTAAATAACCACTGAATCTCTAAAAACAAGCAAGCATTGTTTACATAAAAATGTTGATTTGTTTGTTTTTCTTTATTGTTGAGAATTTCGTACATGTCTATAATGAAATATCATCATTTATAACCCTGTTTTCTTCTTCTAACTCCCCTCAACACACATCAGCTAATTTCTACCTACAGCTTTAAAAAATGAAGTTGCTTTACAAAAGCATTTCAAATCAATAAAGTTCTTCCTATGAATGACAGGCACTAAATCAGTTAACCTTTTGCAGGAAGATCTTTATATGCCAAGAAAAATTTGGAATTGACTAAAGCAATATAAAATGGGTTTCACAGATACTCCTTGCTCTGTCAGCTAAATGGTCTGGAGACAATGATTCCTTGGTAGCAACAAGAACACTCTGCATTCAGTGTTGCTAACACCACCCTTCAAGAAAAAGAAGGAGGGATGCTTGGAGAAGTGCCTGATTGAAAGGCTGGGGGTGGGGCGATATGCAAATGAATCCAGAGTCCCTTGTACTGTCAGAAAGTAAAGAAGGGCTTAAATAACAAAGGCTTGGCAACCATCACAAGAACATGGATGCCAACTAAAACAGAACTTACTGCCCAAACTGGATCTATTGGAGCAACATAGTAAGTAGTGCTGTACTAGACTAGCAGAAAAATATCCACAAATCTATCTTGGTGTAAATAAACACTTGAAAAGGATTCATTAATGAGAAGAAAGGATAAAGCTCCTATAGAGTTGCATCTTAAATAATTTAAGTAAGTTAAAATTTCCCCTCCCTGGAAAGTGGGACTTACTTGTTAATTGCTCACGTAGTAACTGTAAACTGTACCTGGTAATGTCCCTCTTAGGGAAGGGGAGACGAGGGGAGCAACTGTAAGGTGAGAGGACTGATAAACACTGTTTAACCAAATGATCAAAGCCAGTATCAACAGTACTAATCCACACTGATAGAGCGTATTCTTAAGATCTGATGAAAGAGAAAGTCATCTCTTTTCTTAGTCCCCCAGTCCCCTAACCCCGTCTAATAATGAGAAAAATCCTAACTGACAGGCATGTGGCAAAAGTAGCATGTCTGACAAGTAGACCTTAAAACTATCCAAGTTCTCAAGATAAGGAAAGCACGAAAAACAAGAAAGGAAAGGAGCATGAAATGCTATATCACATATACAAGAGTTACACAGATACATGATCAAGTGTAATAAGGTAATAAGGTAATAATTGGATCCAGGAACAGACATGGTATTTGGTGAAAACATGGGAATTTAAATAACGTATAATCTTCAGTTAGTAAGAACATATCAGGGGACTGGGGAGATGATGACTCGGTGGTTAACAATACTCACTGCTCTTTGAGAGAACCCAGGTTGGATTCGCAGCAGCTAAAGGACAGCTAACAACTGTCTGTAACTCCAGTTGCAGAGGATCCGATGTCATTTTCTGACCTCCACTGGCACCAGGTGCATATAGTACACACACACACATATGCATGCACACATACACACACACACACACACACACACACACACAGTAAAATCATTCATATATATGAAACTAAAACAAATGAATCTTCTTTTTCAAGTGAAAACAATCAATGCTGGCTCATTAGTTTTGACAAATGTTTCATATTAATGTAAAAATACCAGGAATAGTAAACTGAGTACACAGATTATAGGAATTATCTGTACTATATTTCTCAAATATTTCTAAAAAACTATGCTAAAGATTTTAAATACATTAATAGTTATTGGATTACTGAGTAGAGAAGGTTTTTCTAATATATTGTTAAGAATTTGTAATGTTCTTTTCATCACATACACACACACAAAACATCTAAAAGAATAGTTTTAATTTTAAGGTCAATCTTATGAACTGGCAATGCTCAAAAGAAATGCAGAGGTCTGGTGAGTATAGGAGCAACATTCAGACTATTCAATAAAGACATGTCCTGCTGGTTAGCTGAGATCAAACATGAGAGTGTGTCTAGTCAGAACAACAGTGTACACTAAGCCCAGGCCTCTGAAGAAGGCTGCTAGTTGATCCACGAGCAGTTCCTCCTTAAGGAGGTTTCAAAACACACAGTGCTTCTTGCTTTCTGCATACTTCAAAGAAATTAATAAAATGAACTGGTTTCCACACATATTCTAATCTCTTTACTGGCATAGTCTCTCACCTGAGAGCCTTTCTGTGTTGTTCAGGAACTGTGGGCTTTGCTCCTCATTCCGCAATGAATTAGTTTTAAGAGCTAGGGCAATCTGAACATCAGTTTCTTTATCTAAAAAGCTGAAAGCTGCAAGCTCAAGGATCTCTAATTCATCTTTTTATTTTATAAATACATCTCCTTAATCTCAAGATCAGTAGAAGAGGTGCTCCAAATATTTAACAGACTGAAATCACTTATAGAAGGAACCTTGTTAAATGAGGCCAGTGAGTTCCTGTATGTATACAGGAATGTTCCTGCCTTGAATAAGTGCAATAGCTAGCTATTGCTTATGAATGTGATAAACCAATATCAAGATTGGCGATGAACAGAATTACTTTTTGTCCAATCACAGGTCTGCAATTTGTTGTGACAGCTATTTTTATGTGCAAAATGCAGGAAGACATTGGAAACTTTGTTCCTCCATGTGCCTTATTCAGTAATCTAAAGGGGGGTAGAATAGCAGATACTTAGAGCAGGATCCTGAGTGCATTCCATAGGAGCTTGGAAGCTTCTAAAAGCATAAGGACTAAAACAAATGCCTTCCAGAACTCTGATTCATTCTCCTATTGGCCAAACCATGCTCATGACAAGATTAACATGACTAGACAAAGAAATAGACCTTCCTCTGAGATTTAAGTAAATGAATACTTGTAGAAAATATTCTAATCCACTGCAATGACAAATATACCAAAGAGTTGTACTGGTCACAGGTGCCATTTTATAAATGGATATACATAATTATCATTCACATAAAAAGAAATATTTTGAGGGCAATCAGCAATGCAGGCAAAGTGATTCAGCCTAGGAATCTGCCCACCATGGCAAACCCACACCTTTTCCTCCAAGACAACTTCCTGAAATGCAATGTGTTGGAAGTTTATTTTTATTTGAGTTTAAAATACTGTTTTATGAACTATTGGGTGAGGACCTGCCTGGGTCTTGACATTTTGTATTGTCCGCCGGGATTGGGTTTATGTGGGGGATGTTAATTGTTAACAATTGGCACGTGCTATCAGTAGAATACCTGAGGAGTTTTGAATTAATGAAAACACCTGAATTCAGATGCTCAGAGCTCCCTGTCAAGGATGGCATTGACCATGACAATGGTTCCCTCTGCTGTGGTCTGGCAGAGTTTGTATCTATGATTATGTTTTCCTTGCTGAGCCACCATAGTAGCATACTACTACAATGCAGTGACTAATAATCTATGAGTTTTTGAACTATAAGCAATGTTATACCCAATAAATCTCTGCCTTATGTTCATCTTCCTGTGTTATAACTCACAGGACACTTAGAAAGCCCTCGAGAAATTAAGCAAAGCAAGCAATGTTTACATGTGCATGTATGTATATATAAATATCATTGCATATATATGAATATATATATATAAAATATCTGGCTTTATTTTTATCTTACATATTATGTGTGTATACTTTGTGTGTATGTAGTGCACATGCCCCTCCACAAGCAGGAGCCAGAGAAGAACATCTGGTATCCTGCTCTACCACTCTCCACTGTACTCCTTTGAGACAGAGTCTCTCACTGGGCTCTTCGCTAACCATTTGGTCAATATTCTCTCCAAGTGATACAGATCAAGGAACGACAAAATATTTTCATTTGGCCTGTGAGATACGAATATATTTACTTATGTTAGTAGTTAGGGACAAAAAAATGAAAAATCTGTTTTGTGACATGAGAAGTTGGGATCCAGTGTGTTCTATAAGAACTCAGTCCGTTCATCAAATTAACACACCAGCCTTGACTCTTGCACTCTAATACTGAAGCAGATCAGAAGAGAGTCACAGAGTGACTCACTAGTCTTAATATCCGCACTGCACTCTTCAGAAAGTCTACTGAAGTTGCTGTTAGGAATAGAACCTTTACTCAGGTATTTTCTGAGGCATCACGGGTATTTTTTAAAGTGACTAAATATATTTTAATAATTATGTCAGTTTTTTTATTACCGTGCAATGGCTACTATTAATTATTCAATGAAACTAATATATATGCAAACCAAATATTTACAGCAACATTGAAATGGATCAATTCTTTTCTATTAGCATATAGTAACTATGTGGAATAATGATTTTCATTATGACATCTTCATACATGCATGCCTGGAGCACAAGACCTACTAAGTTCGATTTCTCAAAGTGAAGCCTACAAACCTGTTTTCAAAAGTACCCGTGGGTTATTCACATAATCAGCTAGGTTTGGGAGCCACTGCTCAGGGCAGTTTGATTTCTGCTGAGTACACAGAGGTATACAGAAAAAATAAGTCCCCTTCAAGTTCCAGAACAAAGTACTCTGCCTTTGACAGGGCAGTAGCTGGGGAAATGCAAACACTAAGGAATCAATGAGATTAAGAGAAACAGGCTCCCTTTCTCTGCTTATCCATAGGTCATCAAAAACAGGCTTCCAAAGTAGGAGGAAATGGAAGGATCTACTTATCAAGTGTAGGGGTAACATCTGCCACCTGCTTGATTCACTGCTGAAGGACTGCTTCCGCTTAGGAAAGGGCAGGTGACAGCTGCCTTTGCATTCAATCGACAAGAGGCTCAACAGGCTTGTAGACTTGCTTCAAGATGAACACCTTAAATGAATACTGCAGTCCCACGCTCCAAAGTGCCTTTTTCGTTCTTTTCTATCTGCTTTTCATTTCTAAGCCCACACTGAAAACTAAGCCCAGAAAGCTCTCCATCATGGGCATGTTCTTGTTCTAAATCTAAGAACTGCTTTTCCCTTTTGCTATTTCTTTCCTACTTGCAAACACTTTCTCCTTGGGGCTTGTGCGATTACTTCATGGATTAAGTGCTGGCTGAGTAAGCATGAAGACCTCAGTTAATCCATTGCAGCCATGTAAAAAGACAGGCCTGCAAGCACAGGCCTATAATTCCAGTCAAGCACAGGCCTATAATTCCAGTCGTAGGATGCACAGTTAGGAAGATCTCCAGATGTTCCCTTGACCATCCAGTCTGGCCAATTGATGAGCTCCAGCTTTAGTGAGAGGCGTGTCTCAAAGAGGTGATGATGATGAAGATGATGATGATGACAGTGATGATAATGATGATGGCTTTACAGGAAGATATCAGACACTGGCCTCTCAACATCATGTGGCCACATAACACTTCTCTTATTTCAAGTCTCTGTCCACATCACTCTGGGGTTTTCTCTAGTACTAGAGTCACACTTTCTGACCTTCAGACTTTCATCCTCTGCCTTCTCCCGAGACTCAAAAATGAGGTCTTTTCCTTCCCCACTAGCTTTCCATGTGACTCCTGACTTTGACTCTATCCTACAGTTTCATAATTTCTTTTCCAAGTCATTGTTAGCTCCTTAGTGACACATGAAACGCTGGGTAGAGATTCTAGAAACAGAATATTCCTAATTCTACTGCTTACTGGATTGAGTTTACTGTGCCTGGTTTTTTTGTTTATTTTTTTAAACCCGTGTCTCTGTTTCTTTCTTCTGAGTTGAGAATAACAGTAGTTTGCACTTCAAGACCTGTCCTGAGAGTGACATGAGTTTTTAGAGTGGTCCTCAGCTACAGCAATGTGACTTCCTCCCTTGGCAATGTTAGCAGATGGATCTCATTTTCATCACTGAGTGAACAGGGAACACAGATGCTTCCAAGCACCCTAGATTGTACAGCAGAGACCTAGCAAATCTGAAAAGGCTTACCTGGCCCCAAATGCAAATACTTTGTTCTTGAGAAATGCTGGTTTACAGATATTGATAGTACTGTGAAAGGAATTGTCTCCTAGGAAACGCTTGCGTGCGTTAGTCATTACTGTTTCATTTGCAAATGTTCACAGTTCTATATAATAGGTTTCATCATGACATTTCATATATTTCATCACACACTTTGTTCAACTTTACCGTATTATTGCTTGTCCCTTCCTCCCATGTCCTATAAGCTGTATCTTCTCAGAAAGCCCCCTCTCTGTTTCCCTGTATGTTTAAATATCTGGATGATAGGTGAAACAAAACCTTCAATATTTCTTCTCCCTTCTTATACTTAGTACATCCTGCTAGGCCCTGTCTCAGTCTCTGGCATAATTATCTGCCCATTCACACAGGTCATGAACCTGGAAATCATCCTCAATCCTTTCTTCTCTGTCCTAGTTTGCTTCTCAGGTGCTGTGATGAAATATTGTCCAACAGCAACTTTGGGGAAGAAAGAGATTGCGCAGTTTACAGGTCATCATCCATCATGGGGGAAAGCTGAGGCAGGAACCTGAAGGGAGGAACTGAAGCAGACACCACTGAGGAATGCTGCTGTTGGCTTGATTTCTGCCTTAGTTATGTTTCCATCCTTTGGTTTAAAAAAAAAAAGAAAATAAAGAAAAAGAAAAAGAAAGAGAAACATGAATAAAAGCAACTTGGTAAGGAAAGAATTTCTCGTAGTCCTTCGTGAAGGGAAATCAGGGCAGGAGCTGAAACAGATGCCGTGGTAGAACACTGCTTGCTAGCTAGCTCCTCCATGGCTTGCTCAGCCTACTCTCTTAAACAACCCAAGACTACCTGCCCAATGATGGCAGTGAGCCCTTGGGCTGGGCCTTCCTATTCAATCTCAACCAAGAAAATGCCCTCATAGGCTTGCTCACAGGCCAGTCTGATGGAGGTGATTCCTCAGTTGGGATTCCCACTTCTCCAATGACTCTAGTTGTGTCAAGTTGACAAAAGTGACTAGCAGACACTCTCTATCATGATGACTTTAAGTGGTCATGGATTCTTGTGGATTTTTACTCTCCTTGTAGATCTCAAATCCATCATCCACTTTTTCTCAATACTCTCTCAAACTACCACTTTATCGCAAACATTGACCTTTTATTCCTGGTCACAGCTGTGCTATCTTCCCTCCCTGAGGCTGTGGTTCCTCTAACCCATTTCTGACAAAGCAACTGAAATGAATTTTTTCAAGATTTATTTTTATTATTTTGTAGTGTGTGTGTGTGTGTGTGTGTGTGTGTGTGTGTGTGTGTGTGTGTGTGTGTCTATGTGAGTACAGATACCTACAGCAGCCAGAGGCTTCAGATTTCCCTGGTTCTGGAATTACAGGTGGTTGTCAGCCATCTGAAATGTATGCTGGGAACCACATGCTTCTAAACAGGCCCACTGTAACAGGGAGAGCTGGGGCAAAAACACAAGCAGAGATTTCTGATCCATATTTGGAGCTCCACACACACAGCATACACACACACACACACACACACACACACACACACACACACACAAATGCCAAAAGAGTAGTGTTTAGGCCATGCCTCAGGCATGAGCCTGTATATGTTCAGCATGAGTTCACTGCTGTTTGGGCAAGAAATTATAAAGTCCTCAGTGTGGTCCACAATAGCAAAGAGACTAGTTCTAGTTGTCCATGTCTCCCCATCCATTTTGTTATAGACTTATCTTGGGAGGGAAGTCATTCCAAGAACAAGAGCAGGTTTCCTTAAGCATAGGATCCAGGCTAGTTGTCCTGAGGATTCAGTCTGGAGTAGTACTGAGTCCACATTTTACAGGAGGCACATCAGCAGGTGTGTAGTAGGGTTGTGCAAGGTTGATTATCCACTAGGGTAGAGTTGAATCTCAGTACACTTTGTACTAGACAAACTGTGAACAATGGAAAAGGGCCATGTACCTGAAGAAAGAATATATGTTTGTAATTTCAAGTGCCTGCAATCTTGTGTATTTATCATAGCATGCAAGCCTCTAATGCAGTAAGTCAGCTCACTTCTCCAGGTCCATCTGAACTCCATGAAGCTGACCTCTGGGCTCCCTCACATGTACCATGCTTTCATTTTTTTCTATGGTTTTGTATACACTGACAGTATCCTCATCTCCACCCGTCCCTGACATAATTGGCAGGCTCCGAACAGGGATCATTTCCACTGAAAAGACAGACAACCCTTATTTTTGTTACACAGTCCTCTTATGTTTGTCACAACATTAAGTCTCTTGCACTATATGTCAATATTTTGCTCTTCTTCATCCTCAATGGTGCTCTGCCTGCACAAGTTTATTCATGTAAATGTTGTGGATAAATAGGTAAACATGCATGCCAGGAGGACTTTCAAATGATGAACATGATGAAAGCATTGTGCCTTTAATTCTTTACTTTGCCAGGCACTGCTTTACTTGATTCCTGGTATTAGCTTATTTCCTTATTATCACACTAGATACACATTATTGTTTTCACAGAGAGGAAAAGCAGAAATATTTAACAAAGGAAAAACAAGTAATAGTAAGTGAGGGAATAGTCTGAAAAGATACTTCCCAAAGAAAGACCAAAATTGGTAAATAAAGATATGAAAAAAAATTCTCAGTTTCCTTAGTGGTGAAGAAATCTATAAGTGTAAATCAAACTATAAGAATATCTCATCCCACTCCAGTCAGAATGGTTGTAGTCAGAAAAAAAAGAAAGAATGAAAGAGAGAGGTGAAAGGGAAGAAAAAGAAAGGAAGCAAAAAAGAAAGAGAGAGAGAGAGAAAGGAAGAAAAACAAAAATATCAAGGAACTACAGAGAAATACAGAGATATGAACCTTTATGTATTGTTGATAAGAAAATAAATTATGTAATCATTTGTAAAAACAGTAGATAGGGTTCTAAACTAAAAGCAGAAGTGAAACTAGTGCTTATTCCTGGCCTGAATTTATAGATAAGTATATGAAGTAAGCACAAAAAGACGCTTGCATTTCCATGTCCGATGTGGTACTAATCATAAGAGCTGGGCTGTGAATTCAGCTAGATATGTATACATAAATATACACACACACACACTGGAGTATTTTTTCAATCTTAAAGAAAAACAAAGCTGGGTATGATGTCACAAGCCTTTAATTCCAGAACTTGGGAGACAGAGGCAGGTGGGTATCTGAGTTCAAGTCCACTCTGTTCTACAAAGTGAGTTTTAGGATAGTCAGAGCTACACAGAGAAAACCTGTCTTGCAGAAAAAAAAAGAAAGAAAAGAAAAGAAAAGAAACAAAAACAAAAACAAGAAAAACAAAATCCTGGCAGTTGTTGGAAGATGGATGGAACTGGAAGACATGACATTAAATGAAATACGTGAAGAACAGGAAGACATGTACCACATGCCATTTCTCATATCGGGGTGAGGGTGAAACTAATCTGTAAATAGAATAGTATATGTATAGGAAGATCAGACTGATGCCCAGTAGGATGCAGGATTAACATGTGTTGAGAAGAAGTGTTTTAACTTTAAAAAAGACAGAGATACTAGTCACGAACTAGAAGTTCATACAGGTGCTCGTGGTAAGCATAGAAGCAAGGCTGGAACTCATACTTGTTCCTCTCCACAGATTATCCTTTTAATCAATATATGAATGCAGCTTATTGAAATTTAGTTGTGTTTGTATGGTCCATGTTTTTGTGTGAGTTGGTGCTCCTTTGTGTGTGTATGTGTGTGGTGTTGAGAGCAGAGGTCAATTTTAGGCTTCTTCTTTTATTATTCCTGACATTTAAAAATTTTTTAGACAAGGTTTCATTATGTAGCCTTGGCTGACCTTTAACTCAATACATAGATCCTACTAGCCTCAAACTCACAAAGATCTGCCTGCTCTAACCTTAGTGTTTGAGAAAGTCTCTCGCTGCACATAGAGGCTCACCAACTGTACCAGCATATTGCCCAGTGATCTCCAGGATTATTATGTCTCAGCCCCCACAGCCTAAGATTACAGGCATATACCACCACACCTGACTTTTTATATGGCTGCTGGCAATCTGAACTCAGATCTTCATGCATGCATGCCAAACACTTTACCAACTGAGACACCTCTCTAAACCCCTCTAATATAGTACCTTACAGAGGACAAGATTCTGAACAAGTAGAAATCTGTGGACTTGAAGAGTACTAGGTTATAAACATTCTAATCAAGGATAATCTCAGCTTCTGATATTTAGGGGGGAAACCATTAAAATCAACACAACGTGTTGAAGTACCTTCCTTACTTACTTATGAAGGATTTCTAGCCTCCTTGTACCTGGCCATTTTTCTGAGCTATGTACAACTACGTGACAAAGGCTGAAGTGTAGGAGAAGATAGGACATAGCTAGACATCAGCACTGCAGTCCTCCCTCCTGTCTTCCCATTAAAGCAGCGTCTCCCTTGCTGTGTCTGTAAGAAACCTGCAAGGTAGACAGAACCAAGCTAAATCCATGTATCTGGAAAAGCAGGAGACTCAGACCCAGTGCCTCTGTCTTACAGTCATAGTCTGGGTGATGTTTCAATACAGAACTCTAAGGGTGGAGTGGGCAACGCAAACTAAAGGTGTCCTCACAGAGCCTGGTAAAGGACACAAAGGAAAAGGATTAGACCAAAATGACAAGCTGTGCTCACTTTACAGTTTACTTAAAGCCTTGCATGCAGCAGCCATCTGTGTACTTCTGGAATGAAATTGCTCCAGGGAACAGGGAGCTAGGACTCACCCCTAACAGCTCCAACCTAGTATCTCAGAGCCATGCTAATTACACTTCCCTTCAGTCATTTGCATCATCCATGCAAGAATTATTTTGTTTAGTTGGGATGATGACTAGTCTCTGCTGATTGGTTATTCAACTCAATTTTGCATAAGGATTATTCAGCGAAGGAAACAAGGAAGAGCTTTGAATCAGGCATCCCGCTCTCATCTACATGCATCTGCAGCCAGTTCACTCTGCGACTCCCTAGTAAAAGGCATCTATCTCATAACCACGCAGAGACAAATCCTACAGGAAGCTTGAGAACACAGAAGCAAACTCGCTCATCTTGGAAACTTGCCGGGAGTTTCACCCGCTTTTGCTCTCCCCCTTTCTCCCACCTGCAGCTTTTTTGTTCTTCTGCTGTGGCCCCACAAATAAAGAAGCTGAGACTTGTCCTAAAGCACCTGTGGTGAGTGGATGAACTGCTAATTATGAAACTTGGATCCACCATCTGGGTTGACATTTGGCTGAGGACAGCTGAGTCTCTCCGTGCTTCTGAGAAAAACGATGAACTTTTTTCTATTAATTATTATATGACTTTCCTCAAGCTGGCTTTCACTTGTCTTTTCCCCCTGCCTATTCAAACCCTAGCTAGCACTCTCCAAGGTTCGGCCAAGTCTCTTTTTCCTCAGTGTGCTTGCTCTGCCTTCCCAGCCCACATTGTGAATCCCATTTGCATTTATAGTCAGTGCCCAAATGTTGTCCTCCAGTTATTTCACAGATACAAATTGAAACTCCTGTGTGTACAGCCGTGTCGTACTTTAAATACCTTTCCGTTCCTTACTTGAACAGCACCTGAATGCATGTTATATTTTATCACACATATTTCAGGACGTTACTACATTGAATTATTAATCTGTAAAAGGTAGGAACCAAGACTTGTTGCTCAATGCAAGCGTACACGATTAGTTTGAATCTCTGTGAGGCGCTTAACTATGTGAAAAAAAGAAGAAATAAAATCTATGTATTTGTGTAAATATTCCCAACAGCTGAAATGTTTTTCAGTGAATTATGTAGTACAGTGACCAGAAGAACCTTTAACATAACCTTGTAGAAGACTATCTTTATAGATAAATGAAAACTGACATCCAAAGAAGGCAGGTTAACTTCTAAATGTAAGCACCCAATGGAGGGTAGAAATAAGGTCTTTCTATTTTCTTTCTATGTCTCCATCTAACTGTGTAAGCCCAGTTCTGTTACTAGACTCAAGAATGCTACGTTTTACTTCCTGATCTCGACTCTTCTTCCTTGACCAGCTAATCACAATTACACATGCCGGCATAACCACAGGTCATCTGTTCCTTTGGGGTGCCCTCCTGATTAGGGTTTTCTTCCAAGTATTTACAGCCAGAACATCTCCCCAAGACCTCAGGGCATCCTTTCAACAATTACTCGAGATGGGCTTGGTTGTATACTTGTTCCTACTAAACTGTGATTGCTCCTTTGTTCTTTGATTTTTCTCAGGCATCATTATGCAATTACCATTACACTTCTAGCCTGGAGAGCTGGCCACACAGCACCCCTCAGAAGTGCTGCCAAGTTTGCTGCTGGTGCTATTTCCTAGGCTGAGGCAGGCAGGGTAATACTGCCCTCTGTGAGGGACTAGAATTGCTCTTTTGCTTTCTAAGCTTAAGGTTAAAAAAAAGTCTTTTTCTATATTTAAATTAGTGCTACAACCTGACCCCTCCAGCCAGAATATTATCACATTTGCAGAACACATCATTTTTCTTAGAACTCCATCTATCAGAGTCAGGAAGGCTTGAAGGAAGCTATTTGTGTGGGTGTCCAGTGAGGGCAGAGACATGCCTAACATTTGATGGAGTTGCAGTGAAATATTTTGTGCTATCTTTTCCCTATATATACTTTTTGGAATTAAGAAAATATATCTTTAACTAGTGCATAAACATGTATTAATGGCAATATTTGATATCATAATATATTGTAAAATAGTTAAACTGGGCTAAGCAGTTCTATGCCCCTAAATATTATTTCTTTATTGTCGAAACTTTAATTAAAAAAATAAACCTATCAGATTCCTCTCTCCTAGCTTTTATTTTTTTCTAGTTCTGGGAATTGAAGTCAAAGGCCCAAATTTGAGGAAATTGCCAGTAACAGTCTTGAATTCACTCTGTAGCTCTCTAAGAGCTCAAACTTGAAGTCTTCCTGCCTCAACCTCCCAGATGCCAGGGACTAGAGAACAGCAACATTAAGGCCTGGCTTTTTCTAGCCTTGTGAAATGTGTAACTCTAAACCATCTGTTTTTTAAATATTCTTTTATTGATGCCAGGTACTTTGGAGTACTGGCCAATAAACTGTGCATCAACTTTACCCAAAGAGTCTTGTTTGTTTGACTTTGAGTCTTTCATCAAGTCTGATCGAAGCACAGAGAAGAGCAATGGGGTGGGTGGGTGAGTGAGGTTTCAAGAAAGAGACAACAGTGGCAAGTAGCTTCTCAGGCGTTTTCTGTGAGAAATTCTTTGTACCAAGACTGGTTTTTTGAAAAGTTGCAAATGTCCACCCCTCTGTGACAGACATTTGCCTACTTTTAGAGTTCACTTCAAGGGAAGCATCCCAAGCCACTGCCCCTAAGAGAGCTACCATTTCCCAACATGCTATTTATCATAGGACTTCTGGTTAGAACCACCCAGAACACTGAATTTGTCTTCCCCCTCCTTGATCTCTAAATCAAATTTCAGCTGTGTCATCTCCTGGGGGCCTTGATGTGTGATAAACGTTACCACACAAGTTATGTAAATTTCACACGTCTCCTCAGCTTCATTCTATCAGTTTGATCATTTTTTTTTTTAAAGAAGAGATTGAGATAAATGTTTCCAAAGCCCTTTATGCTCTAATATTGACTCTTTCGGTGAGCTAGAGAGGAGGACATACTCTTAATAAAATTTCATGTTGTTTTGAGTTGTGCAGTCACATTATAACATATAACTTCTAGAAATCATGTCTTTCCATCGCTTCAATAAGGGCAGTTTCAGGCCTTGTGGCAAATCAGTGACCAGTGACAGATATTTGTGGTCATTAACATTTCTGTCTCACTTTCTGAAACATTATGGGATGGTATAAAGGATCCAATTTGGTGTCATAGAAACCTGGGTTTGAGTTCCATTTAACCACTTAGAAACTCAGTGACCTGGGGCAAATTACTTCAGCTCACTGCAAGTCAATCTCCTTAACCATTACATAGTATAACATCTAAAGTTGTCTTATTGTTACTTTGCTTATAATAAAGAATAAAATAAGAAAATATGCTGGAGTACATGAATAACAGCAACTACATCAGAACACACTCAGCAAATGCCAATTCTGTTTTTAATATCAATATATCTAAACTGATTTCTTCATATGCAAAAACTTCAAAATGTTTTTCAACAAACTAAATGTGAATATTTTCATTTTCTAGGAGTATGATACAATTAGTAATCCAATAGAAAATAGTATCAGCCCACAGATGAAACATACAATGTAATCATTTCATTGCTTACATATTAGTACACATTAGTACTACTTACATATTAGTAGGGCTCTGGTTCTACATATTTCTATTTTATATGATCAAATCAGATAGTTTGAGCCCCAAACACTGTTTACAATCATCTAAATACATCAAAAAAAATCTTCAACTTTAATTTTAATTAAAAAAAAAAAAACTACAGTAAGTGTTCTTAAGATACAGAGTCTACCTCAAACTGAGACCTAAAGATAAATATTGCCTCATATTTTCAGGAAGAGGTCCAAAAGCCTCTCTCCTCCTTCCCCCTAGGCATTTCCTTTTCTCATTATCTTTCTCACAGGGAAACTGGGATGCACGAGCACTGAATCATCACTTGGTCAAATATGGCTTCCCCTATGAGGAAGCTATAGTGAGAAATCTCCCCATGGACATAGTTGAATTGCAGTGGCCTAGAGTCTGAGATATCCTGGGAACCAGGATTATAAGATCTCAAATCCAAAGGAGGCAAACTTGGGTGAAAATTAGTATGGTGCTCTTTCTCCACAGTTAGAACCATTCAGAAACTGGTTACAGGGACAGAATCATCCTGTGATTTTTGAAAGTGAAATTTCTTCTATTGTGGTACGTAGCCTGGGGAAAGGGCCATGTTGTTACACTTTCTGCCTGAGGCTCATACATCTCATATCTGTTCATGTGTGCTCGTTTTCCCAACAATCACCCTTCAACATATAAAAACCTCATTCCTCAGCTCTTAGAAGGTAGATCAGAGGAGGGAATTTTAGATATGTCAAGCAATTTAAATAAGATAACTAATTCTTTTCGTAAAATATTAGCTTTTCAGATGGTGAGGGAAAGCCAAAAACCCTAAATAACTGGTAAGTGATTCTGAGTAAAACAGTTTCTTTCCCATAATGATCTCAGTTTACTTGTGTGAATCTCAATGGGCCCAGCTCAGATCACATACGTGCCTGTTCTCATAGCCAAATGACCCCCTTTCAGCAAAGAAAGAAGCTGAAAGGTCTGTAGGATGTAGTTAAGTGAACTCTGATTTCAAATAATTCAGCTTCAGTGACTTCAGAATAAAACCAAAATTTTAAGGTGGTTATTTTTTACCAAGATACTATGGAGTTAGGGAAAAGGGTAAGAAGAAAATTAAATGTCTATAATCCTCTAGGAAAAAAGTTTAGCTTTTCTAGTAGTAAAATGATTTAGAAAGACTGGTTTCCCCTAAGTTCCAACTTTGTCAATACAAGGCCACTCTCCAAATTTCATCATCCAGAGATCCAAGCATCCTCTTCTGAGATTTAAGGAATAGGAAAGTAGGTCTGAAAAGGAAAATATGGATGCTCAAACTTAGAAATATGTGTGTATAAACTATAGTTGTTTCAGTCAGATATGACCCATTAGGCTCCCCAATTCCAATACTTAGTTTCCAGTTGGTGGCGCTATTTAGGGAGACTAAGAAGGTGTGGCCTTGCTGGAGGAAATGCTTCTTCAAAGGCAGGATTTGAGGATTTAAATAAAGCCTTGAGTCACTTCCAGTTTAGTCTCTGCTTTGTGCCTGTGTTTGAAGAAAGAAACTCTTGGTTTCCTGCTCCTGCCATGGAGCAGGTGCTTGTCGAATGGTGCTTGCCTCCTTGCCATAATGAACTCTTATCACTCTGGAACCATAAGTCAAAATAAACTCTTCCTTTTACAGGTTGTTTTTGTCATGATGCTCTGTCACAACATCAGAAAAGTAACTAACACATGGATAATAATATAAACACATGTGTATGCATTCTCACACCACAAGGATGAAACGTTAGCTACCACACTTGTCATCTTTTCAGTTCTAAGGAGACGTCTACCCATCACCAATATTCAGAGATATTCCTGAAGTCTTTTCTTTGCTCCTGCACAGCTCTGATGTATTACTAGTCTCTCAAATGTGGAATGCAAGAGAAGGTTGCATTTATCTTCATAGGTGTTTGCGTTTTAGCAGATGCAGGCAAAGCTCTTTAGTTTGCTTGTTTTTTGTTTGTTTCAAATCATGCCTGTTTCAGGGAAAGACAAACATTTCTTTCCCCTCTATTCATTAACAAAAACTAAATAATGACAAAACATTTTTTTAAGAAATAAAACTCCTAGTGATGAAGAAAACACTGATTATTTGGCTTAAGAAGAGTGGGAAGGTTTCCCTAAATATCTTATACATGAATGGCATTTGGAAAATTTTACAGGAAAAAAGTTAAAAAGAGATTTTATCGTAAGACATGAAGAAAGAAGTTTTCAATGTTTTAGGGAAAGTTTCTTCCACTTATTCTACATTTCCTCAGAGCATCAATCAAATATTGTGAGGAAATAAAGACATCGTTTATACAAAAGTGCACAGAAAGTTTACCTCCTGCATACCTTTTTCAAAGAAGTAATTTGAAGATACACTCCAACAAAGTGTGAAATCCAAGAAAGAGCCTGGAGCTATTAACAATCTCTGGGAACGACTCAAAGTCCAATAAAAATAAATCAGAGGTTGACAGCAGTGTAGACATCCTATAAAGCGAAGCTTCTGAATTACAACGGCAACTTTTTTGCAGCAGAAGCAAGGAGTAGATAGGTAAGAAACTGCAAGGTGCTAACGCAAAGCAGAAGGCTACATTTCTTACCCAGTAACTAAAAGTTTAAGGGAGGAAAAACCACTCAAAAAAGTTATACTGTAAAAGTGAAATACACTATATTGTGATATGACTAATGTATTTGAAAGGCTATAGCTAAAAGGAACCCAAATAGGACCATGATTCAGGGCTAGAGAAAGGGTTGAGTGATTAAGAGCACTTCCTGCTCTTGAAGAGGTTGCAGGTTCCTAACACCTATATAGGGCATCTCATGACCACATATAACTAACTCTTGGGTTATGCAACACTTCTGGCATCTTTGGGCACTTGCTCTCATGTGCACAAATCCACACATAAACACACGCACACATACAGTAGCATAATTTTTATAATAATAATTATACTTTGAAAAACTCTGATTCATCAAGAGGCATAAGGAAACAAATGATGTGACAACCTTTTAGTGTCTAGTGAGTAAGATTTACAAAACCAAGTGAGGTAAGCTTAACTTTGAGGTTGAATACGGTTCTTTCTTTGTGTAAAATTTACCTTTGAAGCAAATCACCAGACTTTTTCCCTAAATTAGTTTCCATCTTTAGACCTTAAATAACAAACAAGAAGCAGCAACTCCGTAATAGTGTCACGGTTGGAACACAGCTATAAATTGTGGTTTGGATGTAGGTGCTTGTTTTCAGTGTCATTATGGTCATTATTGAACAAGTTGAGAAAGTTACTTGTGAACGGGCACCTCCTGTAGTGTAAGTAGCTGGTCCTGTGGCTTCCATAAAACAGAATCACGTCTATTCTCCTGTTGAAATACTCTGATGCTGCAGGCTAAGCTCTCGATTTGTGCGATTACAGACAGGCCTCCTGGATCCTGCTGGCAGAACTGTAGTCACATTGTTCCTGTCCCCAACAGCTATTGAAACAACACTCAGCCAAGTCTTCCCCATCCCTAGAACATGCCATATGCTGCTAGGAGCAACAGTGGGTAAAATGCCTACATCCTTATCTTGATTCCAAGGATCGTGATAGTGCCATTCTGGGTGAGTCTGGTATATTTCTGCCACAGCAGTTTATTTATCCAAAAGAAGAACCTAATTTTGCCTCTGAAATTTGAAATTAGCTTTTGTTTGGTTTGCAACACTCTAAAGATTCAATTATACTTATTCAACAGAATGCTACCATTCTCATTGATGTGTTTTAAGCAATGGTAACACATTCAGAGAGGCCAACCATCAGTGAGTGGGACCAGCAGTTTCCTCTTGAGACCATTGGAGAATGGTCTCAATGCTGCTCTAAGTTCCTAGCCTACAAATGAGGGTGCTGCATTTGCTGCACGTACTCAGAGGACAGCACCTACAAATGTGAGCACGTGGGACTTCAGGCCTGGAGGGAAGGCAGGAGAACAGTGGCATGGTGGGGGTGGGAATGGAGGTGGGGGGTAGGGGATGGCACTTGCCTTTAATCCTAGCACTCATGAGGCAGAGGCAGGCAGATCTCTGTGAGTTCAAGGCCAGTCTGTTCTACAGAATGAGTTCCAGGACAGTCAGAGTTAAAACAGAGAAACCTATCTCGATGAACAAAAAAAAAAAAAAAAATCCCACATTTAAAATGTTCCTTTAAAATTCCACTTTTAAACTGTTCCTCATAAAGTTTCTATCTTATGATAAAGGTGAAAGAAAACAAATTGATAAATAAATCTTCCCCCCTGT
Source organism: Cricetomys ansorgei (assembly GCA_026225945.1). Taxonomy (NCBI): domain Eukaryota; kingdom Metazoa; phylum Chordata; class Mammalia; order Rodentia; family Nesomyidae; genus Cricetomys; species Cricetomys ansorgei. Next base: position 6,945,066 of record JAMJFZ010003581.1, on the reverse strand, counting down.
GTAATTACATAAGGTTTTTTTTTTCATAAATTTCTGAATATTTTCTCTTTATTGAAGGCCTCTTGAAAAAAGCTCATCGTTCCCCCCCTCTTTTCCTTTAAATGTCATGGCCAAGAATTATTTCCTGGTGGCTTATCAGGAGAGCTCAGATCACCGGTCCATTTAATGCCTCTTCACTTCACTATCTGTGCCAGGGACAAGGTTCAGTAAGAGCACACCAGGGCAGCACCTCCCTGGCCAGTTGGCTGGTCACTCTTTCATGGCCAGACAGCAAGTGGGGCGGGGGCAGGGTGGGGGCGGGCAAGGGCTGGTGTAACAAAGCAGCACACTCTTCCACTAAGTAGGAAGGAATTTCAATCTGACTTCCAGAAAGAACAAATAAGCCTCAGCCATGAAGCTCATGAAGCTAAAAGTCTAAATTTAAAGAGTCACATTTGTCTGTAGGTAGTTCAAGGGCTCTGAGGACCCTTCCACCTGAAATACTAAAGACTACCTCAGTAAAAAACTGACTTTCTCACAGCCAGTCTCCCAGCACCTTTCAATATTCTTTCCCTGCCTAGTGCCACAAAAAGCCTCTGCATTGTTTCCTAAGGTTCTCAAGGGTTGCTTTGCCCAGGATTCTAATTTGGGCCATTGGACTTTCTCAGGCTATGGTCCTCATTGACCATAACCTGGATCAGCCCATTTCAGGTCCCCGCTGTGATCTTTACATTTCAAACTGCTGGGCTACAGTTCTTTGGACCGCAGAAGAACCAACGATAGCCGTGACATTTGTACACATGTACTAGAGTCTGTGTAGAAGTCTCCTAAAAGTGTGCAGTTGTAGGGCCTCACCTGCGCAGCCCTTGGATACCTGGTCTTCTGTGCCTTGTCCCTCCAGAGACAACTGTTGTAATGTGAGCTAAACTACTATCTACTGCTTCTTTCAGAGGTACAGTTTTCAGCTCACCAACTTAAGGCAGCTACCCTTAAGTGAGTAGTAGCCTATACACATATAGCACCTAAACAGGAGGCTGCCTTTGTGCTCTCAGGATAGCAGAGCCAAGGAACGCTAAGATAAAAGCCGTGCACACCCAGGTCAGCTGTGGCATCTTTCTCTCACTGCTGCGTCTAGATAGCATGTTTTGTTTTTCTGTCTAGTGTGTCTTCCAGAAGCTCTGACTGCTCATGTATCTAGAACTGCAGTCCCTGATATTGCCCTTGATAAGGTCTCAGGCAGCCTCATAACCACTTTAGTAAGACTAAGAAAGAAAAGAAAAACAAATAAGAAAAAGTCTGTTTGAGGCTCCTGAACTTACTTTCCTCTTGACCGCAAAAGGGATATTGATACCTGCTTATAGACACTGACCAAAAGTATACAGTTTCCTTCATACCAAGGCCATTTAGACACCCCAGCTTCAAAACATGTATGCCATGAGAAGCAGCACAAGGCAAAAGTAGGCACATAAGAACATCCAAGTTCAGATCTACCACTGAGCTATACCCACAGTCCAAAATCTACAATGACTAAGGCAATGAAACGCTGATACAGGACTAATAAAAAAAAAAAAAAAAAACTAAGATAAATGAAATTTAAAAATGAATGCAAACATATCAAGAATTGCTTAAACTAGGCATTTGTTCGTGATAGAGAACTAAGGTTTATTTATTAAGCAGTACTTGGATAGTTGATCATTTGGCATTTATATTTAATTAAATATAAAGGCCCTACATTAATCCTTATTCCAGGTTACATTCCAATGATTCATAAAATATGATTAAATATTGTAAAATTAACTACAAAATTGTTGGCCTCCACATATTGGCCTCCACACCTCCCTCTCTGTTTTCCTATCTCTCTCTCTCTCTCTCTGTCTCTTTCTCCTCTCCCTCTCTCCCTCCCTTCCTCCTTCCCAAGCACACAAACCCATATTGCCCTACATGTGAAGATATGGTAAGAAAAGTAGATTTTGCCTACTTTATTCACTATTGTTTCCCTAGAACCAAAAATAATATATCACAAAGCCCTATTTAATGCCATTATAAGAATATATGATAAGCCAGGTAGTGGTGGCGCATGCCTTTAATCCCAGCACTCAGGAGGCAGAGGCAGGCAGATCTCTATGAGTTTGAGGCCAGCCTGGTCTACAGAGTGGGTTCCAAGAAAGCCAGAGTTTATATATATATATATGTGATATATATATGGATTGAAGATAGGAAAAGAAATGTCCTAGGGCTACAGCTACCTCCATAGTAAAGCACTTACCTCCCATGCATGAGGCCCTGGCTTCAGTCTCCAATGCTGCAAAAACACAAGCAACAAATCTCTGATTATGTAGCTTACTTATCTCAGGGAATATTGCCTGGGGTTGGGAAGGTGGTTCAGTGAGTAAAATGCTTGCCAGGTCAGCAGACCTGAATTCAAGTCCTCAAAATGCTCTCTGTGCTCTGTGTGTAATCACATGTCTGTAATCCCAGTGCTTCCACAGAAAAATGGGAGGCAGAGGCAGAAGAATCTCCTGAAGCTCACATTCCAGCTAATCTGCCGTATGCAACATGAACAGTAAGTGAGAGACCTCAAAGAAGATTGGCGGTGAAGATTGACAGCTGATGTCCTCTGACTTCGACACACCTACTGAAGCAAGTACACACATGAAATGCAACACACACACACACGCGCGGCGCGTGCGTACAATTTACTTTTTTTAATTTTAAAAATGAAATGTCATCTGATAGCCATTACATTGTTCTTCCTTCGGTGTAGCTCAAATTGCTTCTTACTTGATTGTAGTTCTCTGGCAAGATCATATAGTAGAAGCGGGGGACAGGCTATTCTTATAATTGTCAACGGTCACATATAGTAAGAGTCATACAGTACAATTTTTAGTCAAATGGTTGAACAAGACAAAAAGACATGCATGGTAATGGCACCGAAGTCATACCCTAGTTGATGCAGCAGACATTGAGAAATCACAGTGTAAACAAGAAGGATGTGGCCTTCTGAGAGTAGTGAAATATGTCCTTTGCCATAATGAAACTCATCACTTTGTATGCTAACTCAAAAATATAACTAAGCAATCAGAAACCATGTCCGTGATAAGATCAATGGAAAAGGAGATCACCATCACCGTGTTAAGTGAAATAAGTTAGTCTCATGAAGATATTAATAGCTTAACTCATACACAGAATCTAGATTTGGATGCAGTTTTACATTCATTTTTCATGTGTGTATGTGTGTGTGTGTTCATGGTCATGCTTTCCACAGCACATGTGGAGGTCAAAGGACAACTTGTAGGAGTCACTTCTCTCGTTCACCATAAGGTAAGGGTTCCAGCTCAAACTCAGTTTCTCTGGCTTAGTGGCAAGACACATTTTCACCCACTAAGACATTTCACCAGCCCCAGAATCTAGATTTTAAAAGAGTTATCCGAAGAGGAAGGAGACAAGAGGGAAGGGAAGCAGAAAAAGAAATGGGAGTAGGGATTGAATATGACCAGTGTACATGGTATAAATACATAATGAAACCCATTATTTTATATCATTGATACAAACTAATTTTTTTTAATGAAAGGTGTCTTTGCCAACATATCTTTGAAAATGCAAAAAGATCATTATCTTGCCATCTCTGTAGACTCTTGTAAGTGAAACTTAAGTATAAAATAACAAAATTTTCATTTTCATTCTTGTGATGAGCCCTAACAAATGCTTTAAGAAAATATAATCAATGGATTTGCCAATACAAGTTTTAGCACATCAATAGATCTCCTGAAACAAATATTAGTTCACTGAGTTTTTTAAAGGGAAGGAGCTAAGGAGATGGCTCAGAGGGCACAGATTTTGCTGCTCAAGCATGAGTGCCTGAGTTCAATCCCACCACACACATAAAAGCCCTGGAGACCTGTAAATCCAGTGATGGGGAGACCTATAAATCCAGTGATGAGGAGGCAGAGGCAGGAGAATGTCTGGGACTTGATGACTAGCTAGTTGAGTTGATTCAGCAAGCGCCAGATTCTGTAAGACCTTGTCTCTAAATAAATAAATAAATAAATAAATAGACAAAACGCATCAAAATTGAGGATCACCACTTATGTTGACCTTTGACATTCACATACACATAAACACACATGCCTATACATACAAGAGTATTCGTAGAGCAAAGGAAGTAAGGGAAAAATAGGCCTATGTGGCCTGGAGGGAATCAATACCATTATTCTTTAAATGAACATGGTATTAAAGTACCCCAAAAGTTCTTATCTTTACCTCATAAATTAGTGCATCTCTCAGCCTTCACCAGAGATGTTTAGCTTTTTATTTGTTTATTTTTTCAATATGCGAAGATTAATACATCGACCCGCAATTGGACAATGTGCTGAAAATAAGAGACCATGGCGTGTCCAGCTCTGACATAGAAATATACGTCACAACCCTTCTCTCAAGGCTCAGGGATCGCTGAGAAAGAAAGAATGGAAAGAGTATAAGAGCCAGAGAGAGTAGATGCATGTAGCAATACAGAAGTTGTCAGCCGTGACATGACAGTGCCACAGATGAACTCATAGCAGCTGTGTCCGAAAGCACAAGACCTACACAGGACAAAGTCATCAAGATTCCAGCACAGGTGGAGGAGGATTCATGAAGTTCCATGCCTAGCTGCGGAGCTATTGGCAATTGATGGTTTCTGGGAGAAGGTAAGTCAGTTTTCTTAGCGGTGCAGCCCTTCCGAGGCTGCCCATGCTCTAGTAGGTGGTCCTGCACACATCCATATACAGACACACACTCAGTGGATTCAGTGGGGTTTTTTCAAAAGTACACATGATGTTGGGAGGGAGACATGGTAATGGAGGATGGAGGAAGAACTAGAGGGCAGGTAATGGGGGAATGAATTAATCAAAACATTATATGCATGTAAAAAAGTCTCAATTTATCTTAATTCCAGTGAGAAATAAGGAAGAAAAAATGAAACACCATTTACAGATAACATAATTATGTAGAAAAACTTAATATATATGTATAATACATATACAGTTCAATTTTCTCTTTGATATGTAGGTATATATATACATATATATTATCAATGATATATATGTATACACACACATACACACACACACACACACACACACACACACACACACACACACTATATATATATATATATATATATATATATATATATATATATATGATGAACGGGGACAGATGGAGAATCAGAACAATGTGATCTTGTCCTATAGTACAAATACATCATCAAACAATTTTTTAAAGCTTAATTTTTAGATTTTGCTTGGGAATTCTTAGAACCCTGAAAATCTGTGCAAAATTAGGAAGGCAAATGTTCTCGCTTTTCCTTCCTACACACAGTTAGTATGCACCAGTATGTGAAGCAAGAAGCTCTGTCAATTACTCACTGTTTCTATTTCCCCCACTGAGCTCCTCTGGAGCCTTCCTGGGTTTGTTATGCTCTAAAATATGGAGCATTAATGACCTTTAAGAAAGTGCCAACACATGTCTGGAAGGTGGCTACTTGCTTTGCTCACTATTAAAAAGGGGTGTTAATAGGCTCCAAGGGGGGCGCCTTAGTAAGGAAAACAGTACTTCCAGTCTTTATTAACTGGCTGCTATCTTGTAGGGGGGATCCAAAGTAGTGAGCCTTCAGTTTGGAGAAAGGCTACATCAGGAAAAAGGGAGAGAGGCACTAACGGGGTCCTTTTATAATTTGAATTAGATGTGTGACCTTGTAAAACCTGATTAACTATTGTGTTTTCATCCTCCCCCTGTTGACAATTGGTTTGTTAAGTGGCTTCTCTTAATAGCCAAATGAGTGTCACAGAGAGGGTGCTGCTGGAAGCCAGCCTCTGCCATTTCCAGTGTGTGGCAGATCCTTTCCAGCTGATTTTGGTGCGCAGATAAAATGATCTAAAAACAGAAAACAAAAATAGAGACTTTTGCGTGTGTGTGTGTGTGTGTGTGTGTGTGTGTGTGTGTGTGTGTGTATGTGTGTGTGTGTTACAATGTCCCTGTTTCTGCCATCCATGTGACTAGTTCCCGAGAATTTTTAAAGCATTTAGCTGACAAGAGTAATAAGAACCTTGGTTCATTTTGTTGTTGTTGATGTTGTTCCACCTCTCAGAATTGCATTGCTGATAATGTCTGGCTTGATTAACAATTAACTCCAAATTGCTGAGCTACCACATTACTACAGCAACAATACAGCTGAGCTTGCCCTGCCTCGGCACCTAACTGAGAAACAGTGCATCAGACATTCAGTGGCTCCATTTAAACCATTCCACACAGGCTTTCTGTCATAGGTGATAATTTGGGGAGAAAATACCTTCATACTGGTCCTACTGGTTCTCATCCAAAACCCTCCAGATTTACCATGTGATGTACTTAATACTGCACTAACCTTTTTGTTTGATTTTTTTTTTCCAAGCTACATCCTGAATGCTTACTTGAATGATGTTTTACAGCTCAATTCTAGTCAGGACCGGAGCCTGAGGTACTAAAATATCCTGGGAAAAGCCAGTCTTCTGGTATATCTGGTTGAGACTGGAAGTAGATATCTCACTAGAGAGTCTGTTCCCATGACACTTGTAACCCATATGCCAAGAGCCCAGAAAAGTGTTGGACCCAGTAAACCAATGAAAGCAAGTATGGCCCCAACTGACCCTGGTGAGTTAGAAGAAGTTGGTGCTGAAGGAAGTTATGGACTTTCTGCTCTTCACACAACTGCACACAAGCAAAGTGAGAACAAATAACATTATAAGACAACCTGAAAGAGAGATGCCCTAGAGAAGTAATGGGTAAGCAATGATCCTTAAACCGATTTGGTAGCAAGAACATGAAAGAAAAAGAAAACACCCCTCCACATGCCTCCACATTTAATTATTGTATTTGAAGACTGGAATAGGAGAGGAGACATGGAGAGAAGAATATAGAGATGTCTGAATTACCTACTGCAGATACTCAGAGCCTCTGAGATGCAGTTTCCCGTGAGGGGTGAGGGAGACAGTTTAGCACTTGCAGGGCAAATGTAGGATTCAAAGTTTGAGTCCTCAGAACTGGTGTTAAACTCTAGCTAAGCTAATTTCTGTCTGGAGTCCTAGAACTCCTTCAGTGAGGCAGGAGAATCCTCAGAAGCTTGAAGACTAGCTATCCAGAGTGCCCAGTGCAAATACAAGAGAAAGCTTTTCTCCAAGATGTAGCAGATTAGGACTGATAGCTGGAGTTGTCCTTTGACCTCCGGGTACGTGCCAGTGCAGTGACAAGTACATACACCCCTCTCAGGCACACACACACAGACACACAACACACACACGTACACACGCAATGTAAGGTTGAGATTAAGATTAAAGAGAGTGCATAGTATAGCAGGCAGTTTCCTAACAGAAGTATAATGTCAATGGACACATAGCTATTGCTTTGAACTAAACCCTCTTTATGATACATTACAGTGAAACAATGGTTCTCCCAAAGATTTCCATGTTCCCATATCTGACGTCAATGGTTAAAAGCTAGTTGGTTCAGTAAAACTGGAACAATAATATGAGAACCACCATAATTTATTGCTGGGATACTCCAGGAAATGCCTCCCAGGTTTCAATCTCATTCCTGCATCCTTCTCAGACAAACAGTGAACTGAACCTTAAGAAAATGAGCAATTGTTACAAATTGCACATCTTCTCAGAGACAGAGATCAATATAAACTAAGACTGTTAGCCCAGTGGTCTTTATACATTCTACATGGCATGTCCTGACGGACTGTAAAAGAGAAATGCCGTGTGTGTGTGTGTGTGTGTGTGTGTGTGTGTGTGTACAGAATACACAAATATATGTATATGTATGTGTGTATATATATATATATGGTGCACACACACATATATAAAATATATGTGATATATATCAGAGGTCTCCAACTCTTGGTGAGTCTGAAGACTTCTAGACAGAGGATGAAGCACAGCCAAGGGGTGACGTTGCCAGGAGGAGAAATACTGGAAAGAAAACAGGCTTTCTGAACAGACTTCAGTACTTAAAGCAAACACAGAAATCCCCAGACAGAAACATGGCAACATCTACCAACTGGTACTCTGAAGATAACTCCATGATCTCCTGGTGGGTATTATATGTTCTTGATCCGTAGCTGATAATTATAAAATGCCTTTATCTTTAAGGATTTTTTTAATCTTACATGGCAATCTCACCTAATTAAATCATATATTCAGTTTGAGATTAGATAGAAATAATAAAAAAAAAGAAAAGAAAATGAAAAGAAAAAAACGAAGAAAAAACCCCTCAGGATAAACAGGTTCTCCTGGATGAAAAATCAAATTTAGCTACCAATAAACTCAATCCAATGAAAGATGGAAGGCAGAAACCAGACGCCCTGGTTATATGGCATGTATGCTAATGTGCCAAGCATTCTGATGCATTAGTGCAAAATATTTGGCATATTTCAGATGCAAAATCATGTCTTAGAAGTAAATAGGCAGAATCAAAGAAATAAATGGCAAATGATCATTGTTAGTCTTGTAATCTGTTCTTAAAAGCATGAGACTTTCAGAAGTTTAAATAAGAAGTTAACTGTTAAAAAAACGAAAACATTTGTTGTAGATGTCCTTCATTTAGAGAGGTCTGGTTACTTGGATGTGCCTCTTCTGCTCCAATCTCTAAAAGGTAGAAAACAGGGAAATTAAAAAAGAGGACAAGAAGGTATCTAAAAAGAGATGCCAGGAAACGGAGCAGTTCATGGGGATATTTTAGCTTCCAGCAATGGACTAGTTCCACGCTTTCTCCTAATAACCTTGACCGCTTTTCCTGGCTCAGCAGTAGCAGCTGTGTCACATCAGCTTAGCATCTGCTCATCACTCTCTCTGTGCAAACCTGACTCCTGCTCCCAGTGTCCTTAGTACTCAGGGTACCATAATGACCAGGTTGACTGAGCAGCCTGCAGAACATGAAAAACAATCCGTTCTTATGGGAAAGTAGGCAGGACCAAGGACGGAGAGCCGACCAGAACATGGTCTCTTCATTGTCCAATGATCACAAGTGGAAAGGCAGTACATGGAGCAGGTTGTTCTCAAATTGCAGAATTAATGAATTGTTGAATCTTAAAAAAGATTCATACTATCACATACATCAATAAATATGTGATGATCGGTCAGTTCTTTGTGGGCTTCACTGCCCTGATGGTTCTGCATGATATTTATATATTCCCAGTTACAAATCAGTGCATAAGAAGTTTGAGACTACAAAGCAGAACTATAGAGTCTCTACCCTGAATTCTAGGCTTCAAATAGTGGCTCTGAAATGAACTGGGCATAAAACTTTGAGTAATGTATTTGGACTAAATACTGTCCTTGGGTTCTTTGGAAGATTAAATGAGGTAATAAATGGAAAATCATTGAGTTAACCCAGACCTGATGGTAATATATGGTGATATAATCCCACCTACTCAGAAAGATGAGGCAGGACTATCGTAAGTTCAAGGCCAGCCTGGGCAACTTCTTAACATTCTGTCTGAAAATAAAAGGTATAAAGAAGGCTTGGACATAGCTCAGTGGGGAGAAGGCACAAACCAGCCTTCAGGGCCAAGACAGCTGGATCCTGGGAGCACATGTCTAAAGCCACTGCTTTTTAGGAATAGAAACATTTTAAAGGAGAACTGAACACTATGAAAAGAATTTCCCAACCTATAGCAGTTATGCGTAACTCTCCTCATGAGTCTTCATAAATGATGCAAATCCCAAGAAAAGGTTCTCAAAGGCATGTTTTCTAGGCTAGAAAGGTGGCTGAGAGACTAAGAGCAATGGTGGCTCTTTCAGAGGGCTGAGTTTGGTTCCTAACATCCTCATCTGACAGCTCACAACCTCCTGAAACTCCAGCTCTAGGGACGCTGGCACTCTCTTCTAGCCTCTACTAACACCTATACACATGCCATATCTAAACACATTTACACATATGCAAAAATAAGAATAAAATAAGTCCCTTTTAAGTTATTTGTCAGGATTCACAAGGGGTATTAAGATAAGACTTCAATCTTCTTCCTTACTGTTCCATGCAGATCTTATGAACCTCAGGAATGGAAGTTAATATCTAACAGTAACCATGATATACTTGCTACTTAACTACTTGGGTTGACTGGTTGAATTCCTACTGGTCTGCTTTGGTTTATAATGCTCCTTGCTTTAAAAAAAAATGATGCTATGAATAAAATAAAGAAGGAGCAACACTCTTCAAATTTCTGTTAACTCTTTCTCCACTATGCTTCTTCAGTTAGAGGCATATTGCTTATTTCTATGATATAAATCTAGAAAATCATAATCTTCAAATTGAATATAGACTATAACAATGCTTTCCCTCTCTGGGTATTTCCTATCTACTGTTCTAAATGTCATCATTGTAAAGGATTTTGCTGACCCAGGATGAGTTCAGTCTGGAAAAACAAATTGAGCATCTCTTATGGCTGTTTTGCGTGCATTACAACAGGGGTCTGAATAAAATAGAACATAAAAAGTCCGAAGTGAGTTGGTTACAACTATAAAAGTTACACTTGGGGAATTTTAAACTGCTGTGATGTAAAACAAAAGATAGTGCCTTTGCCGATCGTGCTGTGTTAATGCTCAAAAGTTCTAATGTTCTTAATAAAGAAAACAAAGGTAAAACACGTCTTCTATGGGACAAAAGCATGTAATGTCTTACAAAATGAATGAACAGAAGGAGAGAAACTTTACTCTCAAAAGTCTGAGAGATATTAGTATATTAAAGTTTAATGCAAAGAAAATATTCTGTAGAAGAAGATCAGGTGAAGCATATTTCAAATAGCATTGACTTTCTAGGCTATAGCAAAATTAATTAATCAAAGTAGACAGGAAACTCAGAGGCAAAGAAAAGAATACAGAGAGAAAGGGAATTGAGAAAAAGGACATGTGAAAAAGTATATGTTAAGTGAAAACTGAGTGTAAGGACTCATATAAATAAAGAAAGCGAATAAGAAAACAAGAAGTCAATAACTTGATGAAAAAGGGAAAATATAGAAGAGTTGTGTCTGTCGGTGTTAATTCATCACTCATAACAAATACACCACTCTGAGGTGGCAAATGGATAATGAGAGTTATCTGAGTGTTGGCGCTGAATGAGCGAACTAGAACATTCTCTCTGCCCAATTTTGCTACAAAGTTAAAATTTCAGAGAAAGAGTTAATAATTGATTTTCTTATGGAGCTATGGTGATGGCTCAATCAGTAAAGTGTCAGCTGCGCAAGCATGAGGATCTGAGTTCGATCCCCAGTGCTCATGCGAATGGCTGGGCTCCATGGAGGATGCTCTGTATCACAGTGCTGGAGTACTGGGGACAGGCAGAGAACCGTGGTTCACCAACCAAGCAGCATGGCCTCTTGTGGGCTTCAGGAAAGAGACCTTGTCTCCAAATACAACATGATTTGCTGAGTGAGGCGGCTCAGTGTTTAAAGGAATAGCAACAGGAACAGAGAACTGGCGAGTCACATTGAGTCAGAAGTCAGGAAACAAAGAGGAAACAGGCAATAGAATGGGTTTTTAAAATATCAGCCTCTCTTCCAACCCTCAGTGATCCATTTCCTCCATCAAGGTTATATCTCTTAATATTTCCAAATATTTCCAAACTAATACCATCAGCTAGAGACAAAATATTCAAACTCTTGAGCCTATGGCAATATATCACAGTCAAACCACATTTCACTTCTGGCTTCTATAGGTACATGACCATCTCATGATTCAAAATGCATTCCGTTCAACTTCTGAAGACTCTATAGTCTTTATGAATCCCAACACTGTCAAAAGCCTGAAGTCTCTTCTGAGACTCAAGGAAACTTCTTACCTATGACTCCCTACAAAGTCATAAAATTACATACATACCATATTTAATTTGATTCAACTCGACAAAACTGTGGGCTGAAGTCAGACTCTTTACAGAGAATGCATGCATGTGACCTTATAGAAAAGAAGAGTCTAGAATGGGCAAGCATCCGTAGTCTCAGGGTATCTACAAGTGCTGAAATCTTCTGCCTGAGTTCAGAGAGGTGGCCTGGAGATTTATTGATAAAGTGGAGGGAAATACATCAAGAAAAGTACCATTTACAATTGAGTAGTCAGAATTTGTAAGAAGTGTTCTTGCATTAGTGATGGAAGAACAAACACTAAAAGGTTTATTTGTGATATGTAGAAATAAATCCAATTTTTGAAATACACACAGATCCAATAAGAAATACTTTAAACAAGTAAACCTCTACAAACGTGCTAAAACAACTTCCGTTTACCAGATTGTTCTTCCAGTTCCCCTTGTTCCGTACATTTTCAAACCCTTACACAGCCAAGGCTAACATAGGAAAATCATTTAAGAAAATTATGCTCCAACCTATAAACTTCCTTTGAATATATTAGCTGGCTATTTAGGTTTCCACCTAAGATCTGCTTCTAGTGAACTGCTGAGAAGGAAGGTATCACTTAATCAAAGCAACAGTTCCTAGGAAGCTACAATAAAAGAAATTTAAAGTAAGACTGGCACAACTTGGAAGCTAAATTGTTAACCAAACCACTGCCCACCGATGAGGGTTAGCCATGACATGCATTAGCAAGAAGATTTTCCTATGCAGCAAAAACCATGAAGCTGTCAAATGTTCATTTTTAAAATACCGTGGGCAAGCTGAGAGGAAAATCATGTGAACTGTGGCTTCAGCAGTGAAGCAAAAGTACCCCATGTGGAGCTGAGTTTACCCCACTGCTGGTCTGTATTCTCTCCGTAACCCGTGCAATGAGAAAGGGCAAATATCAGTCCACTTCACTGTCATCAGAACATCAGCATGGAGCTGGCCTTTGAAGGCTAGTATCAGTCTTCTAAGACCCATCTATCTCTACACACCCCAGCAAAGAATGAGCAAACCATAGTCACATGATTTCCCCATTAAGGCATTCGCAGATAAATTAACACTGCTGGAGTATTTGCTTTAAATTTTTTCCAGAGTCATGTTCATATCCATGTGTGTGTGTGTGTGTGTGTGTGTGTGTGTGTCTGTGTGTGTATGTATGTATGTATATATATATATATATATATATATATATGTATATGTGCATGTATGTTTGTGTATATATATGTATATGTGCATGTATGTATATGTGTATATATATATGTATACACACACACATACATACAAAAAAATTCTTGTTTGGGGGAGTGATTTTAGAAGGATTATACGTGTCAATATACCCATTGCGACAGTGCAATCATCTGTAAAGACAGTCTCATAAATATATTCTTTTCATCTTTCTAAACAGGCAATAAAATTCTGTTTCTATTACTTTTCCAATAAATTATTAAAATGAAAGAGGGTTTGGAGAAATTGGACAGTCAGTAAAGTACTTGCTTTGTAGGCGCAAAAACCTAAGTTTGAATCCCAAAATGTGTCAAACAACAGAAGATGTGTGGTTTTCAGTTATGCATACTTCCTATTTCCTATAAAAGTATTTACAAGATATATTTGTTAATAAAGAAACCAAAGTATACCAGAAAATGGGCTCATTCAACTTCGTTTCTGAGAATTTCACTCTTTGAAATCGTGGCTTACACATATCCTAAGTTGATAATACCTCCAAAAATTATCCAACAAAATGGGGACGAAATCTCATCACTACAGTTACTTACTGCCAAGAATATCTGTGTATTCGGCTATTATAAAAGCTCTAGAAAGAGAACACATCAAATCCTTGTGAGGCTGGGGCACTCCCTGGCCAAAGACTATCCATTCATGTGCTGAATTTGGCATACTTCTCATGTTAAAGTTCCCCAGAGACACCAAAACCATGTGTAACATAGCCCAGATAGCATTACTAGACACAAAAATAGTGTGGGATTTATATGACCAAAACAAACAATTATGGATGGAAACTCAAGTTCCATTCCTCTGATCAAACCTTGGCGAGGCCTGTTGCCAGCTGCCTAGGAGTGGCTTGATCACTACCTTGCAAAAGCTATACTTTTCAAGAGACTTCCTTTCCTTATAACTCAGCCAAATCCTACGCAAAGGGTGATTGATGTTGCCTGATGAGTTTTGATGGGTGGAAACTGTCCTTTGCTCTAGAATAAAAACTACAGAGAAAGATTGTTATAATTTAAAGCAGTGCTAATCTTCAGAATCACATAGGAAGCTTGTTAAAATATACAAGTTAAGAATGTAGGAGAGACAGAAGTGACAAGGGGGAGTAATGAGGGAATGAATAACATCAAAGCATGGTGTATGTATATATAATTAAGTTTTGCAGAAAGGTGGGTGTTTAGTAGACCTACTTGCTCATAATCACTGAGGGATACGTGCTCTGAGGGGTCCACATGTTGCTGATGGTTTGGTATTCACATTCAAAATAAGAGTAGAGAGGCATCATCTGCAGGTGTGGCCTTCCCTGGGCCTTCCATCTGCAGTCTGCAAAACGGTGATAAGGCAGACTGCCTCCTTTCTCTCTCATACCCCTGGGGTATTGTACTGGGTATTGTACAAAGAGAAACAAACCTGCGTTTCTGATCTGTGGACGTATGAGCAAGGGAGGATCAAGACATGCCCATCTCATTCCCAGAGGGCTCAGTTTTTCTTCTGTGATTGTATATAGTGCCAAGCATGTGTTCTATTGCTCTGCTCCCCTGTTGCTAGAGTAGGGTTGCCTGAAGGAGTGAAAGAACAAGATCAGTGAATCTGGCAAGCCTATGAATAAGCAGAGATGCAGCCTTGGACACTCATGAAGCACGCCCACTCCCAATATTTGCTCCTGAGTCATCTCCACTGAGAAAAATGTCTGTTAAGTTGTCAAGAGCAACATCTACAAGCTTAGAAAAGGCTGGATCTCAGGATTGGGTCATGGGAAAGAACCAGGTATGTAAGTGTGAGGATCTGATGTTGGGCCCAAAAACTCACAAAAAGACAGGAATGGTGGTGTAATTGTAACCCTGTCACTACCATTCCTAGCTTTATGGCTGAGACTGGAGGGTTCTGGGTCAATAGGCAGTCAGTCTGGCCAAAAGAGCAAGTTTCATGTTCAGTGAACCACCCTGACTCAAAAAAGAATACAGTGAGGAAGTGCTTGATAGAAGACATCTCTTCATGAGCCTCTGTTCTCTGCACCCACAATGGCAAGGATGTCTGCACACACACACTCACAAACACACACAGAGAAATACAGAAATTCAATCACACATACATTCATAGTTAAATAGGTTTTAAGATAAAAAAAAAAAAAAGCTTGGCTTCTTCAGAATCTTCAGAATGATTAAAATATTTTTAACTTGCAGCCTTGCAGTTTTATGAGACTGAAACTAGAGTTTCTGGTCCATGTGTAAGGACTTCAGAGATGTCAGACAGCTTGATTGAGTCATTTAGCAAGTGAGCCTAGAACTCAGGCTCATTTAACTGGGGTTAATTCAGTTAATTCGGGGTCCTTCGCCTCCTCTTAAATACTGTAAAGTATGTACATTAAAATGAATACAGTTATATTCTAGCCTAGTGAAAGACATTTCTATTTACATTTGGTGGTTGAAGTTTATTATTCTGGAAGTGCATTGTTAGTGTAGGAAGATAGTCATCTCCACTTTGCCCAAGTTCACTTAACATCTTTAAAATGTCAGGTGAGTGTATTTGAATATTCATGGACAGTGGGGTGTGGATGGACTTCTAACTCATGTTTCTAACATAATATCTGCAATTAGCCTAGACACATAGCAACCAGTCAGTACATATAAGTTATGTGCTTGATTCTCACATCTGTACAAAGCGCCCTCAAAGAAAAGACCAAACAGACCTTGTTAATTATGCCATTGTGCTTTGGAAGCAGAGGAAGTTTCTTAAATACAAAGAAGCCAAATACTGTGAGACCTTTGCTTGTTTGTAGAACTTTTTGCTGTTGTTCATATTTTGTTTTGCATGTTTCTTGGGCAAGAATTAAAGGTCCAATTTGCCACCATGAATCTAGTCTGTGATAGAGTATTTGTATTCAGATTTAAACCAGCAAAGAGAATGTTTATATGGCAGAAAAAAATGTTTTAACTTAAATCTTTGTGGCGCAAATCATTTTAGGTATGTCTATACATCTCTGCATGTGTCATGTGGAATTACACCATGTCCAGAATATGAGACAGGAGTCTATAATGCAAATTATAGTCTGTGTGTGTGTGTGTGTGTGTGTGTGTGTGTGTGTGTGTGTGTGTAGTGATAGGAGAATGGTGGGGGCTAAAAAAGAAATTCTAAGAGATTTCTTTTGCATGTGGCTGTTTAATATTTCTAGGTGTAGAAAAAGTGAAGGTTATACAAAAATGTATGTGATCTCACCTTCTATTTTCAAGTGAAATACTGTGAATTCAGTCTGTCAATTCAGTCTGTCACTCTTCAAGGTTTCCCAGTATAATGGAAGCATATATTATTCTCTCTCTTCCTCCCCCCCTCTCTCTTTTTCTCTCTCTCTCATGTGTGCAGGAGTGTGTATGTGGCGGGGAAGCAAGATATGTGTGAATAAGCGTGTGTGTGTGTGTGTGTGTGTAATATGTGCAAACATAGGAGCATATGTGCTTATTTACCACGGTACATATGAGAACATCAGAGAAGAACTTTAGGGAGTTCCTTCTTTTCTTCCACCTTGTGTTGAGACGGGGGGTGGTCCCTTGTGTTTCTTGCCACTGGCTGTATACTCTCAGCCAGTTAGCCTATGAGCTTCTAAGTGATTCTCTTGTCTCCTTCCATCTTACTGTAAGACTGCTGGAATACAGATATTGATAGCTACATCTGGCTTTTAAGTGGGTACTGGGAATCAGAACTCAGGTGTTTAGGCTTGCAAGATCTTTTGCCCACTTCTCTTCCCCAGCCCCCAAAGCACAGATTTTAGAGACATGCTCTCTTAGTGCAAATCCAAGCTTTGCTCTGAGAATCCAAAATGTTACTTCTCTGCAGCTTAACTTCTTTATCTGCAAAACAGGAATAACTGTAACACCCTGTGATAGATGCAATGTGGAGGATGAATCAGCTAATACTTTTAAATTCTTAGAATGATGCCGGTCCAAAGACAAATGCTTTATAACTGAGAAATACATGTACATATGTGCATATAGATTCACATATTTACACATTTATTGTATATATATGTGCATTTGTGTGTATGTGTTTATATAGTTCATAGGTTAAGCACTTGCTTCATTCCCGGAGCTGAATTCCAGAAGGCTCATCACAGTCAAGACTGATTTGGGTAGGAGTCATTGACACCATATGTAGGCAAAATTCAGAAGAATAATTTCTTCTGACCTTGTCCATATAATTTTTATGGTTATTGCCCTTGTGAAAAATGGTAAAACTATAAAATTGTTACTAACAGATACCGAAGAATTTTTGATGTGCTGCTCACTATTAAACACTTTGTAAAGAATAATTCTAATAGCTCCAATGTGATTTGAATTATTACCTCAATTCACAAGTAAGGACATGAAGACAAGAGCTGTTACATAGTTATTCCCAAATCACATATCAAGTAAGTAATGAACCTAAGGTTTAAACCAATTCTGCTTGACTCTGAACTCAGAGGCCTTCATCTATGCCAACAATTCTTTTAAAATTTATTTTTATTGTTTAGATATGTGCATGCCAGGGGGCATGTATGTGCACATGTGTGCAAGTGTCTGCGAAGGTCAGGGAAGGGTATCATCCTGGAGCTGGAATTACAGAAGATTGCGAAAAGGCACATGTGTGTGCTGGGATCTGAACTCAAATAATCCTCTGCAAGAGTAGTACATGTTTTTAACCACTGAGTCATTTATCTATCTCCCAAACAAATCCTAAGTTATATATATATATATATTTAAGTTGATATAATTATTGTCTCTACTAGTTCAAAGAATAGTAGTATAGTAGTATTATATAATTTAGATCTTAACATTTAAATTGTTTTTTTTAACTATTAGTAATCGGTACACATACGTGGTGGGTGTGAGAGAAGAGGGGTGCATGTGTGTTAGGACATACATGTGAACGCCAGAGAACAATCATCGGGAGTTAATTTTCTTCTACTGAGGATTCCAGAAATCTAACTCACAATTGAATTAGCATCATGATGCTTATGCAGCAAGTACTCTTACTCAATGAGACGGCTCACCAGTCCTGGATTAACTCTTAGAGTACCTACAAGCTGCCTAGCACCTAGCTGTGTACCAAAAGCTTAAGAATACAGCCCTCATCCTTGGTTGGAAAACTGGTTTTCCCAAGGAGCCAATTCTGTCATAGAGGTGTGCTGAGATGGTCCAGTGAAAATTTTAGTTTCAAGCATTGTCTTTGCCAAGATACTTCAAGAGACCTACTGTGCTGATCACTGTGTAAAGCATTTTGCAAGGATTATTTCAGTTCAGTTCAGCCTCACAACTCCTAAGAGACTGGATCTAGTATGCTAACCCCTTAAGAAATAATAATTTTAATAGACAAGAAGTCACACCGTGAGTCACAAAGAATTACTTAGAAACCAGTCAAAAAAGAAAAAAAGGAAAGAGTCAGTTGGAAGTTGAACCAGCAATATGATCCCAGAGCCTCTGCTTAAAGCAAGTCTGATGATCCACAAGAGTTAAGACCAAGGCGACACTACACAGAGAATGTCACAGGAGTCAGAAGTTTAAATAAGCAGGGAACTAGTCAACAGGAGGGCAAATAGCTCAAGACGGAAGGATCTGTTGGTAATTTATGAATGGATCAGTAGCTCCTTGTATCCATGTTAGTACTTGGGCTTTGGATGGCAAGCAGGACAATCAAAAGCTTTCAAGGAGCACAAGAGAAGTCTGAGTTTGTCTTGTACAAGTTCATAAACTTTGCACTTGTCATTCAAAGTGACTCCACGAAGCTGCCAGAAACAAATAAAAGCAATATTTCTCGCTGCTCTGACAGTGTTTTGAGATTGGTTGAGCCCTTAGCGTTGCTCATGATTTAAAGTGGAAATGTTCAGGGAGCTTCCGTTGTCAGATGTATTCTGAGTGAGTCTCTAGGTTATCCTACCTCTCAAGCTTTTTTCCGTTTCCTCCTTTTGACACCCAATAGAAAGTGATCTTGCTGTTTAAGATGACTTACATTTCATCACATCTGTAAGGTTCAATTCCAACTCTCTAAGCAGTTTGCAAACTTTCCCCTTCCATCCAACTTCCCCCACACACATTGTCATCTTGATTGCTGAGGGAATGCTACTTTTTTTTTCCTTTTGTGGGCCTGAACAAAGGCAGGGGCTGCTTAGGCAGTAACATAAGTGCATTTAGGAAAACAACTCTACTTACTAGAGAACATCTTGTTTAGTACTTAACGCTACATGATGAAGACAAACTTCATCCTGGAGTTTGCTGGGTCTACTTTCTCCCACCATTTCCATCTGTTATTTGACTGTGATACTGACAGCAACTCAGATGGATAAGTGCTCATCCAGGGCTCCTATATCAGAGTCCGTCTGTTAACCCGTGAGTTTTGATCAGTCACTCACAGACTTCATTTCTTTGATGCCTACAAAAGAGTTTCATAGTCTGGTCACTTAACAAAGCAAGGCTTTCTTTTTTACAACCATATCTCCCATCCTCTCCTGGCATTTTTTCACATCTCCCAACACAAAATTGCTAGGACTCCTCCCAGTAAGTATTATGCTTAAGATAAATATATTTTTGTATAATATTCTTTTGTTGATCTGGGAATTATCACACATACACATTCATACAAACACACAAAAATCTGGAAGGCTATTCCCCTAAATACTCAATGAGTATCTGTTGTGGTTATGAATACATAAGAAGGATATATATTGCCAGTAGATAAACGTATTTGCTTTGCAAGCGTAAGGAGACCAGAATTCAAATTCCATGAATCCATGCAAAATAATGGATGCACAGAGCAAGTTCTTTGGAAGCTCATGGGACATCTAGCCTGGTGTGTGCATCAGAAAAATCACAATGATATCCTGTCTCAAATGAAGTGGAAAACAAGGACCTGCACCTGTGTTTACATGCACAAATGCGTGCGCGCACACACACACACACACACACACAGACACACACACATACACATAATACACACATAAATGCAAACTTAATTTTTAAAACCTTACAAGCTAATGTCTCTATTTTACATAACAGTATTTTCTGGATTTTTTTGTAGTTGTTAAAGATTTCTTATGAAAGATACTTACAGGATTTTTCTCTTTTCCATTTTTATCTGTGTGCTGACTGCATGTGTATATATGTGTGAATGCTTTACTTTTACACTTGTGTGAGCACTGTCTGTGCACATGTGTATAGGGTCACATGAGGCCTGAGGTTGATGTCAGGCATCATCCTTCATCACTCATCCACTTTATTCACTGAGACAGGCTCTCTCAATAAAACCCATAACTCATTGTTATGGCTGTATTTGCCAGCTACCTGGTTCTAGGAATCCTGTCTCCCCCTTTCAAGGCTGGAATTATAGGATGGGCATCATACCCACCTGACACTTATATGGGTTCTAGACATCAAACTCCAGTCCTTAGGCTACCATGGCAAGGTTAACTACTCATCTAGCTCCTTAACCCTCAAAGGAACATTAAACTGTAAATTAAATAGACATTTAACTTTTAACAAGTAGAAATCTGAATGGAGCAAAAAAAAAAAATAACCTTCAAGCCCCATTCAATTCTTATCCTTGAAAAATAAACAGCCAATGTCAAACTCAGTCTAGTCAGGATTTAATGCATCTATTTCCCATTCCCTTTCTAACTTTTGGAAGAAAACAACCAATAACCACATGCGATATTCAACTTTTAAATTTTATTCAAATATAATCAAAATTCAAAAGTTAGTTCTTTAAGGCTATCACAGAAGGATTGTGAGTTTGAGGCCTGCCTGGTTATACAGTGAGATCAAAGGAAAAAGAAAGAAAGAAGTTTGGGAAGAAGATGAGAGCGAGAGAGACAGAGAGACAGAGAGAGAGAGAGAGATTTAACTAATGGTGACCAAGTGAACAGCAGAGTATCCTATCACTGAAGAAAAATTTACTAGACTACTCTGCTCTAAACACTTAACTTCTAATTGAGCCCAGAATTACAATCAGTCACCAGCAAATTTGAACAAAGACACATGTACACGAAATATGACAACACTGGTCTCCTAACACTTGCTTTCTGATGCTGCATCCAGTTTACCAGGAGTCCCTTCTGGGGATTATATAAACAGTACAGGATTGCACAGAATCCAATCTGAAGCATATTTGGCATTCATGAGAAATGAATAGAAAAAAAAGAAGTCACAGAGATACTGGAAGAAATCTAGGCCATCAGTAGATGTCAGTCTGCTTTCTTGTATAACCCAGGACCACCTATCCAGGGACCTGATATGGGTCATCCCATATCAATCATTTGTCAAGAAAGTGTCCCTACGAACTTGCCTCCAGACCAATCAGATGAAGGCATTTTCTAAGATGAAGTTACCTCTCCCCAGATGACCCCAGCTTGTATCAAGTTTGCAAAAATCTAAGCATCACAGGGCCAAAATAGTGGATGCCCTTCAGTGTTGCTGAGCTGCAACGCAGACTCCTGTATACTTATAAGGGGATACACAGCATTGCTGATGTGCTTAAGCACAGAGTAGATAAGCTTCTTCAGTGACTGCTAAACCCCGGAGGAAAGAGCATAATAGGAAGCCATAGAGTGAACTGAATAATTGGAATTTAGCTTATTGCCACTTAGTGTATATTCATTGTAAAAAGGCGTTTTATAATGACATCACGATATATGCAAATAGTATAGGATCCTATTCTCCTGTTATTCTTTCTTCTCCCTCATCTCCTTCCTCTTTTCCTATTACATATCTCTAGCAGTCCTCCTTCTCCTGGCTTGTCCTCTCTACCACCACAGCCAGATTCCACATTTGAGAGGAACCATGAGACACTTGTCTTTGTGAGACTGGCTTCTTTCACTTAACATAATGAGCTCAGCTTATTTCACATCATGTATCCTCAGCCTGTCACTTAGATTCTAGACACACAAATTATGATCCTTGGACTAGCAACATCAGCAGCACCTGGTAACTAAGAAGTGCAGAATCTCACAACTTTTCCAGGAGCATATTGTGTGCACAAAATCCTAGGAGATTCAAATGCAGGCTAACTATCAAAGAGCCTTCCTCCACATTTTATTTTGAGGTTTCAGAAATAATAAAGGAGACGCAAATCTTTCAACCAAATCTGTGTAATTTAGAGAGCTTACCCAATGACATGTGGATCAATAAATATGTATCGACTAACTGAAAAATCTGAGGATTGTCTTTCAAAACAAATAGGCCAGTGTAGTTTGGATGGGTCATAAAATATCCCTAGGAAATTGTGTGAAAATTTTAGGGTTTCCTTTGAGCTTCAAATGCAAGAAAAGGGTAGAGAATCTCATGATTTCATGTACCAATACTAATACTCAGATAATAAAGTACGTGTTATTCTTTTGTTCTTTGTGTTGCTATCTAAAGGGGCAATCATTTTTAAGAGTTTTTATTGGGTAGCTGGAGTAGAATCATGTCCTAATTATAGTGTTCCTTTTTAATGCGCTACTGAGAGAAAAACACACCAGATGAAGCCATTTAAGACTCTATGGTTTGTTCAGCTGTATTAAATGTTTCTAAGTGCTGACTTTTATCGTTCTTAACAAGTCAAGACCAGACTGAATGTCTTTGAGGATAATTGTTTTTATTCATTCCTCTTCTGTATTGCTAAAATGAAAGCAATATGTAAATTAAGGGAAAAGATTCCAATTCAGTACTGCCCCAGACTTCTGCTGATACTTTTCAGAGAGAGTTGAAACCAAATCTCCTATTTTCATGCTGCTGTGTCTCTGACCAGTGGGTTCTTCTAGAACACAGTTTCCTCGTCATAAAAAGTGATGGCCATGTTGCTTAGCTAAGTTGCTTAGCTAATGCATAGAAGCCATTAAAAACTTGTTCCTCATAATATCATTGATCTTCACATTTTATTGTTTATCACTATAATCAACAATACAAATGAGTAGGGTCTACCTTAAAATTCCTGGAAACCAGGGCTCAGTTCTTCTGGATTCTATTTTAAACTCTATAAACTAATTTGTGGTGTGACCTTAAGGTAAAAAAATAAAGGCATGGTATTTAGCTGGAATTGATTTTTGTCTTTCATGGGATATTGGACCTCTGGAGACATATTAGATTGTCAGGATTATGAAGGTAAGTTGCTGCTGACACAGATACCAGGAGCACCATAAGACAATGTACACAGCCCCTGCAACCAGGACCTAACCGGGCCTGGATATCAACACTGCTGATGTAGGAAGTCACAGACATGACAGCCCCTACCATTGCCATCCAACACCAACATGCTCAAAGCAAACTTCTTTGAAAGAAAATCTTCCAAACACCAGAGGCTGAGCTGTGGAACCCGCAGCCTGACAATCAAAGATTCACCCTCTTCTTACTCAAATTCAGCACTGAAACGAGTCTAAGGCATGGTCATGTGCTCATTCATTGAGAAGCTAAAAAGTACAATAAAGACTCTGTCTAGAAGGACAATTCTTCATTGATCCATTCCAGTAATCTTTTGCTGCCTCTCGCCATGGTGCCCTGTCTAAATACGATGACTCCCTTCCCCTGGGATGCCACTTTTCATTCACAGTCACTTCCTAGTTCGGAAGGCACAGCATTTTGCCAGTGAATGGTTATTAGCCCTTTTCCCTTTAAGAGACTAAGAAGGGAAAAAGCCCACAGGATAATTTTAAAAGTTGTTGCTCCAGTTTTTTCCCAACTTTAGAAATCTCTGTTGGCTTTTAATTAAGAACTTGCATTTAGACTGTGAGATGAACCAGATTTGAAGGATTGTTTTTTTTTTTTTTCTTCTTCTGCTTCTTCTTCTTTTTTTAATGAAATGGCACTTTTTTTCCCTAGGAGGGGTTTTCCCTAGATTCTCATTGTTCCACTAAAGATGATTTACATGGGCATCTGTGGAGGCAGCTGAGACTGTTATTAGAGTAGGAGGCCAGGGTAGGCACAGTGTGCTTTCCCGCCTACAAATTGGGAAAAGAAACACCCTAAGGACACTGAGCCCAGATCCTCACGTTGTAGGGTATGGAGTATCCTAGAGGTGGGGCAGGAGGCCCTGGGAGCTGCATGGGGTCTCTAGAATGTATGTCTTGAATGTCACTATAATTGTCAGCTGTTTCAGAAACCTGCAGAGCGCAGTTCAGCCTCTGCTCTGCCTTGAAAAGTTAATGCTTGCTCAGAAGGATTCAGGTTGAAATATATACATTCCCTCAACTTCTGGGCATGCACTTTTGAGATTCCTAAATTTATTTGTTTCTTTGTTAGTTTATTTGTTTACATGTTCTTTCTCTTGAGCTGTTCTGCCAAGGCTCATAGTAAACTCAAAATATCTCCAGCAAAGATACTAATTGATGGACAAAGGACAATTCACAACTTTTTAGTGGGTAGCCCTGAAAGACTATGGTTTAACAAAGGAATGAAGGCCAACCTGTTCAAAGTAGGACACACAAACATTTCATACCATTCCTGCAGTGAATTACTGAGGATACTACAACATATCCAAAACATTTCTATTCCAGTCAAAGAACATATAAAAAAATTAATCTAAGTATGATTGTGTCATAGAGCAACCTAAACTGAAACACATTCTATGAAATAACTATTTCTAAGTCATGAGAGACAAGGGAAGACTTGAAGATCATCACAACTTAGATGAAAAGACTAAAGACCCAGAACAACAAAATATACATGAGGATCTGGACAGAGTTCTGATTGTAAGAGAGGCCGTTATTAGGAAGACAGCAAAACATAAGGTAAGATGTATAACTAACCTTAATGCATTGTATTCAATTATAATTGATTTTCCAATTTTCTTAATTTCTATAGTTATAATAATAAAAAGGGATCATGGCAGAAGTTATATAAAAGCACTGTAATGTTGTTGCAAATTCTCTTTCACTGTAGAATCATTTCAGAAGAAGGTAAAAGTTAGTGCAAAGCTACAAATCACC
The DNA here is from genome assembly GCA_026225945.1 of Cricetomys ansorgei. Lineage (NCBI taxonomy): Eukaryota > Metazoa > Chordata > Mammalia > Rodentia > Nesomyidae > Cricetomys > Cricetomys ansorgei. Next base: position 6,920,041 of record JAMJFZ010003581.1, on the reverse strand, counting down.
TAGGAACAGCTCAGACAATGAGCAAAACATGATCAATGCCTTTGTGAATGCTGCAGTATAAAGAACTCAGTTGGCCCTTCTAAAAAAGGTTGAACCTGGGAAAAGTGTAAATGGGAAAGGTAGGAGCTTGGTAGGGTGCTTACTCAGAGAACACTGTTGTCAGGAGAAAACTGAGATTGTTGTAAAAATCGATTTGATAGAGGAATCCTTTTTAGGAATATTATAAATTAAAGTGAGCAGCATGGTTCATTGAGACAATACTCCTTCCAAATTATCACTGTTGGGGCATGAAATGTCCCCCAGAGGCTCCTTGTGTTTGAACCAGTAGGTGCAAAATGACACCAGCTGGTGGTGCTGTTTCCAGAGATGCAGAACTGGAGCAAGAAGCCTGGATATCCCAGCTGAGTCACTGAGAACAGGCTTTGGATTCCATCATAAGCTCTCTGCTTCTTTGATGAGACATAATAATCCAATTGCAAGCCCCTGCCATCAGAAGAAGAGTCCCAATCAGCATCTACCATGATAGTCTACTTCCTCTGAAAGAACCAAATACAAATACTTCATCCTTGCTTAAAATGAACATGCTGATAAGTAAAAAGGACTTTAGGATTTCTCAAATGTAACTTGATAATTGGTAGTGACGTGAACTGATCAAGGGTAAGAAAAATAATTAAGGTATTTCTCAATTAACACACCTCTTCTCTCTCTCTCTCTCTCTCTCACACACACACACACACACACACACACATCTACTTAATGATTGCATTGAAAGAAAACTCTTAGTCTTACTGCATGGTTCTACTGGCAGATTGCTCTTAATAATCAAGGAAACATTACATTCCTTAATGAATACTTTGCCTCATAACTAGAGGTTTGATAATATATCTTAGAAAGATAAGCTTCCAACTTATTCAAATTGTTAAGTACGTCTGTGTATCAAGGAAAATATACTGAATGGATCATTTCCCCTACCTACTTACATAAGTTATAAAATGAAAGTTTGTTTGCGTGTGTGCCTGGACTCATGTCTGTGTAGCTCCATACTGGGAGGCACTCACCAGTGTGTAGTAACACATTTATGCAAGCTCTCAGAAGCCATGTTGTATATATTGGTACCTAAAATTTCTCACAAGTAGCTCAAAATCAAGCATAGTCAGAGTGAAAGCTTAAAGAATATTTTTTCAGGTGAGCTGTTTGTTAAACATTTTTATATACCACTTTGTGAATCCATGCAAGCATATTTCTCAGAAGAAAACATAGCCTCACTAGTTGCATTCAAGTTACTGGTTGTATGCAAACTAAGTAGCGTATTTCTCATTCTGTAGTATTGGTATTTTTGTATATTTTAGAGTTTTGTTTTTATAAACATTGAAAGAGAAAACACAATTTTTTTAAATATGAAGGTTTTTTAAGGCTGATGTTTTACCCTGTAGTTAATAAGATGGACATGGAAAAGAAAAAATTTACTTATTTGTTCAAATCTGTCAAGAAGGCCTTTAATATGATGGGAGCAGAAGATCAGGGCCCAATTCTCTAGTTTTGTGTATAATGACTCAAAGAGCCTAGCCAACTGCATCTCATGTTCTAAGTGCAGTTTTAACTGCTGAAACCCAACTTTTAAATGTTTCTTTAAGAATCCGAGAGGTCATATGCTGTAAGAACAGCATTTAAGTGAAGTACCACATGACAAGAGCCCAGAAGTTTCAGAACTAACTCCTGAAGTATATATAACATTTACAAGTCCTATATATATTATTGCCAATTACCTTTGCTTTTACAAATCTTTCTGAAATGAATACGGTTCGCTTATGATTGGCTTTAGTAAGATTTTTTTTCATGGGAAAAGGAGAGCTCTTTGATATAGTGACCAAAAGCACTGCTGGTGTGTTATATGTGATAATCAGAATGTTCCCCTAGCTCCCATATCCTCGTCTTATAAAATGAAATATAAGACACACTAAATCTTTATTTTAATAAGATCAAAGGTCTTTTAGCATAGCACAAGTGAGAATTTTAAAACTGATAATATAAAGTAGTTTGATTTTATATACTGGGATTGTGGATCCAGGCAACATTGCTTTATATATATATATAAAAAGTTTAGATTTGATTCACATGCTTTATTCTTAATTCATTCAAATTACACAATTCAATTGCATTTAATATAATCACAGTTTTACAGCCATCACCACAGTCAACTGTGGAATGTTTTCATGGCCAGAAAATGAGGTATATCCCATAACCATCAACCTCTAACTGCCCCAAACAAACCCCTCTACCCGCTCTAGGGAATCATTATTCTACTGTCTGCATTTATAAATTTTTCTAGCTGAAAACTTCATATGAATGGGGTCATATAATATGCAATACATCGAAGCTTTTAGCTTAGCCTCATGTTTCCAAGGTTGGATCACACTGTAGCATGCATCGGTGTTACATTTCTGTGAATTGCCAAATGATATTCCAGTATATAGGTATCCCACGTTTTGTTTATCCATTCACTGTTTGGTGGGAATCTGTGCTGTTTCTGTTTCAGAGGTCTTGTGAATAGTATTATGATCATAAAAGTTGTGTGAAGACGTGTATTTCATTTCCCTTGGGTGTGTGTGCCTATGAGTAAAGATGCTGGATCAGAAGGTAACTCAATGCTTAACCTTTTGGGGAATTAATAGACTATTTTCTCAGGCAGTCATGCTGTTCTTTGTCTTACCCACAGAAAAACATTCTTCTTTTTAGTTTTTTAGACTTACACATTTTCGGGGGTATGAGTGTTTTGGCTTCATGTACATATAGGCACTATGTGAGTTTTTGATTCCCACAAAGGTCAAAAGAGGGACTCAGATCCTCTGGAACTGGAGCTACAGATGATTGTGATCTGCCATGTGGTCACTGGGAACTGAACTCAGTAAGAGCATCAAGTGCTCTTAACAGTTGAGCCAACTTTCCAGCTTCATAACATTCTTACTAAGCCTAAATATCCAAGAACAGTATGGAATCCCACTTGAATTCCAACAATTCAGCCAGTTCATGTGTTCTTCCTTTACTGTACCAATGTATATTACTTCTGAGAGTTCTCATTATTTAGGTAAGTCAGCAATCACAAGTATGACTTGTCTAATATATTGTATTTTGCTTTCAGGTCTTTGGAATATCAACATTTGTTGGGAGTCAGGGTTAAGAACTGAACCTAGGGCCTCACTGTACTGAAGACCCTCCATATACTTAAAGTTGCCTTTATCCTAAATACAATGGAGGAGAATGGTTGATCCTATTAAAGTTACCTCCTACACAACAGTTAAAATCAGAACATAGAGATTCATTTAATAGATTTAACCTTCAAAATATGAATGTTCAGAACACAGAAATGCCATTCAAGTTGTTTACAGGATCACGGTCTACTGAACTGAACAATCTTAGGCTTCATATTCACTGAATGGATTTGCAGAGTTGTTGCTAGAAGTGGTGTATCAAGAACTATAACTGAGATTCACAAATGGCTACCTTGATGTTCTTACTTTTGTCTTTCTGTTTCAGGGCATCAGAGCAGCCATAGTGCTAATAGCACTTCCCACAGTCCACCTAAGTTGCATGATGGTTCACCTCCCCAGGGCTTCTGTACAATCACTAGCAATTGTTCATGAGGATAATGTACAGGCAAGTTACCAAAAGAATCCAAGAGAGTATACACAAAGGAAAATTTTTTAAAGAGTGTCTCTTACCTTCGAAAAAATGTGTCATTCATATTGGCTTTCTTCAGATATCTCAGAGAGACAGGGAGTACATGTTTTAAATCAAAGTTAGATGCTCAATATCATGATTTCCTGAACCACAAAAGACTTCTTGCATCCACTTGTCACTGTATATCTTCCCCACCTGCTTTAATTCCACAACCACATAGAAGTTCCTCAAGTACAGTGCTTTATCTTCTCTTTATTGAGCATCTATGTTATGAATGGCATGTATAAAGCGAGAATTTCATAAACTTCCCTAATTAAAAGAATGAGAGCTGGGAGTGCTGACACATGCCTTTAATCCCAGCATTTGAGAAGCAGAGGCAAATAGATTTCATGAGTTCGAGGCCAACTTGGTCTGCAGAGAAAGGTCCAGGACAGCCAGAGTTACAACAAAGAAACCCTGTCTCAAAAAAACAAAAAAGAATAAACTCAAGAGGACCACAGCATACTTAAAACACTCACTCTTTCTAATTGGCTCCAAGGGCAACACCGCTGCCCAACTGGGAATGTTTCAGTGGACAAAAATAGCAAAACATCAGTTCTTCCCATCAAAAAACTTATATGAATCAGATTTCTTTTCTTTTAAAGGAGCAAGGAGGATATAATAACACATGCCTATAACCCTAGCCCTCAGAAGTCATAAGGAAGCATATCAAAAGTGTGAAACCAGTCTGGCCTTCACAGCGACTTCTAGGCCACTCACAGCAACATAGTAAGGCTCTATCTCATTGTATTGAGAGCTAGGGAAGCACCTCAGTGACGGAGGATTGGCCCAGAATGCTCACATTCTTGGTTTGAACCCCAACAGTTCAAAAATTTGAAAAAGTAAATGAAAAAGAAAAAAAATTAGTCACAGAATTACTTACCATAATCTGTTTAACTTAGTACACAGCAAAGCATCACATTAAGGACTGATTCTCAGAAATCTGTGAACATTGGAAGTGTATCACTAAACCCAACACTGTGAGTCTTCTGACTCATCTCAGAAGCAATTTTTGTACTTTTTCATAGGTCTCATCCCACTAGGTCAAGTCTCTGGATGTGATGTTTTGAGTTCACACCCTTCATACAGTTTTAAGACACACACACACACACACACACACACACACACACAAGTATGTATATATAATGTTCTCTGATTTCTTTGCAGTAATATTGGTGGGGTATGTAGCAGACAAGGATCAAACCCCACTTACTTCTATTGGTATTCCAACCAGTGAGTTTTCTTCAATGTCCCATCTGTTTAGGACATATATTGTAAACAGTGCCCTCCTTTCATTCTTAATCTGAAAACAGAATTAGGATAAACTATTAGAATAGAGTCTTGGAAGAAATTGATCCTATTATATTCAAGTCCAGTCTCAGAGTGGTAGTTCAATGAGAAGAAATCTCTGCTTGCCAAATTTTCCTCCTTCCCTTCTGTTCTGTCTGTTCCTTTCTCTGGTCCAAGATGAGCAGGCCCCTGAGTTGCAAGCCCTCCTTTTTAATATGTATCACTCTCTCAGCCATAGCTTTACCAAGTGTTCAGTGTGACATTCCCTAGGAGCTGATGTTGTCATTCTCCAAGCAGACTCCTGCAGTCTTCTGTCCTGTTTTACTTTTTGAGCCTCTGGAAATGAGGGCATTTGCAAGCATAGATGTAGAGTAGCGTTCTTGATCTACTGCTCAAAGACATTCAAGATTACAATATGAAAGACTCTTTGAAAGTTGGTATTTGGTGCTGGGGTAGGAAGCATTCAGTAATCCAAGCTTGGCAGGTTTTAACACATATAGCTTTCATGGTAAATGTATTCCTGTGATGTACAACATGTGTGCACACACAGAGAATCAGAGAAAATCCAGAATGCAGAAAATGAACAAAGTGAAAACAATGTACAAATATATATTTTATACTTCAAATTATAATAACTATGTTTTCTTTAAAATGGCTCCTACTTTCTGTCAGTAATGGGATTAAAGGTTAATATTTATAAATTAGCCATTTCAAATTAATTTTGTAAATATTTGCAAACTGAAAGAAATAAGTTAGCATTCCAATAGCACAACAACCTGCTGTATGATTTGCTCAGAATTTTAAGAAACAAAAAGTAATAATCCATATAGCTCTTTTTAGTAGCTATTTTTAGTAGCTATTTTACATAATAATTTTCATAGCTAAATTAGTAGCTATTTTTCAGGAGCTACTAATAGCTAAGGTAAACTACTTTTTGATTATATAAGATAGTTAATTAATTTCCCCACATATTTGTTTCCATAACCTCTCTACTTGTCAACACTTTCTCCATATGTTCTTATAATAAATTGAAGCAAAAATACATGAAACAGAAATGTAAATAAACACAACCTTGTCACGCTTTTATTGTGGCACTATTGCATTATAGTTAATAATAGTTACGTTTGGCACTGGAATGTTTTTCCACCATGCTTTGCAGAAATTAGAAGAAAGTTTTCATCTTGAATGCAAAGTAAAACTTGTAACCTTGAAGAGTTCCTGCCCAGAGTCACAACCCTTCTACTAACTACTTATATACATTCTATCAGCTCCTCTATAACTTCTTTACCTCCCACCTCCAAGACAATGTACTAACTGACCAAAGCCCCATGCACTGTGATCATTAAATACAAAATACAAAGTAGAGGTTCTTTTAGAACAGAAGGTGTGGGATTTTTCTTACCTTATGGGAGGGGCAAACAACGTGAGAAACACAAAAATAATATTTTTATTAGTAATACTTCTAAAGTAAAAGCCAGGGAACAGTTCATCGTCCTACTTTGTTTTTCTCTCTTTTTCATTAGTATAAGTCTTACTCTGCTTCCTTCCATTCCACTTTAATTCACCACAGCTCATGCATATGTCTGTGCAGGTCAGAGCCTTCATGTCCAATCATTTCACAACCAGAGGACATGCCTCACTTTTTAACTGCATCATAGCTAATAATCCGGTTTAAAACTGGACCTGGTAATATTTGAAGTGGCTTCAGAGAAGAGAAGTAAGGTGCCATCAGCCTCCTCTAATATCATCGGCAGCCAAGGCACAGCACTAGTGTACAAGTGACATGCATATCACATGTATCAAAGTGGAAGCAATCTGTAAGGCAATAAGACTCTCTCACATCCCAGCATGGGTGCTGGCCCTGAGCTGCAGTTCCAGTAATTGACATAGTTGCCCAATGCTACAAAACAAACTCAAAAACTATTCTCATTAGACATCCCCCTGGTTTGTGACTCTGTTATTGTAAAACCCAAACACTGAGCCCCATACCAGCGTGGCTCTGTTTTTAATTAGTTCTGATGGCATTGGGCTGTAAGCCAAGGAAAAAATGAACTTCCTGCGACTGAGGCTCGTAGCTCAGTATGTTGCTCCCTTCTTACAGAGATTGTTTTCACAACATTTTATGAAAAGGACTACTGACAGAAATAATGCAAGTTTTTACTGCTTTTGATTTTTTTTCCAGGCCTATAAAATACAGCCAAAAGTCAGAGTTATACAATTACAATGCCATAATTTTGTCTTTTGTTTGACCTAGTTGACTTGTTTTTTGATTAAAGACATCCTACCCGATTAATTTTTTTTAATGAAGAAAACACAGACTTCTGTTAAAATTTTAAGACCATGAATGTTTTAGTGTTTCCACTAAATTAATTTGGTGATATATTTGCACTGCCTGGGTCACTGTGTACACGTTGGGACAGTAAGGACACCTTCTGGAAACAAGGAAGCAAAGGAACATTTTAGTAAAGCAGAGAGTCTAGTCAAGAGGAACCTTAGTGCCCACTGATAACTTACCTATGTAACTTTGGGTGCCCTCCGATATATGACATTTTTATACATTTGAATGTCCTACCCAAGGTGTTAGCCAGTCCTTCTGTCTTCTAGATTACTTGTCATAATTGTCATAATACATGACTCAGCGCCTACCCATCAGGCATACCCATCTTATCTGCGGTTTGGAATACAGTGAGATAAAGCAAGAGACAGCATGCAGAACTCATTCTGATCAGAAAAGCATCCAAACATCCTGTACTCAGAGAAGCAGAGATCAATATCCTCAGAAGCATCCCATAAGTGTCAGCAGCATACTGTGCAAAGCTGTGTACAGAGGTGGCTAACCTGACATCTCTAGTGTATCAGCACAGTGAGAGGGATGCATATTCTGCCTAGATGGACAGTGTCTAAGTATGATCTCCTGACTCTTAGGATAGGCACTGAGATTACCGATCATCTTTTTTCTCATGTTTTGATTGCAAGTTTAATTTGTTTATTAGATATGGAAACACAAGGTAGTCTTGCTTTAGTAACTAACTTGACAGACATGTTCCCATTTCAAGTCAATTTAAACCTATCGATATAATATTTTACATGCTCTCACTTTGTAATTACTTTCCTACTTATGTTGCCCAATGTGAGTTTGGCTATTGGCAGACAGGAACACTGAGAAAAATCAATTAGAATATGCCCTATATTTTAAGAATAAGAGTAAACAAGAGAATTTTTAGAAGTAGTGAGTAAAATCTTGGAAAACAGAACATCCTCTCTACTTAAGAGGTATGTGAACCTGAAATAATTTCTTAGCTCCTCTGAACATGAGTCTGCTTTTTGTTTGTTTTTTATTTCCATCCTAAGAGTGAGCATTATTGGGCTGCAGATACAGCACAGTGATATATCACTCACCTTCTATACATGAGGCCCATTGTTTGATCCCAACACCACACACACTCACATAAAAAAGAGCATTAAGCCAGGAGGTGGTGGCGCATACCTTTAATGCCAGCACTCTGGAGGCAGAGACAGGTGGATGTCTGTTGAGTTTGAGGCCAGAACAGAATGAGTTCTAGGACAGCCAGAGTTACAACAGAGAAACCCTGTGTCAAAAAAAAACCAGAAGGGAAGAAAGAAGGAAGGTAGGAAGAGGAGAGGAGAAAAGAAGAGAGAGAAGAGAAGAGAAGAGACGAGAAGAGAAGAGGAGAGGAGAAGAGAAGAGAAGAGAAAGAAAAAAAAGAGAGAAGAATATTATATTCATTACCTTGCTAAGTTTGGGGGTGGGGAAAGTAAACTACAAATGCAAGCATGATGATGATCATTAAGATAGGCAAGAATAAGATTTCCTTTTTTTTTTTCTTTTTCTTTTTAAATAAACCATGTTGCATGTATCTACAATGCACTGTCTCGCTCGCCTTGGGCAGATAGAAACTTCCCTTTTTGAAATGCTTACATGACTGTTTCTGTGGCAATTGATACATTCTTACACATGGGAAAGCTGGTTGTACACATTCCTTGACTTCTTTGTTGTAATCACCTAAATTCTTTAGGCTACAACTTCATCTCTGAGTCTCCGGCAACCCTTAGCAATGTTTCCTTTGCAGAGCATCCTCTGTAACACACTGTAACTCATACAACTGAAATACTGGCTCTCAGTGTTGTGACTGGATTATGAAGACACAGATACAGATATTTCTTGACACTAATACATATTTGTTAAATTGAATTAAAAATATTAAAGCAAATTTTTACATATGCTGGTATGTTAATCAACACTCCTGAAGCAGAGGCAGGAACAACTCTGAGTTTGAAGTCCTGGCTAGAGACCCTGATTCAAAAATTGTTTTCTATACACTTCCTCCTGTTATTGCTGCTTCCTTGCCTTCAACTCACAATTTATTTTTTAAAGAATCTATGATCTTCAGCACCCAACCTATCCCAGTAAGTCTTCATGAAAGAAAACTCTTTCATGGTAGCCATTGTTGACCACCCTTTATAATTGCTTCAACATAATCTTTGTGAACATGTCATAAAACATTTTCAATATATCAGATGGCTTAAGCCAGCTATTACTGTTTCCTCCCCATACTTGCATCTGGGCAGCTGTATAAAGCCTGTATCCTCACAGCAATTGCCACTAAAGCCTCTATTCTTAGCACTTGTACCAAGTCTCCTTCCAAAGAAGAAAAAGCTATCAAAATGCTTCTTTATTTATATTGGAGCATCAGTGATGCTATTTCCTCTTGCTCACCATTTAATGTCCTTGGTTTTTTAATTGATAGTGTCAGGCTTTAGGCTGTCTTCCTGTTTTTCTTTCTGATGCCCACCAGATCCTCACCAAAGTGAAATAACTTTTTTAATATTTCTTTTCTATTTTGAGATTCTAATATAATCCCATCATTTCCCTGTTCCCTTTCCTCACTCCAAACCCCTTCCTTGTGAAATTTTTAAAGCTGTGAAAGTGAAGCCTTTCTGTTCCCTTTGCACAACAGCTGTTCCTGGTTCACGGTGTTTTGCAACAAAACTCTGTGTCTTCTCTGACTCAATGTGTCTCTTTCCAATCCATGGAAGGTTGCTCTCCTAGAAACAGTTTTAAAATGCTTACACAGTGAGCCTCAGACAGCGCATACTTCCGGGCTGATAGAATAATAAGTGAAAACAGGCAGCTGGAGTGCTGCTTCATCTTCCAACCATCCTTAGCTTTGAATCGGGTCCATAAGTGACTTCATTGGTCCGAGGAAACCTCGTCTCATATTTTTACTTCGAAATATTCCTTCATATATTATTTTCCTATTGGTGTGGTTAGTATTTTAAAAGGTCTTAAGATTGTTGGTATTAACATAACACCTCAACCACAACTTTCCCAGTGTGTAGGTCTCACCGTGTGACTTTTATTACCTAACACCCACTAAAGTTTTCTGCTAGTGCTCCTGATGCGTTCTAGTCACAGGCACCTCTGAGAGTTTGATGAGATTTTGAATCCTTTCCATAGAAATGCATAGATGTGTACATACATGCACAGAAATATGCCATACAATATCTTGGATAGAGACATTCTCTCTATCTCTCCATGAGACTTTCCATGCAGTCTCTCCATGAGACTCCTACATGATAATCCTAATTAAAAACTCCAGCAACAACAATAGAATTGGTTGACATAAATTCATGAAGCTATACCTTTAATCCCAGCACTGGGGAGGCAGGTGATCTCTGTGGGTTAGAGGCCAGCATGATCTACATAGTGAGTTCCAGGACAGCCAGAGTTACTTTGTGAGTTCCCGAAGCCATTTACAGTCCTTGAAGTGGTCAAAGAGGCCAACCATGTGTCATATCAATATGATCAAAAGAAAATTTACCCTGGGGAATGAGGCTATTCAAAGTGAAAAAAAGGCCAGTATCTTAGAACATCAAAAATGCTATCTATTTATTGTATATAATGTCATTCCCATGACAGCATTATACAAAATTCAATGAGTAAATATAAAATGCAGTTTTCTAAGAGTTAACATCTCATTTAAACTGATATTCTAAGCATACAAGCAAAATTACAAGCTTTTCAACATCATAGTATGGTAAGGATAGAAGTTGTAAATGCAATATCCACTTTTGCATTTGCAGAGACTGTGTTTTATAGTGCAGCTCACAAATGCGAATATGAGATTACTGTTGTAACAACATACTTACCTACAATAGTCCTTCTGTCTTAAAGGAAAATTTAAGTAAGACAAGTGTTATACATAATCTACAAAATTAATTACATACTAGACAAGTATTCTATTTCTGAACTATACCTACAGATTGGATGAAAGAATTCTATCTATACATACCATACGTTATAAATCTTAAAAATCCTTTGTTCCGAAGACGGTTATTCTCCGTTTATTGTTAGGGTCTTTCCAAAGTTATTTACCTTTTTGTTTCAAGCTAAAATATAGCAAGTATCAGATGTCTCAAAACACTCGGGTAGAGCAGAGTACTATTTTCTTGTGGTGTTTTGAAGCAGGGTCTCATGTACTCCAGGTAGCTTCAAACTACACTACAATGGAGACCACTGTTCCCTCTGTTTCCATTTTCTGAGTGTTAGTGTATCTCATGTCCCTGGCCACACCTGATTTAATGAGAAAAATAATTGTAATACATATTTGTACATTTTTGCTCTGGCATATTTTCAAGCATCTGCCCTTGCTTAGTTAAACAAACATCTGATGACAAGATGAAATACTATCATGTAGAGTAGCTCAGCTTACCTTGGCTCTACTTTTCCCCATATGACCCTTGGTATGTTCTTGCTGGGTACTCTTTTCAAAACATCCACTGGCATAGTCTAAAGAACGCTGGTATGTAGAATCATTTTAAGGCTATCAAATCTGTATTTAAAGTCTTTCTGAATGGCTATATAATTCTAATTAGGCTAATAGGTTTGAGTTCATCAGTTCAGCTCATGAAAATGAAAATATGTACACCCTCGCCAATCTGTAACTTCCCCAACATTCCCCAGCATTCACGTCCTACTAGTTCCTTACTCTGTACACCCAACTCTTTGTATTTTTGACTTACTGGGCTCAGTTCTGGAATTGGTCCATTTATCACTCTGCCAAGGTGGCTTTTCACTCTTGAAATCCATTCAGGTCTTTGTTCAAGTGTCACTTTCTTAATCTCACCTTCTCTGTGACCTTTCTCTGAAACTAATCAACTATTTAATATTCTGTATGCTTTCTGTATTTTTATATTATATATATATTTTATATATACATTACATATATATGCATATGTATGTATATATATTTAGATATATACTTAATATATATGAAATATTATAATTTCATAATATTCTGTATGTTTAGAACATCTAAACAAAAGAAGCAATTTCTATACTGCAAAGTCATAGAACTCCCAAATCAAATGAAATGCTGACTCAGTGGAAAGCTACTGAGAAATGAAAATAAATAAATAAAATACACAGAGAAACACACACACACACACACACACACACACACACCCAACACAATGTTTTAACAAATCGTAACAACTTTGCAACTTAGAAACATAAAATGTGCTATTACATTATGTAGTAGTTTCATACATTTTAAAAATCTTCTCTCCAGCTCCAGCCCCAACAGGATGTAAATTCTGTCAAGGCATGTTTTTGCCTGTGTTTTTTTATTGCTCTGTCCTCTGTTAAAACAGTGCCTGACAAGTGAGTCATATTCAGAGTACCTCATTTTTAAAGACTTCTGATGCTAACAGTGTTTTTTTTTCTATGTGTGTAGTATGAATAGAAAAACTGAGATAATTTTCTGGCATTAAAAAAAAGCATAAAATAAGTCAAGATTATTTAAAATATTTTAGTTTAAATTAGTTATATACGATAACGGATTTAATGCTGACATTTTCACATATGAAAATAAGGCACCTAGATCATTTTTCACCCCATTATCTCATGTCTCCGCCTTTTATTGGTCTCCTTCTTTAGCTCCAACAGATATCCATTCTTTCTATATGCTGACTTCCATACCAGATAAGTTATAGTGATAAAATAAAGTTTAATAAATTTATGAGTTATCAATTTCTTGTGTAGACAAATCTTATGTGAGCACATCTAGGGTGCTTATGCTCACAGAGCAGGTAGAAGGGCTCTACCAGGACCCATGTGGAGTTACCATCTTCCCAGATGTGGTACAGTTGTCAATCACTCAACGTCAAAAAGCCTCTTTGCTAACATGGTAGCCAGAACAGAGGACACAGTTGGGAAAAGTTTGTCCAGTGAGAAAAGGTCCTAAGAAGGGAGTTAAAGGAGCTAAAACCACTGATCTGGTTAATGCCACTTTGACACTGAAGTAGTGTAAAGGTCTTACTTACACTGAGATTTAAATATGAATACATTAAGTATTTCCCGAACGTTGCAGTCCTGACAGAAGAACTGAACCATGTTGGCATAGTCCTGAAATACGTTATCATGGGATCATTTGAATCCACGTCTGGTGAGTTATTAAAAATATACAGCAGAGGGCTGGAGGGATGGCTCAGCAGTTATGAGCACTGGCTCCTATTTCAGAGGACCTGAGCTCAGCTCCCAGCACTCATTTCAGACAGTTTATAACCACTTGTATCCCCAGATCCGTGGAAGCCCAAGACCTCCATGGGCACCTTACTCACATACACATTCCCACACAGACACACAGACACACAAGTAAAAACAAAACTTATAATATATAGCAGTAGGGCCTGTATGATCGATCAAAAGGTAAAGACACTTGCTGCCAGACTTACCAACCTGTATTTAACTCCTGGGATCTACATGGTAAAAAGAGAGAACTGACTCCTGCCAGTTGTCTTCTAACCTACACACACACACACACACACACACACATACACACACACACTGCAGCATGTACACGCCTCCAAACAAAAATGAATAAATATATGCATGCATGCATGCATACATGTATACTAAGTGTACAATAGCAGCTATAGTATTCACAGCACAGCTAAAAGGTCAACATATTTACCCATTATAAAGCAGACCAAACTTCATTATTTGTCTCTAAACCACTATGCACCACCACATGTCTGTGTCCAGATGGCACAGAAACAGTCATGAGTGGGTGCCCTGGCTATTTACATGAAAAAGAAAAAAAAACAACTGTGTCTGGGTAGGGTACAAGTAAAATATCAGATTTTAATTTATTTCTTCACAGAAGAAATGTGATTCCCAGTCTAGCCCCTTGAAGCCTGTTTGAAGTCTATCTTTGTTCAGCATTATGATTTCTTGATCTGTGCCAAGTACTTAGACCTCATTGAAGTAAATTACCATTACTGATTATGATTAAATATATCTAATGCTCTGATTAGTCTCTTCTACATTCTCTTCTACCTTTCATAGTTCTTTCCCAATTGGACGTTGTTTATATATTTTATATTATGCTGTCAATCCAATATTTTCCCAAGAACCATGAATGGAAATACTCAACTAGAGAAAGGGAAGAGGGATGGAGGAGAAATTGGGGAAGGAAAATGAAGGGAAAACAGATGAGAAAAAGTGTGTGTGTGTGTTGAAACTCAGGGGCACATCTGTGTTGTACAACTCTCAGTCCAGTTGATTGGATAGGTTCATAAAAATCAAGTCATGGCTTCCTTTAATGACATATTTTATTGTGGATAATAAAAATCAAGAGAGATGTGCTGGGCACTATTGCAGTTTTTCCTCCAAATGATCTGCATCTGTCATTCTGTAGACATAGCTCCACTTAGCCATTATATGTGTCCCAGTGAGTTCAGCTAAATCATCACAACAAGCAGTCATTGTGCTATAAGACATTAACATTGCCATTTCTCATTTCCATCAGGGGGTAAAAACTGTTCTGTCTCCGTTTCTAATAGATAAAAATTGAAATAAAATTGGAAAGTAATAGTACTAAGTGGCAATGCTAATGGCAAATATGCAGCCTAAATAATCACTCTAGAGTAAATAAGGGGAGGATTTAAAGGGTCCTCCTCTTCAGTTTTTCCCAAAACAGAAGAGTTATAAGCCATTATATTACTTTACTACAAATTCAGGTAAAGAAACAAGCTTGAATTAGACTGGTTCTCAGACTCTGATAGTTTTAAAACTTTAGCTTCAAAACTCTTTTCAATACTTGTCGTCTTTGTTTCTACTTCCTTTCAAGAACTTCCTCATCCACCTCTGAAAGAAGAAGACAGCCATCTCAGAGATGTAGTGGAACTTCTCACGAGTATGAATATTCAGCCTGACTCAAATGTAACTGGGACAAATACCATGAACATTTCAGAGGGCCCTCCCAGTTAGTCATATAATTAGAGTTAAAAGGAAAGAGAATCGTATTGTTCTGTGATTAGCAGCAAGTTTTGCATCTGTCTTGATAGAATAGACCTCTCTTCGATAGAAGGGGGTGATCTAGAATGATTTAACTGCAAAAGGGAATTTTGAAGGGATTGCGTCTCTTTTGATTAATTCTAGACTATGTGGTAATTTTTCCAGAAAAAAATCTCCCTGCAGATTCAGATATACATCTATGTTCCCACATACAACCATTAGTTAGCACTGATGTGACATTCCTTTGACTGGATATGCTAATACATTATGTGGAGCATCTGACCATGAGTCTGGCCATGAAGACACTCCTACATACATCAGAATGTACATATTTCAGTCAACAACCATGGACTATGTTGTAAAAATAAATCAAGGGCTTTAGAGAATATCAAAGAATTGATGATAGTGCTGTCACCCAAGGTCATGTGCCTGATCTTGTGGCAAAACTTAAATGACTGGTGCTGGTCAAGTGGTTTGGGCTGCATTTCTGCACTATCAACATGTAACAGGTGATTCATGTTGTCAATCAAACAATTCCAAAGATAAAAGAATATGAGATTGTTAATGTAAAATATGAGGTTCTATTTGTGTAGCTATGTCAGATTTTCATTTCTTTGTACAGACATAGTTTTAGACAGGGTTAAAATAATCTCCTTAAAGTGATGATTAAAAGTTCAGGGCTGGATTAATAAGCAAATTTGTAGGTCAGGCAAAAATCAATCAGCAAACATTGAAGTATTCTATGTTCACTTCAGATCATTCTTCTTTAATCCCGACCTCTGAACACTTTTTGGAGAAAAGGAATGATAACATGAAGTTAGAGATTAAGAAATATTAATATGATAAAGTTATTTGGTATAAATTGGGGGAATGAAGATAATAGATTTTATTATGACATCTAAAATTGACTTTCAATACTACTCAGAAAAAATCCAGCAGCTATCTTAACTAACTCAGAATAAGATTCTAATCTTATCCTAAGAATAAGACTAGTCTGTAGTTAGAATTGATCTTATACCATATGTCCTATTTATCCTACAATACACTGTTAAATAAGAAATTCACCAAAAAATTCACTCTTATTAAAAATTAAATTCACAGATGTATGTTTGTCTAAATTTAGATTCAGAGCCATACAATACATGCAAGAATTATGTTTGAATGCTAATTTTGTCTACATGTGTCTCTCCTCAAAGACAAATGCAGTGTGCTTTAAGTGAAATGTTACATGTTAATTGGACCAGAGTTTCTGGAGAAAGTCAACTCTACCACACAATATTCAAGTCATATAAAATGAAGTAATTCTTGAACACTTGCAAAGTGTCACTTAGCATGGTAAAAGATAGGAGCCAATACTAGATAGAGCAGATACTAATCAGTAAGCTCCACTCATGCTTTACTGTTCACATTAGCAGAGGAAAACTAAGCAGTTCATGAAGCCAGCCAGGTAAATCTTAACAGTAGCAGTAAATGAAGTACTTTCCCTAGGACAAATCAGAAGATGTTTGGAAATTTGCAACAACAGTATGAGAAACTTTTAATGTTCCAATTTGGAAATCACAATGAATTATATTTGAAGCCTGAGAGCAATTCAACAAGTAATTCATACACATGTTGATGAACAAAGAAGATAGTGAAATATGGCCAAAGTAATGTACATTATACACCAGCTAACCACACAACACCATTCTGAGTATACCATCAATATGATCTCAGTTTTTGTGATATCTTCCTAGTTTTGCTGATAATACAATTATGTTCTAGCAGCTCTAAAAGTATGATCACAGCTACACACCTGAGAAATTCAAAACAATAGTGCTGATCTGGGTATGAGGTTGCATACCTATAATTTCAGCATTCAGGAGTTCTAAACAGGGAGATGGAAAGTTAGAGTCTACATATATTCCAGAAGAAAAAGAAATCATGTCTAAACTTCTACTTAAACTTCTGTATATGCTCTTTGTGAAATAAGGGAAAATTGACCCTCCTTTCTCAAATAGCTAAAACACATAAAAGTAGTAAAATAATGTTTTCAAGACATATGATTTTGGTTTCCAAAGCTATGAGCATTGACCAATGAATATCAATGATCCCAAGAAAAGAAGAAACAAATGAATGAAACATATCATCCTCCCCACCTTGAGAGAGAGTCTAGACTCCAGTCCATGGAGGAGAAGTCCAATGGGGCCCCATAGATTCTCCTGAGTCTGGCAGAGATGAGACTGAGATGTACATAGAGAATCCAGGACTACAGAGGGCTCATTCTGAGATTCGACAAGCACAGAAGAGCACATGGATGTGGGGAAAGATCCAGGAAGAAACTAAAAGTGCTGAAATGAAGCAGGATTGAGACCCACTTAAGGCTAAAGTGATTACCTCACAAGGCTTGGGATTCCTGAGGCATTCAAGTACACAGAAGTGGCCAATTATTAACCTTGGAGTGAGCATTCCTCCATTCTCATTCAGTAAATCCTTAGAGCAAGGCCTGAAAAGACCAAAATACTTTCCAGGAACTAAACTGAAACCCTGAAACCTTCAAGAATATTTATAAAAATAGAAAACTATCCAGTAGCCAGCAATGTAAGATTTGCTGTCTGCCATGTACTCAAATCATTTGCAGAAACTAATGCAAGTCCCCTAATGGGTTGCCTAGTCCAACATTGAAGTAGGGAATTTTGAGTGACCCTGTTCCAACTTATTATGCCATGTTTGAGCAGTAACCCTGGAAAGACTGTTCTTGCTTGGGGAGAGGCAGGGTGGGCATGGGATGATGGGGGGTAGTTCTAGGGGGATATGGAAGATGTGGGGGAGATGGGAGGAATTAAGGGAGGGGCAGAAGGATGTTGAAAAGCAATATATGAGAGAATAAAAATTCTAATAAATGGATGATAGATGATAGATGATAGATAGATAGATAGATAGATAGATAGATAGATAGATAGGTAGATACACAGATAGATAGATGATAGATAGATAGCAAAACGATGCACCTTAAAATGGGAAGAGCTGCCGATGTGAACCAAAAAGTAATGGTTCTTGCTGCCAAGGCTGATGACCTGAATGCCATCTCTGGAACCGAATAGAAGAAGGAGACAATTGTCTCCCAAAAGTTGTCCACTAATCTCTGCATGTGCACTATGGTACCTGTGCACCCATGTGCACATACATACATCCACAAATGTGCATATATACATATGCACATACTAAATAAATATACAGATACATAATTAAGAAAAATTTAATGGGAAGAGAACCCAGCCAGGACTGGTCCACAGCCAAGTCTAGTAGCATAGATCTATGATCTCAGCTCTTCCCCAGGCTGAGGCAGGATCAGAAGTTCAAGGCCAGTCAGGTTAACATAGCAATATCCTGTCTTTAAAAAACGTAAAAGGGACTCTGGAATGTAGCTCTGTAGTAGATTGCATAAAGATCTGCCTTCCTAGCCCCAGCACAAAACAAAAGCAGAGAACCAAAAGGCTAATGCTGAATTAACACAATATTAGAATAATATTAGAATTAGTAGATGCACATGTTAAAATGTTTATGAGAACCATTTAAGTACAAAGAGTGAAGTAGACAGAAGAACAGTTCTTCTAAAGACTCCAGGTGAATTATAGAGAAGCAATCTATCCTTGAAGAAGATTGACCTTGAATTGAAGAAGAATACACTTTTTGGAATTAAATGAGTGTTAAAGACTGCAGAAGGAAGAATTAGTGAAGTCAAAGACACTGAGATAGAAACAGTCCAAATGAATATACCAAAAAGAGAAAAGATGAAAGGGAGGCGATGAAGAGGGAGAAAAGCAAGAGGGAAGGAGTTGTCAGAGAAGGAAGAAGGGAGAGTGGGAATAGTGAACAGTCAACATCAATAAAATAACCAGAGTACTCAAAGCAATGTATAAATTCAATGAAATCCCAGCAAAATTCCAACAAATCTATTTACAGAAATGGGATACAAGCAGTCCTGAAAATACATAAAGCACAAGATTTTGTTCAGAAACACAAAACTCAAATGGGGTCATCACCAGCAGACACCCCCTCATCCCACCCTATAAAAGATAGAGACAGTAGCTGGACTCCATCCCAGTCCCACACATTTGCACATTGTGCTGCATAGTTAATTATACACACACAGTGGGGAGGGGGTGTTCTTTTAGGAAGTAGAAACAGAAAAAAAAGCAGATTCTACATCAACAACCATATTGCTTTTGGCTTGTTTAAATATTTTAAAAGGCTGTTTGAAATGACATCAATACAAGGTCAGATCTAAAATTGGTGAAGAAGGAAAAGATATGATGAAAATGACATAAAATTAGGGAAAATGGAGCTGAGTATATATTCTGAAACAGCATATAATATGCCCTCATTGATGAGGATGGTCTTTGAGTTCTAGTTTTTGTTTTGTTTTTAGACGGGCTCTTAATATGTAGACAAGTCTGACCTCAGACTCACAGAGAAATCTGTCTCTTTATCTCCACACTGCTGGGACTCAGTATGGAAGTCCCTCACCCATCTTTTTTCTCCTTATTTTACTATCCGGGTTACATAAGCCATTTCATTCAAGTATGTAATGTACTTTTACCATATTTCCCAGTTCTATCCATCTTTGTAAATATTTGATTTTTTTTAGAGAAAATACAATTACATCATTTCCCCCTCTCCTTTTCTCCCTCTATTGCCTCTAATATAACCTACTTTTCTTGTTTTCAAATTCGTTGTCTCTTACTTTATTAATTATTGTTCCATACATGTATGTGTGTTTATTGCTAAATACATAAATATAACCTACTCAGTCTATATAATGTTACTTGTATGCATGTGTTTTTAGGACCTGAACAGGGAAAATACCAAGAGACATGCTAATGTGGACAGAGAAAAGCTCATGAACCCTCAAACTTACACAAAGAACAACAGGCAACTGAGGAATGCTGAGAGCAGAAGACATTGTCTTCCCAGAGAAGAACACACCAGTTGTTTATCCAATAACAAATGGTACCCCGTGCCCCTCTTTTTACCCATGCTTCTCCTATTAGTCCCTGTATTAGTTTGCTTCTCTGCTGCTGTGATACAATACTAACAAAAAGCTACTTAGAGGAGGGAAGGGCTTACTTGACATAGAGGTTACAGTTAATCATCAAGGAAAGCAAAGGCAGGAACTATAGGCAGGAACCAAGGCAGAATCCACAAAGGAACACTGCTTACAGGCTTGGTCCCAGGCCTACTCTCAGTTGCCTTTTTAAATACTGCAGGTCAATTTGCTTAGGGATGGCACCACCCACAGTGGGCTGAGCTGTTGGGAGCCGAGTTGAAATGCCATTACAAGATGGCGCCGGTTTCTTGCTTCCGGGTTCTTCTTGCTCGCATTTGGAGTAAACAAGTTACAGCGCAGGCGCAGGTGAGCAGTCCTTGCCACCTCCCTCCATGCTAATGAGGGTCTGGACGAGTATCCAATCATTGACGGTCACGTAGCCCTATGCTCTATATAAGCAGGGTACCTTTTGCAATCAGGGTCTTTCGCTCTCAACACTTAATTGAACTGCTGTCCTCAATAAAGCGTGAACCAGAAGAATCCTGTGTGCGGCGTCTTCCTTGCAGGCGAGGCGGGCGTCCACACTGAGCTCTCACACATCAATTAGCAGTCAAGAAAATGCCACCACAGACATGCCCATATTAATAATAAATACAATAAAAAAATGGTAAATAAGCTGTAGTGGCTGCACTGTCAAACACAGTAAATTGGAATACGAAAGGCACGCTCAGCATCATTAGTCACCATGGAAATGAATCATAATAAGGTTTCACTATGGGAGCTCTCAGAGTGGTTGAAATTACAGAAACTGACCATATCACATTTATGGAGGATGATAAAGATGCTAGATACCCCTCTTGTGTGCTACTTATGCCAATACAATTGGCCACAGTCACTTTGGAAAATAGTTTCATGGTTTTGGTTTTGTTCATTGATGCTGCATTTGAACCTAGGGCTTCATGCCTGTTAGCAAGTACTCAACTATTAAACTATACCCACACCCTTGTTAGTACATGCCTGGAATCATCATGTGCTGGTTAGATTACTGTCAGTTCCAAGTGATAGTATATTGGTCTACATAGCAAATATCAAGTTATCCAGTGCTACATAACAAGAGTCCGTCTCCAAATAAATAAATAAGCACATAATTACATAAATTAAGGAAACCAGAAAACCAAATATAAAACACTTAACATATATATGCACTTAACATAATTCAGTCATTGCACTCCTAATCTACCTAAACATGACTTATACATATCCATAACACCTGTACATAAAAGTTCCTAGTTTTTTCTGTAACAGTAAGAAACTGAAATAACCACACATTTTCCAACAAACGGATAACCAGTTTGATTTAATGGATGTCCATCTAATGGAAATCTGCTCAGCCATAAAAAAGTAGTGAACAATGCTATTACACACTGTGTTTCTGGGAAGTGCAGGGGAACAGCAGCCCTCATTGGAGCTTCAGAAGTCAACCTACTGTTTAGCAGGGTGATAGTAGGTTTTTACCTTGGCCTCCCAAGGGATTGTCTCCTGAATGCCCTTTGCTACTTCTGGGATGTACCATGCTTGTTGCTACCATGTTCTCCTTATCTCTTTTTGCAGCATGAAAGTTCTATGGAGGTCTCTAACCCCTCACTGGGCAGTGTTTCTGGCACACATATTACTGATGATTTTCCCTCAAGCAATGTCACCAAAGCAAGGCAGTGCCACTTAGTTGAATTGGAGACCCTATTGAAACTCCAGAAAGAATAACTAAAAAACATGCTTAGTTAAAAACAGTAGGTGGCTTTTCACATATAGTTACAGGGCTAAATTAGGATGTTTTATCAGCTACCTTAGAAAAACTATTTTTGCTAGGGACTTGTTTGGTCAGGGTTAGGAAAGTTAGAACAAAGAAAGCTTAATTGCTAGGGCCCAGGAGTTTCACCTATGAAAAACAGACCCATGATCAAGCAATAACAAATAAGTTTCAGTGCCCATTGTTAGGCTTGAACTTCCTCAACTACAAATAAAATTGACTCTTTCCTGGTCTCTCTAATCAAAACTTCACTGACTTTGGGGTATGCCTTGGGATATAGAGCTGTGCAGCAGATTCTCCTTTTACCTAAGAAAAGCAAAAAGACCCTGAATTAAAGTTTTCTAGTTATAATAAACTTGTTTCACTGTGTTAACTAAATAATAATTGTGTATGTTAGGATACTATGACATGTATTCACTCCCTAGCAACCTGCCAAATACAATAGAAGCTGGCTGTGAAATCAATTGGCTTGCTTAAACTCTGTTAATCTATAATTTAAAAAAAACTATTGCTTCTAGGATATAGATGTACTATGGGGAGAAAATATATATGGAAAACTAGGTGTTCAGGTGTGGGTTTTAAGATAACTTGTTTTTTAAAAATATGGAACTTGCAACCATTGAAATGAAAAATCTGTAATCATTATGTAAAGTTAAAGTTTATAATTAAGATGTGATTGTAATGTTTCCTCATGAGGAGCTTTATTAATATATATATATATAATGGGAAAACAGATAGCTAGCACCAGTGGGAGTAGGAGACAGGAGAAAGGAGACAAGAGAGAGAGAAAAGAGGGAAGAAAGGGAATAGAGAAAGGTAGAAGAAACAGCAGAAGGAATGAAGAGAGAAGTTTGCCCTATCCATAAGAGATGTGGTTTTATTCTTATTATTTAACTTGCTTGGCCCCTCCCTCACAGGTCATTGAAAAGCTTGCTGGAACTGGTCACCAGTAGTGGAAACATGACTCAAAATAACTGCACTAATTGCAAATAAAAGAAAAAATGAGTATATGTTATATAATCCTATCCAAATAACTTTCTAAGGAATGCAAGTGAGTTACAGAAGCTGATAGTTGTGTGGATAGGAGGAAAGGTGGAGTAGGAGAAAAAGGGTTACAAAATATCACAAGTTACCTTTAGCAGTAATGAGTATTTTTATTTTTTTATTTTTATCAAAGTTTTCTCAACTGTCTATTTGTGTTAAAATTTATCAAGCTGCATACCTTAAAGGTATGCAGCTTACTGTGAGTGGGTTATTCCTCAATAAAGCTATTTTTAGGAAAGTGGTCTGCCTTTAAATCCCATTCTTTCCACCATCCTCCCACATCTGGCAAGCAGGTATTTGATTAAATAAGTATTTATTGACCTTCCTATAGCCTAGCCCCTACACTCAGCAGTAAAAAAGGCATTTTAAAAAGGGAACGAAAATGAGCTGGAAGAAAGATCACATGTAGATCACCTGGTAAATATTGCTAACCCCTTTTTCTGTTTCTTTATTGTAGCTTTGTCCTGACTGTATATTTTTGTCTTTTTAAATCCTTTTTTAAAGCAAGATGAGATATAAATAAATATTAATGTCTAAGGCATAAGAATTGCCCTCAAGAAAATTTCAACAAAGCATAATCATCTCTTCTCTCTAGGTACCAAGTGTCCTAGAACTGAAGGTAGGTAGGCACACTAATAAGCATGCTGTAAATTTTTGAATTAACAATACTATAGAGATATCAATATCATCCAACTAAGATACATGTGAGTTGTACAGGGTCAGGAGCAGAAAATACCGAGTTCTGGAGAGAAAAGTGTATCTTAGTTGTATCCCCATGGAGAAAAGTGGTTGCTCCTAATAGCTTCTTGAATAAAATTTATTCTGGAATACAGTGATATTGTTCTTTCCAAAATAAATTCCTGACTTTACCTCGTATGCTAAAATTAAAAATGTTGAGCGTGGGGGGTGGGGTGGAACACGAGCACAGATGGGCATGTCTCACTTGAGGATCAAGCCGTTCTCATTCAAGTTGAAAGACAGAAAGGACCTTATCAATCTCTTCTTCTATCAATGTGTCTTTGACTGCAAAGAATAGATAATAGTCTCAATGTGGTTCAATGATGTATGATTATGTAAAGTAATTTTTAAGCTTCATAGAATCATGTCCTCAGAAAGTAGCTATTTATTCAAGCCTCACTAGGGAGGGCTGGTAATACAGCAGGCAAACAAACAAAAAAAGGCTGAAAGAATGACTCAATAGCACTGACTGTTCTTCCAATTGACCCGGGTTTGAGTTCCATCATCCATACAGTGGATCTATAACACCCATTCCAATATGCTCTACACCCTCTTCTGGCCACAGAATGCACAGAATGCATGTGATACACATGCAGGGAAGGTACTCATACACATACAATAAAATAATTTCTTAAAAATTAATAAACCAAAAAGACATTGGGAAAATCTGCCAACAAATTGCGCCATTAAGAACTTGGCTACTCACTCAATTGGAACTTTATTTTCAAGAATATACATATTAAAAAAAAACAGATTATATAGCTCCCAAATCCTTAATGTTGAAAGTTCAACAAATTATAAATGGTCACAATGAGAGCCATAAAAATTCCTAGAATTGAATGATGAGGCACACACAATCATCCAACCTCAATGCAAGAAGACTGAATATATCCGAGAATCAATTTGCTTCCCACAAAGACTAACCACGGGCCTGTCAGATGCCTTGGTGAGTTAAAATATCTTCCTTCCAACCTTACCACCTAAGTTTGACTCCTGGAACCCATGTGGTGGAGCCAGAGAATGTCTAGCTTCAAAAACCTGTATGTAATCACTTCACAGCACAGAAATGTGGAGCAGCTGAGTCTCCTCTTCCTAATGTGTTCTGTTCAGAAGGAAGGAAAGGTGGAACAGTAGATGATCCTTCATGAAGGAGACTCTACAGTAAAGGAATGATCAGTGTCAAGGTCCATGAACAACACGAAAGAAGAAAAATAGGGCTGCAGAGATGCCTTAGCAATTAAGAGTGCTTGCTCAGTAATCATGAAGACAGGGGTTCAAATCCCAGCAACTGTGTGATGAGCCAGAGTCCATACCTATGACTCCACCTTCGAGGTGGATGAAGATAGAAGGATTGCTGGAATATTCTGGGTTTGCTGAATTCTAGCAAGCCTTGATGGACAAATACTAGGCCTGGTCTTGGGGAGAGACTGCCTGAGAGGAATAGACAAGAGCGTGATAGAGGAGATCATCCAGTGTCCTCTTTTAGCCCTCACACATGCACAGACATGTGAGCGAGCACACACACATGCACATATACTCACCTCACACAGACACATATGGACATGTAAACACATAATAAATAAATCAATGATCTTAAAATAAAAGAAAAAATAGCTTTCTCAGAGACAACAGACCCAGTCAGTATAGTGACTGTTGGTGAATCAAACAATTCTCAGTGGAATTAGCCCATCTTCAAAGAATGTCAAGGCACTTCATGAGAATGTCGCCTTACCCAGGCATCACACAATCAACTGGCAAATATTACAGAAACACACAGGGGACTTGCTCCTAACTTCACAGGTTTTTTTATGATTTATTTTGATCATTTCATTTATGTGTATGTATATGTGTCTCCCTGTATGTATGGGTACATGCATTCAGGAGCCAACACGGGTTGTCAGACCCCCAGAGGTGGAGGTAACAGGCGGTTGTGAGCCACTTGACATTTGAACTCAGCTCTTCTGCAGAAGCAGCAAGTGCTCTTAACCACTTGGCCTTCTCTTTAGCCCCCATTGCTCAGGTTCTTGGTGGATATTCAGGCTTTCTAGAAGAAAATAAGTCTAGAGCAGTGTTTCCTACAATATAGTTTTCTTTCTTTCAACCCCAGAGAAGAATATAAGCTTAGGAAATTGCATCTAGTATATACACATCCATAGAGTGATATAGCCACACCCTCATTCAAACATCACAAGCAAATCACTGAAAACAAAAGCCAAGCAAAATCAGGCAAAGCAAGTTCCATTCAAGAGCCACTGTGTTCCAAGGTGAAGGTGAAGATTAGTGGTCCATCCAGATTGCTCGTCTTTGTGTTAATATTCCTAGCTGAGTGAACATCCACAGGGTGGTGCTTACTCAGTTATTCCACTTCAGACTCCAGCACTGGAGGTCTCTACGTAAAGCGTGAGTAGCTGTTGTTGCCCTAGGCTTACTATTCCTAATTGTATTGTTTCGATGCTTGGCTTGGTTCAGTAAGCTGATGCATTAATTGTGTAACAGCATTGAAAATAAAATATAAAAAGATGTTTGCTTAAGCATTGGCTTCTCAACTGCTTGCCTTGAATATCTCCAAGGCTTTTAGTAGTGAGAGGAAATAAGTGGCAAGCAGGGTTTATTCCCAGCAAGGAAAAGAAGACACTTTCCACAGTTTTGTTTTTCTTGCTTTCATCACTGCGGAGAAAGCATGGGTGGATCATCATCTGGGAGCTTGGGAAATCTTATTAGGACAGAGGTTTCACTTTCTAACATGACATTTACTGGCAGCAATATTCAAAAGTCCTGAAATGGTTAAATTGTCTCTTCACAGAGAAGTCCTAGAACAAATGGAACCCCCTTGTTTTCAGTGTAAAAGGAACATTTAAAGAAAGCAGCTATATAAAGACTCTTGCTAATGGGGCCACTGCCTAGCTGTCCCGTTGGTAACCATCCTTCTTACACCTTCACTCAACCTAACCCCAAAGGAATATGTACTCTTTATACAACAGAAATAAACTGTGATCCTCTGGTCCCCTAGGACTTCCATAACTATGCTCTTTCAGCACATGCTGTTTGTATTAGTTATGGTAGGCTTACTGATACAACAAATAACTCTAGCACTTCACAGTTGAAGATCTCTTTCTCATTCCTGTCACAAGCTGGTTGAAGTCATCAGTAGTCCTGTGTTCCTGTCAGGTACCAGGGACAAGGTACAAGAGCCTCTTGATTCTCAATCAGGGCTCCACAAAGACTGACACTGTGATGGCCACAGGCATTCTGCATGTATGAGGAAATAACCATCTCTTCCTTTGTAGCTAGAATAATGCAATGCTAGCTAACTAGTAGCCTTGCAAGAATAATTTTTAAAACAATGACTAAAATCATCTTCTTCACTCCCTGGGAACCTTTTGAGAGATGCTTCCCCAAGCACGTGGTCATCAGTGTTGACTGTATGTTAGGGACACCTGAGCCTAAGAACAAAAGTCACTGGTCTAAGTGATGTTTATAATTAAATAATTTGTGTGTATCCCACACACACAAAAGGAAGAGATAAAGGTAAAACCTAATTCACAGGAAATCGCATGGGAGTTATTTCTGCAAGTTAAAGTTGCAAATGAGCTGGGTGGTGATGGTGCAGATGTTTAATCCCAGCGCTAAGGAGGTAGAATCAGGCAGATCTCTGTGAATTTGAGACCAGCCTGGTCTACAAAGTGAGTTCCAAGATGGCCAGGATTACACAGAGAAACCCTGTATCAAAAAACAAACACAAAGCAGAAAAGGAAGGAAGGAAGGAAGGAAGGAAGGAAGGAAGGAAGGAAGGAAGGAAGGAAGGAAGGAAGGAAGGAAGGAAGGAAAGAAGGAAGGAAGAAATGGCCTGAATCATTCCAATCACAGTCCATTGGCCAGAGCATACTGCCCTATGCAACTGTAATGAGATATTGACACATTCTGTCACCTAAAGAGACAGCTCCTTTCTCCATTTCCCCATTCTTCCGTAGTTGGTCCATTGGGCTAAGCCTGTTTTTTCTCAGAAACAATAGCTCTAGAAAGTACTTTGCCTATATCCTACACAATTGTGTAGATAACAGAATACTTACCCTAGTGAGTTTCTGTATCTTTCCTGACTTCTGTGCATGCTGCTGTCTGTTCATTTTAAGACTGCACACACGATGCACTATGTTTCAAAGATGAATGGATAAAAGTGCCAAAATGTACTGTGTGTGTGTGTGTGTGTGTGTGTGTGTATGTGTTTGTGTGTGTCTGTGCATCATAGCTAAAGGCTTCATATTATCTCTTCATCTCAGATATAAGAAACTTAGAGGCTTGATAATTGAAAGATTTTCCCAAAGTACTTAAAAACAGGATGTAACATTAATGACTATATATATATATATATATATATATACATCCTATATATATATGGGCTAAGATCACTCTTACCTCTGAGACTCCAAACTAAGTTTTGCGAGTTTCAGTTTTTTGGTGGAAAGCTTGTTATTAACAAACAGTATAGAAAATCTGAAGCTGAAACAAAGAATGTGATCTTAGGAGGAGCAGGAATAGAAAATAAAATACCTAGTCCCCAGCTTTGTTCCACCTTGTTATGCCCTGTTCATAACCTTGGCTGGACTGCTCTTTTCTGAGGAGAAGTGGTGGTGGGGGTGTAGATCTAGGGGAAAACAGATATGGGAGGGAGGTGGGAGGAGAGGAGGGAGGGGGAAGGGTGTCTGGATGTATTATAAGAGAGAAGAAAAATAAATAGAAAAAGAAAATAAAACACCCATTAAAATCCATTATTGTGTCTCCTGACTGTCGGCTTTCTCATGACCATTGTTAGTCTTAAGGCTTAAAGTACAGGGAACTGAAAGGAATATTTTCCTTGCAAATTAGAGCATGATAGTGTAAATTCTCCCCATGATCAAACAAAACTCTTTCCATAATTAAAGTGCTAAGTTTGAAAGTAAACTTTGAATATGGAAAGATAAATTAATTTACTTAGAACATCTTGCTTTTTAAATATGATTATAGAGGTGTAACCATCATTAGATGGGTTCTTTGTAGGCACTCTGATGATTCAAATATGAATAAATTAAAATGTTGCCAATTAAGTATTTATGAGATATGGACTAATTTAGAATGACCTGGAAAGGGGAAAAAAAGAGTGTATGCTATGCACAAACTATAAATAACATATTTGATACCTTAAAATTGACTCCAAATTTTCTAACATATAATATATATGAAACAGGAATCAGCTTCAATAATGGAACACAATGGAATTCAAGTATGTCTATAATATATGGAGGTCCAAGTGGGTCACAAACGACGATTGTAAAACCCAGACCAAGGTCAGTTAGGAATCAATATGAGAAACGGTACGGAATGTCAGGTCTATCCTGTAAACAAGAGAAAAGAAACAAAATAAAGCCAAGGTCTAGAAATAAGCTCAATATTTGATGTAGGGGAGACAGGGGTAAAAATAACTTGTGTAAAAAGCATATGAGAATTCAGAATCAAAAATGGAAATAATAACATCCAAACTCAGAGAAGTCTGAAGGTGAACAAGTTAGCAAAAGTTGCTGCAAGGAGTTAATAAGTAGTTATTCTAAAATCATAATTCCATTAGGCCACGAATGAGGCATGACAACCCACGCCAGGGAAGCCTGGACCACTCCAAAGCTGTTCCTATGGCATCTGACGTCAGCAAATTCGGATTCCTGAATGATGGTGGGGCAATTTCGGCGTCACATTTAGTGGGTCACCACATAGGATAAAAGTGACACGCTCAAAATTGACTGTTTCAAAGATAACTTGTTTCATTTAAGTCGTTTTCTAAAGGAGATTCTAAAAGCTATATTAGTGTGTGCCTGTATGAAGCCGGGGCGCATGCAGAAGTCAGAGAACAGTTTGCGGGAGTCAGCTTTCTCCTCCCACCACGTGGGTCCTGGAGACTGAACTCAA
Source organism: Cricetomys ansorgei (assembly GCA_026225945.1). Classification (NCBI taxonomy): domain Eukaryota; kingdom Metazoa; phylum Chordata; class Mammalia; order Rodentia; family Nesomyidae; genus Cricetomys; species Cricetomys ansorgei. Next base: position 6,890,161 of record JAMJFZ010003581.1, on the reverse strand, counting down.
GTCATCAAGCTTAGTGGCAAGCATCTTTACACGCTGGCCATCTCATTGGTCCTCACTTAATTCTTGACCTAGACATAGCTTACTCATGTTGAGCAGTTTCTTGTAATATATTTCTTGTAATACATCTTCTTGTAATATATTTCGCTCGAGTACAAATGTTAGAGCATTGAAAAATGTGTTTCCAGATTTTTTCTCTTTTTTTACCACCAACAAAACACATTAGGATCACAAATTAGGTTCTATAAGCTAGACATCAACCAAGGAAACTGGGAGGGACGTAGGAAATAGAGATTACATGCCTGGGACTTCCAGTAGGTTTTTCTTCTCAAAAGTAAGAGTGTAGAGAAGAGGATCTCTACAGCTTTGTTAGAGCTGACAAGGAATTGGAGTCGTAACATCAGGGCTTAGTCTCCCGATTCTCTGGTAATTAGAGACGCCCCAGTGGGGACACAGTGATATAGCATCAAAAAGCACCTGACTCAGATGATTGACTGGCATGCAGTCCAGTGACTGTCTTTTATTCCTTAGCTTACTGAGCGGAACAGAGGCAGCAGCCCTCCGCACAGGCCAACTGAAGAACTTTGTTCTCAGAAATATTTCCAGAAACCCGACAGGTGGTCTTATGTCATTGTTCCAGAGCTTCTGGTATTTTCACAAGGACAGAACAATCCTGTATTAAATGCTACGATGCTGAAAATATCCAATGGGCTTTACTTTGTTGAAAGAGCTGAGCCCTGATTGATATAACCCTGTGGAATTCTACTAGTGTGCCTCATCTACACATGGCAGAGAAAGAAGAGCCACAGGCTCTTGGATCCCCTGTGTTCAGGCCTCTCCCTCCCTGCTGCTGAAGGTTGGAGGCTGGAGCAAGGGCGGAGAAGTGGGGGGTAGGGGGGGGAAGGGATGTGAGCCCAGACTGGAGCAAATCCTATTGCCACACAGAGAATCATACAGGGTACAAGAAAAACCCCGAGACTCGCTCATGGTGGAAGCCAAAGTCACTTTAATGCAGTGTATAGGTTACATATATAGGACCACAAACAGGGGAGGGTCTTTGGTATCCAGGGGTGGGATCCATTGGTTAAAACAAGGATATTGGCATACTCTTATTTGCATGTGGAGCTCAAGTCTAAGCATCAAGGGCTTGCAAAGGCACCTTCTGCATAAGGTGAGGTCTCACACGGAAAAAGAGGAAGGCAACTTATCAGTAAATGGACTCATCCCTATGCTTCCAGCTACAGTGCAGATAAGCACCAACCAAGCCACATTCTTTTGCTTCTGTGAAGCAGGCAATATTTAATATTTAGCTGGGTTCTGGGCAAGGCTAAAGTGAGGAGCAACTGAATGCCTACTGTTCTCATCTCCTGGGATGACACAGGGTTCCAAGCCAGCTATGAGCCACTCTTAGCTCTATGACAGTCCCACAACAGGCCAAGAGGATGTATTTTCAAATATGTATTTGATCGGAAGAGTTTCATCATACAAAATCTGTTTAAAAGGAAAGAACCGGGAAACAAATTACCCAGTTTGAAAACAGGCAGATTCTAGAGAAGGCATTTTGTCAAAGGAGACAGCCTTCGTAATCACAAACACAGCAGCTGTAGTTCTCTGTACTATTCCTGAACAAGACTGTACCTGTCAACAGGCAGCCGTGGATGTGAGAGGGCCCGTGAGGCCCTATCCCTCTCTGGGGAACTACTGACTACTGGTGGATACTGTGAAAGGGGAGGCATTATCTTTATCTGTGTACTCACTAGTGAGCCTACTATGTAACATACCCATAGTCACTTAGACAGCCCTGGTGAAACTCAGTGGTCATCAAACAAAATAACATGAACATGGGAAAGGGTCCAGTAGGGTGGGTCTCGGTGACAACACTGGGGAAGAGATAAGAGAAAGTGATGGGGAGAGTTATCAGAATGCATTATACACATGTGTAAATTTGCCAATGAACACAAATTCAATTAATTTAAAAAAATGTTCAATATTACTTGTGATCTGAGACTAAAAATCAAAACAGGGAGATAACGGTACATAGCTTTAAAATGGGCAAAGTACAGAGCACTGGCAGCATCAGTGCTGGCAAGATTTGGTAAAACAGGCACATCTGTTCACTGTTGGTGGGTATGCAAATGGCACACCCACTTTTGGAAGACAGTCTGTCATTTCATTCCAAAGCTAAGTGGACTCTGACCATTTGCACTGTAAACCACCTTTTTATATTGTCAAACATATATCCATGAGAAAGATCTGAGAATCAATGTTTGTAGCACTTCTATTCATAACTGTCAAACAATTGCTACCCACAAATTGTTTTCATCTATGTAAAGAAATTTTGCCACGCCAGAAGGCAAGGAAACAAATAAAAGACATCAAGACCTGAAGCTATGGGGCTATGGGACAGTGAGGTAGCTTAGTGGATAAAGACACTTACTACCAAGACTAACGACCTGAGTTCAGTTCCTGCAACCCACATGTTGGAAGGAGAAAACCAACTACTACAAGTTGTGTCAGGAGCCATGTCAGAGGAACTGTAGCCAGCACTGGGACTTGAGGAGTAGAGCCGACTTCCCTGGGGAATTGTGTCCTGACTAAGCCCTTCTGCTGAACAACAGTAGTGATTTTCTTAAAAGTCATGCTACTCAGCTAAATTGATTCAACTGAAACTCCAGGAAGAATAATTTAAGAAACATGTATAGTTCAAAAAGACAATCAGTATGTTTTGCCAGCTGCTATGGAGAAAGTTACCTGGGGAAAGCAAAGCGTATTCTAGGATCAGGAAGCAAAAGCAAACAAATCGCGGTTATGAGGGCCCACAGGGTTCACCTATAAGAGACAGGTCTATGATTAATAGACAACAATTGGGTTCCAGTACCCGTTGCTAAGTTTGAACTTCCTTGACAATTATTATGAATATGTTGAAGCACCTTGAGAGCATAAAGATAGTGGAACAGATAGAATTTCTTCTCTGTATGATAAAGAAAAACCGAAAATTCTCTTACTTGTGATCCTTTGATTAACTTTAATTGAAAAATAATAGGATGGTTGATTATTGTTTGGTTACCATAAACAACAGCCTAATAAGAAAATTGGCTAAGAGAAAATACTTGGTTTCCATAAACTCCATTGGTTTGTAACAAAAAAATGCATTGCTTTGTTGTATGTAACTATGGTAACCAAACGTATGAGAGATGTTTTGTTATGTGTGGGTATTTTCATGGTAATCTGCTTAAGAGCTTTGTCCAAAGAGTATATAAGATGTATGTGTGTGGAAGCTTTGTTGAATCCACAAGACACATCCACATGATATTAAGAACCTTGCATGATATATGGGTAAGGTATATATGTATTAAAGCTTACAAGATGTAGGTGTGTGAGAGGTGTGTGTGTGTGTGTGTGTGTGTGTGTGTGTTTGGCTTCATCCACAAGATATATGAGTGTGCGAATGAGGGTTTTTTAATGAGAAATGAAAAGAATAAATTTGTTGACGCTTGCCTTCACCCCCAAGAGGTGCATGTATATGTGCAAGAAGTATATGTGATCTTATAAAAAAATACAATAGAGACTAAGTTTAAATAAGAGATAAAACTTGTTTAAAGAGGGAAAAACTTGATTTGTATATATAAAGAGAATAGAAGGAAAAAAACCTACATAAAGATGGTGGCATCTATAAGAAGTATGGATAAAGAGAGAAGCTTGTTACCATGCATAAGAGGTATGTATGAATGAGTAATTTCCTCCACAGACTCCACACCTACCTCCTCAAAACCCTGACCTGCCAGGGCCAGACACGGGCAAAGTTGTCTTTTGACCTCCATATATATGCCACGACAACACATTCAGGCACACACATACCACACACACATACCACACACACACACACACACACACACACACACACAGACACACATACACACACACAGACAAACACACACACACACACACATATATACACACACACACACAAACACACACACACAAACACACACACACACATACACACACACACACAGACACACAGACACACAGACACACACACACATACACACACAGACACACATACACACACACACACAAACACACACACACACATACACAAACACACACACACACACACACACACACACACGCACACACACTGTAAATCCCAAATCTGTCAAGAAAAATATCATTGCCACAAAGTTCTATTGAATTTTAAGCAAGATTTTAATACTGGCCAGTAATGGCGGAAGCTGGCCAGGACCATGTCAAAATTTCCCTGGGACTCTTCCATAATAGTTCCAAGATGGTGGAAGCTGGGGATTTTAAAGGCAGATCCATGAGGCTACGTGTTTCCAATCAGGTCCAATCAGGAGTGAGCACACATCTTGTATTTCCTACCTGGGCATCTTCTGCCTACATGTTTCCTGTCTGGGTATCTCCTGCCCCTACCTAGATATCTCCTGCCCATATCCAATCAGGGCCAAGCCTATATTCTGAGTCATTAATTAAGTTTGGACCCGCACTTACAAGACAGACACACAGATAGATAGATAGATAGATAGATAGATAGATAGATAGATAGATAGATAGATAGATGATAGATAGATTGTAAAATTTAAGACTTGAAGCAAAAAGATCACACGTTATTATGAACAGCGTTTTTTGCCAAATAACTAATTCAAATTAAAGGAAAACTTCTATGAAAATTTAAAGTCCCAAAATCTCACTCAAGAACAAATCAATGTCAGGTGATGGTGGCACATGCTTTAATCCCAGCACTTGGGAGGCAGAGGCAGGTCACTCTGTGAGTTCAAGGCCAGCCTGGTCTATAGAGTGAGTTCCAGGACAGCCAGAGTTACAACAGAGAAATCCTGCCTCAAAAAAAAAAAAATCAATAATGAGAACAGCCGAGTAAGTATATGAATCTGATCCCGTGTCACTTTTTAGACATCAAGTTACTGGCAGTAACTCTGATTGCTGATTCAAAACTTAATTTAATTGAATCAGAAGCAAACATTATTTAAATCCTCAATCCAGACTAAGATATCCACATCCACTCAACCATAGTATTACAAATCCCCAAAACGGAAAGAAAAAAAAAACCTCAACTTTCTCCCAAATCCTCCAACCTTCCAGTTCCCTTATTCCAGCAGAGTTTAGGTTAGGTTGTAAATCAAGGCTACCCAAGCTGTGCAATGTGACTTCTGGTGCATGCCTGCATACTCCAGTCCTCTACTGTGATGCAAAACACTGTCATGAGAACTGTCCACAGGGCTGAGAGGCAAAGGGCCTAGAAGACTATGCCTGGGGACCAGTGTCCAGTGAGACTCTGATAACCATTTCCAAAGGAGTTTTCTGTAAGGGTGAGACTCTAAAGCCTTAAAAAAGAAAGGAAAAAGAAGACAGAAAGGATAGCAAGGAAGGGGACCCAGCACTGAAATTAGAAGCTGATATGAAAACAAGTGCCATTTAGTTTGATAGGGTTATTGTGATTGCTATGCAAGTTCCTGGCTAACTATTCTAACACCATGAGTCTCCCTGAGGGCCCAGTGTTTCTATGAACTACTAGGTGGGAAAACGCTCTACATATACATCTTCCTCATTGAACGCATATTGCAGAATCCTATTTAAAATGCTGGCTGTGCTATATAAACTTACGTACTTACATGCTCAAATGAGCCTTTTTCCTTCCTGTGTCAAGAGCTTGCTCTTTTTATTCTTTCTAAATTTAAGTGAAAACAAAGCATCCAAACAAAGATGATCATTTTCATTGCTTTTATTTTACTGGCTTAAGCATAATGTGTTCTTAAGTAAACTAAAATAAAAGTTTTGTATTCTTATACCTCGGAGCAGTGATAGAATAAGAGATCTATTTTATAACAAGAATACATCTGCCTATAAGTGTACCGGTGTTTAATTCATCATAATAGTCCACAGAATTAATTGTGGTGGTTTATAGAGAGTCAAAGATATATCTGGCAGTCTCCAAGTTTACAACAATGTACACAAAATGCTACCTAATCACTATAATGATTTAATTAAATGTGATGTAAATCACCCTTGAGTAATTCACCCGGGTCTTCTTCACAGAGAGGTTCTGCTCACTCTGCTTTATAAGAGAGCAATAGGAGCCATTACCCTTCTGGAGTATGGAGATTTACAGGTACACATTCCATTAGCAGTAATGGGTGTCCATGTAAATCATCAGGTACCAGTCACTGAGGAGACTTCCCCCGTCTTTTGGGTAATTGTCTATTTCAGTTAAAAATAATTTGGGGACAAGGAAAAATGTATCATGCTTAATAAAATTATCCTAGGTAAAGATGGCATTAAAATATCACAGCAAGGACTAATGTGTGACCTGACACTTCATTTGGCTTTTATTTCCCCCTTAATCATAAGCATAATGATAATAAAGCAAGCAGAAAGGTGGCTTAGAATGAGTGCTTTTGGACAGACAGGAAAGTATATTACTTGATATGTAAGCACATTGACATAGATCATTAAATTAACAGAATGGAGTCACAATAAAAGCACATTGTTTTCTTCATATGGCAAATGTTTGCTACTCTTGTACCTTAGACTAACACAGGATTTGCTTAACATTTTAATTGCATTATTTTAAGAAGCACAATGCCTTCCAAATGTTCTATTACTCTGCATATTTTTTTTTTAATTTCTGTATGGCTGTTCATACATATGGGCTTCTCAAAGTTCCTGGCACTGGTTTTATATACCTCGAAATATCATGTGCAGATGGTTACATTTTAGTTTTTCATTCCACACATAGAAAAAACTTTCATGTGCTTAATGTAAAGCCAGGCTTAGCATGTCAAGTTTTCTTGTGTGACAAATAGTTGTATATAAATAAATTCACCGGATACACTTTAAAACAAAACATAAGTGTTTAACTTCTCAGAAATGGAATATCAGAAGTCTTTCCATATTTGGCAGTTCGTTTTGTGAAAGTCGGGTTTACACAGGCAAATACCACATAATCTGGGTGCAGATTTAGAATACATGCCTAGATAGCACACATTTGCGAATCTGCCCTAGAAATGTTCTGCTACGGATCAGATGACTCATTATTGAGGAATCAAACAGTTCTTTAAATAGAAGCTGGAAATGTGGCAGAAGCTAATTTTTGCAACGCAAAACTAATTGTGTGTTTTATTTTCATTTAACAGATTAAATATAGCTCTCCTCTTTACTTTGATTCCTCTTCTGTCTCTCTCGTAAATTGACACTGTCAAAGTATAGGCTGGGATTCCACTTAATTAAAAAAAAAAAAAAAAAGCCTAGTCATGGTGAAAAAACAAGGAGCAATAAAATAAAAACAATTTATAGGCTTCTTTTAATAAAAATAAAAGGCATTTCTGGAATACTTTTAGGAAGCTACTAAAGTTCTCCTGGTAGCTGCTACATATTCTTCGATTTATTTCGACACTATATTTATCATAAAATACATATAGAAAAGAACCCATAAAGGAAAAGATCGGTAAAGAAGAGAAATGGATGGCTGCCTCTTTGTGACATATTTTCTCCCTCAGCCTTGCATATTTGCATCAAAGTGATTGTGAATAATGTACATTTGACCAGTGCTGTCTGCAGAACTAATGCCTATTAAAGGGATGGGAAGTAGCATATGTTGTGCCTAGGGCAGAGAAAGTCCAATCACCCCCACTGTGAGAGTCTCCAACTAAAACGCAGGACAGCCTGGGATTTATCCTAAATGAACCCAGCAGGGAGAGAAAGGACACAGTCCCTCGGTCCACATTTAAGCTTCTAAACTCAGATTTTTTTTTTCAGAGTTTGTTTCAAAAAGAACCCAGAATCTCTACCTATTTCATTCACAAAGAGAAATGACATTTTTTTCCTCCTTTGTCGGGTCCACCAGTGTATAAAACTTCACTTAGTATCCTTTAAGCAACTCTCTCCTCTGGGTTTTGTCAGTAGATGCAAAATGTTTGGGGCTTAAGGTTTTACTTTTATGTCCTTGTACTATGGTAGAAATGGCCAGCTATTTAAACACTTTGCAACTTTCCCCATCCTGTTACATAATCTGCCTGTGACCTCTAGATTCAAGTTCAGGTTCAAACTGGAATTCCCTCTACTTGTGCTCACTGGAGAGGTGAAAAACGCCAATTATAAGAATGGAAAAATTGGCTGAACGAGGGATGCAAGCTTTGCCGTGCTGCCATGTGAGTGGTTTAGATGGCCTTGTGCCTCATTACCTGTATTATAAAAGGAGAAAAGAGGGTATTATGAAATACATATTCAGATCATCCTTTTATGTAACCCAAAGTGGGGGGTAGTAGAAATAAAATGCAACTGGAAATCTTGTAAGCTGTCTCACAGCATGCTACAAAAAGGTCTGTGCGATACTGGAAATAATAGAGTTGATAATGATGTAATGTATTTTTCTGTTGTTATCCCAGTGTTTAATACTTATTAAGATTGCTCTAAAGACATGTCTTTGAGCACAAGGAAACTCCAAATCATTGATTTTAGATTACTGACATACTCCATGGGGCAAGATGGCAGCAAAGACTGTTCTGTTATGGTAGCTTCTAAACACTTTGCTCTTTGGTCAGTTGTTATGGAGAGCCAAACATACTTGGGGGAATTATCTTTTATTTCTTTGGGTGTGGTAGAACCAAGTCCTCATGCCAAATCCACCTCCCACCCTCCTAGCAGTTTTACCTTCTTGGTTTACAGGAGGCCCGTGATCATCCATTTTAGCAAAAAGAACACATTTCACTCTTACTATAGTTTCAGCCTCTCTAGCATTATCCAAGAACCATCTCTCAAAAGTTGCAATCATTAGAGTTCCTGAGATTGATAAAACCTGCCTTACAGGAATAGAGATCTGGCTCAGCAGACAGGAGCCCTGGCTGCTTTTCCAGAGGGCCAGAGTTCATTTCCCAGGACCCATGTCAACCAACCCTCACCCACCTATGACTACAGCTCCAGGAGATCTGACACCCTCTTCTGGCTTCAATGAGTACTGCACTCATATGTACCTACTCACACATACAGATGCACATTTTTTTTTAAAAAAACACCTGCCTTGGAAACTTTCTTTTGAAGCCATGATTCATTGTCTTATATTCATAAAACATCAATTCCCTATTACAACTGTAGATAAGAAGATAAATAAATGATAAAGTTATAGCACTGCTTCTGTCTTCTCTAGTTCTGTAAACAACTGATACATTTTAGCGAAGTTAATGGAGGGGAAACTCCCACTTTTCCAGATGAAAAAACTATCACGAAAATTATTTAGCATTAGAATATCAAACAGGGTTTCAAAAACATTGTCTGTTTGGCTGAAGTAATATAACTGAAGTAAATAACTGATGTATACAGTATCATGTCAGCATTTTCTGTCTAAATCTTACTATTCGTGTTACTATTATACCAGATCCTGGAGCAGAGGAAGGCTACACTCATTCATTATTTCAGCAAATATTTATCTAGCACTTGCTTTGTGTTGGCACAAGCTATACTTGGAGACCTTTCTTTCTGCTGGACTTCATCAACTCTACTGCTGAAGAGAGACAAACAAGTCATTCCTATACTGTGGAATACAGAAATGAAAATAATGCAAGAGGCAGTATAAAATTTAATTATTCTCTCTGAAGGGCTTTCTCAAATTTGTTACAAACATGTAAATTACTTTCTTGTGTCACACAAGAATTGCTTTTTGGACCATAATAATATATTATGGCTTTTCTTTTCTTGTCTACTATGGATTAACACTGTAAGTAAATAAATAAATATAAGTAAACAAACAAACAAAGACACCTGGGAACTGTTGAGAGCTAGATCACTCTTCTTTGTAGCAAGCTCCATGATGGACATCCTTCCTCTGCTTATTTTCTGAGACTCATCTCTGGCCACATTTCACTGCTGGAGCTGGTTAAAGTTAATGTTGTGATGTATTGGGTTTGTCATCGTCATGCACCCCTAAAATCCCCTGTACTTCCTGCATTGGTTTATTGCAGTATGAAGTCTAAAACCCATGAATCTTGCCATCTTCTGATAGCCCCTTCCATAATAGTGTGGCCTGTGCAGAATTCGAGCTAATAATTCAAACCTAAGAGGATAAAAATCATAAAGCAGTTGGCTTGCTTCCAGATTTCATATGACATTTTTAAAGCTCAGACCAAATATTTTAAACAGTGACCTTTGTAGGATGAAAATAAAGCTGCCCATGGCTCTGGCAGGAGCCTGCCTAAGTACTAGTTTTGCCTCTAAAACCAAAGATCCAAGGCTAATAATGGGTCCCCTCTGATATGAGAAATATATCCTCTTATCTCAATGTGTGGAAAAGCATGGATTTTAAGATCTGTAATATTAATATCAAGTCCAATGTTCTGTAAAGAATTTTTGAGTAGGATTGGCTTTTTATTCTACCAGTGATCAAATCCTGCCTGTATTCCAAATCCTTAAAGAGCACCTTCGGATAAGATTTCCTATATCTCTGAAGCCTGCAAACAACCAAGAAATGGCATACTCTATTTTTCTGAAATGCAAATTCTGAAGAAATTTAGTGACTTTTCCAAGGATTTATAGTGACTCATCATATCATTCTCTTCTCACATTTTCTCACTGCCTCTGCTTCAGTTGATATGATCTTCAGTTTTGCTTCACAAAACATTAGCTGTATTTGGCTGTAAGACAGATAAAGTACTCTTATTGGCCAAAACTCATACTTAAAGAAATTAGCTCTAATGGATCTCCTAGGAGGCACTGACTGATGCTTCAATGTCTCTATGTTTGATAGTGCCAGTCATCATTGGCAAACAGCAAAGGGACAGAGGACATGGGCCAGAGAGATGGTAACATTAACTCTTTGCTCTTCCCTGCTGAAAGCTTAACATCCAAGCATCATTTGCTCTAAATACTTGAAAGTTACCCTAAGCAGGCTGACAAACCAATTACATACCTTCCAAAAGATGAACAGTTGTATCCCTAAGTTGGAATGTGAATACCTTTCGGTGGTATGGATTCTTTTCAGTGACGGACCTGGTAATCACAGACTCTGGGACAATAGTTTGTATAGAGGTAACATTGGCTGTTTGGCATAATTCTCATGTCCCTTGCATCTATCCTGTCTTTTGAACATTTTCTAAAGTGAAGACAGTGGACTAAGAAGGCATAGAAAAAAATAGATTCTAGTTATTTCTGTGTTGCTAGGTGCCAATCACAGGGATGCTTATCTCCAGGAAGATGTTGAAGCAACAAGTAAATTCAAAATAAAGGTCACCATTACAATGTTTCTCAGGCACGTTGAAGGATGGAACGGACAAAGAGCTAAATATTTTAATTCCTTTATGATGGAAGCAAATGAGTCGTTTGAAGTCTGCATCTATTTTCATACCAAGAAGAGAAAACAGTGAAAGTTAGAGGTTAACTTTAATTTTAAAAAGAGTTGTTTTAGATAGGATTTTATTTCCAGGGGCCATTAAAATGGCTTAGTGGTCAAAAGAACATACTACTCTTGCAGAGCATTGGTGGTTCCATTCCTAGCACCCACATGGCAGCTCACAACCATCTGTAATGACAATTCCCAGGGATCCAACAACACCTAGACAGAATCTCCAGGCACACAGTGCACATACACAATGCAGGCTAAGCCCTTTTACAGATGAAATAAAGAGACATCTAATTTTATTTTATTTTTTAGAAACAAAATTTCATATAATTATTTAATACTTTATAGTACTTGCAACATCCAGATATTTTAAGTGCTTTATATACGTAACATATCTGATCACCCAAACGATCCCATGTAGCTTCATGGTAATCCTCACCTGGTGTGTGATAAGGAGTCTTAGATTCAATATAAGTAACTTTCAAGCCACTTGCTAATGGCTGGACAAGTTAGAATTCTTAAATTTCATTTAGAATGAATCCTGATAAAATCAAGTAGAAAGTGGGAGTATTTAATTTCTGATGCAAACTGGATGCCACTCACAGTTTACTGAGTCTCACTTCTTCAGCTTCCAGTCATGCTCCCTCTTGACTCTTTTAAATACCTGAGAGAACGTTGTGGAAAGTATATTATTGTTTCTTGTAAGTAGTTACCCAGTTTTTCTTTAAATATAGAAATAGTACTTATACAACCATGACTAAATAAATGTCTGGAAACTAAAAAAACAATGAGTAAAAATAATTTGTAGAGTAAGAACTATTATTTTCATAGTGTTATAGCTAAAACTATGGAACTTGAATATACTGGGTGAGTGTTCTCCCACTGAGTTATAAACCTTATTGGACAGCATTAAAATTCACATAGTTTCAAGAAGAAAAAGAGACATCTACAACATGAGTTGAACCAGCTTTTCTTAGTATAGAAACAAAAGGCAAAAAAATTGATTGCACCATTCTGGTACTCTGTACTATCTATTGTTCTTTAATTTTTTTCTTTTGTAAAATGTGCCTAAAATGTCTACCTCACTGTATTGGTATGAAGTAACTTAAATAATATAAAGCAGCCATTATGGCTACTCAAACAGTTTACAGTTTATAAATAAGGGCTTTCCAGTAGGTAAATATTAGGAGAGAATGAGTGCACTTTGAAACAAAATATCAATCAGACAATATTCATTCAGTCATTTAAAAGTACTTCCAAGTACTTAACTAAGGTCTAATCATTACGGTTATTCCAAACATAATAGAGTTCCATAAGAGTGAAACAACCCCTAGGTACTCATTTCAATACTTTCAACCTCAGCATTCAAACACCTTTGTAATACCTAACACCTAATTTAATTGTGGGTGTTAAGAAATGTTTTTCAGATTTGCTCTATTTTACTAGAAATCAAAGAAACATTTGCCTTCTTTTTTAAAGTTCTCAAGTTTTGTGGCTTGCATCTCTAACAAAAACCATTAATGACATTTCAGCATGAAAAATGAATCAAATTAACTGACTTGAACTTTTTTTTTTCCTAGCCTGTGGGTTACTTTTAGGGTAGGAGGTGGCTGTAGGTACACTTCTTATCAGGATGGCTAGACTAAGTGTTCAGTTCACAGCCATTGTGTGTATTCTCAGATACTAACTCTGACAGCTTAACATTTGCCTTCTCCATATTTCCTCCCTCTTATTTATAACTCCAAAGGTCAGAAGATAAACTCCTCTTGATTGATCCCAATAGCCTTTCACACCATCATTCCACTAACACTGTGCTCAGTCCAGAATACTTTGGAGAGATACTCTACAGTGCCTCAAACAGAACTCTGTGTTCTAGTTGCAAGATAAGATGTAGGTGACTTAAGTATCTCCTAACAGTGCAAAGGTATGTATAATTAAGGGCCAGTGAATATATGAGCTGCCTGATTCCTGGTTCTATGCTCATACCTCCAAAGTTCCTCCCAGTGGTAGAAAAAGTATTCTTAGGTCACATTGCTATACACTCCTCCCTATAATGTCAGGGACAGTCCTCTGCACAAGAAGATACTGCTTTACCATCCTTCATATTCTATCTAAAGTCCTTTAATAATATAATCTCTCCAAGTTGCCCCAGGGCTTCCAATGTCTTCATTTGAACTCTAAGATGAACCCCTCGAATTTATTCCTGCTGCTAAATCTGTCAGTATTTTCACAGACTCCTTGGAGGGTTATACACCCTCACTGCAGAATAAGATTTTCACAGGAAGACAACACACAGGGACCTTTCAAATAGCTAATAATATGCATAGTCTTTGACTGTATGTCCAACACATAAAGCATAAAAAATATCACAAAATCCTAAATCTTAAATCCAAAATAGGTCCAAAGAAATTATCTAGAATTAAAAAAAAACATTTAAAACTCTTAGTCTTGCTGTGTGAAATTTGCTGAAGGCTCAGAGTCTCTCTAGATTGCTGACAATATAGAAAAAAAACAGTGTACATGCTAAGTAAACAGTTGAGCAAAGAGCAATAACAGGAAGGCTACATATATTCAATACAGGTGCAATTTTCCCCAAATATTTTCTATCCAAGGTTGCTTGCCTCCAAGGAAACAGGACCTGTGTATACAAAGGACCAATTGTATATGACTCCTACAGAACTCTGTTTGAATATTGACTCTTACACATAGGATATGGAAAGGACTATCTTGTTTTCAAAATCCCTAGCATGCATAGCACCAAACTCCCACACATACACAGACTCAGACACATATACACACAATTGGGCACCTAGTTAACATTACTCAATAAACCTAAAATGTTAAATTTCTGAAAATTATTATATATATAGAAAATGTTCTAAGTAAAAAAAAAAAAAAGAAAGAAAGAGAGGAATAAAAATCGGTGCCTGGTGGTGGTAGCACATTCCTTTAATCATAGCACTTTGGAGGCAGAGGCAGAGATAGGTGGATCTCTGTGAGTTCGAGGCCAGCCTGGTCTACAGAGTGAGTTCCAGGACAGCCAGAGTTACAACAGAGAAACCCTGTCTTGAAAAACCAAAGCAAAAAAATAAAATGCTGGTAGATGAAAAAATTATTATGAGAATCCATCTTAAAAAAAAAAAACAAACTTGAATTGAATGTGGATTGGTAGCACAAACAATGGGAAAAGAGAAACTGTTTCAAACAGTGACTCAGATTTACATCAGGAGATCCATTTGGAGAGTTTTTTCAACATGTAGATTTCTGAATAATTAAAATGCAACAGAATATGGTTCTTAACCATTCATGTTCTCATTTTTAGCTTATTCTACTAAGCTGTCATTGTGATGGCCATAATTGATGTTTGCCATTTTAATATTAAAGTTTTCTCACTAATGGCATTAGATACAAATGACTTTGATTTGTGATTTTCCCTCAACACTGCTTTTAGAGTGCATTGCATGATTATGTATGAAATGGGAATTGAAATTCCCCTAATATCCATGAGCATGTATTTATGCAGTCTTTAAAATTTAGAATTGTGTAGGTTGCCTAAGCACTGGATTCAAACATTCAAATATGAATGATTACATATATATGGTAATCTCCCATGTATGAAAAAATTGCAAAGATCAAGAACTGGAGACAAGAGTGCAGAAGTTCAAGGTTACAGCTGTTTTTGGAAATCCCATGGTTCACACAATGTGCATGCTTTTAAAGACTCTGAAGCTTCTAGTTAGCAATGTAGTGGTTCAGACTTGGCATGCATTGTCGCTAAAACCAAAAGATGTGCTTTGGGTTCAAAAATGGGTTTTTTGTGTCAGTTAAAATTCAGCAACACATTTTCTATGCCATGGAAACCTCATTCTACTCCTCCTTCTCCTGCAACTACTTTGTCAAATCATTTTAACCAAATGGAACTATGTAAATCAAGCTCAACTTTTCATGAAGCTATAAGCCTTAAGTACAAGATGTTATGGAATGGAAATATTGATATTCCACTATGGCAAGTAGACATGACAGCCCTTTTTTTAAAATTATATTAGAAGCTAGAATTGCCCCTTACAACACTAAATTTAGTTCAGATTGAATTTAGCAGACATAGACCAAGTGCCTACTACTATTTATTAGGTACTGCATTGACAACTGTGAACAAAACACAGTAGTTGCCCTCAAGATGATCATTGTGTAGTGCAAACAAGAGCGATGGAACAAGGTGGTGAGTATAACAGATCTATCTTCACAGAGCATTATGGGACCAAAAAGAAGGGTCTCCTATACTCCAGATAAGACAGGCATGCTCATGTTCCTTCTGGAAATGGTTACCCTTGAGTCCTACCTCAGAAAATGAAAAGAAACTACCAAATAATAATAAGAGGTAGGCAAGCATTGCAGACAAAGGGGGATGCCTGAGATGATGGAAGCTTAAAGCCATGCCAAGTGCAGACTACTAGACACACTAGCGGATTTGCAGCTTAAGGGTGACTGAAGCAAGGAGTTCTAAGCACAAATGCACTGATCTGAATCTGCTTATACTCTAAATATGGATGATAACAAAGTATTTCTGAGTAGGAAGTATCTACATGGCATCTGACAGTGTGAGCAGGGAAAGACAAAACCAAACAGAAACTAAAGAAAAATGTTGCTCCTTTGTAATTTTGGTCAAGCAAATCCCAAACAGTTGTAGAGACAGATAAACAGCTTCCCCACTAAGAGCAAAACACACTATCCACAGATGATTAAGCCTGCATACAGCATAAACAATGAAACCACAAACACGCTCCTAGACAATTTCAAAAATCATCAGTATTATGATTAATCAAAATAATGTATCTGAGGGCCTGGAGAGATTGCTCAGTAGTCAAAAGTGTTTGTTATTCTCACAGAGGGCCCAGGTTTAGTTCCCAGCACCTACATGGTGGCTCTCAACCATCTGTAACTCCAGTTCTAGGGAATCCAACATCCTCTTCTAGACTCTGCAGGCGCACACATGGTGCACTTACATACATGCAAGCAAAATTATTACTTCATAAAATAAAAATTGAAATTAATTCAGTAGGTTATAATAATAATTTAATGGCCTTTATTGATTCCCACTATAGAAAAATTATTCACAGTACATGGTATCTCATTTAATCTCAAAGTCTTGTGATAGCACCTATGTCCCAGTGCATTTGACTCACTAAATGTTTCTAGATCAACAAGCACAAAAATACACATAACATGGAATGCTTTCTTTCAGGAGATATGAACCCATGTATTTGATGTCCTCTACTCTGAACATTACCTATAGTGGGAAAATATGTTATTGCTTCAAGTTCTGGTAACAATCTAGCGATGAACACACACTGGAATGACAGAAGGATATGATTATTTTTTATGAAAGCGTCCAGTGACTTATTTACCATCTCACCTCTTGAAGGCTGGGATTTTCCCAGACATGAGATTACTGTAAAGGAAACCTGTCACACGACTGAGTCTTACAGTCTGAGAAACAGAAAGCCTTGGGAGTGAAACAGACCATGAGTAAAATTCTGTCCTCTGACACTGAATCACCCCATGACCTGAGGAAATATATCTAATTCCTTAATGTACAAAAAAAGAAAAAGAAAAAAACAAGAGAAAAATATCCCAACATTATCGATCCCCAGCCACCAGAGGACGAGTGAACAATGATGTGCCCTACTCTGTCCTTAAATTCACTCTCCCTTCATCCTCATTTCAAGCTCGTCTCCTGAACTCCAGCTCACTAGGACAGAGGCATCCACACAAACAACCTCCATCCGAATTCTTCATAACCTCTGTTCTCGAGAAAGTCCATCTCAGACAGCAGGATAAGCTGAAGGAGTTGAGGCCTGAGGACCCTAACTACAGAATAGACTCTAAAAAGTACAGGTCTAAAAATAAACAACAAAAACCAGCCCCTTCAAATGGCTAGAAAAGAAACGACACTTCAGTATTTGATACTTCCTGAGCTTTGTGGGACATTTTGTTTCATCCAGATGTTTCCCAGCTAAAGGAAATCATGATTCCTTCCACTTGCTTTCTACACTTAGTTCTCAAGAAGATGCCAAAACGGCACATAGCCAGCTCCAGCAAGAGGTAACAAGCTATAAGAAACTTCTTCAGCAGCAACTCTTGGCCAATGCAGTTGCAAGTTCATGGGTATGAAGCTCAAGTCAGTCCTTGTTTCAGACTGTACTGTGTATCAGTTCAACAATGTGTGCTTTGATTTTCTTTCCTTTCTGGGTTTTACATTTCCCAGTCTTTCCCTTCTTGGGCTTATTTCCCAAGTTTAATATTCTACATGAATCCCTCGAGTTGACCTTTTATTTCAGGAGGGCATGCACTAAGAAAACATCTGCTGGCAGATCACAAAGTGAGATAAATTCACCCGAAGAGAATGTTGTGGACAGCTCTCCTGAAGACTCTGCCTGATAGTTGGTTGAATGGAGTCATAACTCATCACAAGGGTCCAAACTTCCTATGTAGGACCTCGCCAAACTCACAAGTTGTCATCATCACTTTAAAACTCATCACCCACAACCAAATGCTTACTCTCCCATCACCGCATTGACGCCAAACTTTAAATACTACTTTAAAGCCAGGTGGTGGTGGTAGCACACGCCTTTAATCCCAGCACTCGGGAGGCAGAGGCAGGCAGATCTCTATGAGTTCAAGGCCAGCCTGGTCTACAGAGTGAGTTCCAGGACAGCCAGAGTTACAACAGAGAAACCCTGTCTAAAAAAACCAAACAAACAAACAAACAAAAAAAAATACTGCATTACAGGGCAATAGACTAACGTAGACACTTCTCAGTCTGCAGGTGTTTTAGGGGCAGACTATCGGTCGCTTTAAAAAACTTTTATAATGCATGGCTTTAGTTTGAAGGCACCTGAACCACAATGAAGCAGTTACCTTCCACCTAATACTAAATCAAATCCATACCCTAGAGCCTATATTTAAACAAAGGAAGCAAGATACATAACAATGAAGAAAATTAGCATCATTGTAGTTCAGTGGATATTACAGATTGGGTGTGTGTTTGCATATGATCATTGATATTATTTCTAGTATGCAAAAAAACTAACAAGATTTCTAATTATGGAGCATTAAAAATGCAAAATATTGAGTAGGGAATGTTAAAAGAAGGGAAGTAAATAGTCTAGCAGGATTACTGGGTTCCAAGTTACCCTCCTGAGTGCCTAGTTGATGGACACCTGGAAAAAATAGTCCATGGTTATTTATAAGCCGCAAACAAATGGAATGGAACTAGTTTACTGCTACTCAGGAAGAGATTTGTGGCCCTGAAGCAAGAAAACTAGAAGAAGCAGGTGCTGATAAGAAACCAAATGGGTGGGAAATATTAGAGGCCTTGCCCCCCAAGATAAGAGTAATAGTTTAGGGATCAACCCATCTGCATTGTTAGTGCACTGTTTGACTCAACAATTGCTCAGGGACATAATTCATAAAATGTATTTCCTTGATTTTGAGGACTTTTTTTTTACTGGGGGAGCATTCCAAGTTTGCTAAGGTAATGTTGATTTGGGTTCTGTATTTCATAAGGCTTTGTATGAAGAGATGTATACATGCTCATTTGACCATTTTCAACATTTCTATAAATTTACTCTCTAAATCCAACTTTCTGTTAGAGAAAGTGAAGCCACGCTTTTTAAATTGTATTTATCTATTTGGGGGAGAATTTCATACATGTATTTTAGTGTATCTTGATCATATCCAGACACATATCCGGACACTTCCCCTCTAACTTCTCCCAGACCCACCTATAAATCCCTCTCAATTTTATATTCTCTTTTTTTTTTCTTTATAACACAGAGTCCAGTTAATACTGCTTAAGTATATATAGCCAATCCACAAGCGTGGATTTAAACACAATTGAAAGTCCCAATAATGAGTAAAGGATCTATACAAATAGGTCTGCCTCTAAAGTTGCTGTTCATCTTTTCTGTAGCAAGCTGTTTCTCTTCATGCTTGCATCAGGACAGGTTATAATATCACCAAACAACATTGACCCATAGAAGGATGTTTTCTGTATAAGGAGGCCAAAAGTATCACAAGCAGCTAGCTTGCATGATGAGAGCCACTCATGTGTGCCTCAGTGTGCCTCACCTGGATGTAAAGATGCAGACGTTGCCTGTGAATACAATTTATTTCATAAAAATTCCCTGAAATAGTCTCACCAGCATTTTAAAGAAAGGAATTGATACAAACATAGTAAGGAGTCTAAAAAGGAATGAATAGCAAGAGCTGATATTGGAGGGGGAGGAGGGGAGAACACAGAAAGGTGACATTTCTACTCAGAGACTGAGAGGAAAAGGGAATTTAAGTGCAAGGTCTTCAATGATTCTCTCTGACATAAAACCATTCTCCAGAGAATGATCTGGAAGGCTCTCTGTTGTGAGCAAGTGTCTTTGGAGACAGCTCTGCATCTACTTTCCTACTTAGTTCCTTCTCTTTCTAAAAAAAAGCCTCAGCTTGTCTTTGAAATATCAGTTACATTAGAATGCAATTCTCTCTTTCCCCTTTGCTTTCTTTCTGAACAACAGGCCATAATTGCTCCCTCCACTATCACCCATAAACTCCTCCAATGTCTGCATGTATAATATATCATGCATGTGTTCAGCAGACTTTTTTTTTCTGCATAGTGAAAGCTTTGGAAATCTGACAACGTCTTTGGGTTTCTATAACAGAATTTTAAGCACAGTGTCTTTCCCCTCCCCCTCTGCCTTTAATATTGACCTCAGGCAACTGCTCTGGCTTTAAAGTCTACAAAATTATTATTCAATTTACATTTTTAGGGTAAGATAAATGCTAGTTTCTCAAAGGCATTGTGGCTGGGTTTCTTGAGTTTCCTCTCCCTAATTCGCTTGCATGGTTACTTGAGAGTTTCAAAGTTCATTTTTATTAGTTTTTTTTTTGTGTGTGTGTGTGTGTTGGGGGGTGTTTCATGGAGTGCCTCACCCGTGGTATGGAGAGAAAGGCTATGCATGGCCACCTAGAGTGATGATTTTGCTGAGGTGTCTCATCACTCACAAAAACTGCGGATAGAGGAGAATTCACCACACTGATAATACAAAACGAAGTTACTTGCAAATAAATATATTACCAGATAGATTCCTTGTATATAAGGGGTAGATTAGCCTTGCATGTCATTTAAAGAAAATTCCTTTGTAATAGAGAAATTATTTTTATATCTCTGATCTCACCAGCTGCATTGCCTTTCCATCCTACTGATAACTTCACACACTTTTATGAAGAACGATTCCAGACTCCATTATTGCTCCAAACTTTGACATTCTCATAGAAAATGAAACGTGGCCATGACCTTCCCTCCTCCTTATAAAGACCTAGAGGTATATCAGCCCAGAAACTCTTCCACCTTAAGGTTCATTTTTTTTTTAATTCTTTTACATAAATCCCCCAGGCAGAAATAGGAAGAAGTATTTCAAACCCAATTCCAAATATTTCTTATGGAATTGCTTCCTCGAATGATACAGCTTTCCAATTAGCAAATCTGCAAATGTTCTGAACAATCCGAGTGACCTGTTCGTTGACAAGATGACCAACCAAAGCCACTGGCTGTCACCTAGGCACATCTCAGAACATGAAAATTGAAAAGCAACAGTAATAAAGAAAGCTAGATTTTTATTCATTAGAATGCCTTCATATAGCAGAAAAAACCTGTAACCTTTGGCCTGTTCCTAGCCCAACTCCTGTATCTCACAGGTGAAGAATATAAATGACTCTAAAGTCATGTGACTACTTAATAGAAAAGCACTGAGCCCAAACCCAAGTCTCTTAACCACTGACAGAGAATTTTTCTCACACTGAGAAAAACACATTTTGAATGTGCTATTCTGTTATTTTCATGACTAAGAAGGCTTAACACAGTGGTTTGCCTTTCTGAACAGTTTAGTTGTATTTTGTAATCGCCAACCCTAGAAACAACTCCAGTGTCATTAAATGTAAGTATGCAGCCTAGTTCCCTTGATAAATGACAGCATCATTATCGTAGGGCCTAGTCTCTTTTCTCTTTTAAAATGCTCACTTTGGTCCAGTGGCTGTGTGCTTGGTTAGGATACACAAGTCTCTAGGTTCAATTCCCCAGCACTGAAAAAATTAAAATCTCACATTAAAGAAATGAAACTACAAATGAAAAATGAAAATTTAGCAATACTCAGTTTTCCTTACCTGACCTTGCTCCCTGGGCCATTCTTTCACTTCTCACATCCTCACTGTTTTTCCTTTAAAGGAAAATTATTCTTAATTACGTCTTATGCATGTGTGTGTGTGTGTGTGTGTGTGTGTGTATCCACACAAGTGCGTGCACAAGTGCTTTTGGAGGCCATAGCTATCAAATACCTCAGTCATGGAATTTCAGGAGGATGTAAGTCACCAGACATGGAGACTGAGAACCATACTCAGGTCCTCTGCTAGAGTAAGACATGTTCTTATCTGTTAAGCTTTCACACCTTCACTTTCATGTGCAGTCTTTGACCTGTAACAAGTATTCCTTTTCTATTGAAACAAACTGAGATCTGATGAGGATTTCACTAGTATGAGATTAAAAACAAAAGCTTACCCAAGTGGTGGTGGCACACTCCTTTGCTCCCAGTACTCAGGAGGCAGAGAAAGGGGGATCTCTGTGAGTTCAAGGCCAGCCTGGTCTACAGAGTGAGTTCTAGGATAGTCAGAGTTACAACAGAGAAACTCTATCTTGGAAAAAAAGAAGAAAGAGAGATATGGGGGAGAGGGAGGGAGGGAGGAAGAAAGGAAGAAAGGAAGGAAGGAAGGAAGGAAGGAAGGAAGGAAGGAAAGAAGGAAGGAAGGAAGGAAGGAAGGGAGGGAGGGAAAGAAAAAAGCTTAGACCCAAGAAAATTTGACTGTTCCTGAATGTTTGAGGATCATAATAGATCAGAAGGAGCAAACCTGGGGTAGAGAAATGGCTCAATGTTTAAGAGCACTGGCTGCCATTCTGGAGCATGAGTTTACTTCTCAGAACCCACATGGTGGCTCACAATGATCTGTAACTCCAGTCTCAGAAGATCTGATGTCTTCATCTGGCCTCCATGGGGTCCGGGACCAGGTACATATGTGGTACACAAACATAATACAGGCAGAATATCCACAAGTGAATTTTTTAAGAAGAGGAAGAAGAAGAAGAAGAAGAAGAAGAAGAAGAAGGAGAAGAAGAAGAAGAAGAAGAAGAAGAAGAAGAAGAAGAAGAAGAAGAAGAAGAAGAAGAAGAAGAAGAAGAAGAAGAAGAAAGGAAGAAGAGATAAGATCAAGTCCATGACAGTCTTTGCTTAGCAGGGAGGTCAGCCATCCTTCTATTAAGCTCAGAGCATCACCGTCTGGGGAGCTTATGTCAGTGGACCATGGACAAAACGAAAATGAAGGCTGAAGTGGAAGAAAAAACTTCTAAATAAGACAAGCTATAATATTCAATACTGTCACTGAAGGTTTAGAAGATAAAAATCAAAGGCTTGTCAGCTAAATCAATGTAAAATGCACACAAACTTTATCCCCAAACCAGCCCCTTAACCTAGACAATTATATAATGGCTCTCAATCCAGAGCTGTCTTCAGAATCTTGAATGTCTGTTGCTACCCACTCCAGGGATTTCTATCATGGACCGCAGTCCACCAGCTCTCCTGGCTTCTCTCAAACATGGTTCTACTTCTAAGTTTCAGTGTTCTTAATCCATCTAGAAGTAGAATTGAGATATAAATCTATAGAACATAGTTGTTTTAAATACTTAAAGAAGTTGTCGGGGGAGGCTTAGAGATACCTGAAGTAGTACCTCCAAGAACACATCTGTACATTCTAGAAAAGATACACTGTGCGGACTCCGAATTCAGATGGCTACCTCCAGGAGTGTTCAGTTGACTGTTCTCTAACAAGGAAGTGGACAAACACTGCACAAGAAATTAATCATACAAGTTCCTTGAAAGTTTGCTTGCTGGAAGTTGGGAGGAAAGGGTTAGAATTTAAATTATCACCCTCCAGAAAAAGAATGGACTAGTTAGTATGTCTTTGAATTGCATTAACTTCTTGTTAGAATTTTAACTCTAAAACATGGCCAGTGGGTTCTTTCAAACCAGTCTGACTGTCTGTTGCTTCAGACAGCACATCATCTGCTCCCATTTGAAATACTGTTATTTGTACATGTTATTGTACAATGTAGGCAGAACTCATTATTGGCTAGAAATTTTTGTAAAATTCATTTATACTTCTAGGACAAGAAGTTGAAAGTATTTTATGACCACTACAGAAAAAAAATTAAATTGGCATATGGTAAAAATCATATTACAAAAATCTAGAGAAAATAACTGTTGTCCAAAATTTCAGCCATTTCACTCATATATTTTTTAAACAAAAAATATCTGTCTACATATTCAAGTGGTTCCTGAATTAACCTTTGATGACAGACTTCAGAAGTGAAACCAATTGGCTTTTAGTGGCCATAGGTACTTAGATGCTGTGTTAATAAGAACAATAAAGCAGTCCCTTTTTTAACAACATCCTCTCCTTTTAACTTAGTGCCAAATAAACACAACTCCTGGGATGAAGATTTAACGGGAGGAAAAAAAAAAAAAGAAAGAAACTTTTCTCAGCAAACAGCAGAAGCATATAAGACCTGTCAGGAGTTAAGATACATCTCTCCCACCAGATCAGTAATGAATAAATAGGACCCTAGATTTTTACTGTGTTGCAGTAAAATGGGCCACACAGGCCTTCTCTCCTGGAGTCTGTAAGTGGTGCTTTAAAATCCATACGTGTCTTTAGCACCTGTAATGGCTTTAGGATGCTCAGGGGTGTCTAGAGGAAACGGCTCTCAGGATTTTCTTACACACACTGTTGAAAATAATTTCCTGGCTGCTAGCTACCATGACCCAGAGGACTGCTCCAGGGCCAAACACCAGGGGGTATTATTCTCCTCTCATCTATTATCTACATTGGCTTTTCTTTTTAATGTGTCTCATCCATTACCTCTATATAAATTTATCCTCTAGCCCTAATGATTGATATAAATGTTCCCCATTCATGATGACATAATGTACAGCACTAACTTCATTTCATCTACAATTCTGCATAGGTTTTGACTTGCACTAAGACCCCTACGTCACCTTAATTTTTCATATCGAATTCGTGGCAAGAACCGTACCCCAGGATCCCTGTCACACTACATCTCATTTTCAGAACAATCTGTAAACACTACGGCAATTTGTAAATGACCTGTTAGAAAACTGTGGTGGTGCACGCCTTTAATTCTAGCGCTTCTAAAGGCAACCACTGTGTTTATAGAGACCACAAGGAATGGCTGTGCAGGTAGGAGAAGCTCCCTGGCTGTGCTCCTGTCCCTGTTTTTGTACAAATTCCTCTGAATGGCTGTGTTCTGGTTGCTACTGGTTCAAGACAAACTGTCATGTCAGGGCTCACCCCTTGGTCCAGGCATAGACAACCTTTAGGAGTCAGAGAACAAGGCAGGACCAGAGCCAGAAAGACTCCATGTTCCTTCTGAAGTCCCGGTCTTCACTACCATTGTGCTATCCAGCTATGTGGATATTATGATGAAATTTCAAAAGAACCCTGTGGTTTCTACACCCTCACCACTGTTAACCCACTGCTAAATTCTAAACTCCAATTTTCACAAAACAATAAAAATAAAAATATCTGCAATGATTACAAATTGAGTCCAAGGATGCTTGTCATGGTAAATCCCAAAGAAATCACTGACAGCTACACATGCCTGGCATATATAAGAAGCCATGATGCAACTAAGTAGGAAAATGTAATGTGCGTTTGTATGTGTGTGTTTGTGTGTGTGTGTGTGTGTGTGTGTGTGTGTGTGTATTCTTTAAGTTTACAATTTTATAGATGCAGTTTTCTATCATAGAAACCAGATATATTTCCTTTATGTGTATCAGATTGAAAAGATTTAGACAGTAAATCAGGTACAATTTAATTATAATACCATATAAAAACTTTTAAATAGGAAAGGGATGTTGAACATTATTGCTTAATCTTATAAAATGGTGAATTTTAACCAAATTGATATTCCTACAGTCTTAATTATATTTCCTATAGTGTTGAATCATATAGCTTAATAAGTAATATAGGACTTGATGGAATTTTAATTAAATTCTTATTTAATTCTCATTTGTCAATCAGCACATTTTCCTTTGAAATTATCATGTCCCGTATCTCAGAATTATCTTCCTAGAAAAAGTAACCATCCCACCATGAAAAAGTTAGAGGGATACAGAACTTAATTTCTTCCGTAAAGATTTAAAATACTAGAAAAACAAAAAATCCAAAAAAGTGATACAAAAAAAATTGCACATTTTGTCTTGCTTTTCAAATTATGGAATAAGGGTAGCATTCAAAAAGCCACTACTACGAATCCTCTGTTTAACAAAAGATTAATGCTAAGAAATAACACAGTTGTGCTCAGGAGAGATTTTCTTTCTTCTCCAAGTATGAACCAATTATGTTGCCAAATGAGGGAGAAATGAATGGTCAACAACAGTCACAAAAGGATGAACTGATTGTAAGTTCTAACAATTTCCCTCATGTTGTCACTGCAAAGTGAGATGAACAACCAAAGACCACAGCAGTGAACCTCCACCTCACCAGATTTTATAAGTTCTAAAGAAGGCAAGAGTTTGATTTTCACTCTGATTCAGGTTTGATTTCCTCCCACTCGATAATGTAATTTTTTTGATGGTTGTTTGTTTTTCTCTGTGCAGCTGTGATAGTTAGAGGCTTGCCTTTTGTAGCTGCGATAGCCTTCTGTGTGGGTGATCTCAACCTCTGCTGGGGTCACAGATATGTGACTTCACCATGGATCCTTTACACCTCATAATTGTATATTTCGATGAAATTCCTTCTCTTCTTCCAACACAATGTGCACGTTTCACAGTGTGCTATTTGTTTCTCGTCAGCTGAATCCTGAAAGTGAACTTCTAGCATACACTGAAATAAGCTTTGTCTCCACTCAAGCCTACATACATGGAATACTTATTTTCCTACCAGCATCTATTTTGGCCCATATGTGTTTCCCAATTAAGTAACCCTCTTGGACTAAAATTGTATTAAAATTAGAGGGGTTTATCCTGTATCTACTCCAGTATTTCTTCTTCTCTTATTCAGAGACTTCTCTACTCTTTACAGGTAGTCAATTTCACCATTGTCTTCTTCTTTCTTACCTTTTTCATCTCCTGATGAGAGTTTATCAAGTGCTTTTATAGAGGTAAATATTTAAATTACAAATATATTATCAGTTCATTTGTGTCCCATCTCTTTATTGCTTCTACTGGCTTGGGAACTTGAATGGCGTGTTCCTGAAGACTCTGTTTCAATTCCAATAGCTTTTGTTCCAGTAACTTTGCTTTAAGATTGACTGGCTTGAGTGGTTTCTCTCTAATAACATGCTTGACTTTTGTACAGCCTAAAACATTCCAGAATCAAAAAAATCTGTTGTTCCTTTCCCATAGCAAGTTCAACTATTCAACACACCTATGTGGTGTTGGCAAGCATCCTTGGATATGGACTTAATATCAAAATATGCAGCACAGCCATTTTCTTCTTACCGTTATAGGAAGGGTCTAAACAAGACCATAGAAAGCATAATTGTCATTCCCATGTAATAATTTCAAAAGAGAGAATGTTAAGTCAAATAGTTCCAAATTATGTTTTTTGTTTGTTTGTTTCTTTGTTTTGGTTGATTAGCTGGTTGATTTTTTGAGACAGGATTTCTCTGTGTAGTCCTGGTTGTCCTGAAACTCACTCTGTAAACTAGGTTGGCGTGGATCTCAGAGATATGCCTGCCTCTGCCTCCTGAGTGCTGAGATTAAGGGCAGGTGCCTTTACACCCAGATACTATTTTCTAATACATTCATCATTGTTCTGGATAATTTTATGTCAACTTGACACAAACTAGAATCATCTAAAAGGAAGAAAGCTCAGTTGAGAAAATGCCCCAGGACTGTAGGGAAGTCTGGAGACCACTTTCTTAATTAGTGACAGGTGTGGGCGGGCCCAGCCCCTTGTGGGTGGAGCCACTTGTGGGTGGAGCCACTTTTTGGCAGGTGATTCTGGGTTCTATAAAAAAACAGAATGAACAAGCCTTAGGAACAAGCCAGTAAGCAACATCCCTCCATGTCCTTTGCATCAGCTCCTGTCTCCAGGATCCTGCCCTGCTTCAGTTCCTGTCTTGACTTCTTTCTGTGGAAGAGTAAGTCAAATAAAACCTTTCCTCCCTGTGCCAGTTTTGGTCAGAGTGTTTTGTCCCAGCAATAGTAACTTTAACTAAGACAAACGTATTTTAAATTCACCAATTTCCCCAAATAAATTAAGGAACATTTTGGTCATAAATTATATTTAGTCTCATGACTGTTTAGTCATTAATCTGAAATGGTTCCTTGGCTTTAAACTTTATCTTTCATGGTAGTGATATTTTTGAAAAGCATTAACAAGTTCTCTGTAATATTTCTAAATTTGAGTTCATACAGTGTTTCCTTGTGATTAAATTTAGGAGTTATTTGAGTTTCTACATTGATAGGTTTTTTTCTTTTGCAATTAAATAATAAGTGGAGTCATGTCTTGAGTTGATATAAATAACCTGTTTTTCATTAAGTTGTACTCATTGGTTTTAGACGCCATTGAGAACTCTTATTCAAATCAATTATTACAACAGTGCTTTTTTCATTCTAAACTCTTTCCTCCTACATATATTATTTGGTATCCTGCTACAAAGAAGAGCTTCGCTGTCTCATATTTATTTATTAATTGATTGGCTTTTAGTATGGAGTTATTTATTCTTATATTTGTGACTAGTTATAACCTATTATTACTCTTCTGACTCATTTGATTAGAAAACTTTCTCAGTTTTAGGTCAGTCAGAGAGACCCCCTTGATTAAACAGAAATTGCTAGTCATTCTTATTGTAGCATATGCCTCTCAATGTTCCAAGAAAACATCTTATTAATGGCTTCAAATCACAATTTTCTTTCTGATAGAGCCTTTGGAGGGATCAGTTTCTTCAAGTAATTATTTATTTGGGATAAATTCATTGACTCTAGAAGAATATCTAATTTCTAACGTTAGCCAAGTTCTGATTTAAAGAATGACAGAAAAATAAGAAATCTTGACCTAAATCAAACATATTCCATTAGTTACTTTTAAAACAACTGAAAAAAAACCTTAATAACCTTAAATCTCCTCATTACTTGATTAATAAAATTATCTGATTTCCAGGGATAAAATCTCTGTAAAGACATTGTCATCAAAGGTTTCTTGCTGTTATCTGAAGCTGAGTTGATATCAATTTTGTCTACAAATAAGATTATTTTAACCAAATAACTAAGCAGATGTTAAGTAAGAACAATAAGTTCTAGTCTGTTAATTCCTTTTCCTGGGTATTTCAACAATGAGTCTGGAACTTCACTACACAGTCAGCTCCCTTGGGTTAAATCTGACTCACATATTCTACCTCAAGTAGTTTTAACTATGTCTGCTTAGAATGGGGCTCAGAAAACTGTATTTTTATCAGGGAGCCCAGTTGATTTTGACACAGGTGAGTCTTGGCCAACCCCTGGTAAACAATATTCTGCAGATACATTCCCTCTATTAGAGTCTCATGTGTTAGTTTCTGTTTCCTGGAGCTGCTGTTTCAAATTCCAACAAGCTAGGTATCTTAAAGCAAAAAGTCATTCCAGCATAGCTCTAAAATTAGAATGTTGACATGGTTGATTCTTTCTGGAAGTTCTAGGGGAGAATCCACTTACTCTGCTCTGTTGTAATGATTGGCACAATCTCTAACACATGTCCCACTGAAGACATTTCAATTAAATCCCTACCTGTTTCTTTTTTGTTCCTGTTGTTTTGGTTTGTTTTTCTAAATAGGGATTCTCTATGTAGCCCTGGATGTCCTAGAACTCACTCTGTAGATCACTGGCCTTGAACTCAGAGATCTGCCTGTCTCTCCCTCCTTAGTGCTGGGATTAAATGCATGTACCACTACATCTTGGCCTGTTTCTTTCTTTTTTTTTTTATTCACTTTAAGTTGGGAGGTGGTGGTGCACACCTTCGATCCCAGTACTCTGGAGGCAAAGGCAAGCAGATCTCTGTGAGTTCGAGGCCAGCCTGGTCTACAGAGTGAGTCCCAGGACAGATAGACAGAGATACAACAGAGAAACCCTGTTTTGAAAAAACAAAAACAAAATTAAATGAATGAATAAATAAATAAATATAATATCCACTTTCTCTCTCTTGGCCACTTCTTTTGTGTTTTTGTTTTTGTTTTTTAATGTGGCATGTGTTTTGCCTGCACATGTGTAGTGCATTCCTGGTGCCCGTGGAGGCCAAAAGAAGGCATTGGCTCTCCTGCAACTGGAGTTATAGATGATGCCGAGAACCAAACCCAGATCCTCTGTAAGAGCAGCAAGTGCTCTTAAACACTGAGTTATCTTTCCAGTCGCTGCCTGCCTATGTCTTATTTGCCTTTATATCTCTGTGTGTTATCATACCTGCTCCTCATAACCATACACACATTTGTGATTTGGGGAGCAGGAGTTGACTGGGGATTGAGTCCAGGGCCTCACGTACTCTTATGTGAGTGCTTGATTTACTATGGAACCATAACCCTAGGATTCCACCATTGATATTTAGGGTTCACTCTAATCAAACATGATCTCATCATATATTAAGTACATCTTCAACAACATGTATACTAAATTAGAACTCATTCAGGAGTGCCAAGTTACACATATCTTTCAACCCACTCCCACAGTAACAGTAAACATATGAAGGTCATTTGTTTTTCTGTCTTTCCCTTCATGTATACACTTAACCAAATTAATTCATCTTCCTCTTCTTTCACATACAAAAATACAAAACTGGGTTCTTAATTGTTTTGTTATTTTGTTTTTTGTCTTTGTTTTTTGTTTTGTTTTCAGACAGGATCTCACTATGTAATCATGGCTAACCTGGAAGTCTATATGTAGATCAAGCTGGCCTTGAACTCACAGAAATCTACCTGCCTCTCCTTCTTGAATGCAAAGGTTAAAGGTGTGCATGACCATGTCTGGCTATGTATTTGTTTCTTGATATTTTTATAAGTTAAAAATCCAGGTTCCTAGTAAATTAATATTTATAGCAGTACAATCAAATCTTTTCCATATATTAATTATATTTATCATCAATGCAACCCTAGAAGGCAAGTATAAGATGGTATTACCATTTCATAAATGAATAAATGGGGATATAGTCCCTCAATGTCAAAACTAGCTCATAATTAGATTTAAACTCAATTAACTTGTTTCAGATTGCCTGGTGAATGAGTCCTACTTGAAGATTTATTGTGCCCTTGCTTTCTTCTACTTTGGCATATTTGAGAAACACATGAGCCTAGCATGTAATGTCTTTTGTTTTCGTGATTTGCATATAGAAACAAGGCCACCCTTTCTGAAGTAGTCAAGTCACTAAGCTGGCATTACTAGACTGGATTGGTTGACTTGTTTTAGAGGAGAAAAAAATAAATAAATGAAATAAAAGCTTATATTTGTGAAAATACATATGCACAAAGGAATCTGAACCATGGAAGAAGGAAAGGTTGTGGGAGAGGATGAAGAACAGAAAAGAGAGGAGGAGGAAAGGAAATAGAAGGGAAAAGAAAGGAAAGATGAACCAACCTAGCCTTAAATGAGACATTATTTTTGAAAGTTTCATTAACCTCTCTACTTAAGTAAAAGCATAGCATTCCTTAGTTTGACTCTTCCTCTGGATACAGAAGTCTGTCTCTGCACTTTTTTAAATCAATATGTATGTGTGTACGGTGTGGTGTGCGTATTTCTATGTGTGTGGGCACACATGTATGTCCAGATACATGTGTGTCTGTGTGGAACCAAATGTTAATGTGAGATGGCTTTATTGATCACTGACCACTCTTCTAATTATACATTGAGGCGGGGTCTGTCATTTGAAACCAAACTCACCTACCCTGCTGGTCTAGCTAGGTAGCTTCCTTTAAGGATCTTATCTCTGCCTTTCATGTGCCTGGGATCACAGGTGGGCCACCGCACCCAATGGGCTTGTCCATGGAAGCCAAACTCCATGATTGCAGCAAGTGCTTTATAGACTGAGCTGTCTCCTCAGCCTCTGTCTTCACCTATTGTAGCACTTACAAAGGAGACTTCATTGCTCTCTGTGTCATAGAGTTGATTAACTATGTTGAAATTATTTGAATAATTTTCTCAGAGTTGAAAAAACATTCATCAGCAAAATGTGAAGTCTTGAATCTTACATTCAGCTTTGGAATTTTACTTTGGTTTAGGAAAATCATTACCTTATAAATACATCATCTCGCTGTGTCTAAGATTTATACCTTTGACAAATTCAAAAGAGTAGACTATGTCTTGTTCCATACACAACATTCAGTGAGATATTTCTGCAAGCATCTTTTGTGTCTCTCTGTGATTTCAAAAATGCAACCAGATGCAATCTGTGAAATTAGCAAACTGTAGGTTTATATTCTAGTGGCTTTGCTATTGCTCACACCATTGCCATAAGCAGAAAGAATAGTTTCTTTTATTTTTTATGTTTTTTTAAGATTTATTTTTTATTAAGTGTGTGTGTGTGTGTGTGTGTGTGTGTGTTCCTCAAGTGTGAAAATGACTACAGGGGTCATAAGTGAGCATCAGATTCCCTGGGAATGAAATTACCAGATGGGTGTGGGATTCTCCAATCTGAGTGCTAAGAACAAACTGAAGTCCTTTAGAAAAGCAATTAGTGCTCTTAACCATTGGGCAATCTCTCCAACCCTAAGATATTTAATTTTATACATGTGTACATTTGTGTGTCTGTTGTGTGTGTATGTATGTATGTATGCATGTATATATACCATGAGAGTGCTGATGCCCAAAGAGGTCAGAGGGGGGTGCTGGATCCCTTGGAGCTGGAATTATAGATGATTGTGATCTGTACAATGTGGATGCTGGGAACTGAACTCAGGTCCTATGGAGGAACAGCAAGTGCTCTTAATCACTGAGCCATCTCTCTAGCCCCAAAAAGGATTATTTATTATGAATATTTCCCTCATATTCAAATAAACAATAAGCTCAAATCACCCTTTTCTCTATTGTTTGGTTGGTTTTCTTTCGTTTGTTTTGACACAGATCTCATGTTTCCTAGGCTGACTTCAAAACTCACTGTGTGGACAACCTTGAACTTGGGTTTCTTCTACCTTGACGTCTGGAGTCCTGAGATTGAGTACACAGGCCATGTGTGTGGTTTTATACAATGCTAGGGATTGAAAGTGATGACGGTTTCATGCACAGTAGGCAAACCGACAGAATTATATCCCAGACCCTGATCACTTCTGAAAATCATTCACACTGTATTGCTTACCTGGCTATGCTTTGAAGTATTTAGTTTGTGATGGAGAACTGAAAACCTTGGCCTCACTCAGGGAGGTCTAGAGCCAAGAAGTAAAACAGATACTTAGGAAGAAGGGTGAAAAATTGCTCCTGCCTCCAGATCATCTTAAATATCTGTTTGATTTCATCTAAACATGTTTCTAAAATCCCAAATATTGATTAGGCTTCCAGTCAGAATGAGGTATAACTAATGCTTTTGCTTAATTGTTCACTCTTCAAGCCATGGATACTTCTATTTCTTCTTTCTGTGAACTTCTCTCTCTCTCTCTCTCTCTCTCTCTCTCTCTCTCTCTCTCTCTCTCTCTCTTTTCCTTTGCTTCCTTATATTCTCTTCATTCATATTCCCTTTGGAAAATCATCTGGCATATTCTCTTTCTATGCCCGATTATTACACGCAAGAAAGCAGAGTCGCAGGGCATGGTGGCACACTCCTTTACCCCCAGCATTCAGGAGGCAGAGGCAAGCAGATTTTTGTGAATTCAAGGCCAGTCTGGTCTACATAGAGAATTCAAGGCCAACCAGGGATACATTGGAAAAAACCTATCTCAAAAAAAAAAAAAAGTAAATAAATAAAAAATAAAGAAAAAGAAAAGAGAAAGAAAAGCAGAGATTTTTATAACAACTTGATCCCCTTTTTTCCTGTGCCATCATCTTTGACCTGGATTCCCAAACATGTGCACACACACATACACATGCATACCTTTAAAAAAATAATCTAATTGATTTATTTTGCTTCCTACCTAGGTCATTGTAGTCAAATGCGTAAGAGCATTTTCTATTACATTTCACAGGACTTTGGTCTGGTAAAATGCCCTTTAGCAACTAAAAGACCTTCAGAGCGTCAGTTTAAAACCTTGCTTCATTGTTTGTCACTGGATTTTTTTTTCCTCCACCTTCTTCTGCTCAGTTGACCCTGTGTACTTCATAATATTCCATGGATTAGTTGTAAGGCATTAAGTGAAAGAAAGTATGTAAAGAATGCCAGTGCATGATGGCTCAGCAGGTAAAGGTGCTTGCCACCAAGCCTGATGACCCGAGTTCAATCACCAGGCCCCACATACTGAATAGAGACAACACTCTTGCATGTTGTCCTCTGACCTCCACATGAACACTAGCAAATGTGTGTCCCCACCACTGACACACACACACACAGATAATTAATTAATTGATATTTATTTTGAATAATTGGTAGTTTATTATTATATTATTTAATTAATTGATTACTATCTCCGTGTGTTCTTAATTAATTAATTAAAAACACATCAAGGCACTCTTCGAAACTGTTGAACATTAAAACAAATATAATCATTCTTTTCGTTACAGTTTTTCCACAGAAGATTTTCTACTAAGTCCACATAAGGCCCAACCAAATGTCTGTGCTCATTCACTGACCATGAAAATTCCAGTTAGAAGAGAAGGACAGTCTCTCAACTGGAATAACAAAATTTCGAACTACTAAAAGAACACTGTATTTTCTCCACAGTGTATGTTCTGGGTGTCCTACATCTGAAAAGCGAAGACTTAATTGACGCAGTGACATCTTTAAACACAAAGACAGTAACATGGATAACAGCTAACAGGTGTGTATGTTTGCATATATGTGTACACACAGTCTTGATTCCGATTATTGTCTGTGTCTGAAGGACTATAAAACAGAATATTGTGAAGTCTAACAGTTCTGACTTGAGGCTCTGAACATTGTTCACACATAGGACTGTCCTAATGCTACTTCTGCAGTGTTCCTGATGGAGCATTGTCTTTGAATGACTAGTGAGTGTTAAGTTGCTTGTTTTTCTTCCCTAAACAAAGAGCCTAAATGTATCCATCGCCTGTGCTTTGCTTTCTCGGATACACTATTGTGCAGGGATCGGCTGGACAAGCTGTGGGAATGGCATGTGGGTGTTGAATACAAAGAGGCAGCAGGTCCATGTGCAGTTAGCTGAAGAGGGGCTGTCTCCACACTCTGCATGGGATGGAACGAAACTGTGTTTTGTCCGAAATGAAAAAGCCTGACCTACAGGTCCTTCAATGGGAAAAGGACTTCCTGCAAAGGAGACATCTGGATTCTCTCCTGTTTCTGCTACCACTGCTTTTAACAACTCTTTTCTACGTTTCCATTTCTTTGCTGCAACTGTCAAACAATTAAGTGTGGAAGTATTTCATCCTGCCTTTTTTGTGATGAATAGTTTGAGAAAGAGGGAAGTTTATGATTTCCCAAGCTGATATAGTTATCTTATTTTCATAGGGTTTAAGGATCCCTCTATTTCTTCAAGAAATTTTAATAAGCATATAGAAATAGCCAGCTGGCTAATCCTGAGAATCCCTCCTCCCTGTGCATTTCACAGAAAGATCCTGTGGTCAGGAAATATAAAGCTTTCCATGCACTGACCAGTAGGGATTATAGCCTTATATGGCAGAGTTTTCCTCCCCCTACTGTCTTTTTCCTGGGTTTGGCAATATCCAGCCATCCCTCTTAGGGGTGTTGAAATCACCTCCACCCTTCTCACCAGGGAGAACTCCAAGAGTGGCTGCGCTAATGAGGGAATCTGGAATTGAGACATTACATGCAAATCCATCAGTGTGATTAAACCAAACACCCACACTATATATGCTCGGTAGTTTCAAAGAGCCTGGCTCTTCAAATGGCTTCATATTTTTATACCTTTTGGCACCCTCATAAAAGACTGGACGAAACAGAATTTCCCTTCCACTGCCACAGCTGCAATAAGGCAAATCTATGTTAAACTGCTATAAAATAATTTGAAACATCTTAGGTTCACTTATTAACCAATAGTTCTATAGAATATTTGTAAACATGTAAAAAGAACCACCAATAAGGTTTGTACATATGTAAAGGGAGATATAAACCTACTAAGTTGCAAATAAAGTAAAACCTCATTAACTCAGAATACAATTTGTGATCTTCCAAAATAGAAGTTTGCCTTTAGCATATCGATGGATATAACTTACTGAACAAGTAACTAGTGTACTGAAAATTACAAGGAAAGGATGTCAACTTTGAGACAACACACCACTTCTGGTATCCTCGCACTTGAGAAGCACCTCCGTTATACACTGATATCTGGGGGAGTACCTTCAAGGTCTTTTCCTGTATCAACTAAAGGAGATGCTCTACGAAACTCAAGTATGGGTCCTTGATTATTGAAATGAACTTTATTTTTTGTACTTGAAAAACAAAAGCTGAATCTTCTTCCAATACTCTGCAGTTTAAATTCCTCATAAACGAATGTCTTTGTGTAGAGGATACAGAGTAATCAGCAATTGAAATGTAAATCATGCTACCGTATGTTAACATGTTCATCTTGTTTTTGATTTTCAAGTGCTTTGAAAATTATGTGTGTGTTTCTGTGATATGTATAGACACATATTTACATCCAAAATATAAGTACAGAAGCTTAGAATTGGGGTAAATAATCAGGTCTGCCACTATTTCACAAATTGGGATTGAGACTCAAACTTAGATTTCCCTATCTATATAATTAAGAGGAGTACCTTTATACTCATCTGGTATGCCCAGTTTGTTGCAAAAATAAAACTAGATGATGTTTTTCAGGCTGACAAAGATTCTTCATGAAGTGGAATTCAAATACATAATAGCTATTTTCTATTTGATTATCCTTGGGAAGGAACTGTTGATGAAGCATATCCAGGTACACATTTCAAGTTCATGATTAACTGAATAATGTAATGTGTCCAGGAAAGCAGGGTAAGTGGAATTGAAGAAATGTATAAATACCTTCTCATCCTATTTACCATCTAGAGTACAGAGTAAGAAATTAAAACCATAAAATATTCTATATATGTATTAAAATATTTTAGATTGCAGTGTATTGGACATTTTATTTTTTTAGTCACTAAGTAAAGTTTGAATAAAAATTTCATATCAGGTATGGTGGCACATTCTTTTAATCTCAGCACTCTGGAGGCAGAAGCAGGCAGGTTTCTATGAATTTGAGGTCAGACTGGTTTACACGTAGAGTTCCAGGACAGTCAAAATACATGGTGAGGCAATATATCAACAACAAAATTCATGAATGTCAAGACTTAGGAAACACTAGACAGAAAAAAAACAGAATGCCCAAATCCCACCTACAAACCCAAGAGGTAGTCACAGCCTAGATTAATGGTAGAAAGGCTGGAGACACTCAATAGTAATCTATCTTGATGCCTTTTGTCAAACTATCAGTGAACCCTGACTAGAACTGCAAATACTAAGCCTAGGGAGTGGTGATATACACCTTTAATCCCAGCACTTGGGAGGCAGAGGCAGAGGCAGACAGAGCTTTGAGTTCGAAGCCAGCCTGGTCTACCGAGTTCCAGGACAGCCAGGAAACTACACCAAGAAATCTTTTCTAAAAAACACTACAAACACCAAAACAATATTCTTGCCCTCAAGAGTAAAATACTTGTTTACTAGTGTATATATGTATTCCAGACTTTAGTGACTTCAAGAATTTGGGGCAGACCAACACTATTAAACAAACAAGCAATTCATACACACACTATTATGTAAATTAAGACAATCTTTACACTTAAAGTTTATAATATAAAATGGACATAGAGACAAACTTTTGTCCAATTATAGAAACAATGGGGTGCGTGGGATGCTATGAAAGAAAATACTCTCAGAACATAAAGTTATTTTTGTTATCTTAGTTGTTGAGGGGAATCATCTGGGAATTATTTGAAGCAATACTTGGGTCTTAGATCAAATAAAATCACAGGACAGAACTTGAACACTAGTATTTTTCAAAACTCTCCCCAAGGGATTCTAACGTATAGACAATGTTCAGACATTACAGGCAGAAAAGTTAAATAATTACACCAGGAGGTAAAGAAGCTAGAAAAGAAACTTTTCTCAGATGAGGTAACATTTACACTGAACCTATTTGTACTTCGGAATCACTAAGACCTGAAAATGTGCTGGATTTTTCCCTGCCAAGCTCTCCTCAGAGTGTCCCTTCCCCAGAGACTGTGAAAACCTGCTCTTCCCAAACTTTGAAGTTCTAAATTCCAAGAACTTAAAGTGGCCTTAGAGAGTCTTAAGAGTCGAGGTCACACTGCACTGGTGGGGAAAGATTCGATATCTCGATCTGAAGCTTGAAGTAAAGGAAGACTAGTGCTCTGTGGATCTCAAATGGATGAACCGCATGGTGTTATCTAGTCTTCTTCACTTTGGAAATTCTTCACAAAGTCATACCCAGGAGTGCTGAGTTTCATAAGGGCTCATATGATCTGAGGATTCAAAGCATTATCCTTACCTATCTTAAGTTTCTACCATATTCACAGTGTTACCTTACCCTCAGTTTCATTTGTAATGATAACTACTACAACCCAATCTACCTCATCAGGGAGGGGAACAATAGAGTTTCATTTTACTACCATGACCCTCCTAATCCCAACCAAGTTGGAGAAACACTTTTCATCCTTTTCTTCATAAGACAAAAAAACTGTAGTACTGATAATCTTGCTTTTTATTCTACTACACTGATCATGAGATCACAATTGTTTATTTAATCCTTTAAAATTACTCAAATATGTGCAGAAAAAATCGACACCTCTATCTAAGATAAAATCCAAGCCTAAAATGTCTTGTAGAGGAAGGAATACTTCAGAATCAGTGGTGCTTAACATTGAATACCAACTTGACTGGATGTAGACTCAACTACTAGAGAAGCTTCTGGGCATATCTCTAAGGAGTTATCTAGGTTAACTGATGTGGGAAAACCATCTTAGATGTGCACGGAGGTCCTGGACTGGATAAAAGAAAAAAGCAAAGCAATCATTTTCATTCATCTGGACTGGGGATGCAATGTGAGCAACTGTCTCAAGATCCTGTCACCATGACTTCCCTATCATGATGGAACTGAGAGTCAAACCCTTCCTGTCTTGTTTTTTTTTTTTTTTTTTTTTTTTGTCAGTATTTTGACACATAAAGGATACAAGTAACTAATATAGAACCAAAGTCTAATCGCAGTTCTTCCAGAAGTTCTGTGCATGAGATTAGACACACTTGTTCCCAAGGATAGGTGAAATTAAGAGTTGAGGCTGGTTAATATTAAATAAATACTTTCCATGGGAATGTTAAAGTCAATGTATTAGCAATAGTTCCAGATGCATGCAAGGCAAACAAGAGAACATCCTAGGCTAAGAGGAAGTTGAGCATCTCCTTAGCCTTTCCAAGCTGTTTAAAGATGCCAACATTTATCTTCATTTCTAATAGAGTTGGGAATGGAGCTTGGTGCTGAAGTTCATAGGTAGGTCCTGGACTGATCATCACAAAAAATAATAAGAGTCACTTGAAGTTTGATCTTACCACCCTCTTTCATTAGATAGGACCTTTTCTCTGTTGTTATCTTAGAATAACACTGTTCAACCTGGGTACATTATACAGAATCCTGGAAGATTATAAATATTTGACCTTGGATCTTATTAGTTCAAGCTTTACCTTACATTACTATGACCCATCTAAAAAATAAAAACAATAGTTACAGTTCATATGTGTTATTCCTCAGCCCAGACTGACCTAGATATATGTATATAAAAACATATGTTGCTAGGCAGTGGAGGGCAAATTTTTTTAAAAGATATTGCTACACTGCTGTTTTGGATTCGATCCTACTATTCAAGTTTAAACAGTAGATTTAAAAAATACACTCATGAATAGTGGGGTAAGTTCGATCTTGAAGACCATATAACCCCAGGTTTCCTGTGAATGTATCTAGCAAGCATATTCAACCACACTGCTGGAGGTTAACCAAAGTCCAAGGGGATTCATGACCAGGCTTGCCTATGTAAAAGGTACCATTGTCTGACTGTACACTGCTTCCTCCTTCCATATATCTTTCCATTTGTCTTTTTCCAAGATTAATGAGATTTTAACCATTATCTGTATCTTCATAACTCCTTGTTATATTCTAGGCATTGTCAAGTACCTTTGGACCCAAAGACTTTTCAGGAAATCAAAAAGCAATATATAGTATGCATTTGATTGGCCTTGTGAATTGTTTTATTAAATCAACCCAGGATATGGATGATGGCAGGTCCAAAAGAGTTAAATCATCCTCATCTTTCCCGTAGCTGAAAAGGGCCACAGAGGACCTAACTGATTATAAGGTTAGAAATTATGTTTTCAAGTTCCCATCTGGAGGCATGTTTGTTTCTTGCTGTGTAAGTTTGCTCCTGAGTTCTTCAATGGCCTGTTTTGAAAGGGTGCCATTGAAACAAATGCCTCTGTCTTAAGGACTTAAAAAAATAATTGAAAACAATGTAGGGCTATAAATGTCTGTGCCCACAGCCAAGATAAAAAATGCAAAGTCTGGGCCACCTTGCCTTTAATTTTCTAACTGCTGTTTTGTAAGGCTGTGTCATGCTTCTCAGTTCAAACACGCTTTGGCTCTTTATTATTCATGGACCTTTTTCTCAGTCAGTGGTGTTGAATAATAAAGCAGCCCAGGATCAAATGGGCCAATTCTCCACGCCTGACACCAACTGCTACTGTTCACTGGGCTCTGCCAAGCGTTGCCTCTGATAATGAGTGGGATTTGGTTAAACAGTAAATTAATGAATAATGAAATATCCAGGTTGATCAGTTAGAGAGCACGCTTGCTTTGCCCTGGGCTAAATGCTTGGGGCAGAAATTACTCTCAAACGGCACTTGCCTGGCTGCTGGTCTGGATAACTATTTTACAGCCTATTGCTTGACAGAATGCTGGGGAGGGGGGGAATCAATGGGGAAGAGAAAAAGAAGGGCAGAGTTATTAATGTGGGTCGGGGGAGAGAGGAAGAATAACCTAGTTATCACCTTGTAGGCTTCTAAAATGCATGTGTAAGAACAAAGTCACAAATACGATCTGGAGAAGTCAGTAGTCCAAAATTCCCAACACATGTTTAACATCAAGAGGAAATGATGAGTGAAAACAGCCGTCTTTGTGTGCATTTGCACATATGTGATTAGAAGTAGAACCATTCAACTATTCAACTGCAAATTCTTGTTTTTGTGTACACATTAGAATGGTGACATGCAGTGCAGCCATCCAGCATCCAGGTGATTGGAAAACTCAATGCTCCTTTTCA
This sequence comes from Cricetomys ansorgei, assembly GCA_026225945.1. Lineage (NCBI taxonomy): Eukaryota > Metazoa > Chordata > Mammalia > Rodentia > Nesomyidae > Cricetomys > Cricetomys ansorgei. Next base: position 6,849,241 of record JAMJFZ010003581.1, on the reverse strand, counting down.
GGTTCCATGCTCCGGTTCTTGGACACACCCACTTCTACAAATTTAGGCCACTTTTCCAAATGTCCTTCATTAGCAAAGATGTCTCACTGCAACTGAGATCCTAGAGATTTATAAATACAGAGACAGAGATATTTTGACTTGTTTCAGCTGCACCCAGGAGTTTTAAACTGTTATGTAGTGTCCTCCGTTCCTAAGGAAGCAGCTTGGCTCCATGGAGATCACATGTGTGCCCTTTATAAGAAACAAGGTTTGAATTATCAAAAGACTACAGCTGGGCGCCGTAAGGACAGTGTGTACTGAGAAAATGTAGGGCTTTTTCACTCTTGACATTTGTGTTGGACATAAATTTCTCTAATTGGTTATCTCTGAACTATCTTATTGTTTCAGATCTTTGACCCTTTTCAATTGGCTCAAGATTAGTGGATTTTTCAGTTTTGCGTACTGAAGAGCTAAATACATTTCAATAAATTGTGTGGTGGGTGTTTATATATTATCCAGGTAGTTAGCACAGCTTTGGTATTGGTTCATGTTTATACCACAAAGTTGTTGAGAAAGTGAGACTGGCTTTAGGGGCTTGGCTCAGCAGTCCTCACAAGCAGAAGCTTAGAACAGGCCAGGAGAGGGCTAGGTGTTGTCTCATTTCCCTGATGTAGAAGTGACAACTGAACATTTTTGAAATAAATAACTCTACCAACTAATGAAAACGAGGACAGAAGCAACATGACAAGCTTGTAGTTTTAGCAGGTATTCCCCCTTCATTTCAATCGTGGGGCTTGTGAAGGGGAAGGCTCGGTGGATAATACTCTTCTAGATGCAGCCTGCAAAGGGTGTCATCCACAGAGACTTAACCTCTCTTCACTAGCACCCAACCCCCTTCCAAGAAAAAAAAAAAAAAAAACTCTAATTGTCTTTATTACTTTCAGACATTGACCACCAAACACAGATGTTCAGTATTGAGAATTAAAGAAAGGGTAAAAGGTCACGACGACCCGGATCAGTTTGATCCTTCTTTGGATTATGTGGCTCCATTGTCTTGACTGGCCCCTATCGATGAAAAAAATAAAAGAATATTTAGGTAGAACATAAAAGCAAATGACTCACCAATTGGGCCCATTTTGTTAGCTGGGCTCATGCCTGTGGCTCCTTATCCTGTATCCCTAAAAACAGTGAAACCGTATGGAACAACAGACCAACAAAGTCAGCCTTGAATCTGCTTCAGACCTTGCAAGCCCCAAGAATTTTATCTAGAAAGGAGGAGAGCTAAAGTATAAGAGATTTAAACACTCAGGAGGCAGAGACAGACAGATTCCTAAGTCTGAGGCCAGTATAGTTTACAGAATGAGTTCCAGGACAGCCAGGGCTACACAGAGAAACTCTGTCTTCAAACATTAAAAAAAAGAAAGGAAGGAAGGAAGGGAGGGAGGAAAAGGTTTTCCGAGACAGGGTTGTAACTGTTATAACTCTGGCTGTCCTGAAATTCACTCTGTAGACCAGGCTGGCCTCAAACTGGAGTGCTGGATTAAAAGCCTGCGGACCAACACCACCCAGAAAAGAAAAGACATTTTAAAAGAGCAAAACAAAAGCAAGAGCTTTAACACATGGCCCTGTCAGGACAAAGAAAATTCACTTGGGTAAACATTGCTTTGTTGTGCCTGCTTGATGTACACTCTGAACACTGCAGTTTCAAGAGTGAGCTCTTGTGTACCGTGCAGCTGCAGCCCCAAGCAGCCTGAGCTGCCATGTCCAAGGCTTGTCGCTCATCTGGTCACCTGGCAAAACCATTTATCAGGGATAACGCTTACAACGAATTCATTCTAGTCAAAGCTTGAGACTCTGGTTGCCAAGTTAACACAGTCACGAAAAATGTTTGTTTTGTATTTGTTTGATGAGAAACAGCCTAAAGAGGGCTAAAGTTTAGTTTGTTTCCGTGCTTGCTTGCTTCCTTTGCAATGGCTTGTGTTCCCCCACTTCCTCCCTATAAGGAAAGGGAAATTTACACTTTTTTTTTTTCTTAAATCCATTGTTGTATATTCCAATTCCTTAGAAATTCGATTGCAGGTTGCATTCTGTCAACCGAAATAGCCCTTAGCCCGTTTGTGCTGAGGTGGTTAACTGGGGGGTTGGGATGTTGATTCCAGGCTGGCTGGGCTGACAGGGCTTGATCACAAAAGCCAGTCCCTGTAGTAGAACCAGTTTGGGGGAGTTTCCACCCCAGATGAGTTCATCTCTGTACCCCACTGCTCAAATGCCAGCCCGTTTTTGCCCAGATCACTTGGGACATTTGTCTGCTCAAGTGGAAACATTTTGACATCCCGCCGCCGCCGCCACCACCACCACAAATTCTACACTTAGACACCATAGCTATTTCCTCCTCCTTCTTAATCAAATGCCTGGTGAGCACGCTTTGGCTAATGACATCTGACAACCACATCCTTGAAGTGTTTGCTAAAGTCTGAGAGCAGGCACGCCTGGGACTTTAACTGGTAGGCCTGAGCAGGTCACGCTTTGGTAAGGCCGTCAGCCATTATGCGGCTTTTCTAAAAATTAAAGAGCATTTTTATGCAGAGGGCTCTCTGGGCAGCAGGTGTAACTGTTCCCTCCCACGACCTCCCCACGCCTCCCTTCGCCCTCCGGAGAGCAGAAGCAGGAACCAATAGGCTCTGGGCGGGTAGGTGATCGCTTGGGACCAGAGTCAAACCGTTGAAGTTCTGTGACAAACCCTCGATCTGTGCAAAAGAAGCTTTGGTGGGTGGGGGGTGGCGGGGAGAAAGGAAGGGAAGGGGAAGCGGAGAGGAAGGAAGAAAGGAAGGAAGGAAGAAAGGAAGGAAGGAAGAAAGGAAGGAAGGAAAAGTGGAAAGGGGAAGGGAGGGAAGGAAAGGAAAGGAAAGGAAAGGGAAAAGAAGTGTGGGTGCTGCCCACGCTGCAGCCTTCTGCAATGCCAGCGCCAGTGGATCCCCAGGGCGTGCAAGGGAGGCCCTAGCCAAGGCAGCGGGCCAGCGGGACTGCGGTTGCTGGGGATCCGCCCTGGAGCGCTTCAGCGTCCGTGGGAGTGCGCGTGCGTGGGCGCCCGCGCGTGCGCGCTCGTGCTCGGTCAGCCGTCCCGGAGAACGTTGGCGGACGCGGGGCCGCAGGCGCGCGGTGCGCTGGCTCGGTGCAAAGCCGAGGCGCGCACGCGGCGTGCACGCGCCTGCAAGACGCTCCCCTGAACGCAGGACTTCTTCAGTGCCGAGTTTCCAAATAGCGGTTCTCCGCCGGCGTGCGTAAACGTCGATGGCACCGCACCAACCTGTGACCTTGGGGAAGGGCCACGGAGAGACCCAAACTATAAAAGTGGACGCCGGAAGACATTTGACGGATCTCATCTTGAGCGAGCCCTTGAGGTTATTTATGAGGCCTGATTTGAAAGGAGTGGCTGCCGGGGACGTGAAAAAGGAGCTCACCCCAAGCTATGAGAGGAAATACAGTAGCAAGAAAGCTGTTTATGACGATATAAATCAACATGAGGCTCGTGATGGGGAGTAAGGAGAGGACGGGTTTGGGATAGACACAAGGAAACCAAGTCAAGGAGGAAAAATGAATTTCACCCTCCCGGTTCTACCTTCCTCCCAGGCCCGCCTGTCTAAAGCTTTGAGCGCACAAGCCATCCTGGGTGGGGTCTGCTAGAATCTTCCTCGAGTTTTCAGGAGGATCATTACAGGGCCAGGAAATACATGTAAATAAACAACTTGGAAGATTTATGGGAAAGACTTCAATTTTATAGGACCATATTTATAGAGCTCCGCTGGCTCTGTTATAAATAGATTAATGGGAAGCTAAAGTTAATGGACTTGTGCGCTGCATGTTTAATTTCTGAGTCTTTATCAGGACAGACAACCATTGCTGGAAAAGTCTGACCGCAAAAGGCGGCTAGGGGGTCTGGGAGCTGTGTGCACCTTCTGAAAAGGAAAGAATTCACAGCCCCCACCCTCACCCCCAAGGAAGGATCACTTGTTTTCAAATAAAAAAAAAAGAAAAACATCTTAACTTTCTAAACTGTTAAACTTCTACCTTCATCAGAACCTTAAGCTAGTGGTAGGGTTGGGGTAGAATCAGGTTAAGTTTTGTGGCTGCTCTCAAGAGCTCCAGGGAGAGGGCTGAGACTCTACCTCTTCCTTACTTCCTCCAGGGTCTTGTCCCATGTTAACCATTCTTTCCCTTCCTCCCTCTCTCCCTCCCTCCATCCTCCCCCCCCACACACACACACAGTTATGTCTTTTTAGATCTGGAGTTTTGCTTATAAAGGTCATTGAGTTCTTACCAAAAGGTTGTGGGACAGTCATGGTGGTCCAGAGTTTACCTGTGGGATAATAGATTATTTGTCTGTTTTTCTAGGGCTAATGTTCACCTGCTGTAGGAAAACTTGTCATAAAGAGAAAATAACCCACAACTCTCTTTATATAAGATCAGTGCTAAGCAGCCCCACACTCTGTAAAGCAAATGAAAAGGAAATTTAATATTAACACAACTGACCAGGAGACTAAGACATATCGCAAATTTTCTTTTAAGCTATATAGATCGAATACACCCATAATGACTCTCCCTGTGAGATTTCCGTTTTGTTTTGTTTTATTTTGTTTGCACTCTTACTTCTTTGTTCTCTCCTTTTATTTTTGAGCACATTGTTTACAGTTCTAGCCATGACAACTCCCTTCCCTTTAAATTAATAAATGATACAAGAATTGGAAACCCTCACATAAAACACATTGTACTATTTCTTCTGTTTTTCTCTATAGGAAAATCCAAATGGAAAAGACTGGTTTGAAAAAAAATGGAAAATTTACGAAAGGTATGCTATTAATTACTTGAGCACCAACTATATGTTAAGCACTCTTATGTAATATGAGCTCAAAATGTACCATTTCTGTATGCATGTACTGGTTGCTGTTTCTGCTTTTTATAATTATGTTAAGCAATGATGGTGTGGGAAAGGACGGATAAAGCTTGCCATGTCCCCAAAGAGGCAGTTACTTGTATAAACTGAATAATATCTTGAATGACTTTGCTTTCCTGGCCTCCAGGAAGATACCTCCACCTTGGAACAAAATACAGATTGAGATGTTTAGTCACTGAAGCTTACTGAGCTAAGCCAAAGTCCCTTAACCAAAGTAAGAAAAACTGGCTGCTTGTAAGCAACCTCAGAACCCAGGATAAGAAACAGCCTTCTAAGCCATGTACAACTCTCACAACTTCTTAGCCAAGGAGGTTTTTCATCACCTATTTGCAGAGGCTTTTATACTGATGAAGTGAGGATGGGACTCCATCCTGAAATGGACCATTTAACCCCTCCAGAGACCATGTCTCCAAGTGCAGAAGACAACACCCAGTTTAGAGGTGTGTACAACACCACCAAGAAACTTCTACCCCATCCACTAACTACAAAGCATCTTTAACTTGGACCCAGAATCTTCTAGTCACCCAGCAAGGAAATATAAGTGTCCCTTTCCTGTCTTTCAGGGATAAAAATAAACAATAAAATGCAGTTAACATGAGCTTTTATTACAAATATGATTGGAACTAGTATCCATTTGAAAATTTAAAAATAAAAGCACCTCCTACTGGAAACAAAAGTGTTCATTTTTCTGATAAATCAAAATTTATTGTATTTCTTTTAACAAAAACACTTAATGTACTTCAATGAGAGAGGGCAAAAAGAAAGTTTTTGGCTATATCTCTTTCTTTCTGTAGAGTGAAACAATAGCTATGTTTAAGATGAGAACACAACAAAAACACAACAATCTTTTTATTTATGTGAATCAGATTAACACTGGACAAAAAACCAATTTCTACCCAATACCATAACAGCTTGCCTATAAAGAACAGAAAAATTCAGATAGGATTCTATCTAAGGTCAAGGGTTTTTTTTTTTTTTTAACCACCCATTCACAGAGGTATAGATTCACAGATAAATAATCCCAAACTACTTGCTCATCATATTTACACATTCCCATTAAATTAAGCATAAATAAATATATACAAACTTAACACGGATACCCTCCAGAGTGATCTCAAGAAGAGGCCGTTGTATTTCTTGACTGGGTGGTAAAAACAATGTTACAATGAGTTAGAGACAAACTCAAAAGGGGAATCAATTTTGGCATTTAAAGAAGAATAGTGTTCACTCCGTTACTATTTTTTAAACAAAACAAAGGAATTTCAATACTTCTTTTTTTTTTCCACCAATAATTTAATATACATCAGCAAAGGGGGGGAAACGCTGTCGGAGCTCTTGAGGCAGTGTCAGGTGGTTTAAAGTCATCATTTCCTTTCCACATAAATGCATTACAAGTACAACATATCAGGTGTGCTGACAAATTTTATATCAGTTCTCTAACTAGGGATGGGTCTTGTATCCACGGAGGAAGTGTGTAGATAAATTAGGGGTTCGGGACTTTCCATTCGACCTAAGTTTTCATAGGATATGAAATAACTTGCTAAGTGAAAGTGGTTTCCTTGGCCAATGAAAACAAACATCGGATCTTTGAAAGCCTCTTGGGTTCTGTATGTGGCAGTGGGAAAAGCTAAAGGTGAGGAGGTCGGGTAAAGAAAATGCAAGATAAGTCCGAGAAAGTGGAGATAAGAAAGCTACATCCTGGTTGATATAGGAGTTAAAGGTCCCTGGAGATGGAATCCTCACCTAGAAACAAACTCCCGGAATGCAAGTAGGAGACTTCACAAAGAAAGGCCTGAAAGAACCCCCAGGGAACTCCGGCTGTCACTGGCATACTCTTAGGTCTTTTGCTGTTTTGGAACCCCAGCATTTAGTAAAGGGGTGGGGGGCGCATGTGGGCCTGGATAAGATGTCTACAGAGTGCAGGGGAGAGAAGAGAACTGCAATGCACCTGTTTGGTTTGAAAACAAAACTCAAAAGGATCTCGCCTTGAACGTTTTCCTTGACTTAAAAGGCAAACTCTTGTGTTAATCCTACTGTTTATTGATTTATAAGCCCAAGGAAACCAAATCTTTTAATAACTCAATTATCAGATAAACGTAGCCAGCCTGGCTAAAGAAAGCAAGGGGGCGGGGGTCCGACGTGAAAGCGGAAGAGAGGAAAGGATGGGAACACACACACCCCCCACCCCCAGGGTTGGGGAAGGGCTCCAGCCAGGTAAATGTAGCCACACCTTCGCGGATGCTCACCTAGAGAGCTGGTCTTCTAAGGGAGCCTACCTACCTAAGTGTGACAGTTCTCAGTTTATAGCCACACTTCAGGAGAGTGTGGGTGGGGGCAATTCTCTGGACTTTTCCAGGCCACGGTGCCTCTGCGTCTAGGGCCCCGAAGTGACAGCTAGCGGCAGTGGGGCTTTACAGAGCTCTGGGACCCCTCCCCCCCAGCAGCCATTGGGGTGCCGCCCCTTTACCTACTCCCGAACCGACCTTTCTCGGTTGCCTTAGCCCTTAGGGTGAGAACGAGAGCAGGGAGGGCCCGTGCGGCTCGCGACCCCAGCAGCTGCTGATTCTATGTCCTCAACACCAATGGGCTCCAGTGGCCCACATGTTCCCAGGACCCGCACAGTAAGAGCAAGGCGCATCCATCGCGTCTCTCGATGTCACACGCGTGGGGCGCGTTGCCCTGCAAGGAAAGGAGACGATGTTTTTCAGTGTGTTTTCTGCTGGCCTTGTGCAATCAGAATTCAACTAATGCAAGCCTTCGGGCTCTCAGACAAAAGGGGCGGGCTTCTAAACTGAGGAAAGATGTGAGTCTTCCCTTGCCCTTTGCACTCCTTGCAGCTTGTCTAGGGCTGCGTCCTGCAAACCCACAGGACTCAGAAACATTAAGGGACAGGAAATGAGATGTTGCCTGACCTCAGTTGTTGCTTACAACCTCCAGTGACCTAAAACCCACTGCGTGAGACTTTCTTTCCCCTCAAATAAAAACCTCTGAGCAAAGCCCTCAGACGGTCCCGAAAGCTTCAGCTTTGCTTTATGGTGGACTGGGGACAGATGGGGAAATTGAGAAGCCAGACCGTTGGCGGGGGGTGGGGGGGGGGGGGGGGGGGGGGTAACTATCTGTTGTCCACGGAAAACACCTGAATTTTTATCCTAGAGAATTTGCAGAGATCCCGCCTAGGTTGTTGAAAAGAAACACGAGTATCCATCTCACCAACCAATAACTGGGAGAATCTTACTGCCCTTCCTATAAGTGCAGGATTTATTTCATGATAATGCTAATATATACGCATGGAATATTCTCAATATATCCAGATAGGAATTCAAAGCTGAAATACAAGCCCTTTCACTTTTCTTTATGGTGTGTGTGTGTGTGTGTGTGTGTGTGTGTGTGTGTGTGTGCGCGCGCGCGCGCGCGCGCGTGCGCGCTCACCACTTTGTGCCAAAACAAGTGTACATCTGCGAGGGGAAACTGCTTCATTCATAAAGCAGAGTCATGATAGTTTGTAGGCTGTCTCCCACAATTACATCGGTAGAGCTGTTTCTTTCCCTATCAGAACAGTCCCCAAAGAGCCCAAGGAAATGGAATTCATTTTTCAGTGAAGACAATATCGTTAGAATACAGGTTCCCAAGAACCCTAACTTGACTTCCCCTAAAATGCATTTTGCAGCGCCCCCCCCCCCTTTCAGGAATTCTCTGGTTGCTGTTTGTTTACAAGAAGATTCAAAGCTGCCCCCATCACACTGGCCACTTCCTAAATGGATTCCCTTTGAGCTTCTTTAAAGAAGTGAACCTGCAGAATTCTGACACACAGGCTTTGACTTTTAAAAGGATAAGTTTTTGTGGTTTTTTTTTTTTTTTTTCTCTCAGTACCTTATAGATTGTGTAGGAAGCCCAAGTCTTCTTTGAAGAAGCTCATTAACCATGCGGGTAAAGCTTTGGGAAACAGAAGAGAATGACATGGTACATACCCCTCCGAAGAAATTACATACTAATCAAAGTATTCATGTTTTTTTTTTCCTTTCCTTTTTTTAAAACTATACTTCTAGATGACACAGTATAACGAATGCAATATTCTCTGTGAACAGGTGCTGGCAAGTCTGGTAACTAGTAACATTTCTGAAAAGAACCATGATGAATCAACTTATCGTTCCGGGTTTCCACTGCCGCGGAAGTGCCTAGGCTCTCCAGCGGGATAAAAAGCTAGAGCCTCCGCCCGCCCCCCACCCTTGGCTTCCCTAATCAAATACCCCGCCGGGGAGATGGGCACCCGTGAGTTAGGAACGCCAGGCGAGGTCGGGGAAACCAAAGGGTCTAACGTAAAGCCAAACAGCTAATCACACTCCTGATCACCCAGCAGTTTCCCGTAACTGCTTGAGGAGGGGAAAAAAAGGAAGCAACCGTGAGAAAGGTGAGGAGAAATGGAGGGCGCGGATTGCCAGAGTTTTCCTTTAAAAAAAAAATTAAAAATTAAAAAGTTCGTGCGTCTCAGTCAACCAGCTCTCAAAGCATTGACACCAGCGTTTCTCCAATTTTCTTCCAATAAGTTAGCGTGTTCTCATGTTTAGTCTCGTGTTTATTTTCCAAAGGGGGATTCATAGTTTTCTTTTATTATCTGTATTACTAAGCTCGAAAGAACGGAAGTGGAAAATCCGGACGGTTGTCTCCACGTGTATCTTGAAATAGACACCGAGAGCCGGTTTGTTGCTCCGTTGTATGCCTCAGTTTATTGTTTTTACGTTATTTAGCTTTCTTTTCTGAATTTTGATTGCATGTGTGTTCTACCTAATATAATTCTTCCATAGCCAATCCAATATGTTAAAGCTAAAATTATTTTTTTTCTGTTTTCCTTTTGTATTTAAAACATTTTCCTTCTCTTTAATTTTTTTTTTTTTTCATTTCCTGTGTTTCTCCTCCTTGTCGCCAGTTTTACTACCTGGGCCTTCCCCTGACGTGTGCCTGTTAGTGGTGTTGTTCAAGAACATCTTGTCCATGCCTTTGAGTGCCTCGGTGAGATAGTTCTGCAGGGCCGTGAGAGCAGCGCAAATGGCCGGGGCGCCAAAGCCGTGCGTGATGAGACTGAAGTGCGTGAGGCAGCTCTGGATGCCCGGCTCTAGGATGGGACTGGGCCTGCTGTTCCCGATCGGCGTTCTGTCCTGCGCCAACAGATCCGTAAATTCTTTACAAAGTTGCCTGCGGAGGAGTGGGGGAGGGGGGAGAGAAAAGCACCCTCAGAGTCCTGGTCCCAGAAAGAAGACACTCACAGGATCCCTGAGGCGCTGGGTCTGAGGATAACAAGGCTAACTTAGGCGATCCCGCTCTGTTTCTGTCCCCACCGCACCCAGCAGCTGGGATTGGAAGGAACCCAGTGTAGAGAGGAATGTAGCCCTCCCACCCATAGCCTTTTGGTTTCCCTCTCCTTTCCAGGACAACCTGTATTCTTCTTTAGGAGATTCGCTAGGCATTTTAGCTTTTGATTTTGAATAGTCAATAATTTTTAGCTGTTACCTGGCACTTTTGTTTAATCATTCCCCCTTTTCCTGTCTGCCTTTCCAACCTCTAGCAACACACACACACACACACACACACACACACACACACTGAAAGATTTAAGCCCCTCAGCCACAAGCCTGTCCCTGGCACAAAAGCAGATTGCTGGAGCCTTGCATGGCTCAGGGCAAAAACCTGTTTATCCTAGGAGAGAATGCTGATTCCATTCAAAGTAAAACCCATCTACCTGCAGCATTTTGGAAGAGAGATATCTCTTCCCTTCTTTAAAAAAAAAAAAATGCCCCCTTGCAAATGTAAGATACTAAAAATCTTCATATAATAGGATTGCTGTCAATATAAAAGTATTTTTGTGTAGTTTAAATAAAACTTAGAAGTAGATGGTTAAAACACTAGGGAGCATAGATTTTTATTTGTTGAAGGTTTTTTATTTCCTCAAGGTACCTACAATTTAGAGAAATCTCCTAGCCTTAGGAACCCTGTGTGCCTAACTATGGATTGTGCTTATTTGAGAAATTTTTAATATAGGAAATGGATGGGAGGGATTTAGCCCTGGAGGTCAAATGGCTTGGCTCTGCTGGCAGGCTGAAGCATGGCATCCCAGAGGCCACAGCCTTTCTCGGATTGGCAGACTTCTCCTTACCACTTGCCTTCACCCAGCCTGTGATTTTGTGGAATGCCAAGAGAAGCAACCCTATATAGCATCCTGTCCTACACAGCCTAAGAATGGCTGAAAGGACACTTAGCAAGTAACACCTGGCCTATCAGGTAAACAGGGCAGATTTCTGGGTTTAAAAAACCCTTGGGGCATCTTTCCCTAGGAAGGTGCAACGTTGCTGTTGCCCAGGGCTAGTAATAAACCAAGTGGGGAATCTCTTTCTCCACCCACTGACATCAAGCAAAAGATTGACATTTTAAGGTTCTTGGCTACAGAAACTGATGGAGACTCTTTCTCCCCTCTGGGGTCTCCATTCACAATTCATCTATATATTCCCACCTCAAGTGACTGTGCTCATTGAATAGGGCTGGCCCCAGTGGGGTTCACATGCACACTCCCAGGCTCTGACTCACCTCCCTCTCATCATTCCAATGTGAAGAGTTTGGGGATTGCTCCAGACATGAATATAGTGGGAAAACTCCCAAGATGATTCTGATATCTTATCCTATATTTTATATAGGAGCCTTAAAAGTCATAAGGCTTCCAGGTGAGAGTGGGGAGAGTCAAATCACCCCTTTAGGAAATAAGGAGGTTTTGTGGATCTTGTTATCTGCTTTAGACACATTACATTTTATTGTTATTTATTTTATTTTATTTTTCCCTGAAGTTCCCTGCTTCATTTATAAAACACAACTGGTCCCTACTACCAGATACAGAGCAAGAGGATAAGAAGACATCCCCCAAAAAACAAAAATTTATTATTGTTGATACCTTATAAGAAAATCTAAAACAGGGTTGGATGCCAGGTTTTGGTGATTGGGAAAGTTGGTTAAAGTCTTTCTTTAAGTTTGTACTCATTACCAAAGTGCCAAAAAGGAAATTTTTGTAATGCAGAGAACATGCTTAAGAGAACAAGCATTTAAAATCTGCAAAGCCCAAAGCAGGCTCTGTAAGCAATTAAAGTTCTGGGACATTAATATTTTTTGACCCTGCGGAAAGGGGGCAATCAAATTCCAATCACGTCTCAAAAACATCTGGACAAATTTGAGCAAATGATTTTTCAGCCTTCCATATATTTCTTTAAATTACGCTGTCAACGGAACAAACCGCGTCCAGGAACGCTAAATAAATGAGCACGGCTGTTTAGGCTGCGCCTGCGAGAGAGAAACGTGCTGGTGCACGCAGCGCCGCCCACTGCAGGCCTGAGCTGGTCATAAAACACCAACAATATGACACCGAAGCCAAAGACAGGAGTAAATCAAATAAATAGAAAACCCACTGTAAATGTTCAAATGAGCTCTAGACCTAAATTTAGCCAGAGATTTACTGTTTTCCCCTCTGGAGTTGTAGTAAATTTTACAAGTCCGTGGAAGATGACAAACAGCAACGTTGGAAATGGAGTAATTAGAGCTGAGGGTAGAGATGGGCACACGTGGGTGACATATAGACACCCTGAGCGAACACACATGGCTGCCCTTCTGATGGCAATGGAGACCTATGCCAAGCCCAGACGGAAATATTCACCTAGGGATCTGGGAAGAGACTAGGGGAAACCTGCCTGATATCTCCTAGCTGTGGAGAACTGCATTCTCCTGGGAAACAGAGAAGAGGGTCTGGGATAAGTCCTTAGCCCCTCAAGTCTACATCATCACCACCCCACCCCTCAGAAGCTGGGTGACTTCCTAGCATGCCCTGCTGTTGCATGACAAGGCACTTTCAAGCCCACACCAGAGAGACTGCACTGCTCTCTTCTACAGTTTCCTAAGTGAAGTTGAGTCGGGTAGGGAGTCCTGGACCAGGGCCTTGGAAACTCACTTGGTGGCCAGCAGCATGTTCTTTCTGGAGTGCAGGTCAGTGGGGTCTGTGTGCTGTCTGTTCAAATACTCAGACACAGCTTTAGCAGGAAACTCTGTTTCACAAATATACCCAAAATCCCGAGCTAAGTGAACAGCTTCGCCTGTAATGAGAGCAGCAGAGAATCAAACCCAGGTAATGAACACCCGAGGCCAGATAGGGAACAAACTCAAACCTGATACCTAAGGTAAAGATGAACTTCATAATTAAAGTTAACAGGACAAAACTTACTCTTCCAACCTCTGCCTGGGCCAGGCTGTAAATGACACCACACCCTCCCAAGAGTCACAGGGCCTCCTGCAAATCACTGGATTTGGCTTAGGGCTAAAGTGGCCATAGATTCAAGAACCACCTTACAATTGAATCTAGACATTTGGCAGTATACACTAGCCAGACTCTTCTCTTCTATTTAAAGCACCAGTTACACCTGTTTGAAATAAAATTTAAAACTCCTCACTATCTTCTATAAGGCAGACAGTCTCATATTTATAATTAATATGCATAAACAAATCCATATGTGTAAATTTGCTGGATATTAATAACTATTACGAAAAGAGTATTTCTATTTGGCAGCAAAATCATTATTCACCCCGTGCTTTTCTTGCTGTTTTTAGGTTTCTCTCTTTCTGAAATTTCTATTATCATCCTCCTACCTGAAGACTTTCTATTGCACAAATATGTAACTGCAGAAACTGGGACACAATAAGTATTCCAGCGCTTAGATAGAAGACCCTTCTTAACAAAACATTATTACCTTTTAAAGCTCAGTTTTGGGGGTTTGTGGAAATATCACAAACACACAAAAACAGGGTATGTTGAATTATCCCATAGATACATTGTTTTGAGAGAATGTGGCTTACATTTAATGATTATTATCATAATAACAAAGACTTCATAATGCTTACAGAGACCTATAACCAAAACACACCTATCCAAATATTGCCCTTTTGCTGCAAGTCTCAGTTTCTTCCCTTCTGTACCAAAATCTCTGTCTCATGCTAAGATTAATTTGACTGTTTTCAAAATGAGGATTCTGATATTAATGATTCCCTAAAAGGCAAAATGGAATATCCACAACCTAAGAAGAGTCAACCACTCATCTTATAAGTGGGATTTGAAATTGTGGTGACTTAAGACCTCTGGTAAGTGAGTTTGAGGAAAAGAAATTGCCTTGACAATGCAGGACCAGTAACTCTTTGATCCCTTTATTGTCATCATTTAGATAATATGTAGTCCTGGAAGAACCAACTCCCTACAAAAGTCATATCATATCTACTAAAATAAGGAAGAGAAACAAAGACACGACACACGGAGAAGATTCCAGAGAAAATTCTACACCATCTTCCATGTGTATCATGTGACTGCATTTCCTATCCATCTCCCTCCCCACACATTCAGACTGCAGACACCCTTCTTCTAGACTACATAGATAATCTTAATTATTACAGGCCATAGATTTCATCTCAAAGCCCAAACTGACAAGCAAATTAGAAGTTTCTTAGTAAAATCATGGCCATGTAACTCACAGCTAATGAATTTGCATTGAAGGTTCCACATGCCTCTCCTTGATTTTTCATACCAACCTCCAGTTTTCTCTCAAGCATTGCTAGACTTACCAAGGGATATAATTCATTGAGTTCCAGGAGGTAGGAGACAGAACTCTGGGAGAGTCATGAATTTTTAAATAACCACTAAGATTCATGATGCTACATGTTTCCTTGTGCTTTTTAAATTTTATTGCATTAATTGAGGGATGAGTGTGTAAAGGTGGGAGAGAAACCAGGAGGAGTTGCCCTCTCTTTCTACCTTGTGGGACCTGGGGATGGATCACAGGTAGCTTGGAAGCAAATGCCTTTTATCCTCACCTTCGCCACCAGCTTTTAAAGAATAAAGCTTTAGAGTGAGGTCAGGGGAGGGCAAGGAGTTTCAACTGCTGCTTACAAAGATGGTATTGGGAGAGTTCAAGCAGAGGATGCTTCTGCCACTGTGGCAAGGGAAGTGACCCCTGCTCTGACTTGGAGATTGAGCCTGATTCTTGTTTGGAGGATGGGAACCTTTATATAAATCTTGTTTTTGCTTCCATGCAACTGCTGACTCCTTCTAAGTATAAAGAGCTTTGAACTTCTCTCCCAAAGTCTCTTGACATCCAACTCATAAGGGCATAACAATCGCAATGATTTCCAGTTAATCATGAAACATGTAAAATGTCAGCCTCCAGACGACAGTTAAGCTCAGCCACTTCATGAAATGGCCACAAGTCTTGCTTACCTTCCACCAGGGAGGTGAGTAATGTGACATTTGCTGCTTTGCGCCTGCCCGCGGGTAAATTCAAACCGATTTTTTCTAGCCTTTCTCTCAAGGATCTCCCCCCATTTTTCGATTTGGCTCTGCAATTGCAAGAATTAACATTCTGATTAACCTCAGAGTGTTCCTGAAACAAAGTTTAGACTTAGCAATCTAGAGCCTAGTGGAGCTTGAAGAGGTTTTAACTTGAGGTTAGCACTCCCTACACCCCCTTCCTCTCAGTTATTTGCTGAGTTTTACTTAATTTCTTCAATACAGAGCATAAAAAAGTAAGTCATCTTTTTTTTAATCTTGTGTGTTGGGGCAGTATGATACCAGATGGGAATAATTAAGATGTAGGGTCCAGAAAAGGTATACTGCTCATGTACATGCACAGGTTCACTTCCTGCCATGGAGCCAGTGAGGCGGAGCAGAATCCAGGCAAGCTCAAAAGGAAAGAAGAAAAGAAAAGAAGAAGGAGGTGGTGTGGGGAAGAAAAGAAAGGGGCTTCGTTTCAGAAACAGGTAGCCTTCTAAAGGAAGAATCAAAAATTAACTACATGATGGTGAAGTTTTAGAAGGGAAGAGAAGATTGACATTTGTCAATGATGTTTGTCATCATGATAAGAACATTACTAATACTTTTGAGCTTGTTCATATAATAAGCACTTTGTATTCACTGTCTCAATCCATAAAGTTTATACCCACAAGTTCAGGAACTGAATTAAAATATCCCCACTCTGGAAGTTGGGGCATGGTGGTAGATGCCTTTAATACCAGCGCTTGGGAGGCAGAGAGAGGCAGATCTCAGAGTTCAAGGCCAGCCTGGTCTACAAAGTGAGTTCAAGGACTTCCTGGGCTACACAGAGAAACCCTGTCTCAAAAATCAATAATAATAATAATAATAATAATAATAATAAATAAAAATTTAAAAAAAAACATCCCAGCTCTGATCTCAAAAGGGTCATTTGAAAACTAAACCAAACTAAGACAGAGGAAGAAGATAGAAGCCAAGAACATGGTCCTAGTTTTGGGTCACACCAACACCTTTAGTTTCCCTGTAGGCTCCCCATGTCCTCTGAGGGCTGGGTAAAAATAAAAGAAGACTGGTTGTTGTGCAGGAAGCTGAACTATTCAGTCAGCACTTTTATGAAAAAAGGGGATAGTGAACGTCTAAAATTGGTTAACTTCAGAAAGTGTCTCACACAAAGTCACTTAGCAAGGAGAGTGCCAAGGGTCCAGATGTTGGCAAGAACTGTTGCAAAGAAAATACAATAGCCATTTCTTCCAGTTGCAATATTGGAAATGACTACTAACAGTTATAAAGTACTATGAATGTTATAAGATGTGATACTATTGAAGGAAGGTCACAGACCTAGAAAAGGGTTTTTCAAAATGCACAATACACTAGTGCATTGGTCATGAGACTCCGTTTGTTTTTAAAATCAGTAAAATGGAGAGTATATGGACAGCATGGTAGAAACTGTCTTTTCTGTTTCAAATGAGCATGTGTGGTGGAGAGGAGAGGCTCTTGCTTAAACTCAGGCTAGTGCCCCAGATACGAGTATACTTAGTTGGGAGTTTTGCTCAGGAAAGAAAGTGGAGGGTTCCCAGTACTGAGTTATCTGGAGACTGGGAGAGCTGCGCATGTACAGTGGGATCTAGGATGGGTAGAGTGTAGGTGGGAAAACCTAGCTCTAGAACTCCAGACACCCCAAGTCGAAGCAGAAGGCTTCCTGATGAAGGGCTGCACTTAGACTCCAGGTTGCTAGGCAACCAGGTCGGACTCTCCTAAGTCTCCACACAATCCTCCTCCACTAATAGAATCAAGTTTGTGTGTGTGTGTGTGTATGTGTGTGTGTGTGTGTGTGTGTGTGTGTGTGTGTGTAGCTTTTGTCGTTGTTTGTTTTGTTTTGTTTTACCTTCTGAGGACGCCGCCAAGGAGAGACGCATTGAGGCATTCAGGGGGCGAGAGCCGTCTCTGAACTTCTCCCACAGTCACTTTGTATTTTGAAGTTGAACTGAGTAGAGATAAACGGCCTGGGACCGAGCAAAATACCTCGCCGGTGTTGACTGACATTCCTCCCAAGAAGCCATCTTTATTCATCATTAGAGAAGTCACAGATTTGGGAGGGACAGGAACTAGAGAGAGATGGAGAGAGGGGAGAAAATTTGCCATAAAGATGACCGGGCTTCAACCCTAATGACAGCTGATAGGACGTGTCATCTGGGAAAGCCACGGGGCAGCCACCAAGTGGAAAGTGGAAGGGGAGGCGGCAACTTCAGTGGTTCCCAGATGCATTGCGTTCCAAGCCCTGTGAACCGACCCAAAAGTCACCATTCCTCTGGAAACTTACCCCAGATGAGAGGGCATCTGAGTGTCGCTTGCCAAAGCCCTGCTCACCACACAAACCAGGGTAACACTCAACCAAGACCTTGGATCTTGGATCACGCTGTGAATCTAGGCAAAGCCTATTTGGTCATGTGCTTATTGCACGACCTTGGACACCTCGCTGAACTCTTAATATCAGTTTCCTCATCGGTCCTCTCCAGGATAATACTGTCTCATCAGGTACTTGAGGGTGAAGATGATAATAGCACCGTTCTCAGAGATAAAGCCTCAATGCCAAAGATCTTTATAGAAATTCTTCCCCTCTGACTGGATCCAACCAGTGGTCATCACTAAAAATGGGTGGGATTGGGGAGCAAAGAGCTGATTCTTGCCTTATAATGAGCCCTACTCTCGGCCACACACACATAAAATTAAAAAAGCAAAACAAAACAGCACGTTTCATTTAGAAATATACCCAAATGCTCGTCTCCAGTGAGAGCAATTCAGCAGTGAGTTTTGTTTACCAATTAAAGCACCACCGGCTGGTGATTGTTTGGAACAGTTATGATTTACAACAGGTGCCCTGATCAATCAACCAATCACTGTAATTCATAGGAGCAGTGGCTGTCTTGCCTTACCCCAGTTGTTTCATTTCAGCAAGTAATTGATAACAAACCGCACTCAAGGTATGTTTTATGCAGAAGTTAATAAGAGCTGACAGCTGGTTGCCACTGCTACCCTGGTGCATTCAGCCTCTCCAGCCTGTGTTTCTGTTTAATTGTGTTTCAGTGTCATCTGCATGTCAGGAAGAGGCTGAGCTAGGTGGGAGGCTGGGGAGTGAGAAACCGGGAACAGCGTCTTGGAAGTCCTGCCCTGTAGACTTCTGCTTTTCACCACATGTTAACTTCTTCTGTGGAGAATTCATTTAAATATATTTCTAGTATGGGGGGGGAGAAAACTTCTGCTCCTACCTTTCTAATAATATCTATGTCTCACCCTATAAATCTGGCAGTGAAAGATGCACTCACTACCGTTTGGAGTGTAAGATTTTATGAGAAAATATGTTATCGCTTCTCTTCTACAGGACAGATAGGACAGTACAGCATTTTTCTTTCAGTTTTCTCTTTACACCACAGATTTCAGACTCCATAATTGTTGAAAGATTTCCAAAAGTTAGGTATTTATTAATTTGATGTTTTACAAAACCTTGAGACAAGAGTTGTCCTTAAGAGAATGGATTCAGACATTCCCTTTGACCACTTCTTGATACACATATTAGAATGTCAGGAATTCTAATGAATTTCAGAATTTGTGGATGCCCAAGACCTGTTCTAGTTGGTGGAATTGTATTATTAAGCAGAATAAATCCTCTGCACTGCCATGGAGTAGGGACAAGGTACAAAAGGGAGTTTGATTTTCTAGACACTGTCCATATTTTCACTAGGGACTGTTTCCCATTTGACAGGAAATCATTGAAATGTCAAAGTGTTTTCAGGAGACCTGAGTAACACCAGGAGCTTATAAATCTTTTCGTGAATGGGTGATTGGAATAGAGACATCCTGCGGTTTAATTCTTGTACACACTGTCCAAATATATTTTAATCTCCTATTTTCACAACATTTCTGATATCTATATTTCAGATTCATATTCAAGTCATTATATATAATTTATACTATTGGGAAGTGGTATGACGTCAGTTTGGGAAAGAGCTACCCTAAATATAGGTAGCCCTTTGCAGTTTTAACAAGAGAACTATAGAAACAAATTATATAAAATATCTCATCTTTGACACTCAGCCACATTCTTATCTTTAACATTGCTTAGAATATTTTAATAGCAAAACAAACCCACTAAACTGAGCTACTGTTTCTTGTGCTGAATAACCAGCATCCCTTAAGTATTAGTAGTTTTCCTGGCTTTCTAAATTCCTAGATGCCAAATTTCATGAACACTAAGACCTTCAGAGAGACTCTACAACCTGTTCTTTAATTGCACTATTGCTGATTGCCTGTTCAGCTAGTAGGAATTTTCGGGATTCCTTTAGGGAGAGTATGTTATTCCTTCCCCTGGGCTGTATCTCTCTGCATATACATATACAAATGCATGTATCTGCTTATGTGGCACACTTCCATCTTTAGGAAGGTCACTGCCTCCCCACCTCAAAAACTCAAGAGGTGAGCAGAAGTGTTTTCAATGATATTTCCCTTTTCTATCAAAATCATGTTCTTTCATTCTATTCTATATCCTCAGGTTCTAAACACCAACTCACACCCCTTACACCTGGTCTAGCATGGAGCCCCTAGACCAGACCCTACACATTTCTTTCCCCGGCTTTGCCTATGGTCCATAGATTCCTGATGATCTAACCTTCCCCTTTGCCCTCACACCTGCTTTGCTCAGCTGATTAACCCTGTATTTTATTCCCTTCATCTTTCCCCTTCTGCTTTCCTCCAGCTTATCAATAAACCCAGAGAGCAACAGGGCCCGGTTGATTTGCTAGTAATTATGAGCACACTGTTCCTGCTCACAGAACCCAAAGATGACTGAGATAGGTTTAAAGCGACAGCAGGAAATGCTAAGGAAATGGGGCATAGCAAGACTCAGCATGGAGCTTTTGGTTCTTTACATGTTTACAATTTTCTGTGCATATATTAAAAAGTGGGTTTTCCCCTCTTCCATTCTAAGTTGGATGATGAAGCTAACTTCTAGTGCAACACACACACACACACACACACACACACACACACACACATATACACCTCACTCCTTTCCTTTACCCATGAATTATTCCAGAAAAGAAAAAAAAATCATAGATTAGCATGCCCTTGCAGTGAGTGAAGTTTTAAGAAAACAGAAGGAAATTTAAAGAAAATATTACTTAGTAGATTATACAGAGATTAATAGGCAAGACCTTCATTTCTCTTTAAAAAAAAAAAACTTCACTGTGAAATCACAAGTTTGAGAAACAATGTTGGACAAGACCTATGTTGGAAAAAGAGGAAAAGTGAACCTGCCTCAAACACTAAAGTGGTGAGTCCCTCTGGAAGAAACTGGCAACCATGAGGGCTACACTTGAAAAGTAAAATCCCTTCTTCTCGTGCTCAGAGAATCTAGTTACCAAATTTGCATCCTTCTAAGTCTACTTCTTGTCTAAATTTTATTACACATGTTCATCAGGCATATACATGTGGGCACTGAAATTATGAAAAGAAGACACACCACACACACACACACACACACACACACACACACAAGAATATCCATATATATCCCCCCAATACCTATGTTAGCATTCTCTAATGACAGATTTTGAGAACCTGAAACTTGAATAGCATCTCATCACGTTTTTAGCGTGTCATCTGACCTTGAGAAAGTCATTTATCTTCTCTAGTCTGTGCACTTGCTGGTTCCCACACTTGGGGCAATGGGAAAGAATGTCTGAAATTCTATGGCTTCTGACTATTCCTGATATATATTTTTCTCTGTTTCTCTGTCTCTGTCTACTCTCTCTGTCTGTCTTCTCTCTCTCTCTCTCTCTCTCTCTCTTTCTCTTTCTGGAAAGGCAAACTTCTTGAGAGGAAATACACATTTATAGAGCTCTGACAGACTCAAATTCTTGGTGCAATATTCCTTCTAGGCAAGAAAGAAGAATGTCAAAGGAACCCACTAGAATTGAGATATAGCTTTTTTTTTTTTTTAATTCGTCCTTTCCAAGAAAACCCACACCAAAGTATTTGTGTGGGGAAGGGGCCAGAACTAACGGGGAAAACATGGAAGAGAGTGGAGGTTGGACTGAAACTAACCAACCAGGATATCCCCAAGACCAATAAAAATGCCCCACAGTCACAGCATTTGAACCTTGGACTCCGTCTTCAATAACCTTTCCAAGAAATTCTGACATATTTTCTGCTGTCTAATGTGTCAAACAGATTGCATATTGGTCTGTGACCACTCCAAACCCCATTTCTTCTAGCCTAGGTCAGCCTTTTAAGTTAGGCTATAGGAAGATGGCTATAATCATTTACATTAGCTGGGCACTCCCCCTGCCCCCACCCCACCCAGATTCCTATCTTAATGGAACCGAGTGTTAAGAATGATTTTTTAATGTCTCGTTGGATTTTTAGACTGTTAATGTACCGAATCCTTCTCATTATTACTTTATTGATTGCTCATTGACCAGCCCCCTTCAAATCGTATTAACCACCCTCTGCCGGTTTAGATTAGGAGAGTTTAAAAAGCACCTTTCATTACTCCCCCTCCCCAACTCCTACCACGGAGTTGAGACGAGGCATCTTAATGGGAGCTCTAATGGGGCTGCTAAGAAGAGAGGGGCCACGGTCCCTGCCGATTGCATTAATAGCTCAAAGGGGGCCAATACAGAAAATTAGCCCTAAACGAGCTCTGGAGATCTTCAAATGAAAGAGCCATTTATCACGCTGGCTACCTTCACTCCACTCGTTTGCTCTCTCTACTGGGAACAACTCATTTCCTCTTAACTAAATTACTTCAGAAATGTCAGCTAAGCCCACATAGCAAACATAACAAGAGAGGGAGCCTATAATGTATTGGGTAATATCAACAGGGAAGAAACTTTAGATGAGTTAAATTTTAGGAGGGGCCATGACACAACTGGACAGAAAGACACAAAGATAGACAAATACGTCTCTTATGCTCAGGTCTTTGGGCTTCATAAACATAGTAACAGAGTTTTGTAAACATAGACTAGTTCTGACCTCTTACTAATGAAGTAGAGCTTTCTAAAAAACTGTCTTAGTGCCCATTAGAAAATAAATTAAGCAACCAAGTCCCCTGCTAGTTGCCTGAAATTTGGAATATTCAGTTCAGGAAACTTTCTCACCTCTCCACAGAATTAATCTCACAGAAGCATTCCTCACAGGGATGAGACTATGCAAAGATGGGAGAAGAGAGGCAGGGAAGGAGCTAATGAACCCATAACTTTATCTTAAGTGGTTCCTGGTGAGTTAGAAAAATAAATCAAACATTTGTTCATCTTTTGCCTGTGGCTTTTAAAAGATAAAATTATGATATTGGGGTATCTTCCTAATGCAATAAAGCAAACATTTCAAGTATCAAATAATGGAACTGACCTAACATTCGTACTTATACCATTCACCCCAAATCAATTAACATGAGTAGGGTGTTACTTTAGTATTTTAAGCCATGCACATTTTTAAGAAGCTTTGGGGAAAAAAACATGTGGTAGTGCCTCAGAAAACAGAACAAGCAACTTTAGTCAACACTCTTCTTTATCACTGGAAATAACCTTATGCATAAATATTCATGTTTCTCTGGCAGACATATTCAAACACTGCAACTAATGCTTCCCACATCTAAGAAAATCATGAACCTCGTTTTGCTAGGCAAGCTAAGTTCCAAATATTTTTATTGGCTTGACTATTAATAACATCTCTGATTGGTCATCTGTTGGGCATGTCCCTCTGCCAGCCAATTGATGTTGCTAGGATACCGAACCCTGAGCTAAGCCGCTGGAGCTTTCCACAGAAAGGGGGGTGGGATGGGGGGGAGATTAAAACAACAATGACAAAAGGGAATGAAAAAGCTCCTCCCTCACCCCACCCCAATCAACCAGCAATTAACCAAAAGAGAGAAGACTCGAGAGGAACTGGAGAAAGTGATCTGTCAGCACGGTTACCAGCTTACACACATACACACCCTGAGTATAACAGCCAAAGATGGTATTATCTAACGAAGACGGGGAGAAATACTGGGCAACATTTTAAAACCTATTTCAAAAACCATTCCGAAACCAAAAGGCATCATTCGGCCACTGTTTGCCCTGTCTACCTCTCAAAATCTCCATGACCTTTGAAAAGAAGGAAATTCAGCATACTTTAACCCCTTGGAAATCCTTATTCTCTGAGCTGCCTAACTGCCACCGCTATTTGAGTGTGGATGGATTACTATCTAAATTATCCTTTTCTTTAATTATTTTTGAGAATATTAACTGGCTAAAGTGAATCACAAATGACTGAAGCTGAGGATTGTTGACTCCAAACATAAGGCCCATCTTCCTCTAGCCTCAATAAGAAAGGGCTACAGTCGTTAAAACTGTGTTTTCCAATACCAGTCCGCATGATAATTAAAGATTGCACTCTGTACACATTCAGACTCTTAAATTTGTAGCATGTGAGTGGCATCCAGGCCTTGGAGCAGCTACTCTAATCGCCAGACATTCTCTTAGTGACTGTCAGAGAGGAAGAGAAAAAAAAAAAATTAAGCAGCTGCAATACGCCTGAAATGAGTTATTGTAATTACATTTAATTAGTTTAATTAGTTAATTATTTTGCTTACAGCTGTACAAGAGACTGCAAACATTTGTTAATATCACATGCCCTTTAACAGTATGGGGTGATTCCACAGTCACAGTAAATCATGAGCGCATATGCAAGAAGATTGAGATGCATTCATAGTCTGTCTCAGCCTCTCAGGATGAGCATAGTTAGCAAAGCATTTGGCACAATTAAAAAAATAATAAAAAGAAACAACTCATAAAACACAGAGAACTGGTAACAAAATTACCACCAAAAAAAAAAAAAAAAAACAAATCAAAACAAAAACAAAGGGAAAAAAGCTATCTCCGTGACACAGACCTTAACACAGCCAAATCCAGTTATTAACAACTAATTATAGCATATTTTTGAAATCAGTGCTTCCCAGCCATTTCCACACATATCCTGATGGTTCCGTCATATAAGATGCATTTAGAATGGCTACCTTACGCATTCTGAGAAAAATGGCAATGGTCAGAGTCGTTCTTTCTCCAATCCTGGTTTCTGACTGAGTTCCCATTCCACTTGGTCTCATTTCCTTTTTCCCAGCATGCCATTTTACCTAGTCTAACAGCCATTGAACTATTACGACAAACATTTTTTTTTTAAAAATATAAAATAATGAATTCCCCCAAGTGAAAGCTCATCATAAAGACATTGAACTCTTTGCTTACTTTTGGAAGGGACAATCCATACCTTTTTTAATGACTGACTGGTCCAATAGATTCATGCCGCTGTTATTGGCATCTTCAACTGACTGTGAATATAAAAAGATCACCATTCAAATTGACTGGATATTAAAGAATTGCGCACATAAATCTTGTCATTCTAAACTGGAGTTTCTATTATTTCCATTTATACTAATTCACAAATGGAGGTTTTATTATTATCCTTATTATCTCCAAATCGACATAGAAATGAAATTCACCCAAATGGCAAATTCTCCCAATAGAAGAAAAGGAAAATAGAATCTATGAGAGTCATCTAGGATGCAGCACTAGATCTGTTATTATCTGAAACACAGATATTACACAGACATATAAACTTTTACATTACTTGCCTATATGAATTGTGAAAACTTGGCAACAGCTGAAAGATTTTTCATCAATATTAGTTAAGAGCAATTTCGTTTTTTTTTTTTTTTTTTCCCAGAATTCTATCCCAGTGCATTTAACCCCAGAGTCATTTTTACAAATACATAATAGTTTACATTATGGGATTTTAATTAAAGTCTGAGCAATTTGGAATGGAATGCAAACAGCAGCATAAAAGCCTCCAGGACCGCACACCCTGCAGTCCATGCACCCATGCACGTTTCTGTGAGCTATGAGTTTCTTGCTTTGCGATGATAGCCCCTGCAGGAGCCTGTGCAACATCCAAACACCCTCTCCTGTCATGCTGGTGCTGTTGCCCAGCAAGATGCACACCTGTTAGGAAGGCAGTAACTGCAGATACAAGCACATAGATACTAGTGCATACACACAAAAGACTGGATCCTCACAGTCAGCACCTTGTAATCACAAGGAATAACCATCTTCAGTTTCATCCCAGAGAGGGGAAGTTTCAACTCAGAATTGGCAGCAATTCTGAGAGAATAGTTGCTGGCGTTCCTTGCTGTCAGAATGTATGGGAACTGGCCTCCTAGCTGTCCATTGCAAGGTGTCAAGAAAGAGACTCCCTTCCACCTCTCCACTCCCTCCAAAAAAATATACCTGTTGTCTTTCTGAATCCTACAACTGCTTCCTTGATCCCTTGGAACTTAAGTTTAGACCAATTTGGCACCCACCCTACGAGGAAGTATAAAGAGAAGAGCTTCCCTATCCCTTCAGGATACATCCTTAGACAGGGTATGTTTTCATCACAAGAAAAAAAACTGTCACCAACAAGCAAGGGTGACTTGGGAAATGAAATGTTCTAACCATCAGGGGGTATGCTCATTTGTTTCTTTTCATTGTTACTAGCCACTCTTCCGCACTTAGAAAGCTGAGAGCGCACGTTACTCCATTCGAACTGTTTTCTACGTTGTAGACGGCCACGCACACCTTTGATAGTGAAAGTGGTGCCTTAAAAAACATTTAATGGAATTTGTTCATAAGTTTTCAGGGAACCCTGTCACACACACAGGCACGCTCATACTCCCTTCACCCTTCTCTACACTCATGTGTGTCTGTTGGCAGTGGCTATGGATCCACCCAGGGTAGAAATATTTGCCTGTGTTTGTGGGTGGAAAACCCATCACATAAGGGGCCGGGACCCATGAGCCCCAACACCTCATGCTCACGTCGGTGCGCAAATATGTATCTACGCCTCATCAGCAACGTGGGGTAGTTGTGGTAGTTAATGAGAAGGCTCTTGTCTGATTTTCTATCTAATTACGGCCGCCTGCTGGGTTTTTGTACAGGATATTCACGCAGCATGCTGGCGCTTAATCGTCACAGGGAGGATCGTAAAGATTTAATTAGGACTGCATGCGGAAGCGCAGAAAAACAACTCAGACTCATAATTACTAGACTTCTTTAGTTAAAAGTGATACCAGGGGTTGCTTTAAGACACAAGGGTGTGTTTGAGTGTGTGATGTGTGTGTGTGTGTGTGTGTGTGTGTGTAAGGTTCACTTACCAGCTTTATATGTTGATACTCATGGGTGGTAGAGGGGATGGGGGTTAGAGAGCCAACCAAGAAGAACAAGACAGACGCCTACATGGCAACTAAACAAATCTACAACTAGGTGTCCTCTAATTCTCTTTTTCTGTAGCCATTCCACCCCCCAAGTTTTTAACACTGCCCCCCCTCAATGGGTGAAATGTAGCATACCCGGAACCCAGACAGTGATCTGCTAGTTTAATAGCCCCTGTGAGTAAATTGAAATAGAAATTGACAGGGTTTTATAGTTTCATTTAAAAAAATATTAGAAGCATTTGGTTAATTAGCTCTCCTTCTTTGCTCTCACAGGGCGGCGGCCTTGTGAGTGTGCCTCTAGGTCACACGAGATCCCCTCAACCCTGGACCCATAGAGCCTGCACAGCACCCTCTCTGGCTGTCTGGTCCCTGGTATCCAGTGTCCAGAATGCACATATACCAGACCCTTGAGATAGAACAAGTGACTCTGAGTTTCAGGCCAAACCGCTATGTTGTCACTTCTAGAGACCAGAAGGGTGCAGTCACTCCCTTGAGTCTGTTGTTGCTTGCGGGTGTGGAGACTTGACATCTCCCATGACATTAGCACCCTATATCTGGAACTTGGCAGTGGACCGTTATGGGGGCGCTTATCAGTTACACTTCTGGATCCTAGGTACACACCTTTTCCTTTTTCACTCTGCCATATCAGCCTTGCCCTAGCCTCAGGAGGTCTGTCACCTAGGTCACACAGAGACCAGCCTCACACAATTGGTTCGATGCTGAGGCTAGCATGAACTGTATCTCCTCACAGGCCTCCCCACATTGCCAGGGTATCCGCTGGAGGGAGAAGAGGGAAGCAGCTCTCTACCCACATAGTCTTAGAGCAAACTGCACACCCCGGTGTGGTGCTGGGTTCACTTAAACACTCTAAATCCATCCAGTTGCATTGATTACTATATTCTCCCCCAAAGCACTTTCCTGGCCTTGTTTGGCCCTCTCCCTTTGCATTTTGCCAAACACTCAAAAATTCCTTACAGTTGTGACTTAAAACATTCTAAAACCAAAGAAACTCACTCCCTATTTTTGAGAGATATTCCAGGGTTCCGTAGCCTGAGCCCCTTGTCCTGGTGATAGTGGTAGTGGGCAATGTTAGCATTCCCACTAGTAATGGGGAGCCATTGTTGATCTGCCTTCATTATCCAGCACTTTGAACCATACTCAGAAAGGTTAATTTAAAAACTACCCCCCCAGATGCATATTACTCTAATGCATTAAAAAACAATTCAAGATTTCTTTTCTTATATGGTATTCTGAAATGAGCAATACCCCCAGACAGGCACAGCTCAGTAAAATCAACAAAACCATCACACTTGATACTGTGGGTGAACCCAGCCACAGATTAGGGGATTTCTTCCTTTTTTAAATAACAAGTTTCCTCTAAAACAACGAACCACCATAGACCACAAGGAAATGGTGTTTGATGTTATCACCACATTTTACCTCTTGTTTAAAAAAGAAAGAACGAAAGAAAGAAAGAAAGAAAGAAAGAAAGAAAGAAAGAAAGAAAGAAAGAAAGAAAGAATTTTCCCAGCAAAAGTAAAGATTTAGGAAGTCTTGGCTACCTTTGCTTTCTCATTTCGTTTTTCTTTGCTTCAGAGATAAGTCTACAAAGATGCATAACAAATTTAACTATGCCAATGAGATCCAAAGTGTCATTTAAATGCTTTCTAACAATATTTATCCTTTCTGGAGACTCTTTAAATTGGGTGTGTGTGTGAAGCAGAACTGTTCAGAATCATCCTGACAGTATTTAGGAATCATTTCTTTGATGTTTCTTTGTTTAGTTTAACCAAATATTCTCAACCAAGTCAACTTCCATTGTGTAGGTTGCAGATGGGATACTGGGTAGGAAAGGGGTATGTTTTGGACCTTTTGTTTTAAGAAATAAACACGTGATGCCTCTTTCATAGAGGATGGTAATGTTGAGGAGAGGTGACAACGGTCAGAAAAGAGGGCCAATGGAAAAGTGGGGAACATTGCTTTACAGTCAATTAAGTGGCCCTCTAAGAGACAAAATTCCCAAAATACTATCTGTCCTCTTGGACTCCAGAACACAAACGAGGCTTTCGTGCTTGGCTCACTGCACAAATCCTACAATCAGGTGTTGGCTCTAGACTTCTGCCTGGAAAAAGGGCTCTGCAGTGTTTGGAAATTCAAAGCAAAAGGGTCTTAAACACAGCTAAGGACTCCCTTGCAGAGGGCATTGTCATTCTTAACACAAATTTGCAAAACAGAGAAAACACCTGGAGCTCTTCCTTAAAGCGTGGTCCTCTGGACAGCCAGCACTTTCGCCTACCTAGCCAGCAGGACGGGCTCATTATGGGGTACTCCTGGTGCCAACTTCTTCACACAAAGCAATAGAGAATGCACAAGTCCAATAGCCGAGTCAAGATGAAAACAATAGCGTTGATGGCAATGACTGTAAACTATCATGAACCTATTTCCTCTTTCAAGATTTAATTTCCAGCTCTCTTGTCATCCCCAAATGAAGCTCCAGAAACCGCTACTTTGTAGCCACACACTCAAATACACACTTTTGTCCTGTCTGGTCGGTCCGGTTCTAAAGATGACAACTCCCCCCGCCCCCCTCCGCCCCATGCGCTCCAGACCAAGCCGCCCCTCCCCCTCCCCTCCTCTCTCCCCCCAGCGTTCTTCTTTTATTATCTTTTAAGTTTGTTTTTGTTTGTTTGGAATTACCTGCACGTCTTCCATGCCGGGATGCCCAAGGCCGTGCAAAGAAAGGCTGTCGCCCATTCCGGCGTCCAGGCCGTGATGTGCCGAATGTAGCAGCACGTCCGGCCGGCGGACAGAGTGGTAGTCCCTTCGGGGGTCAAGGCCCGAGAGCTGGGGCAAGGCCGCCCGGGGCTGGGGCAGGAGAGAGCCGGCTTCGGAACCCACTTCTTGGCGCTGTCGTTGCCCCCAGGGGTGCTGCTGTGGCTGGTGCAGAGGGTTCAGAGAGTAGGGGTCGTTGACATGGGAGTAGGGGTCTTGACTCTGGTGGTAGGGTAGCGGCTGGTAGGGGGGCGGAAAGTAGGGTGGCTGGAAGTCCGATGATGGCGTGTGGGACAGCGGCGGGGCGCTCGAGTAGGGTCCTTGGGACACAGAGCCCAGCTGAGAGAGTCTCGAGCTATGGCTTGGGACACCATCGTGCCGGTCCTGGGAGGAGAGAGGTAGGAGAAGGAGAGAGGGAGAGGGAAAGGTAGACCAAGAGGGAGAAAGAGAGAGAGAGAGAGAGAGAGAGAGAGAGAGAGAGAGAGAGAGAGAGAGAGAGAGAGAGTTCGGCTTCTGTACAACTTTCTCATGATAAGGGAAGCAAGAGACTAAACATTAGACCCCAAGCTGACTCAGGGCCACATGGTAAAATGTCAACAGCCCCACAGGGGAAGCTTCAGGGGACTCAACAACAACAGAAATAAGAAACTCACCCACTACCCGGCCTAAAAGTCATCTTTCGAGAATGCAAAGCAGGCAAAAGGGAGAGAAAAAGGAAACGTGTGGATGGAAATAGCTGAAAGCCTTGATTAAAAAATCTAAGACTAAAGGGTTGTGTTTACTCTTCTACGTGTTTCTTGCCCCTACCTCTTCTTTATTCTTCCAAAGTACACCAAAAGAAACTTCCTAATGTCTGCTGTGTTGCTGCTCTGGCTGAAAAACCAACTTCTGCCTTCACTGGCAGATAGCTGGCTGGCCCCGGGGCTCACACAAGCTGTGGAGATTCCCAGAGCTGGGAGGAATCTGCCTGATCTGAGCTTCCAGCCACCCCTCCCTCCCCAAGAGGAATTAGATAACTTAGTGTTTGATTGAAACAGATCTCCTCTGAAATCACACCCTAAGCCCAAGTCAAATTGAGTTGTGGTTTGCAGGAGTTGTTTCTAAGCTTGCGCTCTGCATCACATGCTATGATACTGGTTGTTAAAATAAGGGGCTGAAGTTAGGAAGGGAAGAGATAACCCCCACACTGTGTGTTCCATCTTCTCGGGAGAGTAAGCCAAGTGTCAGGAAAAGGGGAGTTCAGGGCACTTTAAATTTCTCCCCATCCTCTGTGGAAGTTGGCAAGTGATAAAGTCCCTCTGGTTCTTTCTGTAGAAACGGTCACTTAAATTTCCAAACTTCATGGACAAGTAAAAAGTTTCTGGGTTCAGCCTCACCGCCTCCCAGCTGACTTGGGGAACTCAGACAGGGGACACACAATGCAGAGAGAAGCAGCTGCAGCCTTGTCCAATTATGGTGCTAAATTACCAAGCCAAAGGCACTCAAAGAAGACAGAGAGACTGAGGGACACAAACACACACACACACACACACACACACACACACACACACACACACAGAGGTGCAGGGACAGAGAGACAGCAGAGGAGAAGGCATGCACTTCTGATACAACGGGAATCCGAACTCACCATGGATGAATAGGTGTGGACTAACATCTGGAAAAAAAAGCCTGGTTACTGCTCAAAATCAAACAATGAATTTTCAAAAATCAAGGAGTCCAGCAGAAATGCGGCTGGACACAGAAACTGAGCTTGAGGTGTTTCCAGGGCAAGCCATCAAAAAAAAAAAAAAAAAATCCCCCTCCAAGATTGGAGGTGCCTGTCAGAGACAGGCAGAACTGTTCATCTGTCTCTCACTGTCTTTTTGGCCTCTTTTCTTCTGCGGGTTCTTTGGGGCTCCAGATACAGTCCTCTTCCACCCGAAGCTGGGCTCAGACTGCTCAGGCGCCCCTTCCTCCCTCCGCTTGCCTACACCGCCTCATAATAATTGATATTCATGACTATTAATATTACACGAGTACTTTAAAGGGAGAATGGAGGACAAATGGAGCGTGAAGCAGCAGCGAGCTCAGAGCTCCTCCACTATTGTAAATGACGTTCATTCAGTGGAGAATTACTAGATGTAATCAGACGAGGGGGCTGGCGGAGTCAGACTGGGGGAAAAGTTTAGCAGGAAAGAGGCAGAACTTCAATTAACTGAGCTGGGACGCTTGCTTGCGAGGCAGCCTCGGTTCTTCGGATTCGGCAGTGTGGGGTGCTGGGGGCTCCCAGAGAATGTAGGTGTTCTTGTACTTAGAGGGAGAGTTTCCCAACAGGGAGGAGGTGGTTTGCTCTGGGTGCTTGCTGTGCAGATTAAAAAGCAAACTAGAAAGGCATTGCCTGGTCGTCTGGAGGGGAGGGCAACGTAAATGGGTAGGCCTTCTTGTTTACTGTGAACTACACCGACTTTTTTTTCTGAATGCAGCCGATCAAGCTGATTTTTTACCCCCCTGCCCCCCCCCCGACCTAGGTAATATGGGGGCTTTTCTGAACACAGTACAGCCTTTTCCTCTTTAGTGCTCACAGCCTGCAATTTTTTACCTAGATTTAAAATAAACGCAATCGATCTTCAGGCACACTAAACGTATCCTTTCCAGGCAAAGCCAGGGGCAACAGAAAATCTTTTGGGATGTTTCAGGAACCCGTTCAACTGGCCTGACTGCCATTTCTGTTAAACTTCAACCGCCATCCAGACTGAAATAGGCTCCTTCCACCACGCTGTGTACGGGTTCTCCTGGCTTTCCAGCTGAAAATTTAGGCAGTCTGGAGTAATTCACTCTCTCTCCTCCCTCCTCTCCTTTCTCTCCTACCCCCTCTCTTCATCTTTCCCTCCCCCTCCCCCTTTTCTCTCCCTGTTCCCTTCTCCCCTCTTCTCTCCCTCCCCTTTTCTTCTTCCTCCCCACTTTTACTCTACTCCACTCCTTCCCGCTTCGTCCCTCCATTCCCATTTAGTCGTTTATTTTTTCATAAGCAAAGAAGTAGCATTACTCTGATTACTTTAATCCCTATACGTGTACCCAGAGCTATTTACATCGCGGCCCCAGCTCCGCGCCAAGTGTCACGTCTGCCACGGGTGATGTATTCTTTAGGATAGTTTATCGCCCCGGACTTGAGCATAATCCCGCCTGTTAGGAAAGAAAAGGGGGCCGAAGCGAAACAAACAAGACCAGGCGGGGGATGCTCAGGACCTCAGTACTGTCAATACACAACCACAAAAAGGAAGGAGAAAACCCCGAAAAAGAAGACTCTCAGTCTTTCTCTTTCTCTCTCTCTCTCTCTTCTCTCTCTCTCTCTCTCTCTCTCTCTCTCTCTCTCTCTCTCCTTCCAATCCTTTCTTCTTCCTTTTCTCCTTCTTTTCCAGTTACCTCTTAGGGTGACCTTTTAGTTTTAGGGATGGCGAGGCTGAGGGACACCGGACACCGTAGCTCCCTTGCACGGCACCCAAAGGAGTCCCGGTCATTCAGGGTGGACTCGGTCCGCCCAGGAGGAGAAGCCGCTGGCTGCCTCCTCACTCTCCTTAGCTGGACAAGGGGAACCCCCGAAGGGCGGCCATCCCTCCCTACGGGACTCAGGGCTCAGGTTTCTTTCCTGACCGATTGGGTGAGGGTGGGCTGCCCACCTCCGCCCGGTGGTCCAGCCCGGTGAGGCCGGTACTGGTGGCCCGGGTCACATCTCTGCATTCTGCTCTCCAAATTTCCCTCGCCGCCTCTCTCTTCAGCCTCCCGGAGTTGCTAACTCTCTTTCGCTTTCCTTTCTTTTCGTTTCACTGCTTTTTCTCGAAGCTTCAGAGCCTTCCTCCCTCCCTCGACGTCCCCTTTTGCGTCTTGGTTCCCGTTCCTCTTAAGCTTAACCGGGGTGTCTCCCCAGCTCCCAAGATGTGGCGTGGAATCGCACATCCGTCCCCGGACAGGGTCGCCTTGCCTCGCCCGCGCTCAGCAGGGACACCCGGCAACACCACAACCTCCCTGGACGCGGGACTCCGGAAGCGACCCATGGAGTCCGGGGAGGCGGAGGGCAAAGCCCGGGAGGGATGTGCTCGCCGGGGCACTGGTAGCCTGGCACACGAAGTGTGGGCAGACTTCGTTAAAAATCGCCACACGCTGGCGGCTGCCGTCTCTGCTTGGACTTACTGACCCGCAAAGAAGCAAGACCTCAGAAAACAAAAATAATAAACCGCGCTCTCTCCCCATACTGTACTCGATCTGTCAACACGTCCGTCCTTTTCCCTCTCTCGCCCTAGCTGTCTAACCCTCTACCTGGATCTGTTTGTTACCGATTTCAGAAAATTTATTAAAAGTAAAAAAAAAAAAAAAAAAAAAAATCCACAGTCGGAGTCAGAGTGAAGCTTGAAAACCCGATTCTCTCTTGTACTCAAAACCAGGGGAGACAGTTTCTCCCCAACTGTCTTCCTAAATTCAGTGGCTCCACATTCCCCACCAGAGCCTAAAAAGGGGAGGAGAGAACCAGAGAGAAAGAGAAAGAAAAAGAAAAAGAGCTCCTAAATGAAAGTAGCCAGTTTCCAACCTTAAAAGTCCCCTTTCAGGAGAGCGGAGTCTCCTAGAGCCAGCCTTAGTACAAGTTAAACCTCAGAAACCTGATCGGAAATCTGTGAGTAAAAGCTTAAAAATATATTAGCTGGGGTGTCAGGAAAGCTTCAGTTTTCCATCTATAAAGCTCTAAAATGCATCTGGGGGTGTCCGCTCACCTCATAGATGTCTTCGTACTTGACATTCTCCACGAGTTTCCAGAGCATGATGGTAGCCTGGTCTCTAGGAGGTGAGTGCATTCATGTGAGGAGCAGATGTCTGGCTTCTCAGGACTCCGCTGTCTGTAATGATCCATCTATAATTGGAAATGGGGGATACACACCAAATCCGACGCTCCTCTCCCATCGCAACTTATATCTGTTGTCTCAGACAATAGGCTGGAGAAGTAAGCCTCAGCAGACAGAAAAACATTATTGCACACAGGACTTAGATACAACGCGAGCACACACACACACACACACACACACACACACACACAAGCGCACACACATATATATTATAAAAATCATAAACACGAATTTACGCACAGATACCCACATTTAGTTACATAAACACCTCTGGGTCATAGAATCCACAGACTAAACGTGCATTTAAGGAGAAGACAGTTGTTGGAACAGAGTAATATAAACAGACACATTAAAAAAAAATCTCTATTTTGAAACTGGTGAATCATTGCAGCTACTAACTAAAGTCTTAACAATTGATAACAAGAAACCAGGGATACCACACCCCTAATTTTCTATATAGTTTTTAAGGGGACCATTACTAACATTTAAAACCACATATTTCCTATTTCTGTTTGTTCAGAAGAGTATTAAAAGAAACTAGATTCTTTGATTTTAAGAGCTATTTTTTTCCGTATTGATAGATACACAACTTAAAAATAATCAGTATCATTGTAGAACAACAACAAAAACTATTTACCAGAAATGATTTCTGATTTTTTTGTTCTTTTTGCCTAACACATTTGGAAACCAGAATATCTTGTGCACCCTGCAGTCTATAGTGCTTGTTGCTTTAGGGATGGTTGTGGATTTCCAAAGAATCTTATGTGTCTTTCTGTTTGTCTGGAGTTTTCTTTTTTCTCCCTTCACGTGTTGGAAACAACAAAGCATACAATTTTAATTTAATTTTATTTAAAATTAATTTAATTTAATTTTGAAGCTTTTGACAGAAGTATAGGTCATTTTATATTTGTGTTTGTTGTCTTTCATTCGTGATTTTAACCTTGTAGATTCAGGAAATGGACATCCGAATCTTTGAGAAGGTTTACGCTTTATAGTTCTTAAGAAGGTAGTGGGAAATGTTTTAGGATGTCCAACAGTTAATTTTATTTGATCAGTTTGGTTTGCAGGTGGCGGTGTAAATTTTCTTTTGAATATGTGATGATTTGTGTAGTTTATTTTTATTTTTTATAAAGCATAAATAATAACAAGTACAAAGTTAACCTAGCCTCAAATGGATACCCTATAAGACATTGGGATTTTTAATTTCACAAGGAATTCTATATTCACTAGCTCCCTCTCTTCTCCACCTTCTTGTACCCTCTGTTGTTTTCCTACTCTCTTTCTGGGTGCGGAAGCTTCCCTGTAGCCTGTAGGGAGGCACTGAAGAAGATCTTGGCCCCTGGGGCAGAAAATAAATGACAGGAGGGAATGAGGAGGGTTGGGGTAATTTGGGGTGGAAGTTATTAAACCTGATGAGAGTGAATCTGTAAAGGGCGATTGTCTTTAAACCCAGGACTCCTGTGTACTCTAGGGCTCCCGGCAGGGTCGGAGGCTCCAAAAGCAGAGGGCTCCCACAGCCCAGGAAGACAGAGGTTTCCTAAGAGGACTCCTGCCTCACACAAGGAACCCTTCAGCAGATCTATTGCTGTTATCATCACCATCACTATTAATTTACCGTAAGTCAAATGAAGGAAACGCAGGGTTCTTCAGACAGAACTTGAGAAATACACCCTTTCTCTACTCCCAGCTGGATTTCTTCTCGGCTTTTTCCTTTCTTCTTCCCATACCTCCCTCCCATTCCCTCCTCTCTCTCTCTCTCTCTCTCTCTCTCTCTCTCTCTCTCTCTCTCCTTTCTTCCTTCCTTCCTTTCTCTTTTGCTCTGCCCCTTTATTCTTTCCTTCCTTCACTTTTTCCTTCTCCCTTGTTTTATCTCTTTAAAAAAATAATACATTAAACCACACAGAACCAGGCAAGTTTTCCAGTAGAAATGTCCCACCTTTTGCCACCAGAGTTGGTGAGGAACAAGCAAATTACTCTTCTCAATGTCATTGTTTGGAGGGACTTAACATGGGTTCCAACCCCTTCCAGAACTAAAATCAGCCTGTGCTTGATACTTTGAAAGATAGGTATTATAGATTTGGAATTTAAAAATGTCCAGACACAAACTTATTAACAAGAATAATTCTCATCTCTCTTTCAAATCATCAACTGCTAGGTCTTATCTAAAGAGAACCTCAACCACAAAGAAACAAACAAACAAACAAACCAAAAAACATTTGGAAAATCTCGGTTTTTTTTCTCTAAATGCATTTAATTAAGTTTTAAGTCATATTTGGACACATCATTAATTAATCTGCAGTAAACTCTTAGGTTTAATAAAACCAAATCAAACTCGAGGTACAATTTTATTAATGAAACTATTTAAATAGACAATATAGAGTGCTAGTGTGACTATTTTGGAGCCTCCTTTATGTAGAATTTCAAATTTTCATTTGTACTTTATCCTAATATTAGGTATTTTAAAATGTAGGAGTGTGCTTAATATTTGTTAAAATTATTTATAAAACAAAAATAAGACCAGTTTTATTAAGAATAAAATCTAAATTATGTGCACACATACATACGCGGATAACTACACGAATAACTACATAAATGGTAATAGAAACTCTTGTTAATTCTGCGATGTGGCATTTTGTGAAAAACCCCAGCTATTTCATGGCAAACCATTCCGGGGATCATTCCCTCCTTCATTGAACGGGCAACAGCGCCCTCTGTAGGAATTTGTAGACTCAAGCGCCGCATAGCCGCTCAATTTCTTTTTTAGCGTTTTTTTTTTTTCCCATCCTGGAATTTGAAAACGTGTCATGAAGAGCACTTTAAAAACCCAACTCTTAGCACATCCGTTAACTTTAGAAATACTCTAAAAAGTTTAAGCGCTTCAAAAATGTCCAAATTAAAAACTGAGCCTCTGAGACACAAAAATTTGTAAATGTCTCTTTTCCACATTCTATTGAATTTCGTCTTGACGCCTGTTCATACCGCTCAGAAAAAAAGACTCTCTCACAAATTCTGGCAGACGCAGATGCAGAGACGATTTTAAATTTCGAAGGGAAATTAAGTAAAGCAGGCACTGTCATCCTTGTTTGTTTTTCTGTGTACACAGGCTCAGCTGCGAGGGAGGACTCCAAAGACAGCCTGGATCGGCTCACTCACATGTTCTACCTTACGTATATTTACTGCAGTTTATTACCGCAAAGAGGTGGGTTATTAACCCCACCCCTTTTCAGCTACAGATAAAGGGAATGCTGTCCAATAAACGGTAAGAACCAGGGCTCAAAGGTAAACGCACTTGGCACGGAGACCTCTGCTGGCAGTCTTTGGAATAGGTTTGTGCCTTTTAAAAATGTGTGTGAAATCATTATCAACTTTTAGCATTTTCCTTCTTTTTTTCCTCCAAAAAAAGAAAGAAGGAAAGAGAGGGAGAGAGAGAGAGAGAGAGAGAGAGAGAGAGAGAGAGAGAGAGAGAGAGAGAGAGAGAGAGGGAGAGAGAGAGGGAGGGAGGGAGGGAGGGAGAGAGAGAGAGAGAGAGAGAGAGAGAGAGAGAGGGAGAGAGAGAGGGAGAGAGGGAGGATGGGAGGGAGGGAAAGTAAGATGTAATAGTACATACCTTTAATCCCAGGACTCAGGATACAGAGACAGGCAGATGTATGTGAGTTCAAGTCCAGCCTGGTCTACATAGTGAGTTGCAGGTCAGGGCTACAAAGAAACCCTTTCTTAAGGAGATAGAAGCCTTTGCATGAGTCTGCATCATCCAAGCCTGATGGACCAGTTATCTATCACAAGCTTTCTTGTTCATAACTGTAAATAAGATAGAATGGTGTTTTTCTGTGATAACATGACTCCTTATTGTTCTATCATAATCCTATCATGAAAACTTTAATGATGGTATTTTTGGATGTTCCCTTTGCATATTTTTTAAATGAATTTTGAAAAATTACTGTTGAGTGAGAGTAAATAGAGTTCAAGCACCTGCCTTCAGACCTACAGGGCTTTGATATTACATTGCTTTCTGTAATTTAGGTGTGAGGAAGCAATAGGGGAGGAAAATAGTTGTACAAGATTGTTCTTCAAAATTAAATTTTGTTCATACTGAGATCCCAGCCAGCCAGGGTTAAATAGCGAGGTCTTTTCTCAATAAAATATAAAATAAAAATTGGGTGTAATTATCTCTAGGTTGATATTTTATAGTTATACAGATAAAGGGAAACATTGCAATGAAAATACTTCTTACTTTACATTATAATACTCAGTCAGTTCTTCCTTTGTGTTTTTTTTTTTCTAAGACAGGTTCTAGTTACATAGTCCATGCTTGCCTTGAAGTTGAAATCCTACTACCCTGGCCTTCTGAGAGCTGTGTTTCCTCAGGTGTATACCATCAGGCCTAGAACATTTGGGAAGTTTTAAATAGACATTCACTAGGAATCACTTGTCAAATTAAAGATAAGTACAACTAAAAATTCATCCTTTCTTTTGGACCTTCGAGGAACAATGGTAACTTTATTAAACATTTTAAATGTTTTGAAATCCTTAGACTTTTATGGTTACGTGTGTGTATATGGGGGGATGTGAAGTGGTTAGTGGGATAGTTTGCAAGTATCTGTCTCTAGAGATCTAGAGTCTGAAAAATATAAATGGGATGCTGATAAAAGCGATGCAAACAGCCATAGAGCTATGGTCTACAGTGCCGATGATATTTCACGTAAAATGTGAGCAGGTAATCCTATCCGTCATTACTAATGCAGAAGAACAAGTGCTTCCACCATCATGGATATTTTCTATATTATTGCTTTTAAAAGGAGTGATCTTGAAGGGTAAGAACCCTAAACAATTTTGTTTCAAAATGCAACCAACAGACCAATACACATCTATGAGATAAAAAAAATTTGCAAATAAAGACTAGGAAAGATGTAGAGCAGAAATATAACCTTTAAAGCA
This sequence comes from Cricetomys ansorgei, assembly GCA_026225945.1. Classification (NCBI taxonomy): domain Eukaryota; kingdom Metazoa; phylum Chordata; class Mammalia; order Rodentia; family Nesomyidae; genus Cricetomys; species Cricetomys ansorgei. Next base: position 6,810,113 of record JAMJFZ010003581.1, on the reverse strand, counting down.
TGAATAAACACATGCAATGAATAACATCAGAGCTGAAGTACCTCATAAGTACAAGAGACATTTGGGAAAAAATTAATGTTACACGGGAAGCATGTTCTAAAATTCACATTTATGAATTTTGATAAGAACAGAGAAGGGTGTTCATATTTTATTTTCTATTGAAAATAATTTTTATGCATATATTCTGATCAAGGTTTCTGCTCCCTACCTCCCCACCTTTCCAACACCATACCTTCTTTCTCTCTTTCTTTAGAAAACAAACAGGCAAGTAAAAAACAAACAAAATCAAATACATGAAGAAACACACACAAACAAAAGCACAAATATGATATAGTTCCAAAAGGCCAGTAAGGTAAAAAATGCCCCAATAAAACAATATGAGACAAAAAACGTCCAAAAATATCTTGGAATTCATGGTGTGTTGGTCATCTACTTCTGGATGTGGGCCTGCTTTTAAGTATGGTTTCTATTCCCAGTGAGACTACATTGGAAAGAACTAATTTTTTTCTTTGCCAGCAGTTGTCAATTGGAGACAGGTTCTTGGTTAGGGATTGGGGCTTGTGTTCCCTTCCCCTCTCAGCACTGAGACCTCAGATGTCTTGGATCTGTGCAGGCCCTGTGCATGCTGTCACAGTCTCTGTGAGTCCATATGTGTATCAGCCATGCTGTGTCTGAAAGACACTGTTTCTTTGGTGTCTTCCATCTACTCTGGCTCTTACAATCTTTATGCTTCCTCTTCTGCATGGTTCCCTGAACCCTGAGGGAAGGGGTTTCATAAAGATATTTCCTGGATTGAATCCATTCCTGACACTGCTAGGGGGCAAAGAACTCTATGTAGGCTGTGAACCTAGGAGAAAACAAAATACTATTGTTCTGCTAAAGAAACATAGCAAAAATGTCTCCTAATGATCTTCTGTATACCCATACATCAGAGTGTAGTTCAGTCATCATCAGAGAAGCTTCCTCCTCTTGTAGATGGGAACAAATTCAAAGACTCACAGCTGGATAATATAAAGAGTGAGAGACCTTGGAACACTCAGTCATAAATGGGGTGAGCTTTATTTTTCAGCATCAGAAAGTTTTTCTTTTTTTCTATTTTCTACTTTCTTTCTACTTCTTTCTCATTTATGAGCTGTGTCCTTTGACCTTTTTGAGTATCAGTTTTCTTGTCTATAAGATGAAGTTTTACTGGGTAGTTTCCAAGCTTCTTCCTCGGAAAATAAACTTTCACGAGTGTTTTGTAAATGACACTTAGGAAAGTTTCAAGTAGTTATTAATGAAAAAATGTAAATGAAAGTGTTCCTTTCTTGGCATATGATAGTGATATCTTAGCTCTTTGAGATACTGGCATGGAAGAGTTTCAAAGATTCAGTCTCAAGATCAATTAAACAAGTGAGAGCTCATGCTGGCTAGGAGATGGACTAAGGGGAACACTCATACATGGCTGGTGGGAGTGCAAACTTGTACATCCACTATGGAAATCAGTGTGGTTGTTTCTCAGGAAGATGGGACTCAATCTACATTAAGATCCAGCTGTACCACTCTTGGGCATAGACCCAAAAGATGCTTCATCCTACCCAAGACGGTTGCTCATCAATGTTCACTGCTATTCTACTCATAATAGCCAGAAATTGGAAACAACCTAGATGTCCACCAGCAGCAGATAAATGGATAAAGAAAATGTGATACATTTACACAATGGAGTATTATTCAGCTGTTAAAAAATGACATCATGAAATTTGCAGATAAATAGATGGAACTAGAAAAATCATCCCAGGTGAGGTAAACCAGATCCAGAAAGATAAATATAGTTAGTATGCATTAGCTTATATGCTGATATTAGCTGTTAAGTCAATGATAACCAAGCTACAGTTCATAGAACCACAGAGGCTAGGTGTAGAGTAAGGGATTTGGGAGACACTTAGATCTCCCTAGGAAAGGAAAATAGAATAGGTAGTTATGGATAGATGGAGGGTGGGGCCGGAATGGAGGATCAAGCTGCGGGGGGGGGGGAGGGGTGCAGATAAGGAAGAGAATATGAGGATAGCTAGAACTAAGGGCCACTTGAGGGTGAGTGTGGAAACCTAATACAATGGAAACTTTCTAAAATGTATACATATATGAAAACAATCTGAATGAAATCACCAAATAATGGGAAAGAAAGAGTCTCAACTGGCCATTCTTGTCACCCAGTGCAGTTTCCAAGCCATACAGAACCCCAGAAACCAGGCTTAGGGACGAAAAATAGACAAGAATTGAATGGACAGTTGGGGATATAAATGATATCTTCTAAATGCTTAAAGATGTCTTGCAATGGGAAAGTTGATGGGAAATATCAGTACTGAGCTTACTTACTGCTATATTGCTACCATACAGTGAAGTAGAGGGAATTAATATGTTTATTATTATTATTATTATTTATTTATTTATTTGAGACAAGGTTTCTCTGTGTAGCCTTGGCTGTCCTGGAACTCTCTCTGTAGACCAGGCTGGACTCAAACTCATAGATCTGCCTGCCTTTGTCTCCTGAGTGCAAGTGCTGGGATTAAAGACATGCACCACCACCATCCAATGTTAAAATTATTTTTTTGATGAAACAATTATCTTTTTGCTTAAAATCAGAGGCTAAGATCAAGACAGAGATGTTTCCAGGAGGCAAATTTAACTTGCTGAGAGAAAAAAAAATGTAAAAGTCTGAAATACTAGAAAAGAGGGCTTGGTTGTGACAAACTTTGAGTCCTTATAGGATGTAAGTAGAGCATGGGCAGTTTTCCCATGAGAGAGGGGGCAGTCTGGGCAACAAATCTGCCTGGCAGGTGGTCATTTGCCACACTGAGGCCTTGGAATGCTATATCAAGAGCTCAGTGTGGTTTTGCATGTGAGTCATCAAATTGGCATGGCATTGAAAGACACATATGGAAGACTCCATCATGGCTGGATATGTAAGTGTATCTGAGTATACACCTAGTACATCCATGTATTCATGTTTCCATGTATGCATATGCTATCTGATTTCTATTAATGGCAACATCATAGTAGCAGCTCTGTTGTCTGCTACTCTTGGTTTGTTTTGGTTCTGTTATTATTACATTTTTTCACATTTAATGTAATTTCCACGGGCACCTTTTCACTTATAGCATACAAAAAAGGGGCATCTATTTGCTTGTACTATAGATGAAGAGGCTTCAAGGTTTTCATATGCAGCCACTCTTGAGGACATTTGTTTGATCTCTGGGGGTGGGTGAATCTTTTACAGAAGATTTATCCAGCAATCACACTCGGAATCAGACTTCTTTTGAGAAAATTTCAATAATAGTTATGTAACTTCAGTAAGGACACATCTAACAGAGAAGCAATCCTTCCTGGGTCTTCTTTCACTGTAGATGAATGGAAAAGGTCCTTATACACTTTCAGTAATATTCATAAAAATTATGAAGAATGTTATCTTCCTCTTGTGTTGAAATATTTTGCTAATCCTTTTATTGTAGCATAAATAAAAAGTATAAATGCTGTAGGATCCAACTGAGAACAGATAGACAGCTTTTCATGTCCTCTTTCTGGCATTCTTAAGACTCTTTGAGCCTATAAATTGAATAGGAAGCTTTCAGAAAGCAAGCTTTCTGAAACTGATGAAATTGCAGCTTGAGTTTGGTCATACTTCCAGATTTTGATGCCTAATTGAGATCCACTCTTTGGATAAATATTTCTCAAGTGCCTTTTTTTTTCAATGAATAATCCATCATGTAAACATAACTCAGAGAAATATTGCTCAAACTTTCCCCAAGTATTAGAATCAAGCATTCATATATTCATATTTGTGTGTTTACATTCTACCTTTCTCTACACTGTTCCTTGGACACACACACACACACACACACACACACACTTGTGTATTGGAGGTGTGAATGTGCTGGTGCACCCACCAGCGTGCAGGAATGTGGAGACAAGAAAAGGATGTTAGAGTCCTGCTCTATCACTCTCAGCTATATTCCCTTAAGGCAGGATCTCCCACTGAACTTGCTAGGTTAGTAGCTAGAAAGTCCCATCAATCTTCCGGACACCACCGCTTACCGTGCTGGAGTCACAGACGCAGGCAACCACTCCCACCTTTTATGGGGATGCTGTGGATTTTAACTCAGGTCCTGATGTTCACTCAGCAAACACTCTTATCTGGTAAGCTATCACACCAAACCGGGGGAATTTCTTTAAACTGACTGTTTTCTTTTGGGACCCTTGTTTTTTTTAATATTCACTTCAATGAAGGCACCCTGAGTGACCAAAAGAAAGACTATAAAGATCAAAACAAAGACTATTGACACTGTGGGGCTTGATCTCCTGGTGTCCTTGAACTCTCTGGTCCCCATAATATCTTCTCCCAATCTTCTATGGGATTCCCCCAAACTCTGGACAATGTTTGGCCCCGTACCTCTATATATGCACTCACTTTCTTTTAAAAAAATATTTAATTATTATTTTTGAGGATTTCATACATTATACTATATTTACATGATTTTCTCCTCCTTACTCTCCCCTGTAGCCCCTTTCATGTCCCTCCTACTCCCTCTCAACTTTGTGATATCTTTATTATTTTCATACACACATATATGTATTATATAAATACAACCTGCTGAGTTCATTTGGTTCTGGTCATGTGTATGTGTGTTTAGTGCTTACCACTTATGAATAGCTAACCTATCAGGATAGCTGTCTCTGGAGATGATTGAGTCTCCTTTTATTAGAGGTTATTAATTTTCTATACCCTTCCATGTAAGGGTAGGATCTTGTGAGATTTCCTCCATCCACATTAGCATGCTAGCTAGTGCTGTCATATTTACTTTCTTTAGGCTAATTGGACCACTAGCTTTATGTGTCTGAGAATGATTTTGAACCTCTGATTTGCATATCTCAACTTCTAGAGTGCTGAAACTCTAGGCATCGTTCACCATTTCCAGGTTATGTGGTGCAATGGACCAAACCTAACCTAGCTACAACCGCAGCCCATCTACCGACTTTAATAATGACCAATGACAATGCTTTCAAAGTAGGGCATTCATTTCTTTATGGCATAAAAGTCCCTAGGTCTGCACTGCAGGGAGTGGTTGGTGGCTGTGTTCCATCAAGTGTTAAAACGCTAGGTTCTGTCAGCTAGTCATTATTTTGCTCCTAAGTTCTCCAAGACTGACGCTGCATCTTCAGCCATCAGAGCCACAATCAGGCATCAAGAGAGAAAAATTAGGTCATAAAAGACATAGAGTGTGTGCAATTTGCTTTAAGGAAGATTTCTGGAAGTTGTGTGATAAACTCCTTTACTTTTAACTTCTAATACTAAAAAGGCGGCACCGGAGACACACTTGGGACAACAGCAGTTTCGCTGTCTCATCAACATTTTGTTTTTAAACATGGACTCCTCTAGTCTTAAAGTCTCTTTATTATGATTACAATATAGTGTCTTTATTTCTAGTAACCTAATGGTATTAACTAATAACTATCACCTGTTGATATCGTAGCCAGGAACCAAAGCTAAGATTAAATATTTTCACTCATTAATATCATCTTCATTTTTTTTGTGTATGTTGTGATGTGTGTGTGTGTGTGTGTGTGTGTATGTGTGTGTGGTGTTGGAGGCTGAAATCAAACCCAAAAGTTAATATGTGCTAAGTATATAGTCTCCCAATGAGCTACATCTCATTTTTAATCTTCATAAATTCTTAAATCCCTCATCAAACAAACAAACAAACAAACAACACCCAACATAATTACTTCAGTTTTCCAATGAGACAATGAGGATTCAAATGAATTAAATATCATTTCCAAGTTGTCCTAGAATTGGTAATGACAGAAATGATTTCGGCCCAATTTGACTTCATCTCTATGTTCCTGGTCTCATAGCCATTCTATAGCCAAAGACCCCAAGTTAATTTCTCTAATTCCCACTGGTGAGTGGCTGAGACAGTGCCAACATTAACTGAAAGTAGTTGAGACAGAAGGAAAAAAATAGAATAATAAAAGAGGGAATAAAAACAAATGGAAGGAAAAAGAGATCAACGAGAAGGTAATATCTAAAAAAAAGGAAAGAACATTATAGAACATGTGATAATCTGTTGACATCAGTGGTGTTCAACACGGGGGAATTTTCTTTTTATCACCAGAGGATATTGGGAAATGTCTAAAGTATTTTTTTGTGGCATGCATGTGGCACTTGGCATCTCATGCATATGAAGCAAGTACTAATTCAAATTGAACTGCATCCCCGCCCAGATGGAAGATATTTTCAGCTGTCACAATGAGTGAGAGGCAGTGATGGTACTGGCAAGTAGAAGCCTTGAATGTTGGTAAGTTTCAAACAATTTATAAGAATACCATCCATATCAAAGAATTGTCAGCATGTCAACAGCACTGACTGTGGGAAACCCATATCCAGCTTTCCCTAGATATCACCAGCCACTAAAAGGAGTAATTCCATAATCATCTAAAGGATCTTTTAAATTGTAATCCTTAAACAAATCCAAGGCACACAAGAACACGAGAGAAGACTTACTACTCTTTATGTCCTTTTCCCTCTACAATTCTATAATACTTGAGAGAAAAATTGAAAAAAAATATTTATAATTATTGGATATAAATTACAACTCAACTAAATTTAGTCAACTCCTATGAAGCAGGACTGCAATGATCAGCATGTCTAACTGTTCTATGTGAGTGTTTCAGAAAACCAGTACTAAAAGACAGATAAGCATAGGGCTGGAGAGTTGGCTCAGTGGTTATGAGAACTGGTTGTTCTTGCAGAGGACCTAGGTTCAATTCCGAGCACCCTCGTGGTCACTCACAACTGTCTGTAACATCAGTCCCAGAGGATCCAAAGCCCTCTTCTGATGTCTAGGGCACTGAGCACACACATAGCACACATAAATATTTGCAGGCTAAACATTCACAAACACTAAGAGTTAGTAGAACAGATAAATCTAAAACTGCAGGCATATAAACAAGCACCATACCAGGCCCACGGTTTTACAGAGAAGGGAATTAGGTCATGAAATGATATAACCAAGGTCACTTATTGGCTGGGCTTGCCCCAAACCCCAGTTCTTCAACCTTCTTTCTAATTTTTAGAGCTCCCTTGATCAAATTTACCTCTGTAAATTATTATCAACTGTCACCATCAGGTATGGTTGGTTATATATTTTTCTTTCATTTCTAAAATCTATCAATTAAAGGCAGACAGACACAAACATATATCCTGTTACACATCGGTGTACTAAAAAATAATGGGAGCAAGATATCAGCCATTAAAATAAAATATATGAATGAATTGTACACCAACACTTGTATTAAATGCCCACTGTACATACTAAGCTCTATCAGTCATGTCAGTGACGACTGACATTTATTACCTGTGCCAGGCAGTGGTTAAGTGTATATGTTTTATTAACTGAATATAGGGATGAAACCTGGTTGCACATGGTAATACTGGATCTAGTCTTAAAGAGTATGAGAGAAAGTGTCAGTACTTATTAGAGTGCCTTCGAAGAATGACTGCGCGGCCAAGACTTCTCAAGACACTTCCAGAGCACCTGGACCTGGAGTCTGAAGACTGAGATGGGAAAGACCAAACTCTTGGGGATAAATAAATGGGAAGACTCGAGTAGGCTTATCTTCCAAACTCTGGATAGCTTCCTGGTTCTGGCTCTCCCCTTCCACACATGAGGGAGCTGCAAGGCACGGATCCTCAGAGTCAACACAAAAGGCTTTGGAGTTCTTGGTCCAGCCCACATGTGCTTCTCTCCCTTCCTGTGAGGGTCTGGGTTAGCTCACTCTCTCTCTCTCTCTCTCTCTCTCTCTCTCTCTCTCTGTCTCTTTCTGTCTGTCTCTCTGTCTCTGTCTCTGTCTCTGTCTCTCTCTCTCTCTCTCTGACTCAACTGGTGCAATTGCTTTAGGCTCATACCTCAAAAGCACTCTCTTTCTGGGCATCAGCTGTAGCCCACACTGTCCCAGGTACACTTTCTAGAAGTCTGTTTCAGAGACTGTTCCTAGAAGAAAGTAGATTTTAAAATGAAAAGAAACAGAAAAGCTAAAAAACAAACAAACAAACTATACTAAACAAAAAATGAAAAACATACAAGGAGAGGCAGAGGATGAAGTGGGGTGCTGGCTGCTGAGATTATCAAGAAACACACACCCAGCTACAATGGAGAAATCACTATAATGCTATCACAATGTGTGTTTGATGAATGCGTTTTGATAGTTATATTTAACAACAAAGGTCTAAAATTAGTTAAACGATCCAAGGTGAAATTCATGTAATTTGACTCACCTGAACACAGAACCTGAAGTCTTTGTGTGCAAACATTTTGAATCTTTGTGGATGTGGAAATAAATGGGACTTTGCCTCTGATGTTAGCTCTAAGGAGTGATCCTACACCACTAATGTGTACTTAGCAGATGTTTTTCTTCTGCTTACAAATAATTTCATTCACTATGTGGTTAAATCCTGAAAAATAAGCCAAGAAAGTACTGGCTCACACCTTTAATCCCAGCTTTTGGGAGGCAGATCTCTGTGAGTTTGAGGCCAGCCTGGTCTACAGAATGAGTTCCAGTACGCCAGAGTTACAACAGAGAAACCCTTTCTTAAAAAAAAACAAACAAACAAAAAACAAACAAGCAAACAATCAAACAAAAAAACAAATCAAATCAAAACAAAAAAATCCTGAAAACTACAGGTGTGACAAAGAAAAATGTTGCAATGACAAAATATCCTACAAAAGCAATTTAAGAAAGGGAAGAGTCATTTTGGTTCAGTGAGCATGAGGTGGTTGGCCATCTCCCACAATAAGGAAACAGAAGAAGAAATGAATAGCAGTAATGGGGTCACTTTTTAAAAATTTTTTATTTTTATTTTTAAATTTCAGCTGGGACCCCACTCCTTGGGATAATGTTCATCCTCTGGAAATACAGACAGTCCCAGAAATGTCAAGTTGACCGTGAAGAGTAACCATTACACAGATGATAATGTATGTATGTATGTATGTATATATGTATGTATTTATTTTGATTTTTCAAGACAAGGTTTCTCTGTTGTAAGTCTGTGGCTGTCCTGAAACTCACTTTGTAGATCAAGCTGGCCCCAAACTCACAGAAACCCACCTGCTTCTGCCTCCTGAATGCTGGGGTTAAAGGTATGCACAACCACTGCCCAGCTGATAATTTATTTTTATAGATGTCTAGAAATATATATAGGATGAAGGATTAATTTGCTTACTGATATAGTCAAATATTTTGGCTCATATATGTAACTCAAAAATTAAGCACAGAGATGTTGAAAATACAGCAATAGCATCACTTTGTATTTAATATTAATACTAACTTTAAGATAATATTTTAGAGGAATCAGCATGAATCTGTAATAATTAGTTTTAGGGGAATACGTATAATTGAATTAATATATCAAAGACCTGGTCTTTCTCTGTTATCTCTATGTGTGTATATATGTATCTGGTGCTAGGAACTGATCTGAAGAATGGTACTCAACTGCTCTACAAACTGAATTACACGCCCCAGTGTTTGTTTCTTTGAAGTAGGCTCTTGATATGTAGCTTAGTCTGGGTTTGAATTCATGAGCCTATTGCCATTGCCTTTAGAGTAGCTGAAAGTACAGACATTTACCACTTTAACAGGCTTGGTTATCATCTTCACATAGAGAAAAAGGAAGAGTGATGCGGTAAGAGACTGTCTTAGTCCTGATTAGAAAGGGAACAGTATTACCAGTTGGCTCACTTGGGGGTAGCCTACTTGCCTGACCTACATGCTGAGAGGCTGCATTTAAAAAAAAAATGAAAAAAAAGTAAAGAGTACATACAGTACTCTTGTCTTTCCCAGTTTCAGATGGTCATAGATTGTTCTGACCAATAAACTGTAAGTGTGAGACTTCTGGAAGTATGTAGCCATCGTCTCTTTCCTTCCCCTCATTTCTGTTCTCTGCGTGTGAGTATCATGCAGCCATCTTTGATTGTGTGCTAACCCTTAAGGATGGAAATCTAATCTCTGATGGGGAATTGAAGGATGGAGTAGTCCTGCACCTCTGAAGACTGCAATAACTATATCAACTCTTGAATATCTTTGGATTTCTTTTACATACAGAAATAATTTTTTTCTCATGTAAAACATTGATATTTCGAGGTTTTGTTTTGTTTTTGCTAAATCACTTCCTAAGTGAGTGACCTTATTGCCTTGAGAGCTTTAATAGTATTTTTCCCAGAAACTTACTCTATTAATGAACCCCACCTTTCAACGCTGACCTACCTGATGACAGAGTCACATGATGGACGTAGGTATCCTGAGAGAGGGATGTTGAATTAAGAGTGTTAAGAGCGTTGCTTCTTTTTTGAGTTCCCCCAGTCAAAACTGACATAGGGATCCACTCGACTAATGATGACACATTTATTTCTGGCACACAGGGGTATGTAGAGTTCTTCCCTTTTTTCCAAGACATTAACAATTAACTAGGTCTGGCAAAGGGAGGCTGATGATTTTTAGAGGAAGTAAACAATGACAACACATGCTCATTCTGAACATGTTCATTCTATATGTAGTAAATACTGGCATCCGGTGCTGACTCAGCGCTAACTCTGTCAGCATCTGTGCTCCCAGCTGAAGACCTCTGCTGGCCGCTGTTACATCAAGCCTGTCTGGAAGTTTGTTTTTGCATCTTCTTTACTTATTGGATTATTGTTCCCATCCTTTATTAAACAATGCTCATCATTGTATCCTTTTGATTACCATCTCCAGGATTTTATTACTCTAACGTGATGTTTTTCCCTCTTGCAGTAGGGATTGATCCTAGGGCATTGCACTACTGAGCTGATTTACTCATTCATTTATATATTTATTCAAATATCTATTCATTTATTTAATATGTATGCATGTATGCCTGAGTGCCAGTATATGCACTATGTGCATGCAGTGCCTGTGGAGGGCAGAAGAGGGTGCTGGATTCACTAGAACCGGAGTTAGAGGTAGTTGTAAGCCACCTGAGTGGGTGCAAACAAAAGTTCTCTAGAAAAGCAGAATATATTCTTAATATATCGTCAACATTTATTTATTTATTTATTTATTTATTTATTTATTTATTTATTTATTTCTATTTATTATCCTGGGCATTGACCCTAAGGCCCCGTGCTTACTAGGCAAACACACCACCACTGAGCCATATCTTTAATCCTTTTCACAGTTCTCTATTGAGACAAAGCTGATCGGGCTCTCTGTCTGTAGCCCAAGCATGCCTTCAATTTGATTGTCCTGCCCAGGATTACAAGCCTGAGCCACCCAGCCTGGCTATTATATCTAATCTTGACATCATTTCACCTTCTCTATAAATCCTTACCCAGTTAGATAAGGAGTGCTCACTGATTTCTCAAGCCATAGTTAGGGTAAAGCACACAGGGTTAGGAGCCAGTCCCTGCTGCACACTTCATATATATACATATATACATATGTATATATGTATATACATACATATATATATTGACATATTGATGATACCTTGATATTTTGCTTGCACATGCTTCATGTGCCTTCCTTTTTTTTCTGAAGAAGACAGAAGAAGGCATCAAAGCCCCTGAAACTGGAGTTACAGGTGGTTTTGAGCTGCCAACTGGGTCCTCGAAATTGAATCCAGGTCCTCTGGAAAAACAGCCAGTGCTCTTAACCACTGAGATATATGTCCAGGTCCATTGAGTATGTATGTGTGCGTGTGTTTAATGTAATTGCTAATATATTACCAGGGTCTTAAAAAGTATATGGGAATCAGTTGATTTTCAATTAATATTTATTGAATAAGTGAATGAGAAATTTTGACCCTATATAATAGTTTCCGAACCAAGACACAACTTACTGTAGCTGATTGAAGAAGACAAGATATATGCAAACTAATTTTCTCATATCTTCAGCGTTTCATAAGAAATTAGTTCTATTTGTCTATGGGAAACACATATAAAAGGTGTTTGTGGGACTGGAGAGATGATTCAGCAGTAAAGAACTCATGCTGATCCTGTAGAGGACTTGAGCTTGGTTCTCAACACCCACATCAGATGGCTCACAGTCACCTGTAACTCCTGCTCTAGACCAGATTCCCTTTACCTGGGCATCTGGACCCACAGCACATATCCATACACATATACGTTTAACTAGAAATAAAATAAAATCTTTAACAATACTTTTGCAACGGGAAAAACTATAAATGTATATGAGCATTTGTTCATTTAAAAATCGATCTGTTTTTTAATCAATATACATAATAACAGGTTTCATTATGCCATTTTAAAAAATAATTTATTTATTTTTACGTGCATTGATATTTTGCCTGCATGCATATCTGTTCGAGGGTGTCAGATCCCCCTGGAACTGGAGGTACAGACAGTTGTGAGCTGCCATGTGGGTGCTGGGAATTGAATCAGGCCCTCTGGAAGAGCAGCCAATGCTCTTAACCACTGAGCCATCCCTCCATCCCATCATTATGCCATTTCGATGGACACTTTGTTCTTGTTTCTCATCCTCCCCCATACTTCTTTCTCACCTACCTGACTGTCCCCTTCCTCTTTCCAGTAGTTCCCTTCTAATTTCACATATCCTATCACTTTCTGTATTTGATCTTTCCCTCCTTCCTGAAGACCTCTATTTCTCTCCCATGGTCCCTTTTCTAATTTCATGCCCTACATCCCTCACACACATACATATACACGTAAAAACTGCATCCCAGTGGGAGCATGCAGTATCAGTCTCTGTGGGTTATCTCACTTAATAACATTCTTTCCAAGTCCGCTTATTTTCTCGCAGATTTAATTTTCTTTAAGGTTGAATAAGATTCTGCCATGTGTATGTACACCACATTATCATTATTCATTGATCTGTTGCTGGACATCTAGGTTGGTCCCATTCCTTGTTAATTTGAATACTGCAGTAAAAAAAAAGAAACTTGATATGAAGGTATCTATGATAGGTTGCAGAATATTTTTTGGAATATGCCCAACAGTGGAGTATCTGGGTCATATGGTAGTTCAATTTTTGGTTTTCAGAAGAAATTTACATACTGATGTCTATAATGGTTATACCAGTTTACAGTCTTACCATCAGTGATTGGTGTTTCTTCTCCCCCAGTCTTTACCACCATTCATGGTCATTTGCTTTTGTAATGATAGTCATTCTGACTGGGTGATTCCTTCATGTTCTTAGGTCCTTTCAAGAAACAAGTTAATAAAATTGCTATTTTCTTCTTATGATATAGTGTTTATTTTAATATACTTCAACACTTCATTTTAAAAAGGAAGGCTGATTATCTTGAGAAATGAAGAAATTTTTATCATATACTTCTACTCCTATGTGAATTTGGACAAGGTTGATTTAAAAAATTATCAGTTTGAGGATCAGATTCTTTGAACTCTGATCTTTCTGCACTTTCCCCATATTAATAATTCATCATGATGGGCAAGTTGTGAAACTCCTATCTGGAGATGTTTATAGGGATAAGAATTCAGCAAAACAAATTAAGATATCCAATGTAGGCTGATGAACACAATGTGATCTGATCTAAACTGGGAATCCCCTCAAAATTTCCAGGTTATAGTCACAAAACCCTATTACATCAGAGTTTACAAATGAAACCGATTCAATGGCTCACTGCTAATGTGAAGAAAGGACTATTTCCCATACACAGGGTGAAGCATTGGACTTACCAGAATTGTCTGGAGAACAACGTTTGATCCTTTTAGAAGGACTGTGTTGAGTGGTTTATACAGACAGGAGGTGTAACTGATCTAAACAGAAAGCAGCATTACGGACAGGCCAGTCTGATAGAAGCCGTTCCTTACACTTCCCAGTAAGGTTTAGGTTTGTGTCAAGTTGACAAAAAAGTAACCAGCACAGACCCGGGTGGATAGGGAGGGGCTGCTGTGGGGGGAGGGGGCACGGGACTGGGTGAGGGGATGGGAAGAGAAAAGAAAGTAGACAAGAGAGTCAAGGAATCACAACAGACAAGTGCAGATCTGGGAAATGCAGGCTTTCAAACTTGAAAATATTTCCGTAGCAAATGTGAACTTAGTACCAATTCTTGACTTTACCTGTAAAAGTACTGATTTCATTAATATAGTGAATCGGGAATAGGGCCAGAGTACTAAAGCTTTTGGCAAGAGTCTTGTGAAGCACAGTATATTGCACATGCTTGAATTTCTTTTGGAAGGAGTGTGACCCTCCTGGGGTTTAAGGAGAAGGAAATTCTATGTAGCAAAGAAAGGATGAGCGTGTGTACCATGGAGTCCTTGCTCCTCAGCACAAAGAACAGTGGAATGTGTCATTTGTAGGGAAATGAATGGGAAGTGGAGATAATCATCTTAAATACAATAAACTGACCCAGAAAGACAGATATCAGTTTTTCTTTCATATGTGAAATACAGAATTTTTTTTTTTTTTTTAAAAAGACACATTAAAGTCAAAGGGATGCTTTTCGGGAAGAGAAGACTGGTGGGAGAGGAGCAAAAGAGAACAAGAGATGACCTTGACCCAAATACTTCGTAAGAACATTAAAAAAAAAAAAAAGACACAGGGAAACCCATTATTTTGTTCAATCAGTATGTGCTAGTAAAAAGTTAAGCAATGTAAAGGTGGCCTGGGATTCCTCTCGAAATTTCCAGGAGGTGGTAATGGTCAAACAACAAGCTGTGCCAGAGAAAACACAGTAAGATAGAATGATATGCATCTGTTGATGAATTTTGGGGCCCAGATTTCCTGAATCTTGGGGAAGTTTCTAATGCTTTTCGGCATCACCAATCTTACCTCTAAAATAAAGGAAAGGGAGAGATGGTCTTTTTGTTTCTCCTCTGGAGAGGGTCTGTCTATCACTGTGAAGAGACCCCATGATCATGGCATCTTTTACAAAGGAAAGCATTTAACTGAGGCTTGCTTACAGGTTCAGAGGTTTACTCCTTTATTGTCATGGTGGGAAACACGGCAGCGTGCAGGCAGTATGATGCTGGAGAGAAGCTGAGAGTTCTACATCAGAAAAAAAAAAGAGAGAGAGAGAGTGCCACTGGGCCTGAATTGAGCTTTTGAAACCTCAAAGCACACAGCCAGTAGCATACTTCTTCCAAGGCCACACCTCCTTTTAGTGTCTATGAGCCTATTGGGGCCATTTTCACTCAGACTACCACAGGATCTGTGTACAAAGGTTTTCTGGTAGTTTTTTTATGGAGCCAGTCCCTGCTTCCAGAGACTCAATAAATGTCAGATGCTCTATAAATACCAGTTGTTTAGTGACACAATACTAGTGGTACTTTTATTTTTTTGCAGCACCTGCCAGGTCCCATAACGTGTCTTCCCATTTATGAAGTTCTCATCCAGATCCAGTCAGATAGGTTGTGTTAATGTATCATTTCATAATTAGCAAAATCTGATCTGGAGAAGACAGGCGACAGCACACAGGGTTTAGGAGGAAGAATCAGGAGCTTTTAGCTCTATCCTTGAAGCATGACTCCAGTACTTACACACAACCACTGCAAGTGTGCAGAAGTTACTAATTCTCTGTGCCTTAATTTCTTCATTTCTACAATGGAGGCCACCACAATGCTTCTCTCCTGCAGCACTAGGCACTATACATACTGTGATAGCATTTGTTTAGTAGGACAGTTTTTATTAATGCTGAGAATATGAACCTAATTAAAAATGTAAAATGCATACCAATATCTAGCCCAGTGTCTGAAAGGACATTGCTGAGTCAGAGTTTTGAGCACTCTTTCCCTCCTCTCCCCTTCCCTTCCCTCCCCTCCCTTTCCCTTCCCCTCCCCTCCCCTTTCCTTCTCTTCCCCTCCCTCCTTCTCCCTTCTCCTTCCCTTCCCTCCCTCCTTCTCCCTTCTCCTTCCCTTCCCTCCCCTCCTCTTCTCTTCCCTTCTCCTTCCCTTCTCTCCCCCTCCTCCCTTCCATCTCCTCCCTTTCCCTCCCTCCCCTCCTTTCCATTCCCTTCCCTCGGCTTACTTTGCTTTTCTTTCCCACTCTTCTTTTCTCCATTTTATTTATGATCGATCTGTCTATTATACAGCGATCGAAACGTATACTTGGAGGGTAGAGAGATGGTTCACTGGTTAAGAAAGAGCGTTTACTGCTCTTGCAGAGTACGTAAGTTCCTTTCCCACCATGTTGGATGGTTTTCAATCTCCTGTAACTCCAGTTCCAGAGGATCAGATGTCTTTTTCTAGCCTCTGTAGGCACCTACACGTATATGGCTCACAAAAAAAAATCACACACACACACACACACACACACACACACACACACACACACACGTACGTTAATTTAAAACTGTTTTAAGTGTATTTACTTTTCTTGTGGTACTGAGAACCTAGGTAAATTTTCTATCGTTGAGCTACATCCTGGGCTCTGTCTGTCTGTCTGTCTGCCTACCTGCCTGCCTGCTTGTCTGCCTGCCTGCCAATCATCCTACTCCTCTCAATCATCTTAGGTGGTACATGACTGGAGGTGGTAATATCTAGCTTTTGAGTTATAAGAAAGCCCAATCGTTCCTCCCACTTCAGCAATCATAGGCACGAAAAGCGAGCATTCACCGCATCTTCCAGCAGAGGGCAGTAGAATACGCCCCGTAGCTTATACATTGGGAGCCGATGTAACTGGAAGCAAATCGCTATCTCGGATTACATCTGAACACAGTAACTTGAGAGTTTCTTGCGAGGAGAAAAAGTTTAGGGAAAAAGAGTAAGTTACGTTTGTTGTAGTTGTAGTCATGGCAGAAATTATTTCCAATTCTCACCCTTTCCCCGTTTTCAGAGAACTGGTACGTTTTGTGACACATCCTATAAATTTTAATTACCTTCTGCATTTAAATAATATATATGCTGCATTATTCTGTGGAGTAGATGTCAGGGAACATAAATATTCCCTTAAATTTACCTTATTTAGTAAGGTAAATGTGTACCTTCTAGTTACTAAAACCTGAATTAGCCCCACAACCCTGCATCTTACAGTAACTAGTTCGTTTATTTGGGATTCAGTGAGTGTCTAAAATTAGAATCAAAGGAACATTTTTTATGGCTGAAATGCTTTCTCCAAGCTCTAATGCCTGGATAATATTTCCCAAAACTTGCTCGCAGCTAGTGCAAACCTAAAAATACACAAGACCCACAGAATTTTCTCTTAGCCCTCCACCTTTGATCCCAGTAGCCACTTGATCACAGTCCCCCTCAGACCATCACACACACAGGGCTCTCCATAAATACCCAAACTGATCCTGCTCCTCTTCCCTGTGCTTACCCCCCACCTCCTTACCAATTCTTAACTCGTTAAGACAAAAGGAGAGGAAGTAAGAGCATCCTGATGTTCCTCGAGATCATGAACTCCTAGAAAATGCCAGCACCGGGTCCGACACACATTTATATCAGACTACTTGTGACTTGGCTACTTCTCAGCCATGGTGAAGCTGAAACTGGAATTAGGGGAAGTAGTGATGGAAGGCAGTGGGCAGGAGTGGGAGTGTAGGAAGGATTTACCCTTCATGTGGCTCACCTGAGTGAGGCTTCAAGCTGAGATCACTTCCATTACTGCTGCTTTTGTCTGACTAGGAAGTGAGCTTCCATTGCACCTATAGGTCTCTCTAACTGCAACTACTTGGAAGGACTACAGTTGCCTGAGTGTCTGGCTGAGTAGTTCACTGTAACAAATGTTTCATTATGCCACTGAAGTTTTGGACTGTTCTAAGAATTGTAAACATGGGAAAAAACAAGTCTCTGTTCTCATAACTTTTCATTCTGCAAGGACTCATAAGTGAATGGAGAACCATTATAAAGAATTACATTGCTGGGCATGGTGGCACACACCTTTCATCTCAGCATTCAGGAGGTAGAGGTAAGCATATCTCTGTGAGTTCAAGGCCAGCTTGATATATATATATATATATAGTGAGTTCTAGGCCAGGCAAGTCTACGTAGTGAGACTATCTCAAAAAAACAAAACAGAAAAAGAAATTAAAAGGAAAAGATTTATACCACTGTCCAACAACTTTATTTGGCTAATCTTTATTAATATTCTAGTCTATAGAAAGAGAGAATCACTAAAATTTAATAATAATAGTTACAATTATTGTTATTATTATTATTATTATTATTATTATTATTATTATTATAATTTCAGAGAAAGCTAAAGGGGAAGGTGGCTATTGCAAGGATGGGGGCCAGCAGAAGGGAGATGTAAGGGGTTGGGGAAGGACCAATAAAAACAAAGTGTATGTGAAAATGTCATCATGAAACCCATTACTTTGTACAGTAACTTCAGGAAGACAAAGCAGACAATTTCAGAGAGTGAGCATTGCTGTGGAAGATGCCACAGAGCAGCAGCATTTAGAAGGAATAGGAGACTGCTTTCAATCTAAGGCCAACCTCGATTTTGCACTTGTGGTATAATAAAGGATATCAAGGGACCCCTACTGAGGGGTCCTAACATAACAGGCTGGAGTTTATTATTATTTATTTATTTATTTATTTATTTATTATTATTATTTATTATTATTATTTATGCTCAGAAGTTTCTAACCTATGTCATGCTTGTGACAGTATTACACTTTATGGAGCCTCATATATGGAGCCAACAGCAACACAGAAGTCCTCTCTCCCTTGTGCCTGGAAATGACTTGCACTGGACAGAGGCACCTTTTCCATATGACTTAGGTTCACCTATGACAAGACCACATATACACCTTTACTTCCGCAAGCCTCACTTCATAAAGGAGTAATAACCTGTTTCTACTTACAGGCTATTCTGAATAAAAAGTCTAATTTGACCACATTTCTTCAGGGCCCTGAGTTTGAACTCATTCTCATCTTGAGTCATAAGCCCTTTTCCTCCATGGCAGGGACCCCACTTCCTTTCTTTCACTGATATAGTTGGATAAATTCTCTCCACAACCAAACTCAGGTTAGCTTTTATTAATGTTTGGTGTCTACTACCAGTCTTCTTTTTTTTATCACTTTGAAGATATATTATGAACCTCATCTATATGAAAAATTAAATCAGTTTATGTCTGTTCAGTACACTTGGCTTGTGTTTCTACTTATGTACTCCAAATACAGCCAAGTTTACTCTCTAAAGAATTCACAGAAGAGGAAACATGAAGTGGTTGCAGTGTGATCAGTCTCCTGCTGTCATGCCTTCCCTGCCATGATGGATTGTAACTTCAAACTCTGAGCTGAATAAACCCTTTATTCTTTAGAAAAGAAGGAAGGAAGGAAGGAATGAAAGGAGGGAAGGAAGGAAAGGAAAAAGAAAGAAAAGAAACACGAAGTAGTGAATATCTATGAATCTAATATTTTTAACAGAACATTTTTATTAATTATTTGAGAAATTTTTTTACAATGTATCCCAATCATACCCACTTCTTATTCCTCCCAGGTCAGACAAACAAACAAAAACAGTTTAGTCTGTGTTGTCAGATACTCCTTGAAGCATGTTCAGACTCCCAATGGGCAGACCCTTAAATAAAACAGACCCTCTCCATCAGAAGCCATCAAATGTGAAGAGCTACACCTTAGCATCTTTATCATAATTCTTAAGGCCTCTCTTCAATAAGTTCACATCTGGATTATTTCTTGTTTGGGGGAGTGAAGGCAGTTGACATAGAAGCCCTTGATGCTTCTTATTGTCAGCCATGAATCTGCAGTTGTTAATACCACTGAATAGAGGCTCTTCTGCCCATAGCTGCTGGTGGCAGCAGGACCACAGACACCAACATAGGTTCTAGCAGCAGCATAGATCACAGATATCAACAAGAACTCTGAAGGGAGCACGAACCATGAACATCAACATGGTCCCCATGTTTTCTTGTTTTGTTTTTGTTTCTTAAAATCTATGTCAAATAGGGGGCCTTTCAGGGAATGTGAAACATTGGCTTTATGGCTCTGTGTTGCTCTTTGGTTGGGTTTCTTCACTGAGGCTCCAGAAACCTTGCATTTTAAATATGAGGATACTCTTTCTATTGTTCAAGAGTCTGAGGGTCAAGATGAAGTCTGGGGATTGAACACTCCCCTGTTTTCTACTTAGTCTGACCATAATAACATTTTTTTTTCCTAACAGTATTTTAAGATGTTTATTTTCAAGCTCTCCAGATAACTCAATACTCTTCAAATGTAATTGAGGGTAGGCGAGAAAAGAATTGCATAAGTGTTCTAAGAGACTTCAAGGTATGGCAAGCAAAGTGGACTTCATCACTTATGGATCCTAACAGCTTCCTGCCTCCCTTTTGTGGTTATCAGCACTCACAGGTTCTCAGTGAGGCCTTGGTACTCTGGACCCTTCTGCAATTTCTGTTCTCGTCTCACTTGCTCCTGACTCACTGGCCTCTGAGAGTTCTGTAAATACAAAGCCTTTCCAGCTCAGTGGAAAAAATCCCAGGATGCTCCTCTACCAGCAATGCTTCCCCACCCCTAGTCTGGTTGACTCCCATTCATCCTTCAGTCCATTGTTCATTCCATCAGAGAGATTTGTCCTTCTCCTCCAACTTGACTGTTTCTCAAGCATCTGCTGTCATCTCACTGGATGGTTGGAAACTTGTCTCTACAAAATCTCTCTCCTCCAGAAAAAAAGCCTAGATAGGCCTTTTTTGGTGGGCTATATGGGTGGGAGAATGACTGAACAATGCCTTTATTGTCAAGTTTTCTGACTAATGTGGCTAAGTCCAAGTTCGTAAGGAAACGATGAAGTCACTGCAATTAAAAAAAAATGCAAAGTGAAATAGCAACTTATCTGCAACCCAATATTTATCCCAGGTTTATGAGACGGGAAAGTGTTCTTAAAGTCTGACTGAAGAGTTTCAGTTAGTTGCCTTAACTGTGGAGTGAGCCAGATCAATAGAGGACTGAAGAACTTTATTATTGTTTTTATAAAAATGGGTCTTTTGTCATTAAGCTGTTTTGGTATGATCAATTTGTCTCAGAGACAGCCTTTTTTTTAAAATTAAAAACTTATGTGTATGGTTGTATTGCCTGCATCTATATCTGCTTTTAATAAGAAAGATGTAATTAAGGATATGCAGCATCAAAGAGCAGTATATTTGAAAATTCAGACCCTAGCTGGCAATAATTCAGGTGTGCATATTTATTTTTTTTAAATTTTCTTCTGCCTTTTCCATGAAGATGTTGAGTTATTCAAGTTCCCTGAAGTGTATTAATATATTTGAACCTGCTGCAAATGGGGGTAGATGAAATAGTATGGATAGCTGTTAGTCAATTTGGATATAAAAGAAAATTCAATTTATTTTCTATGACTTAATTTTTACATTTTGCCTTAAAAAAGGAAATTTATTTTTTTCAGGTGTAGTGATACATGCCTTTAATCCAGCATGAGGGAGAGGCAGGTCATTGTGTATTTAAGGCCATCTTGGTCTACATAGTGAATTCCAGGACACCCAGAACTACATAGTGAGATCTTGTCTCGAAGAAAACAAAAGCCAAAAGAACCAAAGATTTATTTCATTATTTATTGTGCATGCACATGCAAGTGCACTCCTGCACACTCCTATGCTCTTGCACATGTATGAGCCCATTCATATGGGTTCCCAAAGAGGCCAAAATCCCCTGAAGCAGCGTTACAGGTGGTTGAGAACTGCCCAGTGTGAGTGCTGGGAACTGAACTCAGGTCCTCTGCAAGAGCTGCATGTTCTCTTAACCTCTGAGCCATCTCTTCAGCCCCTGTTTTTGTCTGTGGTTTGATACAGACAGAAATCTAGTCATAGTCCACCCGTGCTTTGGTAGATGGTCTGACACCAATGCATGGATCCGTGGCAGAGGATAGATAAAGAATTGTAGGGGAAGGAATGGGGAGTAGAGTTGATCAAAAACATGTGCATGTATGAATATATTTCCCTTTTATTGAAAATAGATTTTTAAAAGATGAGCGTGGTGTCTCACACCTTTAATCCCAGCACTCAGGCAGCAGAAGCAGGCAGATCTCTGTGTGTCTGAGGCCAGCCTGATCTACAAAGCAAGTCCCAGGACAGCCAGGACTGTTACACAGAGAAACCCTGTCTTAACACACCTCAAAAAAAGAAAAAAAAAAGAAAGAAAAGAAAATAGATATTTTTTTCCTCACATAATACATTCTAATTATGGTTTCTTCTTCCTTTCCTCCTCCTGGTTCCTCCCCACTTCCTCTCCCAGCTGGATCCACCCCTTTTCTGTCTCTCATTAGAATATAAACAGGCTTCTAAGGGATAGTAATAAAATAAAATAAGATAGAACAAAAACTAAGACACTGGACTAGGACAAAACAAACAGAAAAAAGAGAGCCCAAGAAAAAGGCAGAAGAAATAGATACAGACTAGATGCTGAGACCCACTCCTTTGCACATTTAACTTCACTTGCACCTGCCTATTCTCCTATCGTTGGGTCTAGTAACTAATAAACAATTTTGCTAATGTTGGCATCCCATTTTATTTTTCTTTCAGCCATATAATACGTTTGCCCCCCTTTATTTATGTCCTCTCTTTTTAAAATCCTGTCTGAATTTCTGAATGTGTGTTGAACATACTTGCCTGCATGCTCTTATGTCCAGTCTGTGAGGGCTCTGCATCCTCTACAGCTGTCTGGGTTGCTTCCTACTGAGCTTGACACAGCAGGTGCAGCTTCTCTGCTCCTGCTTGCACCCATTGGCATCTTATTCTGTCTGCACCATGTTGAGAATATTCAGATGAATATATGAGGCTCACTAGGAACCACTTAATCCAGAATCATACCACAATAGGCTGTTCTTTTTCCTCTGCTTAATGCAGGCCTTTGGTTTTTGTTTTGTATACCTTTACCATTTTTTGAGGGGTAAGGAGCTCCCTCTGTCATGAGATGCAAATTAGAAACTCACCCCTAGTATGTGGTGTTAAGGAAGTTTATTTTTAGTTATGCTTGAAATGTTTTAATGAACATTTTCATAACATGGGAGGGTCTGCCTAGGGCATTCTGTATTTTTTGCAGGTGTTGAATTTATTTGGGGGTTGCTTAATTGCTTATGATCTGCACGTGGTATCAGTAGAACACCTAAGGAGTTCTGAAAGAATCAAAACCACCTGAGCTCAGATGCTCCGAGTTCTACTTTGAGTATAATACCAACCATGATGGTGGTTCCCTCTGCAGAAGTCTGGAAGGGCTTGCACCTATGAAAAATGCCTCCTTGTCTTCCTTGGTGAGACCCCTGCATAGATGTACAACTACAATGTGGCACCATATCAGTGATGCAGTGATCCCTAAGCTATTTAAATTCCCCTCCTCCCCTTTCCCAAGCCACTAGGCAATTTTCTTGTTTTGTGTGTGTGTGTTTCTGTGTCTCCATTTGTCCACAGTATAACTGTTCTTACTAATAAGCTTTTAAACCACAAGTTTCTGAGAGCCTAAGGCTGTATTGTTGTTTGGGGTTTTAGGAATTTAATCCAGTGCTTCTGAGATGACTGGCAAGTACCATACCATTGACCTTATCTCAGCCCTCTAAGGTGGGTAAGTACTTCAGTTTTGAAATTGAAAATCTTGTGTAAAAATTTATCTCTTGGTTACTGCATGCTTTGTGTTTGGGTCACACTCCTCTGAAATAATGTGGCCAAAATCTTTATTGCTTCCAAATCAAAGAAGCAGGTAGGGATGAACAGAAACAGAAAGTGAATCTGCTGACATCTGTACAGCATCCTCCCCCTAGTGTATTCAGTCTTCCCACAACCAGCATGTCTCCTTTGTCCTGGTTTTCACATGTCTTCTTCCCCAATTACAACCCTCTTCCTTGATTTTGCTCCCTGAGTCCAACTCCTCTCTTCCAGGTGCTAGTCAGCTTTGTACTGTAGCATTTATTCTGTGTTTGTGCCTTGGTGCTTCCCACAACTCAAAGACTGGTATCAGTAGTACCGACTGGGAAAAAGTTCTATTTCTCTCTGCATCTCCAGTCTTTAGGAAATAAATTTAGCATAGAAGAGGCTCCCTAGATTGACCGGAAACTGATCCCTTGGTAAAAATCAGTTCTCCAAATTTTAAGTATTGAAGACAATAGCTAACACTCACAAAGCACTAATCTGTTCTTTTTCGGAGATATCTAGTTCTGATAGTAATTTTGTGAGTAGATAACTAATATTATCTTCATTTTATCTTTCATTCTTCTGTGTCAAAGGCACAGAAATGTCCATCAATTTGTTCAAGGTCAAACAATACCAAAGAATCATCATTTGATCCCAGGGAGCTTGGCCCCAGAGTAGTACTGTCAACCACTAACTAGGCCTTGCTGTCTCTCGTACATTGAGTTGCCTTTGTCAAGAAGATAAAACACTCATTGTTCAACCCGGTTTACAAAATTTTACTCATCTAACATGCTTACAAAGAAGCATAAAAGGAATAAACTGTGAGAAGATGGATTCTATTTTTTCACTCATTATTAGTAAGGATAATTTATTGACATATTTATCTTAAAAGCACCAGGTGGCAAAAGGGCAAATTCTTATCATTCTCAACGTTAGATGAGGATTCCTACAGCTTCTCACAGTCAAGCTCAGGGTTACCTATTATATATCCATCAAGAAAGGGTAAGCAGAGAGCCTGCAAGGCCAGGGAGAAATTCAAAGAAGGCAGAGAGGGGATAGATCAAGGTCTTTCCATGGCCTTATCTTTCCAGAAAAAAAAGGAGAGTTATTCAGAGTTTTTTATTTTTCTAGAGCCACCAAACTTAAGTCCAATGATAAATCTAATGATAGAACTATCTCTGTGGCACTTAAACTTCTGTAAAGCAAGCATGTCTGTTAGAAACTTAATTTACTCCACCAAGTTTAAATGTTAGGTTCTTATTTGTTTTAGTAAGTGTAGTAGCTTTGTACAGTTGTTTCTGTGTGAGTAGTAGTTAACCTGAACAGGCGTATTTATTTATTACTTAGAATATGGAAAAAAACCATATTTTTGTTAGCTCTCTTCCTTCATTATAAACTATGATATTATTCTAACTTGATTTTTATTGAGATTTTTATATCCAACTATATTTCCATATAGTCCCATATTAATCATGTCTATAGGCAACGAATGGGCAACCATGAAAATTTTTCCTTATCCAAATAAAAAATTACCCACAAATTAACATGGGAGAAGGAAGCACGCTCAATTGAAACATTGAGCATAGAAATGAAACATCAAAAATTGGAAGGTCCTTTGGCCCATTTCGGACAAAGAACAAACACACATTCATTTATTCATTTATTTAAAAAGTATTGAGTACCTATTATATACAAGGCAAAAGCTGGTATTAACAATGTTATTAGAATATGATAATAAATGATGATTCTAAACAGGACCAGTCCATCAACTCATTTATGTTCTAATGGCTGGTTAAGTGAAGTGACGGGTGTTGTCCATTAAGGCTCTTAAGACACCCACAAAATCCTGGTAAATAATGTGCACTGTAGTTATAGTTACATTTTCTCTCAAGGCTAATAAATAATAACACCCCCACTGAGGCGTTTAAAATCCAAACTAGTTACAACTAACAGTGAAGAAGTAGGCTGTTAACATAAGCCAGATCTAGTGTTCCATCTGATTACTGGTGAACATTTGTCATGGTGTATAACTACATCAAGTACCTAGTAGTATGCATCTCAAAATGCCATATCAAATACAAATACATTATTAATAATAAACGGAATTCAGAACAATGTGGAAATTTCATTGAGGAAATAGTAGTCCACATTGGCTAGATGTAACTTTCCTACCTCTTACTAAACTCAAATATTTATCTTTTTTTTTTGTTTTGTTTTGTGTGCATATTTTACAATATGGGAAACTTGTGACATGATATCACTCATTTTCTGATGAAATCTGCAACCGTGGAAGAATGTTGGCTTTGTTTTATTTTATTAAGAAATTAAAGCCATGAATAATGGTAAAATTTGAAAAATGGAACTAAACACAAGAAATGGTAATTCTTTAATTTTACATTTTTTTTTTAAATTTTAAGGTCTTCTACTGTATAACTATAAAATCCCAATGTTATGGAATTCCTCAGACATGTCTCCTGTTGAATGAATTTAATCTAAAAACTTTTAGATTTCAATGGTTATGGTTCTGTACAAGACTCAAGATAAAAGTTTAAAGAAGTATTGTCAGGTAAAAATAGTTTCTTTGACTCATACACGAAAAATCCAGATATTTCCTCTCATTGGCTATAATGCTAATATTCTGAATGAAGTTATAATATGGCAGAAATTTTTTAAATAATTGAAATATGTTAATGAGAGGATAATATTCTCATGCTAAACTAAGTGTTGAGTATTCACACATGAAAATAATTCCTTTATTACATAATGAACTATGCTTTTATTTGCCTATATAGAAGTTTAATTGTTAACAGTAGAAAGGCTGGTACAATGTGGTGGCAATCAACTTTCTTGACACATACAGGCTTATGTGGACCCAACATTCTTTCAATTAGCCCTGGTCTTTGCAGTGAGGAACCACTTGTTTGGAGTGTCTTAACTAAAAGACAAGGAAGCTATAAGAACAAGCTATGAAAAAAAGTAAACATCTTAAAAGTAAAATTCTTCTCTGATCATTCTGCTTGCTTGCTTTATTGAACACAGCCTGGATGCTTTTGTGCCTTTAAAGGTTTAGAACAATCATTGCCACCAGTACTTTGAAGGAGCCCCATGTCTCACAGGCAGGACTTCTCAGAAATACTGTTTCTGTTCTCATAATTTTTAGGCAAGCAACATCATTATACTCCATGGAGAGCCCAATAATGGCAAAGCTCCCTTCTCCTATATCCATGTACCTCATCTATTAAATTTAGTGTTTCTTTGAACTGTGAGGTTGGTGTGGAAGAGTTCATCTCTTATCCCTACAGCGTCATATAAGTCTTCCGAATATCGTCTTAGAAATGGCGGTGGGAGGGCTAAGAGAAAAGGAATAGTAGATAGAAGGGAGACAGTTTCTGGAATTTTTAAACACCACCAAGGCACAGATAATTCAGTTATCTGGGGTGACCAAATTTTTATAACTGCTGCCAGTTCACAGAACAAAAGTTTGTGACTGCCTTTGTCAGTTCCCCAAACATTTAGTAATGCGTGAATTTCAGTTGGCCTATTTAATGGAAAGAGGCACTCTTGAATGGCAGGGAATTAGGTCAAGGATGACTGGAGTTGTGGCCATTGGTGGCAGACTCCAGTTTGGTCATGCTCTCTGATCCCTAACTATATAGCTGGATAAGAAAGTGCATCAGTTACATGTGAAAAAGCGTGTGCTGCCTCTCCAAAGTCCGGAAGTGCTTAAAAACTGTGGTCTATAATTCAGAACAATAAACTACGTGCACAAAAGGAGTTTTATCATAACATAAAATTAAAAAGTGACAATTTCATCACACAGTTAAACTGTTTTCCTTTTTTTTTTTTTCCTTTTTTTTGGATTTGTCCTTTTTTGTTTCTTTTTTTTTTTTTTTAATTTCCACTTTTGATTTTTATTTTATGGAGGGCTTGGGTAGGGTAAAGATTTGGTCCGCTGAAGATTAGTCACCCTCAATGATATATATATCAGGGAAAAAAATATGAGCAGCAAGACTCTCTGGAAATAAATTCTGTTTGATGTAGCTAGTCTGTCTTTTCTGTTTTGCCCTCTTTCACAGCAGCCTCTGACGTTTTCCGCAAGGAGGCTTTCTCCGAGTTGGCGTGTCCTTGGCCAGAGTCCGCTGCGCCACCATTTTTGTGAGTTGTATGTTTTTCCAAGTAGTTAAGCATCTCACTGAGGACTGTCTGGAAAGTGCTTAGAGCTGCACATATTGCTGGCGTCCCAAAACCATGAGTGATCAAACTGAAAATGAGAAGAAGTACAAAAAAATAGGTGAATAATTTGGAACAGAAAAACCCCCTTATTTAATCTAGAACAATTCATTGAACAACTACTGCATTCTGTGATATTTCTGTTTATTATGGAAAACAATAAAATTCAATTATTCCCCTTGGCCACAAGAACCTTACAATCTGTTGAGACACTCACTCATCATTGACAAACTTTATGTGTACTAATTATTAGCAAGTCTGGGTAACATGTGACTTCATTCTTCATTCCATTAGGAGGTAGATAGAGATGAATCTTTCTATAATCAAGAATCATCGTGCTTCCCAGAAAATGCCATGTGTGTGTGTATAAGCATAAATCACACTTGAGGATGACAATTCAGGATAGTAAGAGTAACTCTTGGAGACTAGGACAAGGACTGACAGAAGGTCAGGAGAGGACATGATTAACACATGCCATTTGTATCTGTAATATTGTTATGATGAGCTATGTGCATTCTGTATAACTTAAATGATTCATAAGAGAACTGAGGTTGGCTGAGTGTGCCTGATAGCTGGTCCTCTGACTTTATTCTTTCCTTTGTTTATAGCAATAGTGGTTTTCTAGGCATATAACCATCTGGCTGTGAATTACATTGCTAGCCTCCTCTCCTTCTGTCCTGCTTTGGATACAAGACTAACCTTTCCACAACAGAATACAAATAGACAATTCCCACTTATACAGACACTGAGTAGCCTCCATTTCTTCTCAAAGGATCTACATGTTATACATGTGAAGATACTTCCTTCCTGACAGAGACAGAGGAGGTAGAAAGAATCTAGACTTCCCAGATATTGAGAAATGAAGTTCTAATGTATGTAAGCTTCTCTCTCTGTCTTGGAAGATAACTACTAGAAACCAGTAAGTGCATATGGGAAATGGTGTTTTAAACATAGTATAAGTAGTACTTCTAATTATGAGAGACACCTCTCATTGAACAAATATATAACTGTAGATTAGCCCTCTTGTAAACAAAACTACCCAGATTGTTCATTAGTGTCAAATTGTCCCAGTGATACTGTCAGTTTTCTTTCCAAAACTTGTATCCTATAATAGTAAAAAAGCTAAATTTGCATACATAAGGCATATATTATTAACATATAATATAATACTTTATGTATACATATGTATTATGTATCCAATAAGTAACTCTACTAACTGCCCACAAATGTAAGTTGCTAAATATACTATGAGAATAATAGTTTTTCATTAGATGCTACTATCTTAACATGTTACCTGATGCTGGTTACCACTATTAAGATATATAGTCTTTATCATCAAAACTAATGAGACTTTAAAACAATGCAAACAAAGAATTTAAGTTAGCCTACTGACACACCTTAGTGAAAGTACTAATAGGATTGGCCATATTAGATGTTGATGACATCAATCCATGAAAAGGGTGAGCATGATGATCTAGCTATAGTGCTGTGTCAATTACAGATATTGACAGCTGTGACATATTATTGACAAGAGTAAATTTTTTGCATGTCCTTTATTCTGTTCTAGAGATTTCCAACATCTTCAGGATGGCTTACAAAGTTTATCCTGTCCCTTAAATGACATTACTCTATGTCTAAAAGCAAAGCAATATTTTGGCCACGGATAATTTAGTGAATAAAAATATTCAAGACTTCAGGGTATTGTTTGCAACAATTTTTTTTAGGATAACATACCACCATAGTTCAATTACATTCGTATATTTTTGCTCTATTCTCTCATGTGGAAAAACAGGAAAGCTCACTTAATTCTATGTCTAATACAAGACAGCTGTAGGGAATTCATTTGATGTGAAATATAACAGGAAGTATGAATGATAAATTTTGTTTATGGGGGGTTATACGAGAATTCATTATTGTGACATTCACAAAAGTGATTCTTTGAAGCTAGATATTTAACCCTGAGAATAAATATAAATTTATTATAGCTGAGTTTAGAGTGTTTAGTTATACTACAGGTAAATACTAAACTTAATAACCATTATTTGAACTGTGAACATGCTACTAACTCCACTGTTAGATCTCTATCTCTTTTATCTCACACATCCTACCTGTAACATTGGTAAGTAGACATGACTATTTCCATTTTACAAGATAGCCAAGGCCTAGTGGATGTAACTAAATGATTTGCCCGAGAAACAAGACATTCTGTATTTTGTTCTTCTTAGCCTGTAGGTATATTTTACTCTTTTCCTTGAGAAATCAATTTACAATGTTTTCATTTTAACTGTCTATCTGTTCACCATGTGCATGCAGTGCCCACAGAGGCCAGAAGAGGGCATTGGATCCCTTGGAACTGAAGTTCCACATAATTTCCAGTAGCCACATGAGTCCTAGGAACTGAACCAGGTCCTCTGCAAGAGCAGTAAGTGCTCTTAACCTCTAAGACCTCTCTCCAGCCCCAAATCCTCATAACTGTAGCTCAGTTTTTTCCTGAAATAATTTTCTTCTATGTGTTGCGCTGTTGGCCTGGAAAATGAATTCTTCCTAGTCTTCTTCTCAAAAACCAGGCTTGAAATAAAAATCAAGTGGAGGCAGGAATAGTAACATATAGTTGTAATCTAAGTACTTGAAAGACTGAAGCAGGAGGATTGAATGTAAGAAGAGGCTAGTCTGGCTTACATAGTGAATGACTGTCTCCCACACATACAAATCAAATACAAACTGGACAGATAGGGATAAATATTATAATGACCCATGCACTGGAAAAACCTGTCACCAGACTAAAAAGTACCTCTTTGCCCAGTAGGGTTTCTCATGGGATCAGCTTTCCTATCTTCAGGGCATGCACCTGACATTAGCAGTTCATGATGTCATCTTTGTCCTCAACTGAGAGTCACAACTTCAAAAAATTCACTTGACTCCAGTCTTAGACAATTTGTGATTTCAGGAAAATGACTTGAACTTTTGAGAGAACAATGGTCAGATTCGAACACCTATGTTTTTCCCAACTCTGAGCTTCACTTTAAGAGAATCCATTATAGGGGTTTTACATTTCAAAATCAAGAACTTGAAGAATTTGATGCAAGTTGAGGGACTCGTGGCTTTATGGAAAAGTCCAAGGTCAGCTGCATGGTTTTCATCATAAGCAATGTTCTTTAACTGCCGCTTTTCAACATGGAAATCAATGTGTAAATTTCATCGCTACCTTGACTTAACATTATGTGGGCATCAAAAAATGCATACACATTTTATGAGTCAATGCTAGCTGCCAGGTCACTTTCCTAGCAGTTTCCTGTAACTCTTATGTATCCAGTTAATTCATTTAAAATTTCTCATGAAATAAATACCATTAGAGAATGATGGCAAGGAATACAGAAACCATCATGCTAGTCTGTTGATTCTACTCTTTCCAGAATAAAATGAGTCTGATCTCCCTTACAGTGACATGCAGTGTAAACTATAGAGAAAAATTAAAAGAGAAAAGAAATGTTGTAAGGCTGAATTTCAGTTCTAGACAGACTAAGATCATATGTGATACTGTTTGGATATGACATCAGAAGCACAGACAAATAGAGCAAAAAAGTTAACAAGTCAAACCACAACAAGCTAAAAGCCTTTGGCACAGCTATGGAAACAGCACAATGAAAAGCCCGTATCATGGTAGAAACTATTACCAACTCACAAATGCAATGTGATGTTAATACTTAAAACATGTAAGGAATTCATACATTCAAGGAATCTCATTACAATAGGCAAAGGATCTAAACAGACATTTCCCCAAATATGACAGGACAATAGCCAGGAAGTTTGTGAAAAATGATTAACACCATTAATGGAAATGGGGACATAGCCTCGATGGTGAAGAGCACTTGCTGATCTTTAGAGGATCTGAGAGTGGATCCTAACATCCGCAGTGAGTAACATACGACCTCCAGGGATATTTTTCCAGCTTCTATGTACACCTACACACAGGTGCACCTACCCACATGTACACACACACACACATAAATAAAAGTAAAAAAATCTTTAAAACATAATTAATCATCAGGGGTGTGCAGATTAAAACCTCAAAGAGATATGACTGCACCTCTGTGAGCCTGGAGAAGCTAAGGTGTTGGATCCCCCCAGGATCTGAGTTACAGGAGGTTGCCAGCAGCCATCCAACATGGGTGCTGGGATATGAACTCTGGTCTTCTACAAAAGGGAGCTCTTAAGTTCTGAGCCATCTCTGCAGCACATGGGTATAGACAATTTAATTAACAGAAGGCTAAATGCTCCTTAGTTTCATTTGGGAATCTCTGGTCTCTAGAGTAATAGGAGTCAGTTTAAAATTATGCTCTGAGAACAAGGATAGAAAACAATACAGAAGTAGATCCAGTGCTAGGGAATGGGTAATACAAACAGATGATAGATTGGAAAGCAATTAAGATACTTTGCTTTCTTTTCAAATAGCTTAATCTTTAAAAATGGCAATAGTATAGTTAATGGGGCTGAAGCTCAGTGTTAGACTAGGGAAGTCTTATTCTGGATAGAAAATGGAAGGTAGCTGGGCGGTGGTGGTGCATGCTTTTGATCTCAGCAGAGGCAGAGGCAGAGGCAAAGGCAGAGGCAGAAGCAGTAGATCTCTGTGAATTGGATGCCAGCCAGATCTACATAGAGAGTTTCAGGCCAGCTAGGGCTACAAAGTTAGCCCCGTTCTTAAAAAAAAAAAAAAGTCATTATTACATTATTTGTAGAACTTATTACATGTAACTTAGTACTCCATATTTTCTAAAACATATCCCTTGCTAACTGTTAAATCATGAGTATCTTTTTCTTTTCTTTTCTTCCCTCCTCTTCCTCCTCCTCCTTTTTTTTCTTCTTCTTGATTTTTTTTCTTTCTTTGTGGTTTTTTTTTTTTTTTTTTTTTTTTAGAGAAACAAAGTTTTTCTGACATTCCTGAAACTTACTTTGTAGAGCAGTCTGGCCTTAAATTCATGGAGATCTGCCTGCTTCTGACTTCCAAGTCATGGGATTAAAAGCATGTGCCAACATGCTCAGCTTATTAGTATCTCCTCATGATTTCTCAAAGATCTCCTAATTACTTCATTTTCTCCATAACATGGGCCTTCAGTTCTTCTTTCTTTCTTTTCTTCTGTTTTTTTTTTTTTTTTTTTTTTTTTTTTTGGGCTGTCCTAGAATTCACTTTAGACTGGCCTTGAACTCATAGGTCTGCCTGCTTCTTCCTTCCAGAGTGCTAGGATTAAAGGTGTGTGCTGCCATGCCCAGCAGTAATGACTATCATGACATGTTTTAAGTTTTAATTTTGTTTGATGTGTGTGAGTATTTTTCTACACATATGCCTGTGTACTACTTCCATGCCTGGTGCCCACAGAGGCCAGAACAGAGTGTCAGAGCCTCTGAAACTGGAGATACAGAAGGGTTGTGAACTACCATGTGGGTACTGGGACTCTAATTCAAGTCCTTTGGAGGGGCCATCATGGCTCTTAATCACTTAGCCATCCTCTCTAGCCCCATTACTATAATAATGACTTCTTTAAGGGGGCAAGCATATCTGGTTTGATTTTATATAAAATACTCCTTGCTTTTTGTAGTTGGTGTGTTTTGACACACATTTGTGTAACTAGTCCTGTCACAAGCTTTTCTCACACCCATCTTCTCTGTCTCTATCATCTGCTTCTGGCAAAATTGATGCTCTAATTTTGGTAACTAAAGTTTTTGTTTTTCCTTTGAATGCCACGTAAACTGAATCACAATGTCCATGGATCCTGGTGACTAACTGCTTTTGTAAGGCCAAGGCTGGACTGGACCAAACTTTAGTAAGGCTTGAGAATGTACAAGTAGGCCTGAACTTTGCCTGAACTTTCCCAGAACCTTGGCACCCAGATAAGGAAAAGTTCTAGTAAAATTCACATAAGAATAAGTTTCAGCTCATCACTCCCTAGCTACAAAACAATATACCTAGAATATACCAATCTATGTCATAGCTATAGACCAATCAGCCCAAAGATTATGCTGTTACGATTGCTGTAGACCAATCAGCTTAAAGGTTACCCTGTTACAATTACTATAGACCAATCAACTTAAAGGTTATGCTGTTACAATAGCTGTAGACTAATCAAAGAGTATAAAAGAGGCTTGTGAACCCCATTGGGGTGTGCCTCCTCTTTCGGTGGAGGGCACCCCGACGCGCCAGATCAATAAACCTAGTGTCTTTGCATCGATTCGTGCCTCAGTGTCTTTCTCACGGTCTCTCCAGACAAGAAGACCCACAGTGAGCTCCTAGTAGTCTCTCTGTGGCTTCTCACTTTCACCAGCCTATCCACTCTGAGACTCATCTATGTTGTTAGATTTGTCATATTTTTTCCTTTGCATTCTACTCAACTCACTTTTTTTCATAAGACTGCCACTTTATTTTAAAAATACACAATAAAATCCAAAATTCAACGTTTGAGAGATCCAGTTTCTTATCAGCATTGCCAGAAAAAATGAGTAGTTAAAATGGAGACATGGTCGCTGAAAAGAGTCTTGGGTTCAGTGCGTGGAGGAGGGGGTTTGCAAAGTGGTAACTGCTTTTCCTTTTCAGACTTTAACAAAAGCAGTGCTGATACAATTTACTGTGTGATTTTTTTTTTACAATGCATAGGACAAAATCTCTCAAAATGCCATATCAGGAATTGGGTAGAAAAGTAATTAGAAGGACAGCAAGTAGCTTGTTGGGCAGTGACACCCAGAGCATGGTTTTGAGTGCAGTTGGCAGCCTTGACCAAGCCCCAATGAAATGTTGTAAGGCTCTCATTAACCCCACTTTGCTTGAACTATTAATTATTAATGAGAATGAAAGCATTCTGGAGTTTTAATTTAGCAGTTGATATTAAGACGGGGAGAGAGTTCCCGTATTGGATAATAAAATCAAAGTTTTGAAATGTGTTAATGTGGTAGATCGCCTAATGAGTGGGCAAAAGTCAGTTTTATAAAATTCAGGAGAGATTAATAAAAGTGTGTCCACCTGAGTGGAAAAGCAAATTATACGAAGAGATACTGAGAGAGAGGTGCAGGATACCAAGAGAGAGGTCTGAGTCAAAAGGAATCCATACAGGGAAAAGCTTAAAATATCAGGAGATTTAACCTAAAATCAAGAATTCCAATTTGAGGTCTGGACAGCTCTGAAATAGAGCACTTTTTAGTAGTATACAGAGTTTCTTTCTGTGTTCAATCCTAGCACCAAAGAAAACAAAAAGAATTATTATTGTCTGGTGGGATTAGCAGCTGCATCTACCTGGAACCACATTCTCATTCATTTTCTCTCTAATGGGATCCAGATCATTTGGTTTCATTTTCCTATTACTAATAAACATTGAGGAGGAGAAAGGCCCGAACAACCAACTGTGAGCAATGTAATCCCCTGCTGAGAAAATACAGACAGTCGTAGTTTATGGCACCTGACCTTAGGGGAAATGTAACATATTTAATAGTCATCTGCTTAATTCTATTCATGGTTTTAAAAACTCTTATCTTAATAGACTTTCTAACTAACATTCTCTAGAGCATCAGCATTCTTCAGCCTAACTAACTTCTTGCTATTGACTCAACTAAAGAAAGTGGGTACTTTACTGGATTCACATGTAAAGGTCCATTTTCAACTTTCCCCTAAGGATTAAGTTACTTACCCCACACTCCAGTTTCCATACTCCAGAGATTGGAGTGTGTGTGTGTGTGTGTGTGTGTGTGTGTGTGTGTGTGTGTATGTATGGGGCAGATTGCACATGTCTGCTCATGGATATGTGATATTTTTGTCTTTTACAAATTTGAATCCGTAGCTAGGGTGTTGATTAGTTGTGGAATTTTTATGCATGACCCTGGGTTTGATGCCCAGCAATCAATCAATCAATCAGCCATTCAATTGTCAATCAATCAAACAGTTATTTACAAGCCATCATTTTCTTGGTGGATGGGATTGACTTGATTCAGTTCTAATAATACAACCTGTATCATTTTTTAAAATTTGGTTATTTATTTTTTGAGACAAAGTTTTACTATCTCTGGCTGGTCTCAAACTCACGAAGCTCCTCCTGCCTCTGTCCCCTAAGTGCAGGGATTAAAAACCTGAACCACCTCCAGTAGGGCCTTTAACATTTTGAACGTAAATATACTGAAACTTTGTAATCATTATCAGTTGTTTTGTTTAGTTTTTGGTACTGGGGCTCAAATAACCCAGGGTGGCTTCAGATTCACTACATAATCAAAGCTGTCCAGGAATTCTGGAGTTTCCTGTCCCCACCTACCAATTACAGTAATGTGCCACCATGCTTGGCTCAGCAGTTTCTAATAGTGAAGAAACTGAGACTCAGAAAAGATAGACCTGTGTGTAGATCAGAAGAGTTTGAAACAATAAACTCTAGCTTTGCAGTTGGATGGTAGTTACATTCCATCTTATGGCAGACAATGTCATTTTACCAAATACTTGATATTAATTCCGAAGATCTAGCAAGAAATTGCTATGTATGTATGTATGTATATATATATATATATATACATATATATATATATCCTTCATACTTTGCATATTGATTACTTATTTGTCAACTTGACACAAGCTATAGTCATCTGGGAAGAACCTCAGCTGAGAAAAATGTCTCCATCAGATTGCCTGTAGACGAGTCTGTAGGGAATTTTCTGATTGGTTGTTAATGTGGGAGGGCCCTGCCTACTGTGGGTGGTGCTACTCCTTGACAGGTGGTACCATGTGCTATTAGAAATCACGGCTGATCGAGATATGGAGAGCAAGGTGGCAAGCAGCATTGCTTCATGGTCCCTGCCTTGAGTTCCTTCCCCCCACGACTAGCTGTATCCTGTAAGCCAAATAATCCCATTCCTACCTAAGTTATTTTGGTCATGGTATTTTATCATAGCAACAGAAAAGTGACTAAGGCAGTGTATAATTCTTGGTTAAGTACTTTTTTTTTTTAACTTGTGCTCAAAATCCTTCCTATGTTTATTTTTGAAATAAAATAATCTTAGTCAGGATGTGCACTAATCTAGGTAACAGAGTGAACATCTATCAGAAGAACCAAAGGTAATTTATTTTCCTTAATCTAAGTAAGTATGATTCACGTTCTGTTATTCTCTGCTAGATAAATGTTACCAAGTTGTTTCCACATTGGCCAAATTGTCCTTCAGAAATGCTTTTTCTGTGTCTGGATTTGTCTAGGCACCTGTGGGATCTCCTCTGAGTCACTTTCTATCAAGAAAAGAGCTGGGTCTGGTACCCAGAACTTCACATGTACCAAGCAAACACTGATTTAATATGTATTGAAAATAAATCAAAAGTTACTTTACTATTTTCTGCTGGAGACTGGGCCACAGACTATGGCTGCCAACCACACATGAGTTTCTCTAGCTTTTTATTTCAGGCTACAATACTCAATTGAAAAAATAAATCAACACGGTTAGGCTACAAACCAAAAGTCAGAACCAAGAAAAAACAGCAATCATTATTTAGATGGATTAAAACTAACTTCATTTTGTGAGACTTTAACTTTTTCCTTTTTGGCTGTATACAGACAATGTTTGAATGCCCATTTCCCTTTTTTATTTTTCTTTATTTATTTATTTTGGTTTTTTTTTTTTTTTTGAGACAGGGTTTCTCTGTGTAGATCTGGCTGTTTGAAAGCGCATTTCTCTTTTCTCCCATTTTTTGGATGTGTGAGAAGGTTGAAGTCAAGTGTGGGCTGTTATTACTACTGTGTTGTTGCATTATCTTGTGTCACTCTTGAGTGTTTTCTATCATGGATCTTTTGACTCTTAGTACTGTTCACAGGTCTTTCTGTGCTGACCTCAGTTCTGCTCTTTTGCTTCTGAGAGGCATCCAAGCAGCATGACTCCACAGGGAAGACCAGCTCCCCATTTTTTTTCTCCCCCTACTTTCTCACTGAAGACCAAGAATGCAATGTGTGTATCCTTCCCATCACAGTGTTAGATGATGTCCAGAAAAGTGTACTCTTTCAATCATAAGAACAGCAACAAGGGCATGTCTCTAGGGAACAGACCCTAGAAGACACCTGCAAAGGGTTCTGAGTCTTCTCTGTCAAATTTTACTTTTGTTCAGAACCATGAAGATTTTTTTTTAAATCTTGTTTTGCTATAATTTGAGGGATATCTATTTTTCACAGCCTAAACAAGGAAACAGAAGAAAGGAGAATCCAGATGATGGTGTTTATTCCCCCCACACATTATCTTATCTCATGGCCCTAAATGCCTTTTAAATGAAATTTAATTAAGGTACATAATGAAGGCATTTGGTTCCCTGGTGTCTGATGGTAGAGAACCACATAAATCTGCCCATTAGAGTGGTCTTGGCAGCACTCACATATATCCCATGATTTCTTAAGCTGTTTTTTTTCTTCCTTTAACAATAAACACACATAAAAAATTACCTAGTCAGCTTATTTCATTTTGTTGATCTTACCCTAGAGATCCTGAGTTAATTGGTTTGAGATGAAATCCAAGAGATCAGTATTTAAAAAACTTCCCATGAAGCTTAAATGTAGCCTGGGAATTGGACATATCTCCCTAGTGCCAAAATACACTCTGTGCTATATCTGCTTGGATGTCTCCAGCATTTCCCCTAAGAACAAGTGCAGAATTTCAGCTCCATGGGAATTTGGTAGGTATAATAAGATATAAAATGTTCCTGTGATCACATCTTATAAACATGGAGCTAAGCAATACTTCAACTCCAGAAATGTTCAGGGTACCAATGATAGGTTAGAGTGTCTTGCAATAATTCAATATGGGTACAACAAATGTCCTTCAACCAAAATACTTAACCGCAAACCACTTTTTCAAGGGCCTTCTTATGAGACCAGGACTCTAAACACTCAGTTTGGAGAAATACGGCTATAAAGTCCCTGGTTGTTTTTCAGGTTGGGAGATGAATGTCCCTCTACCACTGTGAATCCACATTTCTATCATCCTCTCAGTCTCTTGGAGATCACAGAAGGACATGATCTTTGTGATCCCATTTAATTTTAATCTAACTTATTAGCACAGTTGACTTAGAATAAAAAAACCAAACCATTATGTGCAAAGTTAGGCACAGTCTCATCAAGTTTTGAAGCTGAGAATACTTTGATGTGGGCACTGCTTTTTTATGTTATGTTTGGGAACAGAGTGCTCAAGGCTAAAAAATTAACTATTTCTTTCAATTTATCAACCTAAGGGACATCCCATTTTCATTTTGGAAAAGAGGTAGAATAACTTTAAATTTAAGACATGAGTCTTTAAAAATGAATGTTCCTAAATGGCTGACTTTTAAAAACTATCCCATTGATGAACTATAAAGAGGAGAAACAAGGTCTTGTGGAAACAAATATGAGTCATGATTTTAAGTGGGATAGTAACTCAAGAGTGGAGCAAAGTATATCATTGTCTGGACTGAATGATGCGTCATGCACTTTAACTGCATGAACTCACAGAGGAACGTACAGAGAGTAGATACGTGCAGTGTGTGTTCCAAATCCAAGCATCTGGATGGGGATGGAGAGGGGGCTGACTTAGAACCCTAGCACCCCTCCCCGCCTATGGACATACATGCCATCTCCCTGTGATCTCCTACATAATATGCCACAATAAATGCCAGCAAATACAAAAAAACTCTTTAAATAATTTCCTCAATGTATCCATTGTTCAAAGTCAATTATTTGCACCAATTGTTATCACGTAACCACGTTTACAAAATGTTTCATTATAAATAACTACCGCTAATTTCCGTTTTTCAAATTACTGAATTTCCTATATTATAAAGCAAAAATCCATAGAAATGTCAGCAAGAAACCGTAGGGCTTTTGTTTGTTTGTTTGTTTTTGTTGGTTTTGGCAAGGGGCAGTGTCTCTCTGTATGTGCACAAGTGTGTGCATGTGGTGCATATTGCATGGAGAATCCAAGAGGGAGGTTGGGTAGGAGCACCTATATACAGCATGGGGGCCAGAGGAGGACTTCCAGTGTTTTACTATATTACTTGTCGTCTTATTCTTTTAAGACAGGGTCTCTCATGGAACGACAAGACCTTCATTTCGGTTATGTGGTCTGGCTAGTGAGTACCCACAATTCATCTGTTCCCACTCCTGGAGACTGGTTACAGGTACATGTACCGTGCACAGCTCTTATGTGCATACTAAGGATTGGAACACAGATCCTCATGCCTGCACAGCCAGTGCTCTTATTCACTGAGACATTTCCTCAGGCCATGACAATGCAGGGGATTCTTTAATAAAAATATCTCCTGGTAAAGATTCTTTGCTTAATTAAAGTTCAGTCTCTTGAATTTTCTCCATCGATATACTATCTTGGAAAACCAAGTTTTGAGAAGAATAATGCCAAGTC
This sequence comes from Cricetomys ansorgei, assembly GCA_026225945.1. Lineage (NCBI taxonomy): Eukaryota > Metazoa > Chordata > Mammalia > Rodentia > Nesomyidae > Cricetomys > Cricetomys ansorgei. The sequence continues at coordinate 6,769,915 of JAMJFZ010003581.1, read as the reverse complement.
AGGTTAGCAAAACTCCCCACCCTTGATATCTAACCACTATTAGTACTTAGTTAGATTCTGCATCTTCCACTGCCTTTAATGTGAATGTTTGATCACCCTATCCCTCTTTAGCAAGAATCTTGTTAGGTAGGCTTAGCTAGAATTTTCTAACCCCTGATGATTCTTCCTAGAAACTTTTTACCCACTGACTCCATTGCTGCTCTTGCTATAAATTAACATTGGTCAACACCATATTTCCATCTGAACCATCTGCCTCCCTTATGGCTAGACTTTATTGCAATGACCCCACTATCCACTGAGGAGCTCCTGAATAAGGCATCTTTGCTATGTTGTGCCATCAAACTGCTTTACATGCTTTATCTGTAACACCTGAGCACTGTTTAGTTAGGTGCCACACAGCTTGTATAGATTAGTAAAGACTGATAATACTTTTGTTCTCTTAATTTCCTATTTAATTTTAAGGAAATTAAATAATTTAACATAGATTAATTAAAGAAGGTCATCATGACGGCTCTCACACGCTAAATAAACTGAAGTCTTTGCTTGGTTTATGTTTAATTCATATTTCTGCTAGTAAAAGGTTTACAAGGGAGGCCCCTTTTAGTTGTAACACAAGTATAGACCTCAATCTTTAAAGGCTTCTTTTTGGCCCTCATTTTAGGAGATGAAGTTAAATTTAAATGTCAACCTTATGCAGAAGTTTATTTGGGAAACAGGATTTTTCTTCACAATTCAGGCTTTAGTATTCTTTAAAAGTAATTGTATGGACTAGAAGAACATTTTCCCTACACAATTAATTATTTGTGTGTGTGTGCACATATGCTTGAGTGCACATGTCACAGCACATGTGTGGGAGTCATAAAACAACTTTGTGAAGTCCGTTCTCTCTTTCCACGATGTGGGTTCTGGCTATGGAACACAGTCCTTCAGGCTTGGTGGCAAGTCCTCTTCCCCACTGAGCTCCCCTCAAAGGCCAAAGAACTCTTTGAAGACGGCTTGAGAATTTCACCCTCTTGTGGGCTAAAATTAGAGTTATACTTTATGATGCTTTGGTTTTTAGATTGAAGATTTAATCTAAATCTTCCTTTCATTCTCTAAAGAATGCTTTTTGCAAGATGAGTAAAACAAACTACTGTGATCGATCGACTTCCCAGCCATTGTCGAATTACAAGAAAGCAGGAAAGCAAACAAAAAGAGCAATGATAAAAATGTGCTTACTTAAGACTCCTAGAATGAGCATAAATATGCTCACAGTAGGAATGAAACTGTTCTCTGTATATATTGATGAGGACAGAGCACTTAGAACATCCCTATGTGGTTGCCTGCAATGCCTGTCTTATGCAGAACACCAAAGAGTGTATAACATGAGGAGAGGAAGCTAGGGACATGAGAGTTGGCTGCCTTTAGAAACTGGAAACAGGATTAAATTGACTATGTGAAACCCCTCAAGGAGACAGGTGTTAGAAAGAGTATCTTATCAATGGGAAGAAGACATTTCTAATAGACTTGTTAGAGGTAGAAGAGCAGGCTGTCATTAAAAGTTTTCAAGCCTGCAATGGGTGACAGCTTGACAGCAATGCTGGGGAAAAGATCTGAATGTTGAAGAAAAGAACGTAATGTTACGTTCAGAAACATAAGGGGGCCTCCTAACACTGAGACCCAACCAACAAACGATAATCACCAGCAAGCACGTCTATGTATTTCTTAGTTCCGAGCGACAGCTGTGGTGCAAGAGTCCATTTCTAAAGACAGGGAGATGTCAGTGGACTTTTTGACTTACACCGGAGAATTAAGCATGTCTATTTCTTCCTTTTCCCAGCCCATCATCCTGGGGGTGAACCCGTGCAAGACATATCCAAGACCCAAATGAAATATGATCATAATAGCATTTGATGTGGGTTAGATACAACACAGAGAAAAATGAAAGCCCTTTTTTGTTTGCCTCAGGTAATTATCAATACTGTGTTTATTCTTTGTCTTTGTATGTTTTTGTTTTGATTGACTTTCTTTTTGAGACAGTGTCTTGCTGCATAGCCCTGGCTCACCTAGTACTCAGTATGTAGCCCAGGCTGGCCTCAAACATGTGGCAATCCTTCTGTTCTGTCACTCAAGTGCTTGGATTATGGACTAGAGACACAACACCCAATTTTATATGTATTATTATAATTTTACATTGTATTGGTTCCTAAAGAATGTGCCAACCCCTCAATCATCTACACTGCGATCCACTAACACAGCAAAACAGAAGAGAGAACCAACATTTCAGTGTTGGTGCTGAAAAAGACTCTTCCTCATTTTTCTGACGTGCCATCCTCTCTGAATTGAGCATCAATTGTATTTTAACTTCTTAGTTTTATGAACACACATGCTCCTGTGACCTCATACTTAAGGAGACAATTTTAGAATATGAGACACAAAGAATGGAGACATTGTTACAATTTCTTTGAATCTCAAAGAAGGAATTGTTGAGAGTTCAAAAAATTAGGGCTATGGTTTTGACTTGAGTAGTCTGCCCTCTCCTTGAAGGTGTAAGTATGATCTCGCACTAATTGACATCACCAGGTCTGGAAACAGTGAGTCCGTGGGAACAGTCTGCAGATTGCAATCAAATCTCTTTCCTTGTCTGCTTGTTGTTGTGGTGTCTGCTGTGTTTGCTATGATAATTCTCACTGCTGATGGGACTCAGTAAGTGAAAAATGATGAATAAACCTGCCTCCTGTCATTTTGATGGAAACGAGCGTCTCCAAAGGCTGTGACTCCTAAGATCGGTCACTACTATCGTCACAGCTTTCCAGAGCACAATGATATGTCATCTGCCATAAAAATTAGAGTTGGTTATCTGTACTTTACAGGGTCAGCTCACCCCCATCTTTGTCTAGATACATTCAGTCTGCTGAAAGAAAGCCACAGCTCTCAAAATACTGAGTTGATAATCCTATAAGGTATAATGTCAAGTACTCTGCCCTATAAAGACTTTGATTAAACATAACTGTAACACAGATGGATGTTACTAATTACAGATCCTCTGTGCCTATCCAATCATGTTCCTTCTTCATTCCTCTCCTAGTGAGTATTCAGCAAAAATAGAAGAAAAATCAGACACTGGCAATTGCCTGTGCTCAACTGCTCAAATGCAGGCTAGAGTGTTTTCCTTTTGAGTCTCCATTTCCATCACATTCAGTTATCACAGTCAGCAAAAAGCAACAAAAGAGACACACTCTTGTGTAATTCCTTTTTACCTAGATTGCTAGCAAAGTCATATATGAAGAATCTTTTAAACATACTACTATCCAAGTCACAGTCTGACTCTTCAGATAAATGAATTTGTGGGCCAGAGAGATAGCCAGAAAGATGTGAGCAGGTAAAAGCACTTGCTGCCAAGCCTGATTTCCACTCTGAGGATTCAAATGATAAAAGGAGAGAACTGACTTCTGCAGGATGTCCTCTGACCTCTATGCATGCTATAACATGTGCAGTCACACACACACATAACAAAATATGTCACAAAAAAATTTAAAAAGGCATCAAAGGATGAAAAATACTTAAAACCTAGGAATGTCTTAGTACTATGTTTCTCAAACCTATCAGAATTTGAAAATAATATAAACCCCAGCTTCCCATTTTTTGACATACTGACTTTAATCCTTGATGTTTTTAAAGTGATAAATTTTCTATGAGGCCAAGTTTAATGACCACACTTATAAACCATAGTCTTTTCCAGGCTGGTCAATGAGCCAACATTTACTAACCTCTTGTTAAAATATTTTAGTGTTGCCTTTAAAAAATACATGCAAAGTGAAACAATGCATACATTTAAATCCAATTGAAGCTGCATCGGAAGCCTTCAATGTGGGTTTTAGCTGAAAATTACAGCTGTATTTAAAATGGTATCATTTCGACATGGGAAAGAACAAAGCTGAATATTTTAAATTATTTATATAAATTAACACAAATTAGATCAAAGACATAAAATGTAAGATCTAAAACTGTAAAAATCTTAGAAGACAATATAGGCAAAAGCTTCAAGCCAATGGATTTAGTGAGTATTCTCTAATATAACACAGAAAGCACAAACAATCGTTCTAACAACACGAATTGCCCTATACCAAAATTTAAAAATTTTGCTTCAAAGATAGACATTAAACAGAATGAAAAGGAGATCTTTGGAACATAAAAAAAATACAAATATGTTTCTATTATTTAACATAAAAGGTTAATATAAAAAAACAATGAAGTACTTCAGCTCAGCAGAGAATCAAATAGTCAAATGAGGAACCTGAGACTACTGAATACATGTCAAAAACAAATAGCTAACAAACTTAAAAGGTGTTCAAAGTCATTGATCATTTAGAAGATGCATGTTAAATGTGCAGTGAAAGGCGGTAGTTAATTATATTTTTTAAAGTCAACAGGAAGTGTTGAGGAGGATGTGGGGAAATTAAAGCTTTGTGCAACATTATTCCCCATGTTTCCATCAGTCTGCAACTAACTGGAGATTTACACTACACTGGAATATTATATGACTTTAAAGGCAAGAGAATTATGACATATGCATCAACACTGATATATCTGCAGTGAATTGGGCCTATTAAATACGTAATCATAAAAGATATCTACTGTACATCTGCTCATGTGTAATCAGAGCGACAGAAATACAAAGTAGCAAGAAGTGTTCTAGGGGCCAGAGAGGAAAATGTGGAGTTGTTAAATGGATATAATGTATCAGTTTCATAAAATACAAATTATAGGAGCCTTGTCACCCAACTATGTAAATATACTTAACTCTAGAAATGAATTCTACAGAAAAAATTGAAGGTGGTAAATTTTAGTTTTTTAGTATAATTTAAATAATATAGACTTTAGGAAATTTTTTATAAAATAAATTATAAGCCCAGCGACTTCCAGAATCCTAAGAAACCAAAGAGAGGGCTTTATACAAATAAGCAATCTGAAATGTGATTAAAAAAATAAATGAAAATTCTGATAAATGTTTAAGAAGCACAATAAACAAGAAATCATAACTGAGATATTAAAAATCCTCAACATATAAATACCAAAATTTTAAAGATGCTACTATTGTAAAATCATTATTAATTATTATATTTATTAATTACTATTAAAACTGTTACTGACAATTTATTGTAATTAAGTGTGGAGTTAGAACATTTAAACATAGTTTTATGTTTCAAATTGTGAGGGAGAATCTATAGTTACATATCTTGTGAGTTTTGTATCTCAGTTATAATCTCATTTTTCCTCAGAGTAGAGACAGCCAGTTACTCTATTTAATGTTTTCAAAGCAGGGTTTCTTTGTGTAGTCTTGACTATCCTGGAACTTGCTCTGTAGATCAGGCTAGACTCAAACTCAGAGATCTGCCTGCTTCTGCCTTTCCAGTGCGGGATTAAAGGCTTGTACCAGGCTATTTAGTTCTTTAGTTCTCTGGCAAACACTACTTTGTTACCATATTCTAAATATGGAGATAAATAAGAGCCTGTAAAGCCCATATGAGAGCTGCTCACTTCTTATTTAGAAAATGAAAGTTTTTTTTTTTTTCTAAAGAACTTTGTTGGCATACACTCACATACACAATTTTGTGCCATTAAGTTTATAGCTTGCAAAAGTATCAACAAATTAATAAGCAGCTCATGCATGTGCTGAACATGCAACTCTTCTGGCTATTCATTTCTCACAGAAGCTGATATTAAAGTTAAAGCTCATTTTGCTGTGGGCCAGAAGAGAAGAGCTCACTGTCAGATGAAGACATCAGCATGCCTAATTGGGAAAAAACAAAACAAAACAAAACTCCTCACCTTATGGTTTAGGGTCCTTATTCTCTGTATCTTAATAGTGAAAGAAACTCTTGGAAATTTTTAACTTTACAAACTTCTTTAGATCCCAATTTAGATTTAAATAGAAAACTATTAACCTTCAAATCTGACATCTAAAATTGTTCCAAATCCCTGTAATGTATATATAAACAAAACTGTGGAGATAATCCTGGGAACATTGATTCCTTTTAAACTTGCATCATTTCCTAAGTGTTAAATTTATATTCCTTTTCTCATTTCATCTCACTACTAAATATAGTACAAATGTTCTGTAAGAAGTCAAGCGAAGGTTTGAAAGTTAGCCCACATACTCCACTTCACGCATAAAGGGACCTAGATTTGAAAATGTCTCTCTTGATTCCAAAACCTTTGTTCTGAAATACCTAGGCACTGCATTTTTCCCTAGCTTCATCATACTTGTTCATACTTCTTCCACTGAGAGGTAGATAAAATTCTAGACGTGCACACTATATCTGGTACAATTTTGAAAAAAATAATCCTAAGTAGAATCTGGAAAGATTATGTCTATTCGATAGACTTGTGACATGTTAAGATAAAAAATACTGCATTTAAAATGATCTATTTTTTGCAGGCAAAATTATTTAAGCATTGATTATATAGATAATTGTGTATAATCTTCAACAGCTTTATAATCTTAAGCAGACTTTCTGTTTGTTTTGTCCTATTCCATTTTGTTTCTTTTATTTATTGTTATTGTATGTCTGTTTGTGTTCTAATGTGAGAGCAAAGGATGTGGGTTTGGATGATTGAGGAAATGTGTGTGTGGGGTCTCTTGGGAAGAGTTGTGGGAGGGCAAGCCATAATCAGGATATATCATAAAAAACTTTTTTTGATTAAAAAAAGGTAATAAGGATTGAAAATTTTTTAGAGATTCCCTTTAAAATCTAATAAATACTTCCTAACTTTTAAAAGAAACTTAAGCAGGTATTCAAAACATTTTTAATTCTAATGCATATTATTTTTTGTTTGTTAATTTTTGAGACAGCATCTCCTTACAGAGCCCATGAGACTGCCTCAGTCTCCCAAGTATTGTGATTACATGCATGCCCACTATCCCAGCTTGTGAATTAATCTTTCACTGACATTACTTATATTTTTCATTAAATGATAACTAAAAGAAGATAAAATATTTATATTTTGTATGAATGAGAATTATTGCATAGGATTATAATCCTAGAGCTTTGAATTGGGAAAACACCTTAGCAGTGACAATTTTCTTATTTTTACTACATCTAAAGAGTAAATTAACCGGAAAAAATATTCTATTTATTTCCAAAGTATCTCAGAAATTGAAATTTAAAATATGCTTTTAATAATGTGTTTCAGAATCCTGTGTTTAAGAACCATCCATACTTCCTAAGCATATAGAAATTATTAACATTCTACTAAAAATTCAGTCAATGATATTTAGTTAACTTCAGTCAAATCTGTTCACTTAAAAATTTACCTTTATCAACATGACTGACTGTTTAAAGATTTCAGAATCCTGGCCCAAAACTTCTTAGTATTCCTTGATCTTATAATATTCATTTTCATGAAGTCATAGTTTCTTGACTAACGCAAAAAGATACTAAATACTCTGATATAAAATGCTTCCATCACTAATTTTTTTCTCTCAATTTGACAGTCTTAAAAATTCAGGATGTCACGGCTGTAGTCTGAATATTTGTGTCTCTGTCACCTCAAAATCATACCCTGAAACTAAACGCCAGTACAATACTAAGAAGAGCAACCTTTGGAGATGATTAAGTCATAGATTGGATTCGTGCTCTTAAGCAGAATCTTCTGGAAGGTTGTTGGCCGCCTTCCTCACATGGTACTTCAGTTAAAGGGTCTGAAGAAAGAGAGCTCTCACCAGATACTGAATCTCCCAATACTTCTCGCTCTCAGACTTCCCAGTCTCAGAATCTAAACTATACATTTATATCTTCTATACATTATCCCATCTAAAGTATCTTGTCATAGCATTCCTAACAGAATAGGACAATCACCATTTAATTCATAACTCTATCTCTAACTGGAACTACGGAAGTAGTACAGAAGCCTGGAGTGCTGGATATGGTTTAGACACTTAGAATCTGAGTCAATGGGAAAACCATCTTACCTGAAATGTGTTAAGTGCCTCTGGATGTCAAGGTCTAGAATGGGAGTGGGTCTGGAGGATCCCAGTGGTGATCTATCTTGACTCAGAAGATCTTGGAATTCTTTACAAATTTGTCTACAATAAAAGGCACAAAATTGAAATTGAACTCTTGAAATGGACCTTTAATTTCATGTGCTACTACCTATCTGAGTCTGTTCCCTTTTTAAAGGAGATCAGGAGAACATTTCACTCAGCAGTCTCAATTGCCATGTACAGCATTACAGTGATTTTGCTCCCAAGAACCAAAGAATGATCATAAAATACTTCCAGCAAACAGCTGTTCTTGAGGATAGCCAAAATCCATGTTCATTTTATTTTTAAAATTTATTTTATTTTTCTTCTCTCGTATAATACATCCCAATCTCCCTCCTCCCCTTCCTCCTCTCCTCCCAGTTCTCCTATCTCCCCCCTCCATTAGATCTACTCCACAATGCTACCCCCCATCAATTAGGCCTCCCCCATTTCTCCCCACAGAAGAACAGTCCTCCCAGGGTTAGCACTCAAACATGGCATAACAATATGGAACAAAGTCAGACACTATTCCCTACATCAAAGCATCAGGGGTGGAATCCAGCAGGAGAAAAAGTGTCCCAAGGGCAGGTAAAAGACTCAAAGACACCCCCCACCACCCCTTCCCCCACACCTCACACACACTCTAGTCTGTAGGAGCTTTGCCAGAACATCAAGCCAGATGAACATAAGATATACTTAGGGGTCCTGCAGGTTCAGTGTCTGCCATGTTTATTTTAAAGTGAATCTTTACATGTTAATCTCAGGATAAAAAAAAGAATTCATATGAAAGAACTGTAATTAGTAATCATTTTTTAAAATATTACAAATGTGTTTTTTCTTCAATACAACATATCTATAAACAATTTTAACTAAAGTTGTAGACTTACGTCATTCAGAGCCATAATAAAAGTCAGCTTTGCAAAATTCTTTTTCCCAATATTGCAATATAATTTTACTTCTTAATGATTTTCAGGCCTCCATGTTTGAAGTAGAAAATCTCTTAATGCAAAATTAGTCCACCAGCCTTACAAAACTTGGTATGCCCTTTTCTATTTCAGCTGGAATTTTGCAGACATTTTCTGCTGCTATTCTTGTCATATAGAGCTATGAATTCTAGCCTTTGTTTAATCAAAAACATTGCTGGGTTTCCATGACGAAGAATTTAGCTCTCATAATGCATAAATCCAAATGGGCATGGTTGTAAAGAAACACAACATTTCAAAAAATATTTACTATTTTAAAATCTCTGTGTGTGTGTGTGTGTGTGTGTGTGTGTGTGTGTATGGGCATGCACATTTTTGTGTGTGAATGTGGGCATGCACATGCCATGATGAACATGTGGAGGTCAGAGGACAACACCCAATGTCAGACATCACCTTCCACCTTTTTATAAAAAGTGCCTCTGTTGTTTTCCCTCTGTACCCACCAGGCTAGCTGGCCCATGATCCCCCTGAGATTATCTTGAACCTGCGTCCTATCTCACTATCTCATATAGGAACATTGGGATTATAGACCCATGCTGTCATACCTAGATTTATGCTATGGCTGTTAACTTGATGTTTTTATGGGACTCCTAACAGTGGGAGTGGGTTTGTCTCTAATTGTTTTGCCTACTCTTGGTACTCTTCCTCCTATTGGGTGGTCTTGCCCAGCCTTGATGTGAGGGCTTTTGCCCTGTCTTAATGTGTTGTGTTTGGCAGATATCTCTAGGAGGCCTGATCTTTTCTGAAGGGAAATGGAAGGGGAGTGGACATGTGGAAGAGGGGAGCTTGCGTTGGGGAGCCAGGAGGTGTTGCGGAAGGGGAAAACGTGGTAAAAATGTATTATATGAGAGATGAATCTATTTTCAATAAAGGAAAATAATTTGTCGTATTGATTTTTATGGAACCCCTCTCTCTGACTTAAAGGCTTCAAGATTCTAGTTGAGTTTTAACAATTGAGTGCACCTTTACTTATATATTTCATGGCATTTTTGTGGTGTCACCATCTCCAGGGTTCTATGTTACATAAGAGCGATATCCATTGTTATATTTGTTTTGGATTTCTAACTAAAAACATAAATATAGGCTTATGCCCCAGTTTTTTTTTTTTCCTTTTTTACAAATGATACGAATTTTGGTGCAGCATTCCATCATTACGGTCTTTTTTTTCACGAAGATTAGACTGATTTCAAATCAGGTCTCGATTTTCTATCATACTGAAGTGAATTCTAAGCAACGAAACAGTGATGGTTATTTGGATCATTGACTGTATTAACTTACAGCTTTACAAACCATCATCGTTCTCTGCCATACAACACTGCAAGTTACAATCAATTCATCGAATAAATAAGGGAAAGGCAAGCTTGAACTCTTGCTACTTAATTTGGCACAGGACATCATGCTCTAGTAGAAGCAGCATCAGGGCTCCCAAGTGGATGCTTTAATCTTGTCACTTAACCTTCTGACACAGGAAGGCTTACGTACTTAAATACAGACGACAATCCTGTAGGATTCAGCGGTAATTACCACCTTCTCCATAGGAAAGAAAATTATTATTCTGACTACTTTCAATCTATTGAAATTTCTCTTTCTGAAACTGAGGTATGAAAGACTCTTTTGTCTCAAAGCAAATGTCATATCACGAATTATGTAACAAAGATGATCTTCAGTGACTCACAACATTCTAACTTTATCACTTACGTCATTGTCCTTAAGGAGGTAAAAGTTTTTAGCTGATTTCTGGATTTAAAGTTCAGTGTTTCTACTGATGATTGCTGTTAAAGCAACAATGTTCAAGTGAGATCGCTAGCTGTTTTGACTTAGTTTAACATGAATCATATTAAGCATATTTATTTCTATTCAGTAACAAGGCTTTCCAGCGTTTTCTATCAACCAAATAAACAAATATCATGTCGGGTTCAAAATGTGTCTAGTTTCTATTTTTATGTCTAAAATTATATAAATCAGGTGGTGGTAGAGCACACCTGTAATCCCAGCACTCAGGAGGCAGAGGCAGGGGCATCTCTGTGAGTTTGAGGCCGGTCTGGTCTACAGAGTGAGTTCCAGGACAGCCAGAGTTACAACAGAGAAACTCTGTCTTGAAAAAAACAAAACAAAACAACAACAAAGAATGACCTAAATTATACCAAAATATTTGGGTAATTATGAAACACAGAGGGTTTAGAAGGGTAATAGCACTTAACCAATGTTTTCTTCTTTTGTAACTGCATATTTTATAAAGTATAATTAAATAAAGTAAAATCTAGTATTCATCCAAGTAGCAGAGAGTCATACACATCAATCTGCTGATGGAAATCGGTGACTGTACATCTCATTGAAAGAATTTTGCTTTTCATGTACATTTGAAACTTTTATTTCTGTGTGTGTGTGTGTGTGTGTGTGTTTGTGCATGCACATGCCATCACACACAAGTGGAAGCCAGATGGTAACTTATAGGAGTCTGTTCTTCCACCGTGTGAGACTTCCAGATTGAACTCAGGGTTGTCAGCCTTGATGGTAAAGGCCTTTAGTTGCTGTGTCATCTAGTTGGCCTAATTTCTGCATATTCTAGTGAGAATTTCCTTAACAATCTCTTTTCTTGTATACCTTGTATACCTTGTCTATCTTGTATATCTTGATGACTTGAGGCAGTTGGTAGAGAGTCCTGAATCTATTTAGATGTGGGTGTGAGCTTTCTTGTTTTTAGAGAATTCATGTTTTCTAAGACTATCTCTCTTTCAAGGAAAACTGAGGATGAAGACCCACAAAAGCATCTCCATAGTACTTACTTGGTTGCTAGGATCATCTTTTTCCGTGCTGTTTGTTCTTTCTGTTCCATATGTTGTCTGGCAAGATGCTCTCCTACTGCCTTGGCTGGAAACTCTGTTTCACATGTATAGCCAAAATCCCGAGCCAAGTGCAAAGCCTCTCCTGTTGGCAGAAGCACAAATCAGTGTCTTGTCAATATCCTATATTATAGCAGCAGTGGTGTGAGTTTTCCCCAACTCTCACAAGTGGCTGTGGTCAGATGCATTGTTTTGCTTCTATCCAATTTAAACAATGCAAGAAAACAAAGTTGGGGGTGGAGAATGTCATCTTTGGGGACTGTGAATTGCTGATGAAAACAGACAGAGAACTTTCTAGGCAAGACTAGAAAATTGAGAAAAGAGAACAAATCCCTGACTCAGGAGTTTTGACTCTTTTCTTTGACTGTCTTGAGGCATTAAAGAAGAATGACATCCAAGATTCTACTTGCCAATCACCAAGGGAAAAGCTCCTTGGATATAACTCTTTGCTGCTGTTCAGGCTGTTTCCTATAATCTATAGGAGAACCATTCTGATGACTTTCCCACTTGACTGATCACAATATCCAGGAAAGGGTTCAAAAGATTTTGAATGTTATTCTGTCTTTGCAAAATGAAATAGCTAAATCAATTTCACACTATAGTGTTAGAGATAGTTTATTATATGACTGGAGTACTATCAATATCAGGTCATCCATAAGTCTCCGACATGTTGTAGTGCCATTTACAATGTAGAACGTAGCCAAATTATAAACAAGTTCTGTTTATCCACAAAATCTTGATGGCAGCTAAAATTTTAAGAAGTGGAGTAAAAATACATTATCCAGAAAGTAGTATTTACTGAATGAAATTCAGTTTAATGGCTGGTGTTTTTAAAATTAGTTAAGCAAAAATTTACCTGACGGTAAACTTTATTTAAAAAGCCAACTTTCACCAGCTCAGCACAAAACTAGGAGGTTACAGAACACGTCTGAGGCCAGCTGCGCCTTTCTAAAAAGTAAAAAAACTAAAAATCCAAAAACCGTGTCTAAAAACCAGGTATGGAGAAGGTGGCAAGGTGGCTCAGTAAATAAGATTCTTGCCACATAAACCTGAACACTGAATTCAATCCCCATTCAAACCCAGAAGGTAGAAGTGGGAACAGATTTCACAAGATTGTACTCTGACTTCTGCCTAGCATGCATTCACATACATGCATGGCACACACACACACACACACACACACACACACACACACACACACACTAATTGAGACAGGCATGGCAATACTAGCAGCTATAACAATAGAAAACAATAAAATACTACCATAGCAGTTTATGATTTCCATTGCATCTTTGTAGGGACTGTACTACCCCATTTGTATTGGTGTTATTGAGATACGAAATGTGGGATTACAACCATCAAATGATTGTTAAAGTGTCTCACAGAAGTTCAGAGAGGTGGAAATCATGGAGGGGGAGTGACCCCGCAGCCATATAGTTATTCAAACTTTTCCATGAAGCAGTTTAAAAAAAAAAAAAAAGCAGTCTTGATGATAGTATCATGTGACCCTTGTTTAATAACTGGCCAGAGTAACAAGTTACAGACTTGAACTTACTGTGTACACACAGAAGAGAAGACTAGTTGATGAATAAACACCAGGAGTACACAATAGTTCATAGATAGATTAAGAAGAGAGGCACTCATAGATATGAAGAGATGTGTACAACAAGTCTAGGTGACATCAATAAAAGATCCTTAGTAAAATACTGTTTTTTTTCTATGAAAAATAAGTCTTTCAGTTTGGAAAATTTACATTCACAAAGTTAACAGCTATAAAAAGCAGGAAGACAGTTTAGGGTCACAAAAAAACTGAGAAACTAATATTCGGGACATAGTTTTCCTCCAAATTACTTTTTGTCCCTTTTTACAACTAAAGATTCTAAGAAATTTTTTTTCTCAGATATATTTAAAAAACTATAGCAGAGTTGAAAGAATTTTGCAATAAAGATTCACATGTACACCTTCATGCACTGAGAATGCCCAATCACATATTTGTTTGTTACACTGCGAGTCTATAAAACTTATTTTTTTTCAGAGGAAATTATAAATTGTATGCATCTCTCAAAAAATATCAGTTTGTGTATCACTAACTGGGGTTCTATGTTTAGTCTCCTCAAACTTTTCCCTGAAAATATGCTAAATAAGAGGAATAAGACTATGAATACTTTAATCATGATTTGTTGGTATGCTGTATGTGTATATATATATACATACATATATATATCCATATATATATGTATGTATGTACATATGCACACACACATATCTAGATAGATAGATAGATAGATAGATAGATGGATAGATAGATAGATAGATGTGTGTGTGTGTGTGTGTGTGTGTGTGTGTCTGTGTGTGTGTTGAATGAGAGAGAGAGAATGGAAGGGAGAGACCATCAAGTCAGGGTTGTACACATGCTAGGCAAGCATTTGTACCATTGAGATACACCTTTAAACTTACTTATATGCTTATCTCTACTGGCTAAATATGAACTGGGGAGTTGAACATGTACATTGCATGGAAGATGCAAGTTTATTTCTCAGCACCCACATGGATAGCTCACAACTGCCTGTAACTCCAGCTTGAGGACATCTCATCCTCTTCTGGTCTCCTCAGACACTTGGACTTGTGTGCATATCCCACCACACAGACACACACAAAATTAAAGCTAAAATAAATGTTTTAATAAGAAATATTTTTGAGGGGGTTAGGTTATTTTGGTCTATTTCCCAGAAGACTATTCAAATAATGAGATGACCTGCTGTATCTGATCCACAGATGTAGCTGGCAACCTGCTTAGAATTTTCAATGTGAATGAATACCGACCAATGTAAAAATACAGATGCTATGACTAAATATAAAATGTCTCTATATATTTAGTACTTAATGGAGGCCATTGTTTTAAGTGATACTACAGCGAACAAGCAGCATTTGAAAAATATTGATTGACAACAGTTTACCACCCTAACTGATTCAGGAAGAAGAGATACATGCATATTTGGAAGAAATAATAAAGATTTTTCTAAAGGATATAGCAATGCCATGTAGTTCACTTTTATTAGAAAAAAAATTATTAAAATGATTTTTTTTGTGGAACTTCACACTTGAAGATGAAAATACCAAAGTTGAACCCATCAAATAACACTATTGCACTTGACTAGACAATAAACTTGCAGTTCTTAAGAAAGATGCAAAGGTCATTTCAAACCACCATGGGTAGTGACACCTTCTAGCTTTGCGTTTATCAGAGTAGCTGCATGGTCCATCATTCACACAGAACCAGACATTTAAGAAACAGTTTAACAGGGACTATTACATAGATAAACAGTGCAAACAGGAAGACAGCAGCATGCCTCTTGGGTTTTGTGCTAAAACCTGATTGCAATTTGTCCCATTTTATGAAAAGCTCTCACCCTGTGGTAGTTTTTAAAACAGTTTGAGGAGAACAGCTGCTATTTACATTTACACTGACAGCCAGATCCTTCCTCTTCTTAGTTCTGTTTACTGCTTTCTACGGCTTGCAATGTAACATTGTTACAGGATGTATAGTGGTGCTACATCAAAGAAGTGGCAAGTGAAGACATTCTGATATGTAGTTAAAATATGTGTATCATAGCACGAAAGCTTTCTGTGTGAAAATCCAAGAATGAATGAATAATGGATCTGTCAATTAAAACACACACTATTTAAAAACAATGAAACATATAAAAATGGAATTCTTTATAGCAGATGCCTTAGCATCAACAGGCTTAAGAAGAACAAATTTTAAGGTGAGAGAAGTACATGGATAAGCCTTTGGTGAGTGTTGATTTGTTTGTGCAAACAAAGACCTGTGGTGGAAAGAACATCTTAGGAAGGACCAAGGACATTTCCTCTCCTATTCTCATAAATGGCCGCTGACACCTTGCTTCTCCAAAACATGAGATGCTGTCATTCTGAGCAGGTTTAAACTTTGTGTTTATTTCCATTTATTGTGCCACTTGGACATCTATCTTTTAAGCACAACAAGCAACATCCTGACTTTGAATTCAGTTTATTTCATATCAAGAACTTCTCAGTTTAGAAGTCCACACTGATGAGATCAATGACTGCAAAGGCTTTCAGGATGTATGTGCCACCTGATCACCCTTCTCCGTCTTTAAAATGGGAAATCATAGAGGGGCTATTCAGTGTTTCAGGTAACGACTTAATTAAATGATACTCAAAAAGAGTATAAATGAATTCCGAAACATGTAAAGAACTCCAGCATACAACTTTTTTGCCTGGGTTCCAGGGACCCAGTCTTGTATACACCAAAGCAAAAGTAAAATTCAGGGAGAAAATATTACAAAAAATTTTTATGTGGAAAGTTAATGACAAAGTATTTTTCTGATGAAAAGTCAGTTGAGTCAATTGTATTGAGACATGGGATTCAAAAGAAATGGATGTAAATTCATGAAAGATTTGTTTTCATTCACTGGTGTGTGTGTGTGTGTGTGTGTGGGTGTGTGTGTGTGTATGCTTGGGGGTGTATGTCATGTGTTTGTGGGTGACTGGAGGGCAGAAGAAGGCACAGGATTTCCTGCAGCTGGAGTTAAGGGCATCTTTGAGGTGCTTAATATAGATGCTGAGAGCAGAGGTCTCATCCTCGGAAAAGGAGTATATGCTCAAAATTGCACATCCATCCCTCCAGCCCCTGGTTTTCCTTTTAAATTAGAAACAAACACACCTAAGTTTTTGAACTTGTGTACAACTGTGAGGGATTTTTCTTTAAAATATTTTTTTAAGAAAATGTACTTTCTATCACTAAATATTCATCAATAGTCTGTGTGAGATGATGCTTTAACCTTGTGATTCCTTAGAAAATTCTTACTAATTGTTGCTGTAAAAATTTTTCCTAAAAAAAAACTTAGACTTAATTTACTATTGCAACTTCTAATACCATTAAGTAAAGGCAATGGCTCATATTTTAAATACTGGTCACATAACTATGATTTCATTCTTATTGTCATATATGGGGAAAGGATAGACTATTTCAAGGAGTAACTATTAGCAATTTTGACAGGTTTCAAATATAGATAATACATTAATAAACCTCTCTCTCTCTCCATCTCCCTCTCTCTCTCTTTCTCTCTCTCTTTTTCTCTCTCTCCTTTCTCCTGCAGTATTGGAGATTCAAACAAAGTCATTGTGCATTCCAAGAATGTATTCTAATACTGAGTTCCATCCTTAGCCCTCTTCACTTTTCATTTTTTAGATCAGGCCTCACTGAATTGTCCAAGCTAACCTTGAATTCATTCTGTAGCCAAGGCAGGCCCTGAACTTGTAATCTTCTGGTCTCAGACTCTTGAGAAGTTGTGATCACAGGTCTGCACTGCAAGGCTCTGCAAATAAATTTTCTTATACCAAATTACAATTAACTCCTAGAGCTGAAGCACAAAGTTAACACATCTGTTATGTGTTCAAGCTTATTCTGAAAGTAATACATTCTATTACACTACTTCACTGGATCTTTGACATAGCTACATGTTTCATAATCTGGCAATTTTCCTAGAATACATGATTATTTTCAAATATCTACATTGTGTTTCCCAAAGCAACAATTTTGTACCTCCTTCAATGTTCTGCAATTATCAGAATACCTTATCCATGACAGTCAACCAAATATTTTATTGGATAACCATAACAGTGTTGTGAGGCACTCCAACAAATATAGCATGGAAAAATTAAACAAAAGAAACTTGCTAGAAAGATAAACTATGCACTACAAAGCCGTGTAATCGAGAGTCTATTTTTATGTCAGTGAGCTGTTTAATAAAACAAGCTATACTTGAAGACATACTTTCCAAACCCTTGATATACTTCTAACCCATGATTCTGCTTGAAAAAAAAACACTGGATTTTGCCAACATCAGTTAATCTCTGGCATTAGGGCATGAGCTCTTTGTGAAAGCTCCTGTAGTAGTTCTCTTCAGTGGTTGAAAATCTCTCTCCTAAGAGGAAGAGAAAGCATTGCTAGACTACACATATTCCCCTTTATAAGGATTCTGTGGGTTACATCATGGGATGGCAGAGCAACTGAGTTACTAGTAAATTCTATGAGTTCTGTCTAGCTATATATTCTTAAAAGATTGACATATTTGGCCAATACAATATAAATTCTGGAAACAAAAAAGGAAATCTGATAGTAGGAAGAAAAATACCATGATTAAAGAAACAAAGACTTTGTTCTACTCAAAAAGCACACTCATATCAAGAAACGCAGTAGAAGATTGTTTTTTAGTTAGTAGGGGAATGGTGGATTATCAATAAAAGGTGTTGGGACAACTGGGTGGCCATCTGGAAAGAAATAAAGTTGGATCTATACCATATATCCAACAACAAAACAAATTCCAGATGGATCAAAGCTGTAAGTATAAAAAGTTAACCACAAGGTAATTTAAAAATTGGGATGATTCTTTGGTGATTTGAACCTTAAAGGGGATTTTTAAAGTACTGGAATCAAAACTGAAATTTCAAAAACTACATGAGAAATGTAATTACATCAATAGGCATTCCAAACACCTGAGTTTAGTACGAAGAAGGAAAGAATAAAAGAGAATAATGGGATAGAGATTATGATTAAAGAACATTATATACATATGTGTCTGAAATTGGGAGACAATAATAATAAATTAAATAATAATTGATGAGACAATAAAGAATTTCCCTTTGCATCCCTGGCTGTCCTGGAACTCACTTTGTAGACCAGGCTTGCCTCAAACTCAGGGATCTGCCTGAGTACTGGGTCTAAGGTCCTGGACTACCACACCCAGCTAACAATAAATAGTTTTAATGAAAGATCTAAACAAGCAAAAAAAGCCCTGTAATAGTAAATAAATGAAATGGGGTGGTGGGGGCGGATAAGGAGGTTTGCAACAATCAACTTTGGTATAAATTAAACAACACCAGAAGTTACCCTATAAACACAAAGTCAGTGCATAGACAGTAAAGCTCATGAAAGTTCAAGCACATATTGAACCTAATTTTTATATAACAGCAACTGAGAAAAATCTGCTTATATTCTATCAAAACTGCGGGTGCCTTATCCCCCCGTAACTCTTGGAACATTTTTCCTAAGCATTTACCATATATGTTCTTGGTTGTCTACATAAGTATATAAATAGGAGAGTATTCATTGTAACATCACTTAAATAGTCAAAAGCTGAAAATACGTTTGAGATATTAAGTTGCAAATTCATTAAATTGCAGTGTGTGTATGTGTGTGTGTGTTCCTAAATATATAAGTACAAAAGTGCTTAATCTGTATAATTTTTTTTATATGTAAAAACATTTAATGAAAAAAGATGTCATGGATTTGAAATAGAGCAAGGAGAGGTATATAGGAGGATTTAGAGGGACTAAAGGGAAGGGAAAATGATGCAAATATAACTCAAAAATTTAAATAATTAAAAATAAATTGTAATGTGTGTGCTCAATGCAATATCATCAATGCTTGAAAGAACTCATGTGTATTAGGAAAAGAATAACTATTAAGATGAAATACAAAAACACAAAGAACAAAACAATAAACACATACATACTTATAGTCTTGGAATGAAACAGAGGGACAAGTTATATTTGCTTTCTTCTGTGAAAGGAACCAACTGTCTTGGGGACAGACTGTATATCCCTTTGTAACATTTAGATTTTATATCATGTTCTCGTGTTGTCTGCTTAAAAATGTATTAATTAAGGAGCAAAGTCACTT
Source organism: Cricetomys ansorgei (assembly GCA_026225945.1). Classification (NCBI taxonomy): domain Eukaryota; kingdom Metazoa; phylum Chordata; class Mammalia; order Rodentia; family Nesomyidae; genus Cricetomys; species Cricetomys ansorgei. The sequence continues at coordinate 6,750,358 of JAMJFZ010003581.1, read as the reverse complement.
TCTACCTGCTCGTAGAAAGAGTCCACTTTGAACTCAAGGATTTTTGTATATTAAACATAGATCATTTTGAGACTTTGTTATTTCAGTATAAATCTATGATTTGATTAAAGACCCATGAATTTCGACAAATGCAAATGTTTGAACAGCCCATCAGTTGAGCCACAGTCTTTGAAAGGTAGAATCATAAAAAGAGGAAAGAAAGAAGCTAGAAAAGAGTGCAAGGATGTGCATTTTTCAGCAAGCCTCCCTATTTACAAGAGTGAATAATGACCAGTGGGCCAATGACTGAGGGTAACAACCTCTCTCTTACACACACTCAGGCATTCTCTAGGAGTGGGAGGAGGAGTACAAGGACCCCTTGAGCACATTTTCAAGCACAGATGAAACTGGGTAAAATCCTGCTTTCTCCTGCCTCTATAAGCAAATGCCTTCCATTTCCACAAAAGGGATAAAATGGTAAAATGAAGAGGAGAAAGAAAGAGAAATCAGGGGAGTAGCAAGTAAGGAAACAGTGTAAGGAGATAATTTCCAAGTGGTATCTGTGTGCCCATGGTATCCTACAAGACAGACTTAGGTTCACTGAGACCAACTAATGAATCCTGGTGGGGGGGGAAAGTCCTGAGATATTACGTAACAATATTTAATTGTTACCTAATTACCAGTTATTAAAGCAGAATCTATTTCTTAGGAACTCTTTTGTGCTAAGAAAAATTTATTTGTAATTCACATTGGCCTGAAAAAAAAAGGCCAGAAGAGCCTTAGATTGAGTGACTAACATAAGTTCTGTTATAATTAGATATATTGAGGTCAATTCCACTGTTAGCTTTGAAATGCAAAACTATGCCCCCAAAGACATGGCAGTACCAGAGTCTCTATATGCAAAAGGGAAAACTAGGGTCCCCTGCTTGCTGCTCTTCCTGGTGGTTGTGTAACCAAAGTGAGCATCAGTCAGAGCTATCATGGGCTCACTTTTCACATCACATGAAGATTTAGAATGAATTTAATAAATAAATAAATAAATAAATAATAAATAAATAAATTTTAGAATTTATCACAGGGGGAGACTAATGAGGGGTATGCTGTCTGAAAGGCCTGTGAAGGAGCTGTTTAGAGGATGATAATCCTTTTAGACACACACACACACACACACACACACACACACACACGCCTGCCACAATCTTCTCAAGGCTAGTCTTTTAGCTTTGTTTATCAAAATGAGCCCGTCTTGTTCATGCCTCTGTGAAGGCAACTCTTAAATCCTTAGATCAGTGTTGAGCATGTGTTGAACAGATGTTATCACTAATAACACAGGAATAATGATTCCAGAAGATATTTTTTTCTCTTAAAATTACATGGAGTGGGCAATAGTTCTTCCTAAAATTAAAACAACAACAGCAACAACATAGACCAGGACACCTCTGAATCTCATTTGTCACCTCTCACCTTTAGGAAAGCATTCTCCGCTACGTAATTATGTATTATTGGAAATGCAGTCCCACAGACTCAGGGTCAGAGACAGAGTAGGCAGAATATGGATGGTAAGAGTATTTCTATTAGGCTGGGGAAATGGCTCAGTTGGTAGAGGGATAGCCATGCAAGAGGAAGGATCCGAGTTCGGATACCCAGATGGAAAGAAGGCAGTAGTGCAGTGCATATCTGTAATCCTAGCACTCCTGTGGCAAGATGGGAGATGGAGACAGAAGAATATTTGGACGTTCATCAACCAGGATGCAAACAAGGTGGAAAGATGAGGACCAACATGAGGTTATTCTCTGAACTCTGCATACATGTTCTCACACACACACACATACACAGTTTTTTCACTTATTTTAAAGGTATGTTGGCATTATGTTTTGAGCGGAAGAGATTTGTAAACTTTGTCAGTAACCTTTTAATACTGCTCTTGATAATTACTACAAACAAGGAGAACAAAACAGCATTAATGCCATTCTGACTTTGGGAAATTAAGTGGCAGTAGATTTATCAATATTTTACAATCTTACAGTTAGTAATGGATGTCAGATAGGTAGAAATGCCTGCTTAGGGTTCATAGGACTGGCAGGAACACACTGGCAGGGACACAATTCAAGGTAAAAACAAGCTGCAGACTCTAGCCTGTCCTTTCATTCAAGTTACAAATCAAATTATGGGGCTGGAGAGATGGCTCAGTGGTTACAAGATGCTCTTCCAGAGCACCTATGTTCAATTCCCAACACCTACATGGCAGCTCACAACTGTCTGTAACTCCAGTTCCAGGAGGATCTGACACCCTCACACGGACAAGCATGTAAGCAAAAACACCAGTGCACATAAAATAAACAAACAAACAAAGAATCAAATTGTGGCCGCTCACCATGCCACAAAAAAAAAATAAATAAATAAAAATGGAAAACAGACTTTGGGTTTGCAAGGCTAAAGAACAGGACACTTACACCTGTGTCCTCCAACTATAAAATCCTATACAGAACAGTTCATCTCTTAGCTTTGGTTTCTTGATTGAGAATAGTGATTACTAAAACATACTGAATACTGTCTTTCAGCAGGTCATCCTGTTCAGGGGTTTGCAGATACTGTGGTGAATCTTCACCACAACTTTGTGAGTAAGGTACTGGCACTGATGCTGTTGCATAGATAAGGATCCTTATGATGACTGATGTGCCTCCCTATAGTGATAGGCAATGAGTTCAAAGAGGCTTATTCATCCCCAGAAATCACACTCTTAACTCTTTTTGAGGCTTAGGTGAAAGAAAACTAGAGTGTAATAACTAGGTGCTTGTGTGCCACCCTTGTGCCATAGGGGATCCTGCAAGCCAGGGGATCAAACTCAGGTCATGAGTCTTAGTGGCAGGCACCTCTGTCTACTTAGCTATGTTACCAAAGCTTGGTCACTTGGCTCTTTTATCCATATATTTTTGAGTTATTGTGGAGAAGCCTCTGCTCAGAGCGAAACATTTTTTTACCATAGTCCGAGCTCAGGTCATGCGCACACTCAAGCACAAGCAAGTGATTGCATTTTCACGAATTTGGCAGTAGCAAATAGCAGAAGGGGTAAGATGATGGGTTCCACTCCTTGATTCTCTTCAGGATGTATAAACAAGATGCTTAGGACCTAGAGAAGTGCACAATTACAGACAGAAGAGAACTCTGGGTTCTTGGTCCCTAATAAGATCATGACAGAAAGGAAGACTACTAATGGGAAATGTGTCATGCTGAGGCCAGGCAAAAGCAAGCTGCCGTTGTGTTAAGCTGCTGAACACAGACGGGGAATCAGGTTAACACCTAACATTCCCCTAGTTATTGTCAACTGTGGCCTGTGTTTATAAATGAGGGAAATGGAGGTCAATCAGGTTAACTAACCATTTCAAGTTCAATATCAGTTCTTAAAACGTTATTATTCAGGCGGGTGGTGGTGGCACACACATTTAATTCCAGCTCTTGGGAGGCAGAGGGAGTCTGATCTTTGTGAGTCTGAGGCCAGCCTGGCTATTGAGGAAGTTTCAGGACAGCCAAGGCTACTCAGAAAAACTCTGTCTCCAAAAAACAACAACAACAAAAATTCTTAGACGGTCAAGAAGTGAGCACTAAGGATCCACAGATTTTCCAGACGGTACACACATTCCCCAGAGGTAGGAAACATAGGAAACAGGTCTGGAAATTTACAGATTTGAGGCTGAAGATAACAGCAACAGTAACAGGGGAGTTCTGACTAGCAGAGACAGAAAAGAGGTCATATACAATCTCTGGAAATAAAAATGTCTCTTTTGCTGAATCTCCACACTGCTGAGAGAGGTGGGAGGGCAGAAAGGTGAGGGGGCAGAAGAAGAGGGGAAAGTAAATATGAGAACTTGGCCTCCTTTACAACCGCTATTCTAGGCATTTATATCAAACAACTTAAATGAGTGGTGTTTCGTGAACCCTGGAGATTGTCCAACAAAACTGTGAGAGGTTTTGCAGAAGCAGCAAGACTTATCCATAAAGCACTCCACTCTGGCGAATGGAACTTCCCTCCCATACGAAATGTTGATGACTGCAGAAAACTGCAGGCAAGAAAAGGATGACGGACAGCAGTGACTAAACCACTGACTGCATCTATAACTTTGAACAAGTAGTTCTACAAAGGCTGCTATGGAAGGAACTACAGGCGCAAGGCCTCAGAAGTTACCCGTCCATAGCGAATAAGCACAGAGCAGGAGTATCAAAACTGCAATAGGAATACCATCTAAGTGCTTTGAATGTTTTCTAGAGATAGGATATTCTGAAATTATTTCAGATTTCTTTGGAAAGACAAGCCCACTAGGTAAAGTACCTTTAAACCATTATACATCCTAGAGGCTGACATGCCTTTTATACTCTACATACCAAAGTGGACAAATGAAAATTTAGAGGAGTGTCAGTAACAAGGAGAAATGAAGACAAAGGGATCATAATAGAGATGCTAAAAGATGTGCTTAATCCTTAGTTGTATGTTTACATCTACATAGATAAAAATGCATGGGTGAAATAAGAACAAGATCTTGTCTCTTTTGTGGTTGCATATTATATCAGACTGTGGGGGATGACTGACCTTCACTCATGTACTGGGCTACATGGATGTTTGAAAAACTACTAACCTACCATGGGTTGCTGACTGTAAGAATTCCCAGCATACACTTAAGAGAAATAGAAAAGAATCCAAGTGGCTAGCTCCTGGTCCTTAAACCATATGCACAGTGTATAAAATCTAAGAAATAAGGGAGAGTTGTGAATAAACAGTAGTGAAGAAACAGCATAATCTTTCCCATAAGATTAAAGGGTTAAAAGAAAGCTGATGGAGGAGCTGAAGAGATGGATCAACAGTTAAGAGAACTGGCTGCTCTTCCAGAGGACTCAGGGTTGATTCTTAGCACTTACAATGGTGACTCACAGCTCCAGTTTCAGGGGAGCCTATGCCCTTCTCTTACCTCATCAGATACCAAACATGCACGTGGCACATAGATATACATTCAAGAAAAACACTCATGTACACTAAAATGAGAACAAAGAAATTTTTAAATTAGAAAAGAAAACTAATAGACAATTTTTAGATCATTAAGAAGATAGCTTTAGAATTTCTGGGGAGAAAATGAATTACTTATATTGTACCATTTATTTGAGTCTCAAATCATTGGTATCACATCTAAGTGTTTTCCCCTTTAAAAACTACAATAATAATTTTTAAATATTTTTCTTAAAATTAGCAGGAAATCTCTTTTTTAGTAATAATTAGCCATGCTTTTTTAGCCTTGTCCCACACTTGGCAGCACATACATGTGGGTAATAATCAAGATGCCTCTATCCCAGATCAGTTTTCTTTATCAGCAAACACCAAGCAAGACTCAGCACATAGTACAGGCCAACTACCCTTTACCCATAATGCTTAGGCCCACCATGTTTTGTATTTCAGAAGTTCTTTTTCATATTTTAATGTACTTGCATAACATTACTAGTTGAACATCTCTAACATGAAACTCTAAACACAAAATAGTTCAAGACCCCTCAACTTTTAAGTTTCATGGAAGAACTGAAGACATCTAGATTTAGGACTACTTCAGAGTTCCGATTTATGGTCAGCATCAGTGATGATGAACCTCTCTGAGTAAGTCTGATTAAATTGAAATGTTTGCTGCCAAAGATCTTATTGCTGTGGTTGTTGTTGCTGATATTGTTGGGAAAGAAAGAAAAGAAACTATTAGGAAACTAGGCTTGTTGATGAATACCTAGAATCCTATTCCTCAAAAGGTTGAGGCAGAAAGATTGACATAAGTTTCAGGCTCAACTTGCCTGTACAATGAAACCTTGTCTTAAAACATCAAAACAAAGCAAAGCAAAGCAAAGCAAACCAAAGCAAAATGAATTAATCAAACAAAATCAAAGACAATTATTGATAACTATTTTCATCAAGACAAATGTTAGAAATACAGTCAATATACTTTCAGGGATTTGTTTTTGTTGTTAACAGTACATTGCATGGTAGACCGGTGGATACTGAAATTTGCTACATAGCCTAGGCTGGCCTTCTGCCAGTCTCATCTATGCTAGATTACTATAGTGTGCCCAATGTCTGGCTAAGACCATTGTAATTCTAAATGTTAAACAAATACATGATACAAATTTATAATATGGGAATATAATATAATATGATATAATATAATAAATAAATATAATATAATATGTGCTAACTCATGCCTTTCACTCCTCACTCCCTTCAGCATCATTACACAAGCTAACTGATACAACAAAAGTCTCACAGATGTGTTCTTAAAAGACTTGGCAAGGAAAGAAAGCCATCCACCATTCAGTTTTGAAACAACAGTATTCTGGATTTTTGAAAAGCTTTCTTCTGGCATTCTAAACCCTATAAAGCTACAAAAACAGTTCCTTTGTGAAGCTTCTGCTCCTTAGGGAAGGATTGTATGAAAATGTGCAGTTTAGTTTAGTTTTTTTTCAGAAGAAAGAAAGAAAAAATATGAGGGAAGACAACTCTTGGAAGTATGTTTCCATCTCCTTCAAATGCTCTCTAACTCATTTTACCCCTCACAGAGGCATGAACTTAAATGTGCTTCAAGAATGTCTACATGCTTCTGGGTGTAGTAGTGAACTCCTTTAATTCCAGCAAGTCAGAGGCAGGTACATCTCTATGAGTTCTAGGCCAGCTGGAGCTACACAGGGAGACCCTGTCACAATGTCTATAATGTTTAGTTCAATGTACTTTCAGGCCCAGTAACCTTGTCAACCTCATAAGGTTGTTATCCTATGATTCTTGTACTGAGTTACAATGGATTAAACTGGATTTGTTCAGATTCGAAGCTAATAATGATATGGTGCTTTTAAATTAGAAATTCTTGGAGAAGTTCCACACATCTTCCATTGCCTTCTTCCCTATGATTGCTGAGATCAATTGTAAGCAATTGATATTTTATGAATTAGCTCTATTTACTATTAAGGCAAAGCTATTCCTTGTCAGAATTATTTAGGATATTTTCCTTTAATTGTTAACCATCACCCTTAATGAACCTGCAGTAAAGCAGTAAAATTAACCAAGTCTTGGAGTACCACTGAAGCCAGAGTTTCATTATTTCTTCGAGGAACATGAAAGTTCATACCTTCAACTAAAGAGGTGAGGAGTGTGACATTGGCTGCTTTTCGTCTTCCAGCTGGCAGGTTTAAGCCAAGCCTATCTAGTTTCTCTCTCAGGCAACGGCCACCATTCTTGGATTTTGCTCTGTCCAAAATCAAGAGAAAATTAAGTTTTGTTAGTTAATGCTTGGAGGAAATTATGAGAGGACTTGACCTCACAAAAATACCACAGCGTGAGCTTACCTCCTCAAAATGCCTCCCAGGAGCGAAGCATTGAGGCACTCGGGTGGGGAAAGTCGCCTCTTTACCTCAGCAATGGTCACCTTGTATTTGGAAGTAGAACTGAGAAGTGATAAGCGACCAGGAACTGAGCAAAACAAGTCTGTGGGGTTGACCACACAGGTGCCACCTTGGGAGGGAAAAATGGATATGTTAGTAACGGTGAAAGAGTACAGCTCTGTGAGAGGCATGTGGTATCTAGAGACACATGATACATGGCAATAGTTCTGTTTATCCACCACTTAAGTATGTCAGGCTTCTCAGAAGATACCTTTCCAAGTACTAATTAGGATTTTTTTAAATACCACGCAGAGAATGAATCTGTGTATACTGTAATTCTAGACAAAATAAGCACCTTCTAGAAGAGCAGTTCTCAACCTGTGGGTCATGACCCTTTTGAGGGTCAAGTGACGCTTTCAAAGGGGTCACCTAAGACCATCTGCATATCAGATATTTGCATTATGATTCATAACAGTAGCAAAATTATAGTTATGAAGTAGCAATGAAAATAATTTTATGGTTGGGGGGTCACCACAATATGAGGAACTGAATTAAAGCATTGTGAACATTGAAAACCACTGTTCTCGAATATAGGTTGCCTCTACAGTGTTAATTTTGATATTATCACATCAAGGAACACATCAGTGCACCAACACCCAATCCAAGAGTTAATCTCAGAAAAGTAGTTGCTATCAATTCAGTTACATCTGATTGTGTACATATACAGAATAGATACAAATTTTGGATGCATTCATTTCTTTTCTGAATGTTTGCAAATTACCTTCTTCCTTCCCTTGTCAGTCCACTAGCTGAAGACACCAGTCCTCATTTACACTAAAAATTACCTGCCATGGCCAGAAATTTCCAATCTTTGCAGATGATAATATGATCAATCTGTGTACTATACTTCAATCTGCGTTGTCAGCACAGGTAGGCAAACACAGTGTAAGACCTAGTGTTAGCTAGCTGATCATGTTAAATATAACTAATTCTATTGTTACGGTGGTTGCTTCATCATTACCGATGCAGGGTGCAGGGCAATTGAAACCGTAAATGATAACACTACCAAAGCAATTTTACCATGATGGAGCTCCTGGAACAGGAGATCTCTTTCTTCAAATTCTATAGATCCCCTTGAGCTTCAACTCCTTCAGAAGCAACATATTCTATTCTCTAAGCCCAAACAGCTTCTACTGACTAAAACAGACTTGGAGACTCAAGGTGAGCATCACTGGTCACAGTTTCTTGAGTCTCATTTGCTAACTTACTGCAAAAATCCACAACCAAAGGCCCTGCTGCTAAGATAATGGGCATATGATCTTGGGGTATAAAACTACCTCTGTATACTCCAAGACCCCTGAAGGCACAGTTTTCAAGGTTCATTGCCAAATTAAAATTAGAAAGATTTTCTATAAAGTGTATTGTGTGTGTGTGTGTGTGTGTTTGTGTGTGTGTTACCCATTGAATTTCATATTTAATTATGGTTGCTTGCATAAGCATGAATCAGGGGTTATTTCTGGGGGCATGAGCAAGGGAAGGGGCTCAAGAGACCTCGCCTATCTCTGAGGAACTATTGGTAGCTAACGGGTGCAGGAGGATTGAGTACCATTCCTTCAGTAATGTGGTCACTGAAAAGTTGCCTAAGCTCCAGTAGAGAATCTCCTCCCAAGTTCTCTTTGAAATTGCTAATGATCAAGATTTTTCTCCCTTAATAATTCTGAGTTAGTTTATATGCCCCAATATTTTCCTAATATAACAGGAAGAGGGATAGAAAATCAAGGCCTCATGGCAAAATCTCTTGTATATTCCAACAAATTCTTCATGCCATTTTCTGGAAACAAGCCTTAGGTTTTAAGGTCTGAAAGCTCAGTCTGTCAACTGTTAAACTAAAATCCTTCTCTCAGAGTCCAATGTGTAAAAACTGTAAATTAATTTCTTTAGCAGCTAGAAACACACAGTTTTACTAGTTCTTCCCCACTGTGTGTTTCTACAGAATTTCAAAAGTAATAGTAACAGCAACAATGTTAGTAAAGCAGATTCTTTAGGCTTTGGCTATCCGTTCATTCACTGCCATTAATGCCTTCACTTTGTACTTACAGAGTGCACTTAAAAGTAAACTAACATTTAAATGAACTGAAAATCAAGGTAGTTTCAGCAAATCCAGAGTTGAGGGCCACACTGTCAGAGTCATGACCCTGATTATTTGAGGATTTGGATCAGTGTGAAGAAAACTATCAAACATCAATAAAAATTAGTGTGTGTATACAATATTCATCTATATTTCTCCTGAAAGAGGACTTCTACCATAGTCACTATGAATCAGAAACCAACATATATCTCAACATTCAGCATCCCTCTCTTGAACACCAGTCAGTATTTTACCGAAGGAAAAGGAATCTTACAGAATTGATCTTAAGTGTGTCATCATTTACATGATTTCTTTCTTCTGCTGGGAAATCGGTAACATACAATTCGAGACTTTTCCTATACTTTGTAATCTGTGGGTTAGAACCTAATTTAGAGAGGGAAATGGTCACAATTTTTGAAAAAGGAGTTAAATCTAGTTTTCCTGAATTCAAACTCTATCACCTTTGGCTTGGTTGAAAGCAAGCTGTTCTAAGGAATCCTCTGGGTAGGCTACCTAGCCATGTGTGAACTCTGAAGGTTCTGAGTGTTTTTGCTCCTCCATCCAGGTTGGGATTCTGGTTTATGTGGAAAAAAGGCATGTATTAGATAAGTTACACAGGCTGCATATTAAGAGTGTGGTTTATGCACACACAATTGCCTCAAGGATTTATTTTGTATTCAGGATTATCCATCAACTCTTAGACTCCTATTTTTTATGTCACACACTCTTTGAAGGGAATTTCTGTTGCTTTGATACGTGGCATTGTTGCAGCCTTGGGGAACTCTCTTATTCTGGCTAAAGACTGGTAACTTATAGAGTTTACATCAACTTGGGGAACCTGATATCTTTCTTCCCAGTGGGTTACTTTTCAGGAGGGCAGAGAAAAAAAAAATCAAGTCTCGATAACTAGGGTTTCACATTCATAATGAAGATAGTGACATGGTAGAACCTAGCTAAGGGAACTGAGACCTCCAACAGTGATGGTAAGCATTCAGAGGACAACTGGAAATGAACCTCACCAAGCCATTAATAGTAGTCATTTTTTGTTTCCTGCTCAAAGTCCTTGTGGAGCCTCTGAGGCCCCTCAACTCTTACAGATGTTGGGTGATACTCATTTTCTGTTTAACATTCTAGTTGGGGATGACTTTAGTGATAAGAACCAGACAGACAGGTCATACAGAATTTCATAGGAGTTCTCCCCTTCCCCATTCATGGTACACAGAGAAACAATATTTCCACAGAAGCCAGCGCTTGTAAGTTTGGAGAGACCTCTCTCTTGCGAATCTGTGAATACTAATGAGTAGCTATGTGAAGAGTTGAGAATTATCTACTCGAGATCACTTGTCTAGGACATGATTCTTTTAAAATGGGCAACTCTGCTAAAATAACAGGGAGAAGTTAGCCAAATTCTGTAGGTATGACCACACCTGACACAGAATAGCACAGGTTTAGACTGTCCTTCATACCCTGAATAGCTTGAAGGAGGCTGCAGCTGCACTGAGCTTGGTTAGCTTAGGGGATCTGTCTTTCTGCTCCCAGAGCCTAGGTTGATGGGAAAAAAAAAAAATATATATATATATATATATATATATATATATATATATATATATATATATACACAAGTAAATTTGGCCTACAAGCTTGGAGGACAGTTTTTCTTCCTTAATAAGTCTATTTGAAAAATGAGAGTGTTTACACCTGTTCTACTCCCCTCTCTAGAAGAGGAAGTGTAACAGGAAGTGTGCAGAACTGAGCAACTACTGCCTCACAGGATAAATGCTCTGGAGCCGGACGCTCCTTGACTCACAGTTTACACCGCAGTCTAATGGGAAGCCGAGCACTAAAAGCCCCTTCTCACCCCAGACTGTAAAGCAGAGCAAACAACAGGGGTTGTCTCGGAGGGACCGCGTCTCAGCAACTTGCTGAGTCCCGGCGCCCCACCCACCTCTAAGAACACACCCAGCTGTGCCCAGAGGCCGCCTGGCACCTCTGCAGGTGCAATCAATACTTCCCAGCCTGCTGGAGCTCGCTAGGCCCCAGCGCGCAGCTCGCAAAGCAGCCAACAGCCTCACCCGCCGCACAGCCCCATTCCGTCGAACGTTGATGTTGACATAATTAGACCAAATCTTAGGAGCGAAATAAATGTTCTGTTCGCTTTACAGCCAAACAGATGTTTACAATTCAAATGAAAGAAATATAAACGGTGGGGATTTTTTTTTTCCTCCCCGTCTTTATCTCCAGTGATCGCTTTTTTTTTTTCTTGACACATTAAAAATGTGTAAGCGGTTACAAGAGTTTTCCTGCCCCTGTCTGTTTTGCAGCTTCATTTCCGTGAGGTGCTCTTGTCCGATAGGTGGGGTTAGATCTTTCTGGGGTGTTTCCCCCTCTAGCCTTTCTCCCTGTACCAACGCGCCCGCCCCCACGCGCGCCCGTGGGATCTCCCCTCCCCCCTATGGCAGCAGGTATTAATTGTAATCTAACAGCAAAGAGGTGGGGACTTAGTTGCCTTCACGCAGGCCTTTGGTGGTGTGTTGGCAGCGAATCGTGTTCTTGCAGATTACAGGTGTTGCTAGATCAGGTTGCTGCTGCTTCTTCCCCATCCACATTCCAGTAGAACAAAAGAAAAGGAAGCTGATCATCAGATGGATGATGTGCGAGCTAGGGGTTAATTCTGAGTTCTCAAAGCTTAAAGTACTTTGGATCTTGGTGATTTTCCAGGGCTTGGGGGTAGGGGGAAGGGAGATAAAGCAAAACACCTCCTTTCTCCTTAAAAATAACTGTCCAATAAACCATGCTTCTATATGCTTTAGTGGATGCGTTTCGAAGGTCGCAAGAAAGAAACTGAATTTCAAGTCTGGAGTATGTGCAAAATGTTAGCGTTAAGAGAGCAGGCGAAGTTTCCAATGTGTCACCTGCTCTATTTTCATTCACAAAGATGAGTTTGAGCCAACCTCTCTTCAAGGGAATCAGGGTAGCCGCTCCTCACAGATGGGATGCTACCATGGAAGAGGAATTAAGCTACCTATGCCTCTTCTGTTCTGCCTCTTCCAGAAGCTGCCAAAAGGAGCTACGTCTCTGAGATTCCAAAGACCAACCAAGACCTAAGCGAGTCCTGAAAAACCAAAGCAAGGCGCTTGTCCTAGTGAGCATGGGCACTGCACTTGCTGTGAGGGCGACAAAAAACAAAACAAAACAAAACAAAAAAAAAAAAACAAAAAACAAAAACAAGAAGTGTCAGTTCTGTCCTATCCATTGTTGGTAGACAGGGAGGTGGAAATTAAAGGTACATTTGCAGAAGGACTTATTTTGAAAAAGAATTAAATCAGATCGGATAAATGTTTGCGCGCCGGTATAACCGCCTCAGCCTTGGAGAGCCAGGACCCCAAAGCGATCAGATACACTCCAGCTCCCTTAAAACGTGCAGAGTTCAAATCATATTAATTCCCCCTCAAATGTTTTGATTCAAAGTAGTTTGTATTTTGTGTAGCCGAGGGCAATCGGGAAAGCGCTCCTGCCTGCAAGTGGCCGGTGGGTTCCCTCTCCGCGTGGCCCAGAGGCTACAGCGGTATTTAAGCTCGGGAAATTAGCCTGGGGCTTCAAGGCAAGATGATCAGAAAGCGAAACAAGGGCGCTGCCCCTCTACACGTTTTACACCCCCCACCTCCTCTCTCTCTCTCTCTCTCTCTCTCTCTCTCTCTCTCTCTCTCTCTTTCTCCCTCTCTCCTTAGTTTGCTATCCCGATTTCACAAAAGAGATCAGGGCCAAAATGTCACTTTCCACCTACATCCAGGAATTCTGAGTCTTCTCATCTTCAACACACACTACATGAAGGCCAGAGCCCCTTTATCCAAGTGAACGCCTCCCCCATAGTGATTCCAGTCTGAGTCCATTCATGATTAGCCTCGTCATCGTCCTGATTCTCATCAACATTTTATTATTAAATACTCAGAGAAGAATAAAAGGACCTAGTGTCTGACTAAAGGGAGGGGCCATGAAAGGGCCCCAGAAGAGTCATCGAAGGAAAAAAAAAAGAGTGGGCTTTCCTTTCTTTTTTTTAAATGATTAGAAACAGGCGAGTCCTGTAAATAGAAGGCACATTCCTTCAAGAGATGCCTTTTGAAACCCACTGTCTGAATATTCAACGAAGGCAAAGCTCCACTCTGTACGAACAACATTAATATGATCTCTGCAGAATTTGCTACTCAGAAATATTAACATATCAAAGCCAACGCCGGAGGCGAAAGAAGCTATCGATACGCGAGTGCAGGGTAAAGTAAAGATTATTGGTTCTGATGGTCGGAGCGGCGGAGCTGCGGGCAAAATCGCGCACACCATTAACCGGGAGAGAGCGCGAAGGGAGCTGGGCCTCCGAGGCGGCCGCAAATATTTTATCTAGGTGGTAATTACCTCGCTCCTGCCTCCCTGGTTTGTCCACGTTATCTTTTGGCTATCGGACCTTCGTTTACAAGGAGAAAAATGTAATTGACACTTAACAAAGTGAGCCTGAGAAATGACATTTTGTTCTTTACTACAGATTTAGGGACTGATGAGGCTCCATCCCTCCATCCTTCTGCAAGTCAGGTCAGCTTCTATCTACCCATTTCAGGTAGAACACCTAGGCAGGTATCTTTCCTCAAGACAGACTGTGGAAGGGAGTTTCATGCGAAGTAAAATATATTTTTGTAGTATTTCAAATTCTGGAATGTAAATACACCCAGGAACTTAGTAAAAGAGAAAAAAAGGAGATCAAAAAGACTTGTACTTTAAAAGAGATCAGTCAGTGTTGTGCAGATTGGAAAGAAGCAGACAGTGTCATCATAGAAGGGTCAAGAAGGGATTAGAAAACTTAACAATTAAATGTCCCATTTTTTATGGGACTTGAGATGACCCTGAGGTATTGATATTAAGAGTTCTGTGGTCTGCACAGCCATGCTAATGAAGAAAAGGGTTTCCTAAGTATTTAAACATGAGGTGTCATGCCAGGGCATATAAAATATAAAAGTTCTTGCTATCCACTTGGAAATTTTGAGCACTGATTGCTACAGAGTCAACCAACACACAGACCCCCCCCCCCACACACACACACACAACCCTTCTCTCCAGGACTGTTCTAGTCCTGTAAGACTGTGGAAATGGAAGAAAGTAGTCTGGATACTTAGATCTGAATTACTCAGAGGTAGGGGCTACAGATTTTGTTGATGCCTAACTCTGAAGTTCCAGTTCTTTCCCTTGGGAATGGCACTTTTCTCCTACACAATCAATTCTTGGTATAAAATAGCAGACTAAGAGAAGGATTTTAAAAGGTGAAACCAAAAGGTATTGAATTGTACAAGAACAAGAAAACATCACCTGATGAACTTCACTTCTGTAGTTGTGGTTAGGTAACAGAGCATTCCATCTTTTAGACAGGTCAAAACTTAGCATCTCTTGGATGGCCGAAAGAAAGGGAGGCGTTACCTAACTCTCCCCTGGAAGCTTCATTGATTCCAGGGCATCTAAAGTTTCGGTATTCAGCCTGGAATTCATCCGGTCAACTATGCTATAATCATTTGGGTATGATGATAGTCAAGCGTTTGGGGGAGGTACTGTGTCAAGTACGAAAACAGTAAATTCAAACCGCTGCGGATAGCTCAGCTCTCCCAGCAGCCAGCTTCCTTCCCTAATTAGTGGCGCTGTCCTTCAGCACCACCGAAGTCTGTGCGCCCTGAGCGCTTCGCTTCACCTTTTCTTTCTTTCTTTTCCTTTCCCAACAGACCCCAATCAGCAAGACTCATCGCGTCCACCTTTGATGGTGTATATTTTGCTTGTCCAACAGTCATTGATAGTTAAATTTAATATCCAGAATCTTGTTTCTGTTTCATGTTATTCCAATATGGCTGAACACAGGCCTGGTTGAAAAGCTTAATGTTGTTCCTTTTAAATATCTATAAAGAGTGATATCCATACGCTAAAAAAAATAATTTTGAAATCTCGAAAGGGTAAAACAACAGATTCGAGTATTTCTTTGAAATTCGACATAAATTCTAAGCACACACTTTTGGAACAGCCAAGCTCCAAAAGATAAGCACCCTTTGTTTTCGCTGCTGATGTTTGTAGTGGATACTGGGTTATGAAATCTGCATTTACACACAAAGTATTCCATTGCTTTTGAAGAGGATATTTCTCTCTCCAAAAAGTCAAATAATTTAACTGACTTTGAAAAAAAATGGAGAGAGACTAAGGGACAGTTATTTGGTACCATCAGAAGTTGAGTGGTTTGCTTACTAGAGACAACTGTGGCCCTGGAGCAGGAATTAGTCTTGGTGAATAGACCACGTCTTATTAATTCGTATGAAGTTGGGATAACAGCTGGTCCCTCTTGCTTCATGTGCTCCTCGGGTTACTGGGTATGCTAGGAAAATAAACTTCAGAGGCCCTGGGTACAGTTAAGCAGGGGAGCTAGCAAAATCTGCACTGCCTTGAGGCCCTGTGAATGTCATAGTTCAAAACCTTTTGTCAAAATGGAACATCTGAGATACAGCCCCCTTCAGTGCCTCAGCTGAATTCAACAGCTCTCTTCTCTCGCCTCACCCCCCTTCCCAATGGCATGAGTAACTCTGGATTCAGATGTTTTCCTCAACAGATGGGAACAAGAAAGCTTTATCCAGTACACTTAACACTACCTCCTCCTCCCACCCGCTCTTAAAGAAAGAAATGTTTGGGACGCTTCAGAAAAAAAAAAAAGAAAAGAAAAGAAAAAAGAAAAAAGAAAATGAGGCAGCTACAATATTTGTGACTCATTAGCCTCCTGGAAAGTCTCAATGATATAGCCTTTCACAGAATCCCTCAAGGCCCATAGCTAACACCATCACCCCAAACACCCAGGCTGTGGCTGGCACATTAGGTCTAAAAGGAACCAGAGATCCTGCTCCAGGATGGGAAAGAAGTGTGAAAACTTTTTTTTTTTTAAATCCCAGTTATTTTCTCCCTAAGTTTGATTCTGTCACTGTTCTGTGAAGAGTGGTAGATAGCTCCCAGTATAAGTCTTGAGGCTCCCTACAGCACTGAAGTTTCTCAATAAAAGAAAGGAGGCTTTTTAAATATAGATACTCCTATATGGACCTGGAATAATTGACTAACATAATTCTTTTCTTAATCAGCAGACAAAGAACCTGAAGTTTACAAGTCTCTCCAGATCTTCAAAACAAAGAAACAGATTAGAGATGAATGCTTGAGGGCAAAGTATTCCAACTCACCTCTCCTTATCACGCCCCCTTGGCCGTTGAGAACAATCCCACACTGGGCTTCCACAGAACCCTTCATAAAAGAAAAAGAAATAGAAGCATTCAATATAATATGCATGGCCATGTGGATGAAGTATTTTAGAGTAGTCTATCCCTGACCCCCATCCCAGGAGACCATTGAAAGCATCATTGAACTGGAATAAGCTAAACAGAAAACACAATTGTAAGAAAAGAATTTTAAGAAAATCTACAATCTGAAAATTCTATTAATCTTAAGGTACACATTTTTCACCAATCCCCAATACTACACTTCAGAGGGCTTGAGAGATTTTTATTTGGGCGTAAGAGAATAAGAAGCCCTTTGAGTCCCTGAGAAGGGTTACAGATAATACACAGATAGCACATGTCCACCACTTTCTGGGTGAAGGACATTGTAGCTTAGCTGTCAAGTCTGGGAAAGTGGGGTTCTTTGGAGTCTCAAATGAAGGACTCAGAACATCTTATAAGGATTCTGTTTTCTCCCAAAGCAGGAGCACCATATAATCCTATCCAAAATGGGTCTGTTGGAGGAAGCACCTTCAGGTTCACTCTGAGCAGATCTTTAAGCTCCTAAGGTACCAAGTGATCATTGGAGCTGGAAAAGTGGAAAAGGTTTGCTTATTTTTTATTAAGAAAAATAAAAATTTCTCCCTGTGTCTGTCTTTCCCCCCCTTCCGAATCAAAACGTGTTAAAAGCTCATTTTCCTTTACAAACAAACGAGGTATTGGACATGAAAGAGGCCTTGAAGGGTGTTAACCTACCCAACAGCCCGTGAAGAGTTAAGTAAATGCGGAGAGAGTCGGTGCATAATAAAAACCCACTTTACAAAACAACCTTTACAGCCCTGGCTCCCTTTAGCCTCCCCATTTTCACCATATTGAGGCAGGCCTGTAAGACCCCCCTTTTCAACCTACTCACCAGCTCTTTCTTATTTTAAATGTTCTGCCTTAAAGTGATTATCAAATCAATATGAAAAAAGGAAAAAAAAACTTGAAGACTGAGCATAAATTAAAGCGGTGATGGGAAAAGGTGTGACAGTTTCCTTTGTTGCCCATAGCAAATCTTTTTAGGGGACTCAAAGATGGAACTGAAGCCACAAGACCGTTTGCATCTGTTAGGCAGACTTAGACCGACCTCCAAGTCATTGGGCTTTCACTTAACATTCTGTGCAGGGAAAAGTATATTTACATTTGTTGCATTTGAAATGAGGCATATGCTGATGAATGTTTTAAAAAGGAAGAAATAAAAGGAGAGAGACGGGTTTTCCCCACGCACTCCCTCCTCGTTTCTTGTTTTAAATGTAGCTATGGTTCTTCCTTTTTCATTCTGCCAAGTACTTCCTGAAGAGTAGAATAACTTTCTAGATTTACAAACTTACCCTAGTATTCATACATATTATAATATACGAGTTTCCATACACATATAGGAGTCTGTATGGCCATACATGCATATATCGCACCACGTACTCTTTCATCTAGTATCTTAAAGTGTTTCTTTCCCCAGTATGAGAAATGTTATCTCAACATGAGTAATAAAAAGAAAACAAAGAATAAACATATAAGAGAGAGTTTAAGATAAAGATTTTAAGATATCTGAAATATAAAAGTAAAGAATACCTAAACCCTCCAAGGAAGCCAACCAAATTTCCTTCTCATTCTCTGGCGCACTCTTAAGATGTTTATGTTTCTCAGAAACAAATCTTGGTCTCTTCACTTAACAAACTTTTCCCTCCTTGTAAGTAAAACATGTTGTTTGGTCAGATGACATTGCATAAATGACCATTTGAATGGCACTAAGTCGAAAATTGGATAAACTACGGTGTCCTTTTGCACAGGATTCTGTCTTTGTCTGGTGCTTGCAAATGTTCTAATCCTCTCTTTTGAAAAATGCCCAGCTTTGTGCCTAGCACAGAAAAAAAATTTGTACAGATACAAAAAAATCAGCAGCAGACGTGGCTATTAAAAGGAGTAAATAGGTTTTAGTTGAGCTAAGCACTGAATGGCAGATTTTTTTCCTCTCCTGAGACATAAGGGGATCCTTGTGAAAAATGTAAAAAAATGCCCAAAGCGTATAAAATTATTTCGTGAATGTAAGTGTAGAAAGTCAAGGTTTAAGGAGTAAAATCTTTTTTCTTGGGCATGAATTTTGTGGTTATGGCTCTTTGTTGGAACTGTAAGGGCTTTCACTTTAATTTAAAATTAATCTCTTGCTCAGGGGTAGAAGAGGGGGGAAGATATTCCGTGCGCAACAAGAGATCTCTTCGGTCTCCAAGTTGTGCTCCTGTAATATCTTCCCAGTCTTGCAGAGATGGCAGGCTTTGTGCAGACTGAAAAGGGGGGACTCACAGTAGCCAGCGATGTGCTTTCCACTGAAGGAAAGTTCAGCTTTGACTCTTACAGGTTCCTACTTTAGATCTTTGTGGCTTTGTTAAAGTATGTCGAAGACAATGGAACCACTTAATTAAAAATTCCATTGTTGGCATTGAATGTGGAGAACATGTTAAGAAAGTAAGAGGCTTGAATAAGTGATGGCTTGTGCAGTGTCTGAACTCACTTCGACCCTCTCTCTTCGCCCCCCCATTCCTTCCTGTTCTCTTTCCCGCCATTTTCTCTATTTGTGTTGCTTCCTTTAATTCCTCATTTCCGTCAGTATAATGAGTTGCATCTTACATAAGATGGGATGACCTGAAGAGGAAGAATAAAGATGTACAACATCCTGCTGGGGTACAGGCTTGGGTATGCTCAGGCACTGGGTATCACAGCTACAACCTTGGCGAAGTGCATTGTACAGATTATTTATTGGGTCTGAGTTTCGAGGCTTTCAGCTCTGTTTCCTTAAATGATACAGCACTCTAATATGTTTGGTCAAAGTTTTGCTTAAGCTTGTTGCTCCCACAATTTCCTGAGAACAAGCAATCTCTGTCCCCCTATTCTGTCTAGGTCAACGCTGAATATGAGAGTAGGCCTTTCAAAATGTGGAAACTGAGGATACAATTAATTGGTTGTCAGTTTTTAAGACCACTAGATTCAAACCCAGTTCTACTGGCCTCACACACCTATCCTCTCGGGGTCAGAAATGTAGATTTACAGAGGACTTTTGTTGACTGGCCTCAGGTAAGGGCCGCAGCTACTGATCCAATGAGAAACCGAGTGGGCACGGTCCTCTTGTAATTTGATGACTTTCCCTATGTCGTGTGTGTGTGTGTGTGTGTGTGTGTGTGTGTGTGTGTGTGTGTGTGTGTGTGTGTCAAAGAGAGAGAGAGAGAGAGAGAGGGAGAGAGAGGGAGAGAGAGAATTAACAGAGTGCAGGAGGGGGAGGGCGAGGGGAGGGCGCAGACAAATCCACTGCATGCTTATTTACCTGCAAGTCGTCGGCTCCCGCGGCGGCCAGCCCCAGGCTGGGCCCTGGCAGGAGTCTTTGATCTGGGTGCATTCCATACTGAGAGCCATGGCTCATGAGGGACAGGTCGTGGCGGCGGTAGGCATCGAGGCAGCCCAGCTCCCGCCTCTGCTCGTCCAGGCAGGAGGACTTGAGCGCCCGCGCATTGTGCAGGTTAATAAAGTCGGTGGGCTCCCCGTGGTGAATCTGTTGGTAGTACTGTTGTGAGTGGTGGAGCGAGTTCAGAGAGTAGGCGTCGGGAGTGACGGCCGGGTGGCTGTGCTGGAACTCGTAGTGGAAGGACTGGTGGTGGAGCGGGGTGTACTGATGGTTAGTGGAGAAGTAGGGGGACGCAAACTCGGTGCCGGTGGTGGAGTAAGTTAGAGGAGAGGAGGAGGAATAGGCAACCGTGGAATTGGCTACGGACTCCAGACAGCCAAGCTGCATCAAACGGTAGCTGTTTGATCCGTCGTGACGTATCTGGAAGGAAGAGGGGGAAAGGGGAGAGCAGAAAAACTTGAGGTTTGTCATTTTGCAACCGAGGCACCACTCTCCCAGAGTAGGGAACGTTGCCCGGCTCTCCTAGAAGAAGGAGAGCTAGCGCTCTGGGCTTGGGAGAGCAGCCAGGGCTCAGTGAGCGCCTTTGCCAAGCAGACTTCGCGAACAGTTGAACTGGGGGTGGGCGGCCTCGTCTTCATAGTGGAGAGAGCAGGGTGGGGGGGAAATCCCCCACCCTATATAGGTGCGGGCGACATCACATACACACACACACACACACACACACACACACGCACAGACACACACACACACATAGAGTCACAAACAGACAGTAAGACCAACAGACAGTCTCTCTCTTTCTCTCTCTCTCTCTCTCTCTCTCTCTCTCTCTCACACACACACACACACACACACACACACACACACACACACACACTGTTCCCAACTTGTGCCAGGAGCTAGGCGACCCAGGTTTGCAGGTGACTAGGAGATGCGGGTAACTAGAGTGTCCATGCTCAGAGAGCGCTAGGACGCACCTCGCTACCCCAGCCAGACCCTAACACCGAACTACCGCCTGTCGGTGCCGAGAGGTACAGCCTGGGCTGCTTAAAAAATATCCTCATTCACATATATAAATTTATATGAAAAATCCCAGTCTGTGCAAATCGTCCAACTTGCTCACTTCAGTAGATGTGTCCCATTCCTTGAATAAGCCCCTTCCAAAAGGGGTGAGTGATTTCCCATCCCCCAAGTCCACCTACAGCCCATCAGTCCCTTTTCTTCGCTTTTCGGAGAATCCTTTCCGAGTCTCTAGCTTTCTCCTCATCCCCCTCCTTATTGTTAGGATTATGTTGCTCCCTCATTACGGCAAATGGTGCTTAACGTGGAGGAGAGTTGCCCTCCCTGGCGACAGATGTCATAACGAACTTTCTCCCCTTCCCTTCCTTAACTTCTCCCGAAAGCCAGATTATAATTAAACGTAACGGTCCAATATAGATTAGAGGCAGGGGAAGCTGCCACCGCCGCCGCCGCCGCCACCACCACCACCACCGCCGCCGTCACACACTCACATACACACACACACACACACACACACTCACACGCGCGCGCGCTCACAAAAAAAAAAAAAAAAGTAATAATACCTCCGCATCGTGGACTAGTCCGGGAAAGGTAGTTGACATGTTGGGTTTCTCCAAAAGCTTACGATGCAATTTCACCCTCCAAAAAAAGAATCAGAAAAAAAAAAAATCCAAACTTCTTGTATTTTCCAATTTTTTTTAAAAGGAAAAAAAATGTTCTGTAGATAGAGATCTAAATTGTAATGGTTTTGCCCGGATCAGATAGCTCCTTGCCTCGTACCCACTTAAAAACCTGTAGGAACAAAATTTTCCCTCTGCACAAAAGCAGCTCCCTGGAACAGATTTTGTACTTGCTGAGAATTTCTTTGGCTGATGTCGTAGGTCCCTTGGTAATATAGAAGTTTTGAAAATTAAGCATCAGCACTGAGAACTGGGAGGACAATAGGCAGAAGAGATTTATCCCATGAGACAAGGAATAAATATTGTATCTTCGCCTAATAAGGAACTGGAGGTTCTTTCAACATTTTTATCCATTTTCCCCAACCTTTATCATTCCTTCTATACCGACTGAGGTGGGGACTCATCTCTGCTGAGAGCATTTACACATTTTTATTGTGAAGATAGAAATCTACCCCCAATATGTGCATGTTGCATAGAGAAATATATATTAATTAAACCTTTCTTTATTACACGACTGAGCATTTGTTTCTATTGGTTCCACTCCCTAGATGCTAAAAGCTGCTTTTTTCCAACAGGCATTGAACTCAGACTTGCTCAGTTGCAGTGGCTGCCTTCTTCCAAGTGAAAACTACCGTTTTTCTTGTATTTCCATTGAATTTGGGTTCTTTTTCTTTTCTTTTTTTATTTCTTTCTTTTTTTTTCTTTTGGAAAGACAACACCAGGTGGTGGCTAACAGTTTTTCAGCAGTTTTTAAGATAAATAACCATGATGGATGGTCCCAAGTTTCTGTCGAAAGGAAGTGGGACAACTGGAGACATGCAAGAGAGTAAAGATATGTGAGGAGATTGCACACTTAAGTAAATGTCTTTCCCTCCCCAAACTAGCCCATTTTCCTCCTCTTTTGTGATTTCCTTCTTCTGCTCTTTCTTGTAAACAGTGTTTTTTTTTTTTTTCTTTTTTTTTTGACAGTGGGGAGTGTGGACCATTTAACAGTGGAAGCAGATACTTGAACACCATTACCCCTAAATAATCCCTAAATGCTTAGAAGTTACATTTTACAAAGAGAGGGCAGGACGGAGACAAGGCGCGCACACACACACACACACACACACACAGAGGCACATCTATTTCCATTTCTTGGTGGATTTATCCACTTTCAAACAGTTTTAGAGTTTTACTCCATTCAAAATTTAGGCTGCTTTATCTAGTATTTTGAAGGTGTGTGTGTGTGTGTGTGTGTGTGTGTGTGTGTGTGTGTGTGTGTGTTTTGTGGTGTGGTATGACTACAAGCTAAAAAAGCCAAAGGCTTTGCAAGGTATTAGCAGAAAACTTGCCTACCTCCCCCACTCCCACCCCAAGAAAAACCTGGCTTGCTGGCTGGCCCCACTGGCCCATCTCAGAGATAGACAGGGTAATTCAGTCTTAATTGCTATTTCATTTGGTTAGCTTTTAAGTGTTTAAGCTGAGAAGGTGTCTTAATAACAAGCCGCAGGCAAACAGACATGTGGCTTTTTTTTTTGGTGGGGGTTTGGGAGGGTTTATTAGGATATGTTCATGCAGGGTAACTGGGGCTGTCAGTCAGAGCTTTTGGCTCTATACAAATGGACAAAGGCACATGACAAGAATTGAAATGCACTGGAAGTAGAAGATTGGAGATGCCTCAGTTCCACATAGGATCAGCAGCTAGTATTTGCTTCCCATGTCAAAGTGGACTTATCTCCACCCCTACCCCCAACCTGAAATCCACATCATAGTCTAATGAAGTCAGAAAGCTTCTGAAGAGTGGTCAATTAAGATGAAAAGGAAGACTATGGATCTTGATCTTTCAGAAGGAGGGGAAAGAGGAGCACTGTTGGTGCTTAGAGGCTGTGCCCCCAAATGCTTCCACTAGAGTCTTTGTTTGCTATGTCTGAGCTCAGCATTCATAGCTTTCCCACAATGGCAATAAATAATATGATCACGTACGGTAGTCCATGGGATCTGGTACCGATTCTATGACATTTTCTCAGAAATATTGTCCGTAAAAAAAGTTCAACACTGTTTCCACCAGAAGAATATATAGGATCTGAGAGCTATCTTGTAAATGATGAGACTTTTTCTGGTGCGTAATGCTAGCTTCATAAATAATCCACACACAAATAGGAAAGGATAGTACCTTCTCAAATAAGCAGAACCTATCTCTCTCCAACTTTCCAACTATTCAGACCATCTCCAGTTAAAGTGAAGGGACCTTCCCTTTTAGTTTAGGTTCAAGGAGAGGATACACAGCACTCCTTTCTAGGACAACAAGGAGGCTCAGGACAGCATGACTGCCCACTAAGCTTGCTTTGGAGCACATTTGATCCACATAGTCATCCATGCCTCTAGAGACAAGCCATAAACAGCCTCTCCCCTCAAAAGGAGTTTTGTGATGCTCTCAGTAATGAAGCTTAGAACCTACCATAGGGTAGGTTCTTTTAACTGCCTTTTAGCTGCCTCTTCTGTCTGAATACTTCATGACATTACTGATAGTTGTATCTCTCCATTGTTTTCCCAATTCTTACCCCACTTCTCCTAGTGACTTTTAAGCACCCAGATAAAGGTATGCAAGGTTTCTTTATGTTACTTGCTGAACACTCTTGAGCTTGGAGTAAACTAAAGATCACAAAGTAAGAGAAATATTTAAATACACTTAAGGAAAATGAGACAGGAAGGATATAGTCTACATCTTTTTGTTATAGCATCTACTTTGTCAGGTTCCATTGGAAGAGTTTTGCACCCCCCCCCCCATCCCACATATCAGCACTTTGACAAAGGGAAAAATTAGCTGGTCTACTGCTCCATCCCACCTATATCAACTTTAAATACAAAAAGCTGTTTCTCCTTGAAAGGATAGTCGGGGGAAATCGTCTGTGCCATATGCAAGAACTGGTCAGTATTCCCTCCCATCTGCTCTGGGGTTGCTCAGTGCACCCCTTTTATAAATAAATGCATTGAGGCAGGTGTGTGTGATGCCTTCTGTGTATGACGTGCAGCCTCTGGATTTGTTTCTGCCTAGTATCTCCCCCTTCTGTCCCTCTCTCATCCAATTAATAGTCTTGAGCAATTAATAAGCGACATCTTGCTTGACCCAAAGACTGGGCTTTTCAGCAAAGTTAATTCCTCTCTCCCTCTCTTTTCTGTTTTATCCTTTTCTTGGAGAGTGATTGACTATACATTCTCCAGGGGGTGTTGTAATTGAATTAACTGGCCACAGCATGCTGGATTCATGGTGACAGGCTGCCTGGGGCTCCATCTAAAGGGAAGCTGGTGGTGTGTGTCTTATTCTCAGTAAGAGACCAAGCCAGAGCATGCCTACTCAAAATAGCCCGGGAGAGCATGAAGCAACCTTGCTATCCACCATCTTCCAAGCAGAAAATGTCTCTGTTAATAGCCATGCTTTTCTTCTTCCTTCTGGTACCATGTTTTACAGAAGGGATTGTCCTACAAAAATCACTCCAGGAATCTTCTCAGAAACCTTTTGTATATCATTATTGCCCTGGTTAGAATTAGAGCTGGAGGAATGGTATAAGAAGTTGAAGATCCCTCTCCTGAGGATAGCTAACACCCAGTTCAATTCAGTTTGGATTCATCCTCAAGCATTTTCAATGAAAGAATCTATACCTACTGTAAGTTTGAGATTGGCAAACAATTAGCAGTCAGCCATTTCAACTCTTGTCCCTAACATTACTATTCTTCTATTCCTCCTCTTCTTTCTCCTCTCCCTTCTTTTTTCTCTCCCTCAGTTTTCCTTTTTCCGTCGTGGGTGGCTTCCTCTTACATTTGCTGAAATGAAGTAGCATGATTTATTCTGTGTGTGTGTTTCTTGGAACCAAACTCAGGCCTTATACTAGCTGAGCTACAGCACAAGCTTTTATTTGGGCAATTTCTACAGTACACCCCCCCCCAGATACATTTATCAACATGAATTAACAAATGTATCTTGCTTTCTTTCCCCCTCTGTCTCCATCTCTTTCCATTTGCCTACTATACCTCCTTCTTTCTTCTTTTCTTTCTCTCTTTCTTGACTTTTTAAAGGAAAGTAGGGGAAGATTGATCCATTAATGTTATGCCTTAAGCAAATATCTGTGTACATTGTCTAAGAATAGAATTCAGTGTGTTCTGCTCCACTGGTGCATGCAACTCCACAACCCAGGCATGAACTTGCACAATAAGAGACACTTTCCATTGTCACAAAGCCCGTGGCTTCTAAAGTGTTCTTGTTCAGGGCAACAGTAGAACACTGAATACCCCAAAGGGTAGATGATGCTTATCACACAAAGTAGCAGAGTACTCAATGGTAGAGATGTCCGTTATACAACCACAAACAAGAAGTGTTTGCTTGAAATCTGTGGATTCCCTATTACCCTTCACAAATCTGATGCCTTGTTTGGGATGAGTATACAAATGATACTTTTAGAGAATAGAGCAGGTGAAAGACCTCAATGTCCTCCGATGGGCTTGCTCTTACAGTGTCTGGTCATAGGGATCATTGTACCTCTTTGAGGATTCCCAGTCCTTTGAGGATCTCTTCCTGAGTAGTTTTCTAACTAGAGCTTTGCCTTTCTAAGAGATTCCTTTCACTCAGGAGCCCTAACTTTCAATCACTCAGGATTTTAATGACCTGGAACCTCTCTTGGTCCATGGACTTACAATGATTCCTTTCTAATTTCCTACCTATGCCACCACAGTTGCAGTGGATTAGTGAACAGAGCATTTTTCCTCCTCCTCCTCCTCCTCCTCCTCCTCCTCCTCCGCCTCCTCCTCCTTCTCCTCTTCTTCTTCTCTCTTCTCCTTCTCCTTCTTTTTGAAAGTCACTAGCTCCCCTCTTCCTGTATCTCACTCCATCTTCAGAAATCCAGTGGCCACTTTACATAAAAAGGTTTCCCAATTGCAAAGAAGAAAAGTCAGGGCATTTAGAAAAAGACAGCTTTAGAATATGTAGGGGAAATTGACATTTCTGTCACTCTCGAGTCATTTCGGTTTAACGGCTGTAACTAACTTTTTTTTTTTTTAATTTCCCTTTCCTTCTCTTTTCTTTCCTCCCTCCTCCTGCCCGACACCCCCATCCCCGCCCCCGCCCTTCGAGATGTTTGTTAAAAGCCTGACATGGATCTGTATTCTGCCTTAGCCTTACAGCCGAGAGGCAACACGGATTCCGTAATCGCACAGAGAAAATGCATTTGCAAGCAATTAAAAAACCTTGCGAACGTATTAGTTGAAAATTAAACAGGACTCTTTCATCTGAAGTTTTCTCTTTGATAACAGTGAGACTTGGAGCTGAGGCCTCTGTCTGAGAGATTTATGGCTCTTCTGGAACAGCTGCCTACCTAAGGTTGGCGCTCAGATTGGGCGCCGACTCGACATCCCTCTGAGTGCCTCTTCGGCGCAGTCTGGCCTATGGTTCTTGTCCTGAGAGCGCTCCCGCAGGCAGCAGGGCGCGGTCCCCTAGGGCGTGATACCTCACAGGCCTCCGGGCTGGCTGGCCTCATTTAGGCAGAAAGCCAGTTTTTATGCCTTGATTTTTCCATGAGAAATTTACTCATTTGGGCCAAGAAATGCCTGTGTTCCGAAAGAGGTTACACTCTTCTTCATTCTTTTAAGAGATTTGGAAAGTCCGTTTGACAGCTTCATGGTAAACATCCGTTTACCACACGCTTTAAAAAAGTTTTATGCTAACCTGAAAAAAAAATGTATTGGCTCATTTGATCCCAAGGACCTCCCAAGTAGAGAATATGCTGTCATTTTTACCACCTTTGTGTAGTCGAAAGAATAACAAGAACTGACAATACTGCTAAACTTTATTGAGAGCTTATAACTTGGCAGGTCCAGGTGGCAGCAGTTCTACAAGCATTATATTGTTTTATCCTCAAAACAAACACAGGACAACCAGAAGTTGCTAAAGAAACCACGCCTCCACCTTCCACCCCATTTCACCGGTTGAGCTAGCCAAGTCCAGAAAAGCAAGACTGAAAAAGATGTGCATAATCGCCCGAGCTACTCAGGACTTTGAACTTAATGATTGTGATTTCATCCCCAGAGATTGACCCTCCCAGCTCTTAGTGTTGTTTGCGTGAGTTTCTTTTGCAACATGGACGGAGCCATTGTGAAGACTTCCGCTGGAGGTCCTGTGGCTTCGGAGGCAGATTCAATCTTCAGCTTTCCGATTGGTTCTTACTGTTAGCTTTTGGGGGGTAGGGGTTTCCACTATGGTCTCTCACCCTGATTGGTTCATTAGCAGTCAGTGACTTCAGCAGGTCTTCCAGGTCTTCTGGTATTACTGCAGACACCCAGGGAACCAAGTGTCAGGTGATCATTAGCATCTGGGAGTGCCCTCTAGGACCTGCCTTCCTGCAGCAAGACTAAGGCTTTTGGAACCCCACAGAACTCCTGGGCCTAGGGAGGCCAGAGTTCAGTTGTCAAGTTTGATTCTGTGTGAAATAACCTTTTTTTTTTTTTTTTTTTTGGTTGTTTTGAGACAGGGTTTCTCTGTTGTAACTCTGGCTGTCCTGGTACTCACTCTTTACCTCATGCCTCTGCATCCTGAATAGTGCTGGGTTTAAAGGCGTGGGCCTCCACTGCCTGACATACTTTTACTTGCAAAATGGAAGAAAAACAACAACAACCAAAAACAAAACAAAATGAAGCAAAAACCAAAAATGAAAGTAAACTCTCCAGTTTTCGAGAAACTGGAGGTGAATATTTTTAGTGACAGAGGAAGAGGGCTTATCCGTGAGAAGTCTCGAGGTTTATCTCCAATACCCGTGTGTGGTGGTGGTGGGGGCATGCCTGTGTGTGGTGGTGGTGGGGGCATGCCTGTGTGTGGTGGTGGTGGGGGCATGCCTGTGTGTGGTGGTGGTGGGGGCATGCCTGTGTGTGGTGGTGGTGGGGGCATGCCTGTGTGTGGTGGTGGTGGGGCTTTAGATCACTGTAAACTGTGAGGATGACTTAGGTCTTGAATGTTTGAATGTTGATTATTATCAGAGGAAGAAAGTTACTAAGGAAGTTACTGGAGAGACATCGTCATTGTATGAGCTTTTGCATCCCTGGGGGTTACTAGGCTCTCAGGACCCCTAGTACTGGATCTCAGACAAAAGGCTCCAAAAATCTAGCTGGGGGAGTCTTCAGAGAACAATCTCATGTGACTATGTGATACAAGGTCACATAGTCAAGCCTTAGTTGGAATTAGAACTCTGTTGTCTGCATTTACCCAGCCCAAGCAGGAGCTATGTAATGGAGAGTCAATCATCCCTAGTCTCCTCCATAACTTTTCTTTTATGGCAAATTAGTATTTTCCTTTTTCTCTCACCTTAATTAACATTTTGGTCATAACATGTTTAAAATGTCCTCTCCTTGTTTCCCTCTTCAGTTTTCTCCTCTTCCACCTTCCACTGTCCCTGTCTTCTCTGTCCTGTCTCTCTTTTCCTCATTCTTTCTTATTCTACTCTTGCCCCAGTCTTCTCGTTCACTCCATCTTCCATTGTGGCCCTGCAAGGCACTCTTCTCTTTCCCTGGGATTTGGGATCAGCCTTTGCTTGTGACAGTCCCTCTGCTAATCTCTGAAGATTTCCCTTTCATTTCTGCCTCAATATCTGGAGCAGTGTCTAAAGAGATAATGGGTTGGGGGTGGTTAAGAGACACTTCTCTGTCTCCAGCATTTCATTCTCTGGTCATCCTATCACATAGATCCTTCCCTATCTTGCAATAACCCTCGGTGGATCTGTCCAGTTGCATATTGCAAGTCCTTGCCTCTTCCCTGTTCAAGAAGCCTTGGGGAGTTTTGAGGCAGCCAAAGCTCCCACTTACTTCTTTTTTCCTTAAAGAGCTTTGTCTGCTTCTTCTGTCAATTACTCCAGTAGCCTCTCAGAGGCCCCGTTTATTTTTCCATTGACCTTTTCTTCCTTATGTACTAGAACAATGGCTTATTATTTTATTTATCTTAATCTCTGGTGCAATCGCCCTTTTATACTTCAACTTGGCTGTGTTAGTGTTTGCCTTTACACTCTCTTGACTTCATTATGTAATCTTGTCGAATCTCTGAGCTCTGTGCATGCTGTTTAGACCTCACGTTTGTCTTTTACTTGCCCTTGAGTAGTTTTGTTTTGAAACTCCTGGCCCACGCATGTTTACCCATTTCTTTGTTTCTTGCTATCTTTTTCCTGCCTTTAATGCTCATGGATACTGTTCATAAATGTACTCAGATTCTACTTTTTTACCCATCTTGTCCATGAAGACATTTCACTTATAAGTATTTTCCTGTCCTGGTGGGCTGTATCTGATAATGTCCCTTTCTCTGAAGTCAGATCTGGCTATAATCTCTATGATAATCAGTCTGGAGGTGGATTTCTCTCTCTTGATTTCTGTTTGTGTGAGTGAAAGAGAGTGAAGCAGTCTCTGACTCTGTCACTGATGAGTTTTGTGACTTTAGACACATCATTTAATCACTCTGCTTTTGCCTGTTAGCCAGGCTGTATTAGTCAGGATGAGAACAGCATTCTATTTGAAGCATTCTTTTTTTCTCATTTACAAAGTGCTTTAACATTAATGGTGAGCTAAAGACTAAGGATGTAGCTAGTGACAGAGCTCTTTCTTACCATGGGCAAGGTCCAGCATCAGATCTACATCTATACATTTACTTGGTATGTTTTGTTTTTGTAACTCATCTTCATACTGATAGATACAGTCTCTACAGGGGGTTGATACCATTGGGTTGGGCCACTTTTTGGTGATAATCCAACTTCTACAATACTCTATCATCATTTGTCTGCCTTTATAGGAGCTACTTCCTTGTCAGAGGGTTTTGTACCAAGAGTCTAAACTCAGAAGGTGATACATTTATACTATTGCTTTCCCTACATTCTTATATTATTCATGGATCCAAGGGACCAATACTGCACTTCCATATACCTTGTCTGGTAATATATTCTTACAGTGATTAGAATTAGAAACAGGAAACATTTTACTGTTGCCTTTCTCTCTGGATGTATTTCCTGTAGAGGAATTGGCCTCTGTGAAGCTAGGAAAGTTCTATATTCCAGGAGTCTATATGAAGGAAGGCCTATGTGGTCCAGATGGAATGTAGAAAGAATGTTAAGTATGTTGGTACACACCTTTAATCCCACTAAAGCAGTGTAGCACACATCTTTAATCCCAGTATTCAGAAGTCAGTGGTGGTCCACACCTTTAATCTCTAAGACAGAAACAGAGTATGGAAGCAGACAGGAAGCAGAACTCAGAAATTAGTGTCATATAGGTAGTGACATCTGAGATGAGTCAGTGAAGGACAGGCAAAATGACTAATCAGAGGAAGAGTTAGCAGAGTGAGTCAAAGTGAGGACACACCCAACTCTGACCAGGCTCTCAGCTCAAAGCAGAGTCAGTTAAAGCAGTCAGATACAGGCAGTATGAGGATAGCAGTCTGAAGCAGGCAGATGGAGGACAAGACATAGAGGCAATGAAGTGGTCTGACTTGAGCATAAGGCAGAGAAGCAGAGAAAGCTGACTAAGGAAATATGGAGAGTGAGAACTCAGGAAGTTACACAGAGACATAGAGGCAGCTCAGCAGAAGAAATCAGTACAGGCAGGAAGAGTGGGTCAGTTTGAAGCTGCGAAGAACAGTTCAGTCTGAGGTAGTCAGAGAATCAGCTGGAGTAATCTGTCAGAAGAGTATAGTCAGAAAGAGTCAGCCATCTCAGAAGGTCAGTTTGAACCAGTCGTCTTGGAGAAGAGTTTGAACCAGAACAGTGAATGAGTTGAATCAGAAGAATCAGAATTCAGAAGGAGCGAGTCAGAGTGGCTCAGTCAGCAGTAAGTCTTGAAGATTGACTAGATTGTATGGAGGTTTAAATGTTCTAGATTGTACGAAAGCTGAAGCCTTCTAATTCAAGGATTAAAACTAAATTGCAAAGAGGCCAAGAATTTCCAAGGTTCCAGGGCTTGAGCACTAGGACTGGGGATTGAATTAGGCAAAGAATAAACAGCATTTTGCCCTTAATAAGTGTCTACATCTGGTGAATCTATGGCTACCATTTCCTTTTATACTCTTAACCACCCACGTATTTTTCTCCCCTTGTCTTCAGATATAAAGCCATTTCTAAAAAAACTACAGAGGAAAAAAAGCAGAGGACACTATACTCTGGAGATTCCTGCAATATCTACATTCAGCACACCCTAGTTACCTGGTTCAGATGGACTGTCCATGGAAATCTCACTCAAGAAATTCCGCAAATAGATAGTACAGGCTTGTGCTTTCTTGTCTCCACATGTAAAGAGAAAAATCACCTTACGAGACCTCCTTTTCTGAGAAAGTATCTTTGGAACTTTTCTCTAGTGTAAGAATACTGGCAACATGTATAGACTGTGATGAATTAAATATGTATAGTATATTAGAAATACCTATAATGAGCACTGACATTCTGATAAATAATACAGTGTAAGGTTCTTTGTGTGATTGAACACTATGTACTTCACATATATTCATATGCAAGCAGTTAGAGAGAACAAGTTCTTTTCCCTATTAAATAGGTGGAAACAGTCTTTCTGGTGTGTTCCAATCTGAATGCTAAGAATTCTATGGTGACAAAGCTAAGCAAATATATGTGTGCTGTCCTGACACATGCAAATGTGGCTTGGTTATTTACTGGACTCTTGTGGTATCAACAGGGGAGACACTGAGCAATGTCAGAAATGTATTACTGTAATGAACTTTTAGATGACAAGGTCAAATGAACTCAAATCCAGTTGACAGCAAGTTTTAAATCCTTGAGATATAAAAATTATCTGCCTTGGGATATGTTCATTTTTCTCATGACTGAAAAAACGATGGCCTCAAATTACACTATCTCTGAAATGAGGATTTCAAATAGCTCGCTCCAATTCTCCATGCTTTTTAAAAGTCAGAAAATGAAAGATCACCTAAAGACTGTTTTTCTGGAGGACACTGTATTCACTCACAGTTCTAAGGTAAACAAGTTTACTCTCTTATTCTGATATCATCACAGAAAGCTTGTATTATTTCTCCAACTATGGAAAATTTAACATGGCGGCAGAAGCTGTTAGGCTGGGATGATGAAATTGGATAGCTTTGAGAGATAGTTAAGTTTCTTATACCACCACAAAATCTATTCTAAGATGAGTGTAGAATAATCTCTGTATTTGGAACATAAGGCAGGAGGATCAAGTCTAGCCAGGGTTACAAAAGACAATGTTTGAAGAGAACAAAAAATATCTATCTCTTCATTTATTTGTTTTTACTTAAAAATTACTTGTATTATTATTATTTTTTTTTGGTATGTGTGGTATAAGTATTTTGTCTGCATGCATGTCTGTGTTCCATGAATGTGCCTGGTGCATGTGGAGGCTAGATGAGGGTGTCAGGGTTCTGGAATTGGATTTGTTATGAGCAGCCATGTAGGTGCTGGAAATTGAACCCAGGTGTTCTGGAAGAGCAACAAGTGCTCCTAATTGCTGAGCCACCCCTTAAGCCCCTATTCTTATTTTAATAATCTCTTCTCTTCTCTCTCTCTCTCTCTCTCTCTCTCTCTCTCTCTCTCTCTCTCTCTCTCTTTCTCTCTCTCTCTCTGTGTGTGTGTGTGTGTGTGTGTGTGTGTGATAGAGAGAGAGAGAGAGGGAGAGAGAGAGAGAGTGTGTGCACGACTGCACCCTCCGAAATGTGATGGTCAGAGCATATCTTTGGGTGTTGATACCTACTTCTCTGTTTTTCTCCTTGAGGCAGGGTCTCTTTGTTGTTTTCCACTGTGTGTATCAGGCATAGGTCCCATGAGATTGCAAGGATTTTTCTTGTCCACCTCCTATTCTGTAGTAGAAGTACTTGCTGGGTGGTGGTGGTATGTGCCTTTAATTCCAGCAATTAGGAGGCAGAAGCTGTTTGATTTCTGAGCTTGAGGCCAGTCTGGACTATAGACTGAGTTTCAGGACACCCAAGGCTACACCAAGAAATCCTGTTTTGAACAACAACAATACCAACAACAAAGAAATACTGAAGATACAGACATGAGGTACCATGTCTAGCTTTACAAGAAAAGCTGTACTCAAGTTCTTACACTTGTATGTCAAATATGTACCCACTGAGTCAGCAACAGTCTACTCTGAAGAAGCAATTCATTGACTAGACACAAGAAATATGTCAACCTAATGAAGAACATAGGGCTGTTTTATTTCTAATGCCAGTGTATTTTTTTTCCATGAAGGCAGTATACTATGAAAGAAGAAGACAAAAAAGGTAGAAACTGAAGATATTCAGATCTTGTTCACTGGTATGGAAACCTATACAAACCTGATTGTATTGAAGAGTGTCTCCATACTGTGAAAACACAGAGAATCAATATTAGATTACATATAATTGTTCATTGCTAGCCAATTGCTGACCCTTTCGTGCACCGAAGCTCTAATTTCCAATGTGATCTTACTTAGAGATAGGTCCTTGAAAGTGGTAGTTACAGTAAATTGTACCTGTAAGAGTGGGTTCTACTCCACTCATAAGATGTAGAAGTGACACTAGAGAAAAGTCCATGCCAAGCCACCATAAGAAGGTGGCTACTGACAAAGCAAGGAGAGAGGCACTTAGAACGACAAACCTGCTGGCACCCTGCTCATCAAATTATGGAAAGTTTTTGTCAGCTCATCTCATTGGTGATATTCTGTTATGACAATCCAGCAAACTGTCACAAGCCCTTTGAGACAAACAATAACAGCACCAAACTGATGACAAAGAGTTAGCCTGGTACAGTCATCTAGGCCTCCGTATCACGCTACACACTTGCCTGGTTCTTGTAATCATATTGTAGTGTTCTTCTGTTGGGAACACGCAGAATATAAGTATCAGGCCGGTCCACTCTGTGCATGAAGGATCTACTCTAATTGTGTCTGAATGTGGTCAGAATATGAATGTTACATGAGCCACAAAATACCAGTCATATCCCTCTTCTGATAGAAGCTGAGCTTTATCAATTATAGCTCTATTACCACCAGAGTCTGATCTTTAAAAGTTTCTGGATATCTTCAATCTCAATTTTCCTGTTTTCTGTGACTCCTCAGCACAATGTGAACCCTTTTTGCCTAGAATCTTTCCCCAGATCACTCAATAATATTCCAAATCATAAAAACACTTTTTTGTTTTCTTTTGTTATGTTTTAAGACAAGGTCTTACTGTCTATCCCTAACTGGCCTGGAACTACCCATGTAGAAGAGACTGGCCTCAGATTCACAGAGGACTACGTGTCTTTACTTTCCGAATGCTAAGATTAAAGGAATGTACCACCATGCCCAGTTGGAACAGTTCTTTCTAGCGCCCTCACTGAGGTGCTTCCTGATTTCTGAGAGTGTATAGCATTTCTTAATATAACAAGATACAAATCCAAAAATTTCAACTATCGACATGTATTTGGCATTTTTGCATTGGGAAGTGCTGGCAATTTGAAATATAATTACTGCAAACCATGATGCATTGTAACTGCAAAATACATACTTGATTTTTCAAATATTTTAGTATAAAGGAGTGTGGAAAGCACTTCAAAAATTTCTATAGTGATTACAGTGGTAATATTTTGGATGTGTTGATGACAAAGCATGCAATGAGATCTTGCTTTTGTATTCTCATTTTTTGTCATAACACTAGAGAGTGTAAATTCTGTTTGTTGTTTGCATTTCATTTTTAATTGAATGACATTGGTTAATAAAACTCCCTTAACAACCAAACCCCGATAGTTCTGACCATTCACATTTCGTTGATTTTTCTGTTAAGGAAGTTTTAAAAGCCATATTAGAGGGCATACCATCATAAATTACAAACAAATCCCAAAGCTCTGTGGCTTCTCAGGGGAAAAGTTTATCCTTAGCACTGGAAGCGTTATGGCTTTAGACCTTAGCAGATAGTGATCATCTACTTGGTAAGGTAGGTCTCTAGAAAAAAAGCTCTATGTCTTCTAATTTCAAGATGGGAATGGGCAGGGGAGGGCCTTTTGTAAACACATTGGCTCAATGTAATCATATGGCTCTGCTTATCTGGAGAGTGGAATATTCTCCTAGAAGAGAGGAGCAGAAAAAAAAGATGAAGATGAGGGCTGGAGAGACAGCTCAGCAGTTAAGAGCACTGGCTGCTCTTCTAGAAGATCAGAATTCAATCGTCAGCACCTTCATGGCAGGTCATAACCACCTGTAACTTCAACTCTAGGAGAGCTGATGTTTCTGGCTTTCAAGGATATTCACATGCACATACTCCACCTGTTCTGCACAAACATGTGCATGCATGCTTGTACATACATACAGATAAAGATAATAAAATGCTAGGGCTGGGGAGAGGTCTCAGCACTTAAGATCTCTGGCTGTTCTTTCAAAGAATCCAGGTTCATTTTAAAACACCTACATGGCAGCTCACTACCATATTCAATCTAGTCCCAGGAGATCTGATGCCTTCTTTGGTCTTCACAAACACCAGACACTCAAGTGACACACAGACATATAGTCAGGCAGAACACTTGTACACTTCAAATAAGAAACTTAAAAATAACAAGCAAGAAATGGACTGTTAGGTCTAGTTAAACAGAAATGTTGGGGCACATTTGGTATATGTGTAAGGCATTTTGTTTAGGAGGTCTGAACTCAGAGGACAAAAGTTCTTATGCTTCATTAAAAAGATATAAAACATTTTAAAGATTACTCCTTGTTTTTTAAATTTGCATTTGTGTGTGTGTGTGTGTGTGTGTGTACACTATGTGAGTGCAAGTGCTCACTCTGACTAATGGAAAGCATCAGATGCCCTGGAGCTGGAGTTACAGGTGCTTGTGAACTACCCAACCTGGGTGCTGGGATGATGGGCACTGAACTAGGATTCTCCTCAAGAGGAGCATGTGCTTTTAACTAATGAGCCATCTCTCCAGCTCTCTTTGAGGACAACTCAATGTGTCTGGCTACTTAAAGGTGATGTAAGGTTATCCATAACTCATATCTCTTTAAACCCTCTCTAATATTTTAAAGAGCAACTTTAAGAAAGCATTTTAAGAAAGCTTTAAAGAACAGCTGGTATTTTAAATTGCTTAATGAGGCCACATATTTTATACGCACTCTATACATATATATTTCTACCTGTCTTTTTCAGTCTCTGCCTCTTTACACACACACACACACACACACACACACACACACACACACACACACACAGAGACCCAGGTTATTGTTATTGTTGTCGTTGTTGGTGGTGGTATTACTGTATTCACCTAGGTTTCATGATGCTAAAAACAAATTGCAATCCCGGAGATTTCGCTAAAACCTTCCCATCTGCAGGAAGATTCCTAAAATGCAAGCGAACTTTCCTCTCTCATCTTCAAAGGTCTCCTCCTAGCATCAGAAAAGTTGTTTGGAGTAAGCCCAAGGGAGGGAGGAGGGCCTGACAAGCTTTCTCCTCCCCTTTCCTGGCTGAACTGAGGATGCTGCTAGTATGACTAATTCTACCAATATCGATCAGTAGGTTAATTTCTAGAGTAGGTAAGCCTATGGCTGTGTGCGGTAGAAGAAAGAGGGGGAGGGGCTACACTTCATCTCACCACTCTCCCACCCCCTCTGTCTCTGGCCCCTTGTCTCCAGGGTCTACCAATGCCCTCAGAGTCTGCTAACCCTCAGAGCTCAGCCTAGGAGAAAGGAGCTGTCCGTTCAGTACTAGGGCCACGTGCAACCTGCCCGCCAAAACACAAAGAACTGAAATATTAATTTAAAAAAAAAAAAAAAAAGCCAATCTGTTCAATCCTCCGCCCGCAGGCAGGCTCTAACGGAAAACTGCATATGCTTTCCTTTTCTCCTCAATAAATCTTCGTGTGGGCATTAAAATACCTAAAAGGATTAGTCATTAAATGCTTGTACATTTGGCTTAATGCGCAAGAAACTGTATGTCACAGGGTTACATCAGAACTGCAGTTTAATCTAATTTGCAGTATTTGCGTAAATGCTTCATTTCGTCTGCTGATTGTTACAGAGGATAATATTTAATATCCCAAGTGTCCAGAGGGAGAAGGTTAACACATCAGCGAGGAAGTAAGCTGGATACCGACTGATGTACCAGACTATCAAAGCTTCTTTTAAGGTGAAACACAAAAAGAGAATAAATGGGAATGTGGCTTTTT
The DNA here is from genome assembly GCA_026225945.1 of Cricetomys ansorgei. Lineage (NCBI taxonomy): Eukaryota > Metazoa > Chordata > Mammalia > Rodentia > Nesomyidae > Cricetomys > Cricetomys ansorgei. The sequence continues at coordinate 6,712,307 of JAMJFZ010003581.1, read as the reverse complement.
CCTCCTCAAACTGCATTTATTATTATTATTTATTATTTGATCCTAAGGTAACAAGGAAAATGCTTTTTTTGAAAAGGGAGCTTTGCACTTCAGATAGATATGGTGTCCTACATATTACATTCAAAAGCTGTCGATACAGCAGCAGTGAGACAGCCCTTCAAAGGACTTAATTGCAGACTCATTCTTAGTTTCTTCTGAAGAGGTTCCTTTGTAGAAGCGATGCTCAGTCTAGTTAAGAGACACACCCTGAACACCCCTATCCCTAGTGTGAGAGTTTCTTCCTCTAGGGAGTTACAAGAGCATGTTATTTATATTAGCCATCTGCATCTGGCTTCAGTAATTTACTTTTTGGTTCACCTATTTATTTTTGTATATGGTATTTATAACTCAGTGGACAGTCTCTGTGCAAAAAATTAGCAAGATCTCAACATTATTTTTAAAAATGGGTATATTCATTAAAAATATGCTTAATGATTATTTATGTTGTGAAAGTAGTCTGCTGGGTTTTCTCACAGTGTATTTTCTCAATTCACTTATTGATTGCAGACTTTGGATACATTATAGATCAATGAAAGATTCTGGCATCAATTCTGGTCTCCTTTGGCCAGAACATCATGAAATTCAAGCCAGCAAATTCATTATGAATATATTTTTTATAATAAAAGGTCATGTCAATTCTAGTATTGGTACTTTAAGGAAATAAAAACTTGATTATCTAAACATCCTATGATAATGAGTAGGCTTATACAAGGAAGAAATTCCTTCCTTTCCAGGCTTCCCCTTTTCTTGGTTCGTGGTGTAACATGTGTACTTAGATTTCCTCCAGTAGCCAGGCTGGTTTACAACCAGTACCAGTGTGTTTATGTCTGTATGTGTGTGTGTGATGTATGTGTTTACATTATGTGTAGGTGGGTGCATGCTCCTATATGTGCAGGTCAGAGGAGGGCATTGGGTATTTTTATGTATTAGTTCTTCTTATTTCCTTAACATATGGTAGCTCATTGAGTCAAGAGCTAATTTGCTAGCCAGCAACTCTTCACACTGCTCCCCCAACCCCACCCAGTGCCAGTGTTGTAGATGTACCCAATCTTTTATGTGGGTGTTGAGGATCTGAACTTAGGGTTGAGTAGTCAATGCTCTTACTCACTAGCTATCTTACAAGGCCTTCAGCCTTCATTGAAAGAGAAAATATTTTGTGGGGATTCAAGATGATAATGTTCACTAATGAACAAAGTTGTATTATTAGTTCTGGAAAGTGGATGGATACTTTTACATTGTGAGGAAAAGGGCAATGGGAAATGCCCTTTCAATTTTTCAGTCCATTCTTGGTTTAGTCACTAATTTTTATATCCATAGTTACTCCATATATCCATCAGGAGCTCTCCTTGTCTCAGGATACTTACTGTCACATTGGATTGCTGCACTGGGTTTCATCCTGCTCTGACTTTCTATGATTCTAATGTGACATCTTTCATGCCTGAAGGTTTCATTCTGTTCTTTCATGCCATCCTTATCTAAGTTAAACGTTGTGTTCCTTGGGTCATTGGTCATGTTAGTTTGCTTCTCTGTCAGATTGGAGGACACTGTCAGACTGTCAGACTAGAGGATACCGGACTTCGCAGATGTTCACAGAGAATCCCAGAGATGTGAAAGCCTTTAGCACCGATAATCCCTGACTTGTGTGCTTCTAAGTGTGAAGGTGGTTCATTCATAGAATTGCTGGTGGCAGTGGAGGTTATTGTTGAGTGGGGCACTTCAATTTTTTATTATGGAATTTCAGTTTGCATTAGGATATGACACAGTTATCAAATCCTTAATGCCCTAGAGTAATAGTCCTGAAGAGCCTAAGACAAAAAGTCCTGATTTAGTAAAGCCAATTTAAAGGAAAAAAAATCTGTCAATGATAATATTACTTGTGCAGTGTTGGGGCAAAGGGGTAAAGGTAGAGCAAAAATGCTGAGGATGGTGTGCCTTTAATCCCAACAAAAGGTAGAAGCAGGCAAATCTCTTTGAGTTCAAAGCCAGCCTAGCCTACATGTCAAGTTCCAGGATAGCCAGAACTACATAGAGACACTGAGAGACTCTGTCTCAAAAAAAAAAAAAAGAAAGAAAGAAAGAAAAATAGAGCAAAAAAGACCCACATTTAAGAAGTACTGTGCAAAGCAAAGAAAGATGGCAATAGGTGATCTCTCTGATTGTTGTTCTTCGCATGGGTTGGATTGTAACTTCCTTTTTAGGGACTCCTGCTGCAAGAAATGATAAGGAACATTCTGCTAATATCCACTTTTTCTTTCAATTTTTACATGTGCATGTCTCTGTGTGTGTGTGTGTGTGTGTGTGTATGCGTGTGTGTATGTGCACACGCTTGTGTGTGTATGTGGAAATCAGCAGTGTGAAAATTTTAGACATGCTGAAATCCTGAGACTTACATTAGGAATTGCTCACTTTATCTAAAAATGCAGAGTCTATCTGCTTTATTCCTGCCAAACGTCTTCCCTCTTGTATTACTGTGAAATTGTTACTTATTTGTCAAAACATAAATATCATTATTTTCTTAATATTCAGTCAGGTGATGAATTGATTTATTACAAATGATCTGCTGTTTTACCCTCAAAGAAACTGTTTCTACAATATTAAACTCATTCTAATGCTCAGTACCAGTGAATTTTATTTACTACTGCATGTTGGTTTCTTATAATTTAAGTTGAATGAAATAAAAGCAACTAAGTGATCATTGAACTTATATCAAATATCATTTTACAGAATGAGGAAGACATTATGTAGTGCATAGAGTGATATTGGATTGGGGCTGGAGAGACGGCCCAGTGGTTACCATTTGCCACTCTTTTAGAGGACCCGCATTTTGTTCCTTGCTTCTATGTCAGGTGTAACTACTTGCTCTAGGTGATCTGACATCCTCTTATGGCTCCCAGTGGCACTTACATACGATTTATACACACACACACACACACACACACACGTAAGTAAATATTAAAAATGTCAAAGTGTTATTGGAAATATTTGAAGGGAACCAAATATTTTAGCTAAGGGGACAGAGTTCACATATAAGATACAAGTTAAAAAATGCAAAATCAAATTATAATGAAAGCAAAATATGGTAACAAAATATGACTGCCTGGAGTGAAGTGGCCAATGGCATAGGTTGTATTTTTCTGGGACATGGTTGAAAGGAATATCATCCTAAAACAGTGCAGTCATAGCCTAGGGACTGATACGTGACATTGAAAATCAAAGTTATGGAATCATAATAATTTATTCACATTTCCAACATCTAACTGTTCTTCAACAGATAACTTTTTCCCCCCTACTTTTCTACCAGGACATGCCAAACATTTTATCCTTTACAAGAAAGCCTCCTCCACTCCCCCACAACCCCCCGCCCTGCTTTCCCCCTGGAACTTCTCATGTTTTCTTTGCTCTAAAGAAAAAAATGAAGCATTCAAAGCATAAACCTGAGCTTCCCACGGGATGGCTTGGATGGAACCAGATGAGAGAGTTACATTAGGGCAGAAGTGTGGGTCAAAGCATATCAAACCGAAAGAATGAGGCTAGAGTCAAGCCTGGTGGATATTGTTTGCATCGAATCATTTAAGCCCAACCCTACAATTTAAAGGCTTTCCTATATAAAGATAATATTCTTGCCCATGAGCAGTAAATTGAGTATATTTTAGAGCAATAGTCTAGCATAGCTGCAGACTGAGAAATTAGACATGATCAGGAATATGTTGGGTGGAATCATTCTTAATTTAAATAGTTGCAATTAAAATATGTAATCCATGAAACTCAAATACTCAAATGAGGATATAGCTTGTTCACAACTGTGCAAGTCCTAATGCACTAGTGATTGTAAGCAGGAATGCTTAGGGCAAATAAATCTACAAACCCATTTAATATCATCTGCACTCTATGAAAAAAAACATGGCATTTACATGTAATTTGTATTTTTAACAATTGTTTTAAGAAAGCAACTGCTGCTAAACACAATTTTACTAAAATATTCTGTTAGGTTTCAAACATATTTGCATACTTTAAGAAGGGGAATTTATGTTAAAGAATGAACTATACATATGTATATATATATATATATATATATATATATATATATATACTATATGCTATACTCTATTAAATAACTTTACTTAATAATATTTGAATTTTAATCCTAGACATTAAAATATGTAGCAATAATTCTCGGTCTCTCTCTTCCCACTTCTAATCTTTCTGCCTAAAAACAAAATGATACATCAGATAAAGCTTGTCTTTAAAAATGTTCAGTCAATTCCAAGTGTTTATGTGAGTACTTCTTAGTCATGAATTGAGGATGACATTGATCCCTTTTAAATACACAATGCCAAGATACTGAATGACTTCTAAGAATTTAAAACCTTATTTTTTTAAGGGTGATAGTAAATTTTGCAGGTTTTTTTAAAGGTATATTGTTCCTAAATGAGATGTCTTCAATCATCCCCACCCCACAATTGAGGGCTCAGGAAGCTATGTGGAACAGGAGGAAGGACTGTAAAAGCCATAGGTGATGCATGACTCCAAGGAAACAATACCTTCCAGACAGAACAGGACTAATGTACTTTTGAACTCATATTTTGGTTTCCAGAGAGAGAAAATATATGGAGTTGGGTGGGTGGGGAAGTGGGAAGGACACGGGAGAAGTTGAGGGAGGGGGAAATTAGGATCAGAATGTATCGTATGAAAGTTTTCAAGAAAACAAGTCTAACCAGTCACTTTCCTCAGGGCCCTTCTATAAAACTGTGGACTCGAAAAACCTGTAGAATTTTCACTTTTCTACTGTTAATGGTGCCCTTGGTTCACAAGCTGCTGTTCAAACCAGACCTTTTCTGATTGCTGTTAGATTGTTGAAAAGAATGTTTTAAAATGAAGCATTTTAAATATGCATAAATAAAATATCCATCATTTTCTAAAAATATAAATAAATAAAAGCTAGAGTCTCACTATGCAGCCTTTGTTAGCTTGGAATTCACTATTTAGATCAGGGTGGAATCAAACTCACAGAAACTCACCTGCCTTTGCTTCCTAAGTGCTGAGATTAAAGATGCACACCCACAAGCCTGGTTTGCAGCATTAAGAAATAGACTTTGAAATTATCTTTAATTACAAATATGTGTACGGGTCTGCATACAGGAATGTGCACATGAGTGTTGGAGCCTGTGAAGGCCGGAGGTATTGTATGTTCTTGGAACTGAAGTTACAGGCTGTTGGGAGCCACATGATGTTGGTTCCAGAAATCAAACCCTAGTCTTCTTTAACAGCAGTGTGTGTACTTAGCTTCCAAACCTCCTCTCCAGTTCACATTTTAAAATATAATATTTCATTAATTCTTTGGAAATTGCGTATACACATATAATATATTTTGATCACATTCACCCCTTATTCCTCTACCTAACCCCTCCCAGATCTATCTTCCAACCCCTCTCAATTTCTTGTTTTTTTTTTTTTTTTTTATAACTCACTGTGTCTACTTTGTGCTTCCCGTATACTCATGAATATGAGGCCATCCACTGAAGCATAACCGACCTACCAGGAGCTACACCCTTAAAGACAATGAACTCTCCCTCTGCCAGCAGTCAGCAGCTCTCAATAGCTCCACAGCTAGGAGTAGGTTGCAACATTTCTTCAAAAAAAATTAAAGAAATCTCAGAGTTCTCTAAAACCTTGAAAGTTGGAGGAAACACGGAGTGACTGGTTAGTATTCTCCAGGGGGAAAGTTTAAAGGTGTCCAAAGTTGTACAATTCCTACTTTTCGTATTTTTGTGTTCCTGTCTTTCTTTTGATCACTTTCACAAGATTTCATTAAGTTCTTATTCAATCTTTAGTCCAAGTGAAGGTGCACCAAAGAATATGTTTACCTTTCAAAGGTTTCATATTTTCAGCTAGTGAGGTGGGTATCTATCATGCTATGCCACTTTTATTTGCCTTTTTGAGACACCAGTTGACTAGCTGAGCTTCATTTACACCCCACAGACACGCAATCATTAGTGCCTATTCATTTCACATGTACAACCAAACACTACGCTAATTATTTTAGAGTAAAGACATGTTCTTTGTCGTACATAGTAGTAGTCTTTAAAATACACTTAACCTTAAATGGACAATAAAAACCCATCACAATTGTTTATGCATTCCTGGGAAAGAAAACTTCTTAAACAGCCACTAGTAAGCTGTGTAAAGTGTTCTGCTTACATGTCATTGACCAAAACGTGGAAAACAAACATATCTAGTTTCAAAGGAGGGTAAGAAATATACTCTCATTTGGTGAAAACACAGAGACAATAAAATTTCTATTGCTATAATGAAGAGGAGAACAGGTATTAGACTGGTAGCTAGCATGGGATACTTGAATATAAAAACATTAACTAACTTTTCCTTGGGATTTCCAAAATACAGTAATAAAATTGCAATGAGATAGAGATTTGCAGACAAGTCTGAAATTAAGGTGTGGGACTTTCTTCCTATTGGGTTTTAATGAAAACATCATAGAGGAGGCAATATTTGAATTAGATATCTAGGAATTACAGTTATACAAGTAGAAAAGGAATTAATATGCTCTAAGCTAAGAAAAACACAAGAGAGAAATCTCAGAAGAGATAGATATTATTATAGAACATTGGTAAAGTTAAATATTTTAGCAAGACTACTGTACAGACTATCTCCATACAAGTGAAGCACAGGTGCATCAAAGGATTGAAGCTAGACTGAGGATGCCAGTTTAGAGTTTATCTGGGAGAGTATGAAATAAATGCACCTTTTTTTAAAGCAAATGGTTGGTGCAGCAGACTTGTTACCTAAAATAATTCAGTACCAGTAGGTCAGCTTTCCTGAAATTTCAGATTTTAGAAGATATTATCCCCAGATTTTGCAGTACCCACTGAAAAGTCCAGGTCCAGGCCAGAACACAATGTATGAAATTTTAGGCTCCACTAGAGGCAATTTATCACAGCAGGCCTGATGGGAGCTATTCTCTTCCTATGCCGGATTCATACATAGCCCATGTGTGGAGCAGGTGATAACTTTAGATTTAGTTTTGTGTTAATTAGGGTTTTTATTTTTCTTATAAAGACCATAATCAAAAGCAACTTGGGGAGTGTGCTGGCTGGTTTTATGTCAACCTGACACAAACTAGAGTCATCATAGAGGAAGGAGCCTCAGTTGAGAAAATACCTCCGTAAGATCTGTCTACAAGGGATTTTCTTAATTAGTGATCAGTGGAAGAAGGCCAAGCCATTGTGGGTGGTACCATCTCTTGACTGGTGGTCCTGGGTTCTATAAGAAAGCAGGCTGAGGAAGCCTTATAGAGCAATCCAGAAAGTAGCACCCTTCCATGGCCTCTGTACCAGCTGTTGCCTCCAGGTTCCTGTGCTGTTTGAGTTCCTGTCCTGGCTTCCTTCAGTCATGGACTACGTACGATGTGGAAGTATAAGCCCAATAAACCCTTTTCTTCCCAAATTGCTTTTTATTTTTTTGTATTGGGTGTTTCATCAAAGCAATAATAACCCTAGTGAATACAGGGAGGAAAAAGTTTATTTCAGTTACAACTTTCAGGTCATACTCAATCACTGAGGGAAGTGAGGGCAGGACGTCATGACAGGAAAATCTGTAACTTACTGAGCACCTTGACACTTGGTATTCTCCCGTTCATGACCTTGGTATTCATACCATTTGCTTTGATTAAATGAAAATTGAAATAACCTAGATAAGATGTATTTTTGCACGTATACATATGCATATATGTGTTCGGCCAGTGGAGGTCAGAAGAAGGAGTTGAATCCTCTGGAGTTACAACTGTCTATGAGCCAAACAAAGTGGGTGCTGCAAACTGAGCTTGGGTCCTCTGCAAGAGCAGAATGTGCTCTTAGCTGCTGAGCCACCTATCCAGTCCCAAGCACGTAATTTTTAAACAACTGTCTCAAATTAACTTCTCACTGAGCAGGAAATCATGGTGTTTGAAAGACCTGTTATGATATGTCTGTTAAATGTACGATTAAACAATTAACTACTGATAAAACAAATGTGAGAAACTGGAGTTTTATAAAGCTTAAGTGATTTCTACAAATATAGGAAATTATTATGTTAAATGAAATAAGCTAAACTCAGTGAAATCACATACTTTCTTACATGTGGCACCTAGATATACAGAGAGAGAGACAGAGAGAGAGAGAGAGAGAAGGAAAGAAGAGTAGAAAAGGGAGCATGAGGAGTTAGAAGGGGTATAAGAGAAAAGAGAGGTAATTGTGGATAATTGGAGTAGTAATAAAGACAAAATGTTGCATGTTTTCACTCATTTGAGGAATCTATGTTCAAATACACATATATGACATGAAAGCAGAAGGGGGACTAATTGTGAGGGGGTAGGAGAATGGTTAAAATGTTTAGGTGTGAGGATTCACCTTTAAATATTTAAAGCCCAACCACAAAATCAAATATTTTTATTTTCTGTAGAACTAGGTCTTACACATGATAGTCAAGTCCTCCACCTCTGAATTACAGCCCTAACCATGTTTTGCCTTTTTATTTTGAGACAAAGTCTTAACAAGTTACCCAGGCTGAACTTCAGCCTGTGATTTTCTTGCCATGTGAGTAGCTAGACTGTAGACTTACAACACCAGACTTGGCCAGAATTAAATCCTATTCATTTTATAGTTTCCATATACTACTATCTATCTGTCTGTCAGTCTCTCTCTCCTCCCTCTCTCTCCCTCTCCCTCTCCCTCTCCCTCTCTCTCTCTCTCTCTCTTTCTCTTTTACACAGGGTTTCCCCATTGTCACTTTGGCTGTCCTGTCTGGAACTCACTCTGTAAACCAGGCTGGCCTCAAACTCATAGATATCCACCTAACTCTGCTTCCCAACTGCTGGGATTAAAGATGTTGTCTGGCTCTATCTGTGTCTGGATAAAACTTTTAGCCTTGCTTGCCTCAAATTATCAAGTACTGGGATTATAGACATGTGCCACTGTGCACACATACATGAATCATACATTCACAAAAGGGGCCATTCTTTGAAAACAATATATTGACACACGAAAACACTCAAGAATTTGTACACTCATTTGATAATAATTTTACAGCAAAACCACAAAAACTCACAGAATACAATAGTAAACAAACAAACAAAAAGACAAAACAAAGCAAAGAACCCCACAAAAATCCCATCTAAAAATGGCAAAGGATTAGGGTGCATTTTTATTATAAGAAAACATACAAATGGTCAAAAGTTTATGAAAACATTATCAGGGACCATGAGATGAGCCATCTCATGTAAGGCTCAGCATGTCAGGGGGCTTGCTGCCGATCCTGACAAGCTGAGGTTGATCTCTTGAACCCACATGGTAGAAGGAAAGACCTCAGTAAGTTGTCATATGACCTCCACCATGGTATGGTACACAAACATGAGCACTCACAGTAGTACACATAGGTACAACAGCACACAAACTAAAAGAATAAAGAAAACATAATAAAGATTAAAATATATTCCTATTTCATCATGTTGGAAAGCATAAAAACTTATGATTTGTATTTATCAATCAATAAATAATAGGAGTTGAGGGTATAGCTCAGTTAATAGAGTGCTTTTCTAGTATGTGTGTTACCATTATTTTAATTATCAGCACCACAAAAAAAACCTGGTTTGGGTGGCATATTCCTGTAATGTCAGCACCCAAGAAGTAGCAAGAGGAAGATTGAAAGTTCAAGGTTGTGGTGGTTTGAATAAGAATGGACTTCATAGGCTCATAGAATTGAATGCTTAGTAATTAGGGATTGACACTACTTGAGAATGATTAGGGGGTGCAGTCTAGTTGGAGTAGATGTGGCCTTGTTGAAGGAAATGTGTCACTGCAGGTGGACTTTGGAGTTTCAAATGCTCAAGCCAGGACCAATGTCTCTCCCTCTTCCTGCTGCTTGCTGATCTAGATAAAGAACTCTTGTCTCTCCCCACCCCCATCACATCTGCCTGTATGCTGTCATGTTTCCCACCATGATGACAATGGACTGGACCTTTAAGCCTATAATCCAGCCCTAGTGAAATGTTTTCCATTATAAGAGTTGCCTTGGTTGTGGAATTTCTTCACATCAATAGAACTTTGATTAAGACAGAAGACATCTTCAAGTTAGCCTGGGATACATGAGACCCCCATTTCAAAGAGAGGAAAATAAAACATAAAAATAAAAAATATAAAATGTTTAAATAGGAAAATGCATATAGCTAAGTGAATGAAACAAATATTGAAAGGCTATATGCTGTAGCATTCTGACTATGTGACATTTGAGAAAAAAAATCCAAAATTGAGTGGATTTGGTGTAAGGTTTTGAGGAAGTGATAAATGTTAATGGCTGCTAGATATTCTGGGAGAAGGAGGGGTGATCAATAAGAAGAGCACAGGTATTTACTAGGACAAAGAAACTATTCTGTATAATACCTTAAAGATTCTGTGTGTTTGTCAAAACCCACAATACTATCTAGCACAGAGAAACCTCAATTATTAATAATCGATTGTAACAAATGCACCAATCTATTATAAAATCAGAGTAACAAACGAAACTGGGTTTAGGTGATATGTGGGAAGGGGTATGTCTTGACTCTATAGCTGATGATCAATTTTTCATAAGCTTAAATTTGACCCAGAATGTAAAATCTCTCTTAAAATGCTTGTTTTTATTATCAGTGTCAGGATAGAGCCATGTTAGTAGAATGTGTCTTATAACTTCAATGTGAAGCTCTGTTTCTAGTAGTTTTAAATACAATGAAAGTATGAAATAAACCATCCATATGCAGGTCTTGATCCTTGCAGTGAGCAATCGTGAAAGGCAGAAAGGAGCAGATGGCTCTCCATGATTGAGTGGCACACATTTAACTCAGGAAATAATATAGGAGTTTTCTGTCATGTGGGGAGAACGGTGCCAGGGATTATCTAACATTATGAGAAAAACAGACATGGAGAGGCAGGAAACCAATATTTATGTGCTACTTAGAACAAGCCAGTCTTTACTCTTCTAAGGAGCCTTAGGACATCTTTTATGATGTTCCTTCACACGTGTTATCTCCTATCCCATAGTTACATATTGATTCTGCATAGGGCTTTCCAGCTGGAGACCCCATTCCCAGCCTCGCTAGCAGCTAGCAGTGGTCACATCATTTGTTTCCAAGAGAATATGAGTGGAATTGATGTGGGACTTTTTATTTTCTTCGTTTAAAGGCAATTGTGTGCTTTTGGATGATTTTCTTTCGTGTTCTTATAGTGGTAAATAACCAGCTCTGACAAAGAAGATGAAAACCATAGCACATTCGGCATGCATGGTTCTTGCCATCACATTGGTCTTTTAAACCCTGCAGGAGGACTTGACATACTTACTAGGAGCTATGGTTAAGGCAAGACCACCAAAGAGATTGTGTCAGCACTGCTAGCCATTGGTGGGTCAAGGGGAAAACGGGCAGGGAGTACAAATGATGGAATCTGTAGGTAATCGTTCTGAGACAGCAAAGTATACAAAGGTGGAAAATGGCTTGCTTTCCAGTAGGAAGATGATGATAAAACTTCGATATGTATAGCTTATATCCTATCCTAACGAGGTATGTAGAATGTACTTAAGGGGTTGGAGGGACAAAAAAATTGTATGTGTAAGTGGAATGTGTGTTGCTTCTAATTCTAGAAATACGTTTTGAACCTGTTAATTTTATATAAAATCTAGACTTCCTACTGAGGAAGATGAGGAGTTAGGGTTGCCAGTTAATGATCAGTCGTAATAGAAAAAATTTGCCACATATTTAGTTATTATGTGACCAACTATCAATATTATACCAAAGCAATTCTGACTAAGAGGTAATAGATTACGACTTGCAGCAGAGATGGTCACATATCATATTTAGTGTATGCCACACATATATCTTGCAAATCCCTAATTTTGCATTATTCGCAATGATGTGCTTAGTCAAAATTTTCCAGTACAAGCAACCAAAGCTAGTTTTTGACTGATTATACTGAGAGTAGAGTTGGCAAAAAGATTTTGAGTGGCTTATTGGATACTCACAAGATGAGACATTGTCTTAGATGACCAATCTACTAAAGAGGCCAAAAAGTATAAATGTCAGGCATAGAATCACTCTTCAGAAAAGTTCTGCTGAGCACAAGCCAGTCTCTGCATCTTGGTCCTTGCTACTATCCTGAGCCACTGTGCAGGGTCCGCCTCAGATCCTCCAAGATTTCTGCTTTTGTTCTAATAGCTCCTGAAATAAAATCTTCTGACTTGATGCTTAGTTTGCAATTCCAGTTAATGTGCTGCAGAACTAAAGCCAACAGATAGTTTTTGTTTTCTCCCAAAGTGGAAGATAGGGTCTTCTTTCTACTAAGAGTTACAAAAAGTGAGACATTCATTTTGTGTTTAAAAAGCATTCATTTCATTTTAAATCATGTGTCTCTTTGTGTGTTTATATGTAGGTATGTGCACAAGTATGGGGAAGCCAGATAAGAGTGTCTGGAGCTGCAATTACAGGATGTAAAACAATTGACTTGGGGATCATGTCTTATGAAAAAGCAGTTTACACTTTTTTTGTTTAGACAGGGTTTCTCTGTTGTAACTCTTGCTTTACTAGAACTCACTCTGTAGACCAGGCTGGCCTTGAACTCACAGTGATCTGCCTGCCTCTACCTCCCAAGTGCTGGGATTAAAACCATGTACCACCACTTCCCAGCTTGTAGGATATATATATACTCTTAACTACTGAATTGACTCCTTAAAATGAGAGATTCCAAAAATATTCTACTTGGACTAAAATTCAGGGACTCAAACATTAACCTCCCATTTTCATTAATATCTCAGGTATATTTATACCTATAAAGTGTGAGCAAAAGAACAGCTCATAGGTGTAAAAGTCAGTGACCAATATTGAGTTCCTCCAGCTCTAAATGTAATATTGATCTGTCAATGGTAAGACAACTTATTTAAAAAGCCAAAAACGTAATGCTTGTGAGCAGCAAATGCAATAATTTAATACTTACATGAAGTAAAGGGAAAAAAATAGAAACCATACTTAGAGCCTGAGAACCACACATAGTTTAAAAAGCCTTTACATTTTATTTTAAATTTCCACATCATAGATTCAACCAACAATATATGCATTGGGTTTTAGATCATATACATTATATATTTCACAGTGTTGAAAGACAAAATTTTTATATCAACTTCACTGTGAATTTCACCTCTCAGGAGGGGTTAATTATCATTCATGGAATTTCATTCATTTTTTTTTTAACTCAAATTTACTAAGGTATAGTTTTCTCCATATTATCCCAAAATTTTGGAGTAGCCCATGACTTTGACTCAAGTATTTATTATACTTTGGTTTGATTGAAATGGCAGGCATGATTCTATACTTTTCCTAGTATGAGTGTGAAAGTCTTTTCCCTTTTATTGAAAATAAATTCTTTTTCACATAATATATCTTGATTAGAGTTTCCCTCCTGCTCCTACTCCCAGTCCCTCCCCACCTCCTCTCCCATCTGGATTTACTCCCTTTCTGTCCCTTACTAGAAAAGAATGCATTTTAAGAGATAACAAAATATAACAAAATAAAATATAATAAGACAGAACGTAGATCGTCACATTGAAGTTGGACGAGGCAAACCAACAGAAGGAAAAGAGCTCAAGAGAATGTACAAGAATCAGAGGCCCATTCATACACACACAAAGGAAGTCCCATGAAAATACTCAACTGAAAGCCATGATAGCTACACAGAGGACCTGGTGTTGGCCATGCAGGCTCTCTGCTTGCTTCAGTCTCTCTGAGTTCATATGATCTTTGCTCAGTTGATTTAGAGGGCTTTGTTCTCCTTGTGCCTTCCACCCCTGCTGGCTCTCATAATGAGTGTGAAAGTTTAATTACATTCTTCAGTTCTTTGAATCGTTGATTGTGATTGGGTAATCAGGGAAGAAGTTTTGTTTTTATTAGGGTAGACAAGGCTTACAATTTAAAATTCCGTTTAAGCCAACATTGTAATACACAGAGAACAGCATAGATATGAATACCACATGTCAGAAATTTTTCATGTTTAATTTTCATGTGGAGTAACAAGAAACTTTACTTTTAAGTCGTGATTCAGAAGTGATTTGCTGGCTGAGGAGGCAATGTGCTTCAAACGTATGTTATTCAAGGTTAGCATCATTCTCAGAATCCAGTCTTAAATTATTTCTGAGCAATTCCTGTGGAAGGAAAGTGAATTAGTAAAGGGTGTGATAAGAAAAAAAAATTGCTTCCCATGTAAGGGAGAGAACCTGTTGAATGGCATTTAAACGAGGATTAAAGCTGATTTCTTACAAGCCTTAGGATTATCAGATTTCTAAACTAAAGCCGAATTAGGACTTCCAATTCATTTACAAAGTAACCAATATCATCGGTTCACAGGGCCTTACAATGCATTTGACTCTGGACTAAATCATCCCTGTGTGGTTTAATCTGCATCAAGGCATGGTTTATCTTCCTGACATATTTCACTGAGAAGAGAATAAGAACGTGTACTGTTCAGCTTGTTGGTATATGACTTCTAAAATTGTATGTTGCAGCAAAACAAAAATCAGGTGTGGGCAGGATCACGGAGGCCTCCTTATGTATATTTGAAGAGCATAGACCCTTGCTTTAGTGAATGCTAGTCTAGTTAGTCTAGTCTAGTCTAGTTAGTCTAGTAACCAGTGCTGAATGAGGATGCTTCTTGTATGAGTAATAAGAGGACCATTTTGAAAACATATAATGAAGCATACTTGTACTTCCAACACTCAGGAGGCAGAGACAGGATGACTAGAAATTCAAGGACATCCTCAGCTACATAGTGAGTTTGATTCAGCCTGGGCTATGTAGGACCTTGTTTCAAAACAATAGCAACAAAAAAAAAGTAGTACAGTTTTTTTTTTTTTCTTCCCTTTTTCGAATACTTATCCTTCTATTTTTGTACCCTTTCTAAAATCTGCATTCTGAATCTGAAAGGAAACAAGCACTGTGATTCTGGATTATCTGTTAATGTGATGATCCTCAGCTTCATTCACTTTCCTCCAAATTCTACACAGAAGACGGAAACACTCTTGCTCCGAAGTCACAATGCAGACTCGGAGCTTGTGCTTTTATTCCTCCATTATCTCTGCATGATGGGGTGTGTTGGATCTGTCTGATTGCCCAGTAGTACTGAGGGTTGTCTCCAGGTTGATGATTACACAGTCAACATACTTTTATTCCTTGTGGGTTCCTCCAGCTTGGATAGGCTATTTAGATTAGCTACTAAATTATTAAGATTATTTAATATTTTAAAACTAAATTCCATGTTCTGTGCTCATAAAAATGGGTAAGATACAGTAATTACTATGGAGAACCTTATAGTTTAATGAGCCACTCTCAGCCTCCATCCAAGTACCTCTTACCCCAGATGGTTCCTGACTGCATCTTCCCTCCTCAAGGCTGGGCCACTGCACATAGCTTGGATGTCCCTGGGAATGGGTCAGAAAATGGGGACTCACACCTATTTTTCTGGAGTTAAACTTGCTGCAAGTCAGTGACTCCCCAGATGTGTTTTTTCACTTACTTGGCTTATCAATACTTGTAGCTGGAGTTATTAGGGTCAGAGAACTACTCCTGGCACATCTAACAAGTTAGACGTCACCACCTGTCTTCAGTAAGTCAATTAAATAGACAATTGAAATGGATACTTTGGAAAGAGGAATGAAGATTCAACAATGGCAAAAGCCCATCACCTAGAATTCAGTCTTTTATGTTTCACATGGCTATATAACAAAGCAAAATAAAATATAAAGGACCATCAAGGACAAGCCCCACAAAGTCAACAGAACAGCACTCTTTCAGAGCCTGAAAGAGCAGCAAAGAACTTGCAGGGTCTCCTAGATATGTCATGTGGTTGTCTGGATTGGTGTTTTTGCAGAGAACCTACAGGTTAGAGTGTATGTGGGGGTTCTCTGACACTTTTGCCTGCCCTTGGAATCCATTCCATCCAGCTGGGTTGCCTAGTCCACCTCGATGTAGAGACTAGTGCCTGTCCTTATCCCATTTGTTATGCCCTGTTTGAGCAGTAACCCTGGGAGGATTGCTCTCTTCTATGGGGAGAAGTGTGGAGGAGAGATGAGTGGGTGGGGGTGGGGAAGATATAAAATAGGAAGAGAGGGAAGATGGGGAGAGCTGGGAGGAATAGAGGGAGGGTAGGAAGGGTATTGATATGTATTATATGAAAGAAGAAAAATAAATTAAATTATAAAAAAAAATAAACAGTGGATTACAACCACTCTCCCCACCCCATGAAAATAAAAAGAGATGTAAAAATAGATGAAAGATTAGTTGGAAGAAGGAAAAGAATCAGTGTAGTGTGAAGGAGATGGGAAATGGGGGGGTCATTAATGTGATCAAAATTATATATAGGTATGAAAATTTCATAATGAAACCTGTTATTGTGAATAATTAATACATGATAGTAAAAAAATAAATGAGAAGTACTAAACAGAAACAGGAAGTTTTTTTTCTCAGAAATCTCTGAATTCTATTTTTTGAGTCATATAGTACTTGTTAATGAATCAAATAAGCACCAGTTGTAAATATGGATGCACACCCCCCACACACACACACCAGGATGTGGAGCATTGCAATCAATGATTTTGTTTAGTTATTGGGGTTGGAGGGCAACTGGGATTTAGAGAGTACTTGGCCAGAACGGGGTGCACAAAACACCTTCTTAATGACCAGAATCAAATAACTGGACGAGATGATGATGACTCTTATATATATTTGGCTTATGTTTTCCTATTCACAGACAAAATAAGAAAATTGGGAAACCACATCCACCCTGAGCCCTTCTTCTTGCTTGTTCTTTGTGGAGAACAATCTTTCCTGGTTCTCCTTTCCTTTAATTGGTCCTTGGAGAGTCCTCTCAAACCTTTACAATGACATTCTGTGAACATTCCTGAGTGGTGCCAAGCCAGAAACTCTGTGATAGCTCACAAATTACAGATTGAACTAAAGCTGTATTACTTTTTGGGGGATGCTTAATGCATGAGTTTTTTTTTTTATTTGGTATGGCTAAGCTGATGAGACATACTCTTTTTCTCCCATTCTTAAGCTTCGAGAAATTCTGTCGATATGGCTTAAAATATGTTCTTTAAAAATGATTACAAGGCAAACCTTTCCTTCCATTGTTCCTCTGCACATAGTTTGAAGCCAAATGACTACAAGTGAATGGTGTGTGTCTGCAAACATAGAACAGTCTGAAGAGGTGCATTTAAGAAACTTAAAGTCATTGAATCTTCTTTGACAGCTCCCCACAAAGAGAGGTGAGAGTTAGAATATTTGCAGATCTGCTCAGCATCTTACAACAAAAGTAAAAGGCACATTGTGTTATTATATCATGTCAGCTTCAAAATATCACCAGTATCAGAATAGAGCTTTAGACATAGGCAGCAATTTTGATGGATTTTCATCAAAAGGAAGGAACTAAACTCTTAAAAGTTACTCAGATGTGATTGTGGTTTTGTTTGTTTCAAAACCTTTTCTTTTTTTATTTTTAGTGCCCTCTCTCTCTCTCTCTCTCTCTCTCTCTCTCTCTCTCTGTCTCTCTCTCTCCCCTCTGTGCATAGGTGTGCCCGGGTGAGCATGCACATAATGCATATACATGTGTATGCAGGTACACACACGAATGCAGAGGCCAAAGCAGCTTAGGTGCCGTCTATTACCTTTTACCTTTTTTATGTTTTTTGTTTGTTAGAAACAGTATCACTATGTAGCCTGGCTGGCTATATACATCTATATGTACTGGCCTCAAACTCACAGAGATCTACCTGCCTCTCTGTCTCAAGTGTTGGGATTAAAGGTGTGAACTGCCATACCTTACTTTGTTGAGACAAGTTCTACCATTGAACCTGACACTAGCTGTTTTGGCTGGGTAGGTTCATCAGTGAGCTTCCAGTATCTGTCCGTTTCCCCTTCTCCTACACTGGGGTTATAGCCATGCATGGCCATAGACAGCTTCCATGTGGATGCTGGGAATGTAAACACAGGTCCTCTTGCTTTCACAGCAAGCTCTGCCAGATACTAAGACATCTCTCCAGTCTAGCAAATAGAAATGTATGAACTTAAAAATTTGTATTCTTTTAAAAAAAAATGTGTGTGTGTGTGTGTGTGTGTGTGTGTGTGTGTGTGTGTGTATGTTCATGGAGAGCTATATGAGCATGTTTGGGCCTGAGGAGGGCAAAGGACAACCTCAGGTGTCATCCTCAGAAATACCACCTATATCCTGTGACATAGGTCTGAAACTCACCAATGAGGCTGGATGGGCTAAGCAAGCCACAGGGGTCCTCCTGTCTTTACTTCACTGTGCTAGGAGTACAGTCGTGTGTTACTGTGCCTGACATTTTTATGTGTGTCCTGGGAATTGAACACAGGATCTCATGCTTGCCTCTTTACTGGCTGGGTTATCTTCCCAGAACTAGTAAATGGATATAGTACATTTTATAAATATTTGCACCATCATCTTTTAACTCCGAAATAGTATTTATGTATGTGTTACAGTGCTGGTTGGAAAACATTTTTTTCTTTAAAAGTGGCCTAATAATAAATGTAGACATGAAGACTCTGGGTGAGTTCCTGGTTCCATGTTGTTCTCAGGGTGAAAATTCTGATCAGAGGGCTCTATTGTCTATTTCATTTGTAGGTTTTGGATTTAAAATTTTCATGTAGGTTATCTTTTACAAAAGAGACTTTCTATGTAGTCCAGATTGGCATTGGATTCATAAGTCTGTCTCAGCCTCACAAATGCTGGTATTACTGGTATGTGCCACTATGTCTGCCTTTTACATGAAAGATTGTAAAGGAATGCAAAAAAAAAAAAAAAACCATGATAAAAAAAATCTACTTTAACCCTATCATATGGTACTCTTGAGTATCCTATACATAGCACATATCACAGTCTTCTGCTTCATGGATAGCTTTGATGAATAAAGACAAATATCATTGCTTTATGTCTAAAAATTGGAAACAAATGAACAACAACAAAAACATCCCCAAAAGACCAATCATGTTCATTTGAATTTGGTGTTCTGATGTAGTCTGTCCTACACTATTTTCTCTTACCATTACGTCAGGTTCCAAATCTGTTTCTAAAATTTCTTCAGAAAGTCCCCATTTCTTAGGTACTTCTAATGTCCCAACCTGGTTTTCTCCTCCCACACCTAACTTTTCATGTTTTGTTTGACTGCAACATGTTTATCAGGATCATGACACTTCTGAAAAACTCATGAATAGTTTGACTTTGGAAGTCCTTTATTTCTTGCTCTAGGAAAAAAGGTCTTTTATTTTTGTGCTATATCCTCTTTGCTCAAAGTATGGTTCTGAATTAAGTGAAGAAATTATATGTAGAGAGAAAATAAAAGGGATTTTGAGCCAGGTGGTGGTAGCACACGCCTTTAATCCCAGCACTAGGGAGGCAGAGGCAGACAGATTTCTAGGAGTTAGAGGCCAGTGGTCTATAGATTGAGTTCCAGGACAGCCAGAGTTACAACAGTGAAACCCTGTCTCAACAAAATAAAAAACCAACAAACAAAAGAAAGGTGTGTGTGTGTGTGTGTGTGTGTGTGTGTGTGTGTGTGAGGTGTCATTAATGGTTGTATTGCATCATGATCAGAAAATGTAGCTTGTACTTCTATTTGTGGAAAAAATGTTTTTTAACTTAATACATATTAAAATTTCATGACTGATTTATGGATGGAAATGGCGTTTATTTGTTTAAGGGAGCCTCAAAGACCATTGTGGGACTCTCATAGAGCTAAGAGTGGGTCGAAGCTGTCTTGGAACCCTGTGTCATCCCAGGAGATGAGAGCGGTAGGCGTTCAGCTGCTCCTCACTTTAGCCCTGGCCAGAACCCAGCAAAATATTAAATATTGCCTGCTTCACAGAAGCGAAGACATGCCTCTTGGTTGGTGCTTATCTGCCCTGTAGTTGGAAGTCTAGGGATGGGTCCCCAAAAAGGGAAGGTGCCCTTCCTCTTTTTCCCTGTGAGAACACACCTTGTGCAGAAGGTGCCCTTACAAGACCTCGATGCTTAGACTTGAGCCCCACAAGTAAGACTACTCCAATATCCTTGTCTTAGCCAATGTATCCCAACCATGGGTATCAAAGACCCTCCCCTGCTTGTGGCCCTATATATGTAACCTATACACTGCATTAAAGCGACTTCTGCTTCCATGAGCGAGTCCCTGGGATTTTTCTTGTACCCTCTTGTACCCTGGAAATCGGATTTGTGCCAGTCCAGGCCCACGTCCCTTTCTCTTCCCCTACTTCTCCCTGTGCTCCTATCTACAATCTCCGCGCCTGGGCCAGTTTGGAGAACTGAACTCAGTCAGCATCAACCGCAGAGAGAGAGAGACTAGAACACCTGGGGAACCTAGAGACCATGACATGGAGGTTCACTTTTGTGTATAGTGTAGTTGTAGCAAAAAAAAAAAAAAAAAAGAAAGAAGAGTGGTGATCTGGTTAATGCTGTGCAGCATAGGTTAAGAGAGGAAGTAGACTACAGCCAACAAGAGTCTGGTTGGTGTGGGTAGGAAGAGAATGGACTGGACAAGAAGAAATTGCTTAGTGGGCACAAATTCCTGGTGATGTATGATACAACAGGATAATAATAGTTAATAATATTATATTGAATGCTTCAAAATAACCAGGAGAGACTCCAGCCAGGGAAGCAGGTAGGCTAACTGCAGATCTTCACCTACCTCCCTTCTTTTCCAAATCCAATCCCCCAATCTTATCCCCTACTCTGCAGGCACTGCTGCCTGCAGCTGCCCCTGCCCTATCTCCAGTGAGTCACACAGATCTACCCCTTCAAACTTCCTTCCCCAGGTAATAGCTTTATCCAAGCCCCCAACTCCAAAAGGTGTTCATTCCCTAGGAACCCTCAGACCAGCAAAACAAGTAGGCTAATCTCAGATCTTCACTTCTCCCTCCATTCCTCCTAGTTCAGTCTCATCTCTAGACAAGTAGCAGACCACCTCTGTGGCTCTTCTCACTCTCTGCCCCCATCCCCAGGGTACTAAGCAGATCTTGGTGGAAGTACTTAAGTCCCTCCTAAGGACTCCTTCAGTTCTGTGCCCACTCCTAGCCCACCCCTATTTCTAGGTGTCACCTTCCAGTACTGAGAAATACATTTTACCCGGAACCCTCAATGCCTACACTTATCAGAATCCCAGAAGGATCCCAGAAGGAATACCCCTGATATGCCTATCAGGCAACACACAGCCACCACACTCTCCTAACAACCAGAGAAGGCAACAGAAACCAAGAAACAGAACACACAGCTAACAAAGACAAGAACAGATACCAGCACCTAGAATTGCAATCTTCTCAAAATCAGATGTCTAGATGTCAGTTGAAAGCAAAATTAATTACAGCCAGAACAGTATGTCTCCAACTAGATCCCAACCTACCGAAGTAGTCCCTGAGTATTCTAACATAGCAAAAATGCAAGGAAAAGGTCTTAATATTGCCTTTATGAATATGATAGAGGTTCTTAAAGAGGAAATTAAATTTTATATTAAATTTTATATTAAATTTCCCTTAAGGAAATCTATGAAAACAAAAAAAGGTTGGAAGGATATAAATAAAACAGTTCAAGACCTGAAAGTAGAAGTAGAAAAGAAGAAAAAGAAACAAGGAAATCTGGAAATGAAAAATTCAAAAACTCAAAAAGAAACCCCAGAAGCAAGCCTCACTAATAGACCACAAGGGATGGAAGGAAGAGTCTCAGGGTTTGAAGATACCGTAGGAAAAATGAATCTATCAGTCAACAAAAATGTTGAATCTAAAAACTTCCTGACACAAAACATCCAGGAAATCTGGGGCACCATGAAAAGACAAAGTCTAAGAACAATAGACATAGAGGAAAGAGAAGACACACAGGTCAAAAACACAAAAAAAATACTTTCAACAAAATCATAGAAGAAAATTTCCCGAATCTAAAGAAGGAGATGATGTAAAGGTCCAAGAAACATACAGAACACCAAATAGAAAAGATAATCAGACCAGAAAAGAAAATCCTCTTGCCACATAATGATCAAAACACTCAACCTGTAGAACAAAGAAAGAATATTAAAAACTGTAAAGAAAATAGACCAAATAAAGTTTAAAAGAAGACCTATTAGAATTTTATCTTTTAATCATTTTCTATTTTTGTTTTTGTTTATGATTATTATTATTTACCTGCAGTCCTTTTGTGTATATACTATGGCTCTGGTTTTGTGTTTTTATGAGGTTCCAGAGCATTCCAACAAGTGGATCTCTGTGTCTCTATCTGTTTCTTGTACCTTTTTTCCCCTGCACTTTTCCTTCTAATTGTTCTGTCCTATTCTAATTTGCTTGCTTTTGTTTATTTGTGTTACATCATATTTTATTTCATTATTATCTGTTCGATGCCTGCTTGTTTTCTAACAAGTGACAGAGAAGGAGTGGGTGGGTCTAGATGGGAGGGGAGGTAGAGAAGAATTGGAAGGAGTAATGAGTGGGGGAAGTGCAGTCAGGATACATTATATGAAAAAAAAAACTCTATTTTCAGTAAAAGAAAAACTTACATGAAACATTATACCTGAAATTTGTGAGAGCACTTTGTTATCAAGGAGGTGAGCAAACAGAAACTCTCCTATGTTACTGCAGGGAAAGTAAAATTACATATCCATCAACCATGGGATGAAGAAACTGCTTCTGAAGTTGTCATTCACAGAGGCGCTAAGACATCCACGCAAACAAACTCATCAGCAATTATATGTACTTGAGGCTATTCAATGCAATGCTGTCTATAATAGCAAAATATTGGAAATAATTGACTCGTGCATTAAAAGGAAATCTCTATCATCTACATATTCATTATCATTTTTTATCATCTATCTGCCTGTCTATCAATTTCTTTCTTCCTTTTATCCAACAGCTGTCATCCACCTATCATCTATCATCCGCTATTTATCTACGAAACGTCCACCTACCTTGAACCTCTAGTTATTTTGTATATGACGTTAGTTTCCCTACATGTACTTGGCAGTCATTCACACACAAACATTCAAATGAATCAAGGTTCAAGTAGAAACTTTATTACATAACAACTTTATGTTTTTTGAGCCATTCTGATCGCCCCTTTTATATACAGTGAGAGATAAAAGCTGTGTCATTTCTGTGACATTATTGTTCAGATGACAGGTTTCCTATGTGAAAGAAGCCCCTACCCAAATGCAGCCTGTACTGATATTTATTCTCAGCAGTGTTTCTCTCTACTTCCATGAGAGTAGAACTGAGTTTTGAAAAACAACATGCTTTTTCTTCTCCCACTGTCTGTCATCGGCTTTTTTTATATGCATCTCCAATCACAACAATTATCTATTGACTAAGTGAGTCAATGCAGTGCCTGTTTAAAAATGGATTACAACAGGAGTGTGCTCCCCCCTTGCCTCACTGCCCATGTTGACTTACTGATTAATATCACAATTAATCTCTTCTCATACTAATTAGGAAGCTCAGTGTAGAATACTCTTGGTTTTGCATAGTTTTTTTTTCTCCTACAATGTATTGCTTTTAATTTTTTTCTCTTGGTACTTTGAAATTAGATTTCTCTGGTTTCTTGGTGGGCGCAATTATATATTTCATTGGATTTTCCCAATGGAGAAAATATGTTTCCCCTTCCATTTCCACTTATAAACCCCCACAAGCTGTTAAAATGTCCATCCCTTCTGCTCCATTTCCTCACCCAAATCCTATCACATACCATATGAATTTTTAACCCCAACACCTGTCTACCCACATGGTTCCACAGGGGTGGATTAAAAAAATACATCGAAAAAACAATAAGGACCACACACTATGCTGTTAGTCCTCAAAGTCTACAAAATACAGTTTGTAAGTACTGGTTGCTCACTCCATATACACACAGTCCCAGTAAGAAGAAAAGCACTCACTAAGTCTATTAAGATGATTCCTTTTTCACTCTTCAGAACTTCTGGGTGATTCTGTTAATCTTTTATTTGAATAGTTTCAAACACTTGTCATTGAATTTCTGCTTCATCATGCAGGGTTTTTTTCAGGCAAACCTCTATCCTGCAGAAGTCATCCTGTGAGATCCCTTTTGACCTCGAGATGTGGTTTGTGACAGAGCACAAGAGGGAAGCATGACTGCCAATTTTAACTTTATTTCTTAGCTACACGAATGCTTGATATCATACGTTTCTTATTCAGCATATTAGATTTGGGCAGAGAAACTTAAAGAAAGTTCCTGTAGGAAGCTGAGTTCACTGAAATTTTGAAATTCTATGTACTGGGAATCACTTAATGCCCTGTAGAGGGCGCCGGTAATAACTGGCCAGTTTATTTAGCATCCTTTACAACCCCACATTTCTCACAGGAATCTTTCTCTTTCATTGTATGAGCTGTCAGGAACCAGGTGGAAGAGATGTGTGGCAGTAGGCCATGCTAGTGATGGGCAGAGTCTTTAACCAGACATTGTTCAGAGTTGTCGGTACCTCAAATGAAAAAAAAAAAAAAAGCAGCCCAGAGCCCAGGTTTTAGTACTATAATTGTTTTAAGATGCCTCAGTAGATGACATGATTTCTTATTGCTGGCACATGTGTCTTGTTACTCTTACTTTTTGATAAACTCTTGATTCAATGGCAGAGCTACTGTCTCAGATACTGGGAGGCTAATTCAGTAATGAAATGAAGACTATTTTGATGGGGAAAAAGACGTAGCTTTACCTAAACCCCAGTCTATGCTAGGTATTTTATTCAGGGATCTTCACTTATACTTTTCTAACATCTTATTTCTTTTCCTTTTTAATTTGTGAAGATTTTACGTTTAAGGACATGGATGGTAATTCAAAGGAGTCAGTTTATCAATCATTTAGGTATCCTGATTTATACTATTTTTCGTGCATTAAAGATCACCAAGAAAGAACAGAATGAAAACAGTGAATTTGATAGAGCAGACTTATATGTGTGAAACAATTATTTTTATCCGTGACTAATGTTATACCAATGAGGAGCCAGTTTGGGGTCCCAACTAAGCCACTCCCCTTTCTGTACCTCCTCGCTGCAGCACACAACCCACTCCTCATTTAGATTTCTTACCTTGACAAAACACCATTCCCCTTCCATTGTTTTCAGTGGCTGTCTAGTTCACAGATGGCAAAGCTACTAATATCTTGATAAAAGAACTCAAAAGGCAAGTGTGGTCCAGTGATCTTCATTTCTTGGCTTCTTCAATGCCTTTCATAAGAGTCCTCATCTTACTAATCACCAGGGGAAAAAATGATGTCAACCATGTAGAACATGATGTTTTATTATTTAAAGTTCACTTTGCAGATATTGCCAGTTTTTGAGATCTATCTAAACAAAAGTCTCATAACTGATTATACTTGGGGATACACATGAAGAAAATGCGTAAGCAATATATATTAAGATAATCAAGATAAACTTCTTTTTGACAAAGGTTTCACTCTGTAGTCCATAATCGAGTCCACCTGAGATCCTCCTGCCTCTGTCTTTCAGATTCTGGAATTAGGAATGTGCGCCACTAAGTCTGTCTGTAAAAAACAAAAATCACAATTTATTCTGGATAATTTTCAAACAATTGTGTTTTCTACAATATCAAGGGTTTTGGTGATGTGGAATTTCTTAAGAAAACAGCCTACTTTTTGTTGGCAGGAGTTTGGAAGACACTGCATCATACCAGAAATTGTGCAAACAAAGGCAATGATAAGCATCTTAAATAGGTTATCTTAGATTTTATGTTAAAAAAATTAAAAGCATCCCATTTAGAGCTCAGTGTTCCAAGGTTTCTCACTTGAATCCCTCTTCTGAAGATCAGCGAATCCTGTAGAAGAGAAGGCAGAAAAAATGTAAGAACCAGAGAGGATGGAGAATACCAAGAAAACAAGGCCCTCTAAATCAATAGAGGAAAGCATGAATTCCCAGAGACTGAAGCAGCAGGCAGAAGTCCTGGATGGGTTTGTACCAGGTCCTCTGGGCTTATATTATGGCTTCCAGTTTAGCGTTTTCATAGGATTCCTGAGTGTGTAAATGAGTCATCTCTGATCCTGGTGCCTTCTCTTGGGCTCTTTTCTTTCTGTTGCTTTAACTTGTCCCACTTGGATGGGATAGTTTTCATCTTACTATATTTTATTTTGTTATTTAAAAAAAAAACGAACGAATGAATTAATGGAAACCTAGTCACTAGGGTAAAGGTTAACATCTGAACTGTCATTTATACCAGCTGAGAGAGGGAAAATAAGTTTTTTCCAAAGGAGTGACACTGGGTATATCAACCATTCCAGGGCAGGCCTCATGTTTAGGAGTAGTTGACCAACATTTAAGAGACTCCACAGCTTTCATGTGTGCCTTTATTTGGTTACACTTTAGCATTTGTTCATTTATTATTTTGTATAGTGTTTTGTTTTCTTGGTTTGGATGCAGGTTGCTGTTGTTTTGTTTTTGTTTTTGTTTCTGAGAAAGAACTTAAAGTTGGTGGGTAAGAGGAGGGGATCTGGAAGACCTTGGGGGAGGGAAAGAGTACAATCAAAATATATATAAAGTTAAAAATTTTTAAATAACAAAATGTATATAAAAAACTAAAAAGCAGGAGTAAATAGGTTTCAAAGAAAGATGAAAATATTAAGAACCTATTTAGAAATTAATGGACTACAACATAAGGAACTATTAAAACAGAAAGCTTTAAAAATATCAATAAAATTGAGGAAAAGTACTTTGACCATAAAGAGACAAAAAAGGGACTGGGAAGAGAGCTCAGCCAGAACAGACACTTGTTGCCAAATATTATGACTTGGGTTTAGTTCCTGGGACTTACACTGTGAAAGAATCAACTCCTGAAATCTGTGCTCTACCTATCACATGCACACTGTGACACACATACACACACACATGAATAAATGTAATTAAAAAGTTAAAAATAAATTTAAAAAATACCAGTTACCAATGATGAATCTAAAACAACAACATTGCTAAATTCATAAGCTATTCAAAGAACCATGTGAGAATACCACCAATTCGTTGCTAACAAATTTGATGGTTTCATGGTTGTGACAAACTGAACACTTCTTCTCTCAGGTCAGGAACTGTGCATGCATGTTAGCTTTCATCCCTCTATTAAACACAGGGCTGGAGGACCTTAACCAAAAGAAGCATTTAAGATCTTTCTTTTCTTTTTTCTTTCTTTTCTTCTTCTTCTTCTTCTTCTTCTTCTTCTTCTTCTTCTTCTTCTTCTTCTTCTTCTTCTTCTTTTTCTTTTTCTTTCTTTCTTTCTTTCTTTCTTTCTTTCTTTCTTTCTTTCTTTCTTTCTTTCTTTCGTTTTTTATTTGCAGGGAGCTGGTATGTTGGCACACACCTTTACTCCCCATGCTTAAGGGGCAGAGGTGGGCAGATCTCTGTGACATGGAGGACAGCCTGATCTACACAATGAGTTCCAGATCAACCAGGCCTATATAGCAAGACTCTCCCTCAGAAACAAACGTTTGTTATTGTTGTTGTTTTGGTTGAAAAAAATCTCCTTTGTTATGTGTTTTAAAGTAGTATTATTTTACATATATTTAATTTCTAAGACTGTTTAAAACTTGCCCTACTCCCACCCCACCCCCAAATATCTACTACACTTACAATCTTTAGACTGATTATCTAGTATAAGCATCAGGGCTTTATGATTTGTTTCTTGTTGTTTTGCTTTGATTTTGGTATTAAATTCTGGGTTTAGGGCCTTGTATGATAAGAAAATGGTATACCCAAAATCTTTTAAAATTTATTTTGTTTTGAATCTGTGTCTCATTAGGTTGCCTGAGCTAATGCTGAACTCACAGCAGACAGGCTGGCTCCTCCTACCTTCTTTTACCTCAGCACCTTGAAGATATAGTGTTAAAAGTGTGTCGTCAGTTCTAGTTTGCCTTTCTACTTTACGCAGCAACTTGATCTGTTTAGCTTTTTTTTTTTCTGATGTAGAATGTTTTCCAAATGGTTTAAATGACCATGTAAATGAAAAAAAAAATCCTCAGTAGAGGTCACAACTGCATTTGAAACACTTTTCAATTAAAAAAATTGATATTGATTGATTGACTATGTGTTCACGCAAGTGTCACAGGATGTGTGATAGTCACGGGATAACTATGAGGATTTGGTCTCTCCGTGCACTTTTACATTGGCTCTGGGGATCAATCTCAGGTTGTCAGATTAGCGTCTTGGAATGCAAGAGCTTTTACCCACTCATTTATTTTGCTGGTTCCCTTTTTCATTCTTTCAGCCACAAGTTCTCATGTATCTCAGGCTGGGCACAAACTTATGAGGAGGCCATTGATGACTTTGAACTCTTGTCCTTCCTTCACTCACCAAACACTGGGATTGCAGGCATGCACCACTATGCTCAGTTGATGGGATACTGGGTTGCATTCTACCAGCTTACTCTATTCTCAGACCCTCTAACACCATCTTCCCACAAAAGAGCACTGAGCTTGACATTTTTTTCTGTATTCCCCTTTGGCTGATTGGTATGAGATATACAAGGTAACAGTACCTCCTAAACACAAGCAACAGATGAGTGTCACTCAAATGTGTTTTACTCCTAATATATATACATATTTTAAAGAGAGAGGAAAGGCAAGAATATACTTATTAAATGTTTCATAACTAAGGGCTTCTCACTGAACCCATTAGTTCCCGAAACCTTCCTGAGTGACTTTTTACAATGTGAAAATTTGTCAGTGATTAACTGGCTTTCTATCTGTGCATGACAGGCACACACATGCAATGTTTGCCAATCATCCAGTGCACTGATAAGTCTTACTTACTTGATAACTAATGGTCTGAATTACAAATATTGTTTGACAATTTTAGCTCACATAGCTGTCAATAAATTGTAAAATATTTCTGGCATGCTATTCGTTGTAATTAGGAGCCTACTTAAACAAACACATGACACATACAGCTCATATGGTAATGAATGTAATCTGTGAAGTTATTTTGGTTGGCACTAGAATCCAAGGATGTGTTAACTTGTATGTGTTGTGACCAGATCGATATAATCATGAAATTATTTTGTGGTCAAAATATGATTGGAAAGTTTGTATGTAATTTTTTTTCCTTTTTTGAGAAACTATTGAAAGTAGATAAAGTATCTGAGCCATTCTTTGAAGCCCCAACAATGATTAACATGATCCTTCTCACTGACAATTTCTGTGTCTCATTTTGAAGAAAGTTTAGAGATTATTTAATAGGGTCACTTGGAAATTTTGCCTGTTAGAGACATGACAGTCCTAATTTGGGGGCACCCATTTCTTAACACTTGCCATAGGTTGTTTTAAATATGTATGTATTATAATACCTAAATGTATATAAGTTTATATTTATAGGACAAAGCAACTTATCTAATTGTTCTAATTTCATTTTTGCTGCTGTGACAAAACACTCTTGTAAATCCCAAATCCAATGGAGAACAAGACCAACACAATTTGAGCCAAATTTGAAGCAAGCAAACTTTAATTAAATACTGGCCAGGAAGATGGATTCTGACCAGGATCATTCTGAGATACTCATGAAATGAACTTGTCACCCCCAGAGCTCCCACAGAAAGGCCTCAAATCACATGACACAGGTGTTTAAAAATGCAGAACTCATAAAGGCTACGTATTTCCTACCAGGTCCAATAAATGACAAGTGTCGATTCTGATGTATTTCCTGTGTGGTTTATCTCCCACCTACAAGTGACCAAGCACATCTGGTGCATGGAGCACATTCGGTGCAGTAGGGTCCACCTGGGATCTAGACATCTACCCACCACAGAGGTTATATACTTGGGCAAGGGAGATTCAAGACTATCCTCCTAAACAGCCCCACCTAGCACTCCAGGAGGTTCTCTGTTTGTTTGATTGTTTCTGTTTCTTTTAGAGATATTTTAGGCACAGTAGCTTTGAGAATACATTAAAAAAAATGTATAGGTCTTTTGCTTTTGTAGTATGGTTTCCAGTTTGTTGTTTTTACGGGATTTCTTTGTGCCAATGTATGTGTCTCTGTGTCTATATGTGCTGCTTGTGCTTTTGCTTCAGATTTTGTTTTCAGTTTATGTGTTTTGTCCTATTCTTTTTTAAAATTTTTTTATCTTATTTTATTTATATTTTGTTAGATGAGTGCTTGTTTTCTAATCAGAGAAAGAAGAGGTGTGGGTTTGGGTGGATGGGGAGGTGAGCAGGATCTAGAGGGACTTAGGGGAGGGAAAACTGTAATCAGAATATATTGTATAAAAAATCTATTTTTAATAATAAAATAAAGCTATCACATCAACCACCTTGTATAAGAAACTAAATGAAGGTCAGAATGGCAGTTACATCAATTAGGATAGGTTTCCTTATCTTATAAATAATAAATAAACCCAGGTCTGGTCTCAAGGGTTTCAAGTGGCAAAGACTTCCTTATTGCTCCTGCTCAGGACTCAGTGTGGGCAGCAAGAAGGATTTTTTTTTTTTTGGTTTTTTTGAGGCAGGGTTTCTTTGTTGTGACTCTGGCTGTCCTGGAACTCACTCTGTAGACCAGGCTGGCCTCGAACTCACAGAGATCCACCTGCCTCTGCCTCTTGAGTGCTGGGATTAAAGGCGTGCACCACCACCTCCCAGCAAGGAGGAAATTTTAAACACAGTCATTCAAGAGCCAAATTTATCTCAAACCTTATCTTAACACCTATTTCTAGAATTTCTGCTGCAGAGGAAGGAAATGGGGTGAATCAGGCACAAAGCTCCTAAAACTTTTCATTTTCTGACGTTTCAGTGTCTAAAATGGGTTATATGACTAGTTACTCAGGAACTGATGTTCTCTTCATCCAAAGAGGAGGCTGTGATATTTCCTGTGAGTCCTGCAGAATGTCACAATTCACAAACTTTAACAACTACTCTGGCTATTTAAGAAAGATTCCAGTCATACCTATGTGTACATGATCCTGCTCTGTTGTTCGCATTGATTCAGTCTACGGAATGAACTATGAAATTTTTCGTTTGTTTGTTTGTTTGTTTTGTTTGTTTATTTGTGTGTGTGTGTGTGTGTGTGTGTGTGTGTGTGTGTGTGTGTGTGCAAGTTTGCAGATAAGACAAAACCACCAAACCAGGAGGCGTTGGAGGGAACGCTCAGTGGTTAGGGTACTTGCTGCCCTTCTGGTGGGCTGGAGTTCTGTTCTTCAAAACTAGGTACGACAGATTATAGTCGCCTACATTCCAGCTATATGGGAATCTGATACCCTCTTCAGGTTTCCAAGGCACCTTCATGCACCTTTACACACACATAGATGCTCACACACACACACACACACACACACACACGTATAAATAAATAAATTTGAATGAAAAATCAAACCAGACACAGGTGATTCTACTTGACAATTCCCTTTCTACTTAAACCCATCAGTGCTGATTCCTGCTTGATTTCATTAGTCTAGAAATCAAGCACACATTTGTTCTCTATTCCAAATATACTGTTTTTGTCTCCTATTAGTTAAAATCTTCTTTTATGCATTCTTTTTTCCCTTGGGTCCAGTATCCATGTAACACATTTCTTCCCTATTTCATTATATTACTGGCTCTCTATTTTGTTATAATAACACTAAACTTCTGTACTCATCGATGGACACTTCCAATGTGAAATTATTCGTACAAAGTGACTGGATGTTTGAGAATGGAAAGCAGATGAAATGAGACTAAATCCCATGACGTATGAAAGCCTATGTGTGCTCATTCTCTTCCGTAAGTCTCCTTTCCATTAGCTGAGATCTTGCCCTATGGTACTTTATAAAACTGTGATTTGTATTTATGTATCAGTGTGTGTACCTATGTGAGTATATGTGTACCACATGTGTACAGGTGGCCTCAGAGGCCCGAAAAGGGTGTCTGAATCTCTGGACCTGTAGTTATCATCTCACGCTAGAGGGCACAGATATACTCAATCTTATAGAGACCTCTTACTTTTGTAGACTTTTGGATGTATACCATTGATATGATGATAAACAAATCTCAAAGCATAATTTATTTGTACTTACTCAATAGAAATCCATTAATTAAGGTGTATTAACTTGGAGTAAAAAAGCTTTAAAATCTCAGTAGATTTATAAAGTAGAAGATTAGATCTTGCTCATATAATATAATGGAGCATCATGACCTTGGCCTCTCACACACTGCCTCAGAGGCCAAGGTTCTTCCCATGATGGCACATTGCTGTTATTGATTACAACTAGGATGCTCAACATGGTCATTACCAGCCTGGATATAACTAGAGAGCAGTTAAACAATAGATGTTCTTCATGAGATATAGCAGAACTGTTAAACAGCCATTTTGAAGATTTAATATACAAAGAGAATTATATATTTCTTAAGAATTTTTCACAATCAACTACATGTAGAAATAACTTTAATATATCACCTTACGTAAGATGTTATTAAAGTTATCTTACCTTTAAAATTTATGTGTGGCTGATTAGAAACTGATAATCTTATATGAAGCATTTCTATTAAAACAGAACTTTAAATTTCTCTCTAATTTTCTGTAGCTGTTTGGAGGCAAGAAAAGAAAGAGAATACAAATAGTTATTCGTTATATGAAGAAGGCCTGAAATAGATGAACATTATTTCCATTTCCCAAGTAAATGATAATCATGGTCACAACACACACACACACACACACACACACACACACACACACGCCACACATTTAATTCTATTTTATGTGTGTGGGTGTTTTACCTGCATATGTATATGTGTACTATATGCATCCTTGGTGCCCATGGAAGACAGAAGACGGTGTCAGATCCTCTGAACCTGGAAGCATAGATGATCATGAACAGTCATATTGGTTCTGGGAACTAAGCCTAGTATCTAGAAGAGCAGCCAGCAGTCTTAACCTTTCCGCTCTCTCTCTAACCCTCTTGGTCATATATTTTTGAGAAAAGACTGGGAGATTATGTGTTCAAGAAATCCATTTTGATCACATAAGCAGTCTACTTTGAAAAGTATATTATGCACTCACGGTTATGTATACATATGTGTATCTGTGTTTGTGTTTGTAAGCACACACATCTGTGTATGTATGTGAAAGACTGTTTTATCATGTCTATTAAAAATCAGTTTCCTAAATACTATTAATGTTTTGTCATCTTTTGCCTACAGAATCTTGTGGTTTCATTACGGATATGTTTTAAGAACAGATTCCCCACTTCTTTTGACTGATTTGAATATTAACGAAAATATGGATGCATACAATCGAATCCGGAGCTCCTGAGGATTGTGTCCTTAATAGATTGTGTGAATGTTTATATTTGAGTGTGCATTTAGGGATGGCTGTGGGGTGGAGGATGGCTGTAAGTAGATTCAAAATTAAGGAATAAAGATGTGGAAAAGGTTGTGGATGGTAATAGATACTGGTAGAAGAATGTAGTTGGAGGTTATAGAATGTAATGTGATCTAACAACAAAATCTGATGCTGTGTGCCTTGATACACTAGGGTAAGGAAAAGCCATAAACCAGTGATACTTCAGAGAGAGTATTGGTGATATGTTGAGGTAATGTCTGGTTTATTTAAAACGTATTAGGAAAATAAAAGATGGGAAATATATTGAATTACTAGTCCATTATCTTCTCTCTCAGAATCTTGGTTGTTCCTCCTTTTTAAGCAAAGACATTAAATATTTTTTTTTGGAGGTGGCATACTGCAGACTTCTGTTTGTTTATCTTCACATGCAAATTATCTCTTGTTTTCCAGTCAGTCTGCTCTTTTCAAAGTTGCACAGGATAGGTGGAATGGTTATGGTGTTATAGACCCAAATATCAAGGAAATGCTAAATTCTCTTCGGTTTTAGAAAAAAAAATCCCTCCATGTGGTGTGCTATGAAATCAAGCTGCAGTGCGTGGTGTCAGTCTCTTTATATCATACCAGTTGTTTCAGAGTGCTTTCTCATTTGGGAAGGGTATTGCAACTTCCTCCATCTCAGAAAGAACTTAGCTTAAGGACTTGCGATTCATGTGGTGGGCAGAAGGGACTTGATCTTAACATGTCAGCATTGTCTTTAAAGGGCATGCCATCTTTTCCTTTTCAGTGGTATTTGAGGTGGTGACAGCGGAGAAACAATCACAAATGTAGAGGTTGCATACACGTGCAGGAGTTGGAGCATATTTATACATATAGCCATCAATTAAAAATGTTATACTGGTTAAAGTTCTGTTAAAATGACACAAACTAGAGACACCCAGGAAGATGACACCGGAAGTGAGGAATAGCCTCCATGAGATGGGCCTGGGTGCCAGTCTGTGCAGGATTTTCTTGACTGCTGAGAAATCGAGCCCATGGGGGTTGGTGGGAGGATTGATTATGGGTGGGGATATTGCTAGGCAAGTGAGTCTGGGGTGTGTAATCAAAGTAGCTAAGTAAGACAGGGAGCAAGCCAGTAAACAGTATTCCTCTATGGCGTCTGTTTTACTTCCTGACTGTAGGATCTTGTCTTGCGTTTCTGCTTTAGCTTTCCTAAATGAAGGGCTGTGACATGGAAATGTAAGTCATATAAACTGTGTTTTTTTTCCCTCCAAGTTGCTTTGGCCAGTGTTTTTTATGCTTGTTTTATAAAGTAGTAAGTGTAGGTTCTTCTCTAAGATCCATGATCAATCTCACTAGCCTTGAGTAGTTGGCAAGGTTTCCAGTACCAGGCATGATGACCCTCTTGTTCAGTGAGCTGTTGGTTTCTACCAAGATATGAGTGCCACTTTTGGATCCTTATACTTTTAAAACAAACGTGGCAGTACTATTTCATCATCTGATCACTTTAGCAACCCTTTGAGGTATGGAATACATGATCACATGCTAATGAAACAAGAATAAAAAAGAAAATGAGTTTCTCTGATGGATACAGTGTAGTCATTTGTGGAGGGGAGGAGACTAAAAGCAGGCAGAAAAGAGTAGAATAGTGAAGTCTTAACTGAAATGTGATCCATTTAATTGAAATGTAGAAATC
Organism: Cricetomys ansorgei; assembly: GCA_026225945.1. Classification (NCBI taxonomy): domain Eukaryota; kingdom Metazoa; phylum Chordata; class Mammalia; order Rodentia; family Nesomyidae; genus Cricetomys; species Cricetomys ansorgei. Next base: position 6,677,221 of record JAMJFZ010003581.1, on the reverse strand, counting down.
TTGCTTAGATTCACCTCAAGATGCTTGCTTAAAATTTGTATTTGTAAGCCCATCCCTATAAGTACTGCCTGGAGTTTGCCTTTGCACTAACCATCCCTAGTGCTTTTATGCACCAGATTGGAAAACAAAAGCTCATCAGGTCTTGAATCTTAGAAATCCTTCATTTGAATGCAGTTATTATAATGTATGTGGCACTGTGCCTTGTTTTCTTTCATAGTAAATACAGATAATGAAACTCCTAAGTGTGGGCAACCTAATGTACAAATAAAGATTCAGTGGAGAAATGATTGCTGAGAAACATAAGTGTAGCTTCATGCCAATGTGATTTAAGCCCATTGAGGGATAGAGGCAGAGTCAAACCCTCTTTTTGTTACTCTCAAGGGGATAAATAAAGGCATGGAAAATAGTAAGAACAAATCAAGCTATGCTTTAAAAGATAAACTTGGCTAAAGGTTATGCAAATTTATTTGACTAACTTAAAAACCTTCCTCAGAAACATGGATTCCAAGCATAGACAGAAACATAAAACTTCAGGGCTTCAGAGTGTAGGTTTTCTCTCAAAAACTACACAAGCTGTAGCCCTAATGCTTGGTTAATATTTTTCTTAAAAATTCAATTCCCCTGACAATTCTAGGAGCGGGACATGAGTAACTTTCAAAAGAAAAAAAATCTTTGTTGTTTGCATAGCACAGCTTCTCATTCAGTTGAAAAAAAAATTACTAAAAATTTCCCTTGAAAAGCAGTGATTGAAATCTTCTGAAAAATTCAAAGAACTTACAAAAAAATATCAGCTTCAAAACAAAATTCCTCAAGGTTTTTATTAAACCAAAATATCCAAACCCTGATGGGTGCTCTCTTATCTCTGCCCTATATGCTACCAATTTTCTGACGCTTTGAATATTTTGGAGGGAGCAAGAATTGCCAGGCAGGGTTATGGCATGAAGCTCAGGTTGGGTCGAATTCTCATGGGTTCTTTATAATCTCTATCAGGCAAAGGAGCCAAAGAGTATAAGAAACTTTTTTTTAGACTCTATTTTAGCTAAGTACTAAAAAAAAAAGAGATAAATAAATAAGATTAATAATCTATAAACATTAACAGCTTCACGTAAATAACCTCTAGAAAATATTTTTGATGCTAAGGTGACCTCTATGAGCAAGCAGCTGTCATTTCTTTCTTCCTTTTCTTTTTAAAAATTCTTCAGGTGACCAAGTAATTGACTGTCAATTTGGTTGGAGTCTCGTGGGATGAAAACTTTCTAGTAATGTTCAGTATTCAGAGATGTTGGGTGGGTGGCTTAGATGCAGTTATGAGGATATTAAGAAGGTTCTGTATTGCTTGCTTCTGACCCTGAAGACCAACATGAGCAAACCTTGCCTTTCTGGCATTCAACCCAAACTTAGAAAAGGAAATTAGATTAAAGCTTTAAACCAGTTTAGAACTGTTTTTGAGGTACCCGAATCTAGCTAAATGTTTAAGAACAGTTAATGGTTGATGAAAGAATCACTAGAAAAAGTGCAAATGAAAGTTGAAAAACACTTCTTTATATAGTCTAGACAGTATATCATTTGAGGAAAATTGTACTCAAAGTTGCTAGGTCGATCATCATTCTATTGGTTCTGCCTGTGCATTTTTACAGTTATACAAATTTAAATCAGCTGGCTATATTTCGGTTCATGGTTATTCTACAAAGGCAGACAAATCCAACTCAAAGGGACACAGTTTGTTAAATTTAAAATTCTGTTTTCCCCTTGCTTGTTTTGATTATTAAATACTTTGAATTTTAGCGATCACTTTTAAAGGAAGTTTAAATAGACATTTATTGATTTATTTTATGGTGTGTATGTGCGTGTGCGTGAGTGTGCGTGTGTGTGTGTGTGAACATGTGTTTGTGTTCTCAAGCAGATATCAGAGAACAACAATCAGGAGTTGGTTATCTTTCCACTATTGGGATACTGAGGACTGACCTCCTCAGTCTTCAGGTCTTCAGGGATAGCAGCCAGCTTCATTAATTCCTAAGTCATCTTACTGGGTTCTAAAAAGGCTTTTGGTCAATGTTCAATCTACTCTAGAGAGAAAAAAACCCTAATAATCATTCCATGTGAAATTTTCATTAATTTCCTAAAACATGTAAAGCTACATTTATAAATTCAAGACATTCAACATTCTCTTGTAAGGATTTCAGATATTTAGCATAATCATTAAAGAATTTCCAGTAACTGAACTCTGATACATAACAGAACTGAAATTTAGAACACATTCTTTAATCATTTCAAAAATGTTTACCATCTTTCAGTTTGAACTTGGAAAGGTGGAATTGATCATTCTTTAATTAGATATGTAAAATATCTAGTTATTTAGTTATCTATTTAACTTTGAAGATCTAATTAAAGGTCTACATTTATACATTTAATCACAAGGCTGGATCTTAGAGGTATTTATTTAGCTATACAAATAGCTTGAATACCAAATCTTTTCTGCACAGAAATATTAATATAACTCTGATTTACTTAGTAAAGCTACTTAATTAAAAAAAAAGATTTTTCTACTGTTAAGCATAGGCTGTATGCCCAGCTGTAGATGGCCAACAGAAAATGAACTCAATGGTCACGGGAGGATCCTTGTCTAATAATGTCATGTCAGAGCTATTTTTCCTGCATTTTTTAAAGTTTATTTTTATTTTTATGTGTTTTAACCAACAGATACTTTGCATATCATGGCTCCAAGTTTTACACATCTGAGTGTGCGAATGAGTGTGTTTCTATGTCTAAATCTGTTTCTTTTACCTTTTCTTGGGATTTTTTCCCTTTTGTTTGTTCATTTCGTCCTATTCTGAAGTGTTAGTTATGTTTTATCTTTTATTTATATTATATTAAATCATATCATATTATATATCAGTTTCTTGTGCGTTTTCTTGGGCTCTTTTCCTTCTTTTTATTTGTTTTGTTCTATTCCAATGATCCAATTTTTTTTTATTTTGTATCATATGACTGTTTTCTAACAAGAGTCAGAAAAAGGGAAGGGAAATGGGTAGGAACTACAAGGAGTGGAGGGAGGGCAAATCAAAATCAGAATATATTGTATGAAAATACTATTTTCAGTAAAAAAGATTTCTCAGGATTAAGGAAAATTGTCCTACAGATGAACAATATTGTCTTTCTGAAAAAGTCATTCTTTTCAGGTGAGCCTGGAGAATGCTCATCAGATATAAATCATAGGTTTGAGTTTACACAGATAAACCATCACTACATTATTTTCAGAAGACTGGGTTTAACCACAGTCTCTATAAAGTTAGAATCTTCGTGTTACAAACAGATTGGCACTATAGTCCAGAACTATAGGTTTAAATCACTGTAGTCAGTTTTCCTTCTGCCTCAATCTAATAAACACAAACATCTGTAATTTCCCCCTTACTGGTTTGAGCTTGAAATCCTGAAAAAAAAGTTAATCTATGTTCTTCCTTTGGACAGTTCACATACCGTATTGATGTATATAATTAGTTAAAATAGCAATTGTAGCAAAGTACTAGTGACATAAAATCTACCACCTTAATTACTTTAAGTGCTGGAAAGATGCTCAACCATTGGGCGCACTTCCTGTTCTTGAAAAGGACCCAGGTTTGATTGCCAGTACACATATCAGGTGACTCACTGTAATCCCTGGCACCTCCAGCTCCAGGGCATCACTGAATCCTTCTCACTTCTATGGGCACTGCATTCATGTGGTGCACATAAGCTCATGCAGTAATGCACACCAAACAAACAATCCAATAAATAAATAAATAAATAAATAAATGTACAGTTTAGTGGCATTGGGTACTTTTAGATTATTGTGCTTCCATCACCAACATTAATTTACAAAGCATTTTGTCCTGAGAAAAAGAAAGCTTGTAACTATTAAAACAGTAGCTTTCCTTTCCCTCATTTTCTAATCCAGTTGACCACTGAGTCTACGTTCTAGTCACTACCAGCCATATGAAATACAGAGTTGATACGGTACTTTTTGGTGACTGATTTATTTCAACAGGAATGTCATCCCTACATTTTATCTGTGGTTTAACATGAACCACAACTTCTAAGACTAATGTTCCACTGGACTTATTCAACAATGGTTTCTTATTCTTCATCTGTCAAATAACCCTTGAGTTGCTTACATGGGGGTTATTGTGAACGAACAAGGATGTGGAAATAGCTTTTTTAAGTCCCTGCTTTAATTCTTTCAGGTGTGTACACCCCAAGTAGAATCATTGACTCTCAAATTTTACCTTTTTGCAAACTTTCATGCACTTTAAACCTCTAATTTTAGAAATAATACTTTTTATTATTTAAAATTTCATACGTTTATAAGTAATTCATATATAGATTGATCACAGCACCACCTCCCTCCAACTCTGCTACTCCATGTCTCTCTAAGCTTCATGACCCTGTCTTTATTTTACTCTTGTTATTCATAACTCCATGAGTCCAATTAGTGCTGCCCATATTCAGGTGGATATATGGCCATCCACTGAGCATAAGTCATCTACCAGCAGGCATACTCCCAAAAGACAGTGATTGCCAACAACTCTTCAGGGATGGTAGGGATGAGGGCTTGGGGGTTTCACCCTACTTATCCTCATCAAAGCTACTGTTGTTTTTATGAAAAAGGAACCACCTTATCCTCAAACTGGATACCTCAGTTCATTTAATAAAGTTGTCTGAGCACATGGACATATCACCTGAACTCACCATACTGCAGTTTAGAAATGGGACGAGGGTTAGGGCTTGACACTTAAAGTGAAGTTCCTGACTCTGCAGAACTAATTTTAACAGAACACGTAGAAAGAGGTAGAGTCTCAGGAGCCACAGCATCTCTATTGAGTCAGAATCTCCATTTTAAATGGTCCCTATGGTGATCTAAAATGTTTGAGAAGCATCTTAAATACTTCCGCATAGACATTTTTATTTTGAAAAAAACTGTAAGCACCGGAGTAAGCAGAAAAATAGTATTATCCAATATTTGTTATGCATTTTTATCCCTTTTGTTGGATATCAGATTCCAGGTTTTGATGCATTGAAACTAATGGAAAATCTTTGGTCACTGGTCATAGTGATTGTGAACATTAGAACACGTCAGGGCACAGGATGTCTGGACGGTAACTTATGTAAACAGCCTTCTGCTAGGGGTCAGGGACTGAGTACAACAAAGAAACAATGAATGGAACAAGTAGTGGAGAAGGCACCAGCAGACAGTAAACAACTCAAGGATGGGAATCACATCTTGTTTAACTCAGCATATTTGGAGCAGTATGATGATCATGGCACACATTAGACATAGAGTAATTCTGCCCCTCATGGAGCATTTGAAGAGGTAATAAAAGCCAGCAATGGAAGCAGTAGCCTAAAATCACATTGGATACACGGAGCACTCATGGCATCTGATCTAAGTGGTATCAGAACCCTCTGAAGACATTGGGGTACACTAGGTAGTTAATCCTGGTTGTGCTTTGACTTTAGGCTGCTCAGCCAGGGAAGTCTGAAGAATGTTAATTCTGTTTGTGTGAAGCAACTTTAGGAAATCACATTTTAAACAGGCCAAATGGTTGTAGACAGAGGTGACCCAGCTTTGAGAAAACCCAATACATAAATATCAGGACTGCCAAAAGAGATGAATGTTACTGTCACAAATCTGCTTTACATTCCCAGCCCCAATCCTCATCTTAAAATAGTCTCATTTTAAAGTGTTCTCTTCTTTAGGAAGAGCACATGCTCTTTCAGGAAACTGCTGCGGGGCCTCTGCATTGGGACAGGCTGAGAATTCAGTTTATTGCCAGAGTGTTTCTGAGGATCTATTGGACTTACAGTTCAAGGTCACCTAGCTACTAATTCCAATGAAAGAAGAAAACACATAGCAAGTGCGTGTAATGTTTCCTTTAAATAAGGAAAAAAGAGTAGTGTTTTTCTTAAGAGTTCTGGTGTTAGATGTTAAAAGTGAGGGTAGACAGTCAGCGGAGAACGTCTTGAGCAAAGGAGGGAGCTAGGACTGGGAAAGCAGACTCTTCAGTAGAGTCAGGTAGTAACTGGGTCAGTAGAGACTGTATCCTTTGATTAGCCTGGAAAGAGAATGGAGAGTAGCCAGAGGACAAAATACTTCCTCTTCCAGGAATGTTAATAGTAGATCCTTAAAATCAAAAACACTTGGAAACTCAATAACTTTCAGCTTTCGTTGTGAGAAATTTGACTGAAAATTCGAATTCAAGATAAAATGGTAAACATAAAGTTAAAACAAGTAAGTTTTTTTTTTTTTTAAACCTAATGATCTGGCTATAGGGATTTCCCTTTTAATTTTTTTTTAAAGTGTAAATATGAAACGTGTTAATTTAGCTTAGAGTTAGTGAGTTTCCAAAAATCAAGCCAAGGACTGGAGATTGAGATGGGTGAAAAAAAATGTTAAGGAGCTGCAATTTAAGCCATGTAGATGAACTATAGTCACCGTTAAATGTATAGTAGTTCCCAGTTATGGATGAGAAGATAGATGTTAGTTCCTGTTGAGATAATGATGCAAGTTTAGTAAGGAAGGGTTTTTATATGTAGACACCACAATAAAGCATTTAGATGAGAGCAACAAATAAGTAAAATGCAACAAGAAGCATTTATTTGTCCCCACCATGTCCCAGAGGCTATGCCTTGTCATCAGGTTAACAGTAAACAAAGGGACTAGAAAGAAGTTTTAGCATGTAAGAGTATTTGTTGCTTTTTTGGAAGACTTTAGTTTCATTCCCAGTATCCACATTGTATGGGTCCCAATCACCTACAACTCCGGTTCCAGGGATCTGACTCCCTCTTCTGGCCTCTGTGAGCACCTGCACGTATGACATATGTAGCATATACTAACACACACACACACACACACACACACACACACACACACATACACACACAAATAAAACATCTTAAAAAGTAAATATGACACAAAGTGTAAAGAAAAATGTGAGAAACCATATGAGATTTAGAGTTTTTCCCTTCAGGGTGATAATGATAGAGATCATTGAATGCCTGCATAAATCTATTATAGGGATAGTTAACTATAAACAGGATAGAAATTATAATCTACTGATTTAAGTAGAAAATCACTTCTGGTTTTAATTTGAATCTCAAAGCACAAGTAGGAGGGACCACCCCCTGGTGGTAAGGCACACACATTATACTATCTATCTATATAGAACATTCTGAAGTTTCAAACTGCAAACCTGGATTTGTGGCAACATTACAGGGATTGAAAAAACATTCACATAACAGGAGCCAAATTCTCATTGTATAGAGATGTTTCCTACTACATTCCTTTAGAAATCATTGAGGGCGTCTAAAAGCATTTCCCCTTACAAATCCTGATACACTTTAAAAGAGAAATATGCAAATTGTATTTGTCCAAATGTGACAGATAACAGTCATATTCTACTAATGGCCTGACAATAACGACAGCAGGTAATGCTTCCTTGGCCTTTTTCTCTTAATGCTGGCAGGTGGCAGTTGTCCAGGGCACCCATAGCAGTCTTTACCGCCCCACTACCTGTTGTCAAAACAAACTCCCCATCTTTGGGAATGAAATAAGCTAATAGTTTAGAGAAAGATTGCTGGAATTTGTGGAGAGAAATGTGGAACAGAAAAGGGGCAAGATTCAGTACATGTGAGAGCCTGTCACTTGTTTCCTGTTTTATATGATTGACAGCACTGTCTGGAGATGCTTCTCTGTTTAGCCACAGCACTCAGTGTCATCTGTATTAAGTGACAAGGACACTGACTCTCCTTTAATTTTTCTGAAATATGTGTACAGTTAAGGATACAAATTATTACCTCTGGAGTCCTTATTAGGCCCTTGGGAACAGCTGAGGAGCCTCCAAAACAAAGAAACTGTCTTGAAAACTTTGTTTAGAGAATATTTGCAAGCAAAAGGATCCAACTAAGAAGGATTAGGTTTTGATTTCTGCTGGAGACACAGTGGAAAGCCATAGGACTGAAGGCTATGGAACAGTGTGTGTGTGTGTTTGTGTGTGTGTGTGTGCAAATGCATATATGTGTGCCATTGTATGTGTGCATATAGGTACATGTATCTCTCTCTGTGTGTGTGTGTGTGTGTGTGTGTGTATATACCTAAGACAGAGTTCCCAGTCTTTCTACCTTTCATTATGTCACCAAGAGAGTTGACAAACAGAGGTACCATCTTCCTCCTGTTTTTGTTTCAAGGAAAAGTACTGCCCAAATAGCTTCCTGTTTCAATGATGGAATGCTTTATTGAAGCATTTATTAGGAAGTACACTTTCCCATGGCCAGACCCCTCCTTATTGTGATCATGCTGTAGGATTCAAGTCAAATATCCAGCTCTGCCAGGTGAACCACAAAAGAAAGGATGCTCTTTTTTTCCCACCCACGTGGAAAAGATGCTTGTGTTACAGTCGTCCACGTTAGAAGTTCACTCTTGCATATCTTATGTCTCTCAATGACACCTCCAAGGATTTCCATTTCTTTAGACCTTAAGAGATCTTTGAGGAGATAAAGAGTGAGGATTATCAGGCAGTCACTTGAAGAACAATAGACAAAGACAGAGGCATCAGAAAATACACCAGTGCCTGCACACATCAATGCTTTGTTATGATATCAGATCACGGTAATTTTCACATGTTATAATTTGGCAAATTGGATCTTCAAATAGGTGAGGAAGTTCACCCTTAAAAAAACAGCATTTTTTTTCCAGAGAGATTGATTGCTCTTTTTTTTTTTTTTTTTTTGTAGTTTCTTTTCTTGGAGTGTTTGTTGTGTGTGTTTAATGCTCTGCCCTTTGTTTTTCCAGCCCCACAGAAAGGGAAGTACTCTCTGCTGGTTTCTTATGATGGCTTTGCTCACTGAGGCAGAGCCGCCTCTGGAACTGTTCGATAGCTCTGACTGGCAGCTATCCTCATGTGTAGCAGAGAGACGGAAAAGGCACTTTCTCCTTCCTATTTCCAAGACATGGCTGAAATCAATAAAAATCAATTAACTTTCACCTGTTTCAATTTTAGATCATCAAAGACAATCATACCCCTTTTCAAACAAGCGCAGGACATTTTTTCTTTAAAATTAGATTATTTGCTAAGCTTTCTTAAGAATTTCTATTTGCCCTTCTAATAAATGCCACAATTCAAGGCAAATAAAACAGATAAAATTAATTTAGTTAAAAGTGGTAGCCAGGAGTAATGGGGAACACCTCAAATCTCAGCGTATAGGAAGTGAAGGCAAGATGATCAAGAGTTCAAGGTCATGTTCAGCTACTCAGGGAGTGTGAAGGCAGCCTGAGCTACATGAGATGGTACCTTAAAATAAAGTAGTATAAATTATAAAACTCTATAGGAATGTCAATATAATGATTGAAATTTCTTACCGTTAGTTAAGCTGTGAAATTTAGTACATATAAAATGTTATATCTAGTGACTAACTAATGATAATCCCAAATTAGTCACTTGTCATTTGTAACACACAAAATGTCAAATCTTACATATAATTGTTAATATTGGTGTTCATAATAATCTGTGTTGTTAATAATGGTGGTTATTCAGCTTCCTCTTTTCATATTTGAGTAAATGGGAAAATTATTTAATAATTCAAGGAGTCATAAATTATCCTGATTACTGGGATTAGTGACCATCTTCCTCAACAAAGTTGTCAAATATTCTCAAATGACTTACCTTTGTTTACAGTAATAAACCCCAAATGTGTAGAGCATTTCAGTTTCTTATGTCACCACGTATTTATTACCATGGTTCCAGGAACATCATATTATTCCTTCATTTCCTCCCCAACTCTCTAAGACAATGAGTACTTTCTGAATCTACTGCTCTGTGTGCAGGCAGCTTAGATTCACAAACCTCCCCTTTTCTAACAGCTTCTATATCTGAATTCATTTAAAATACACTGAGACACTGCATGTTGAGAACAGAAACTTTGGGTGTGTGTGTTTGTGAGAGAGACAGAGAGAGAGACAGAGAGAGAGACACACACACACAGAGAGAGAGAGAGAGAGAGAGAGAGAGAGAGAGAGAGGGAACTCAAACTCACCATGTAGTCAAGAATAGCCCTGAACTCTTTGTAGGTGTGTATGCATGCATGTGTATGCTCCTGTGTTTGTGCATGTGTGGGTTCAGAACATGTGCATGTGTGTGAATACGCATGTGGAAGTCAGATGTTTACATTAGATGTCTTCCTCAACTTCTCTCTACTTTAATTTTTAAGATAGGACCTTTTGCTGAGTCTTGAGCTTGCACATTCAGCTAGATTGACTGGCCAGCAAGCTAAAGGGTCCTCCTGTGTGTATTCCCAGCAGTGGGATTTCAGGAGTGAATGCTATGCTAGCTTTTTAGGTAGGTATTGGGGAATCAAACTAAGGTCCTCATCTTGTATGGTAAGTACCTTACCCACTAAGCCATCCCGCCTGCCCTAGGAATATTTTTTAAAGCTGCTGCTTTTACTGTTTAGTGAGCTTCACTGCTCTCTCAGACATTACCTCTGCACTATCTTAGACAATCCTGGACACCATAAGCACAGTTTGCTATACTGAGCCCTCTTCTTCTTTACCATAGCTACTCAAATTTATTTATTGAAAGAATATTATTGAAACTGAATCTAACTTATGATGCTCTTTTTTTTTTTTTTTTTTTTTTGCAGGTATCTTTCATAAAGGATCCAGCTACCATTTGGGAAAGTCAGTGTTTTGTGAGTGTCATCTTAGTACTTCATCTCTACTGCCCAGTAATCTTGACATCCTTACATGATTGTAACTTAGAACTTATTCATGGACACAGTTTCACAAAATGCTTCTTTTCTTTTCTTTTTTCAGTTATGTAGTACTAGAGATTGAACATGTTAGGCTAGCCTCGTACCCCTGGGGTACATCCTTAGCCTACATGGTATTGTCTACTTTAAAACAACTGTTTGTTTAGTGAAGGGTTGACTTGGTAGTAAAGAGTGTGAATTGCTCTTGTAGAGGACCCAGGTTCGATTCCCAACACTCACATTGGGCAGCTCACAGGAATCTGTAACTCCATTTCCAGGAAAGGATCTACTGCCTTTGTCCTCCATAGGCACCGGCACTCATGTGCACAAGCATGAATAAAAATAAAAATAAATCTTAAAAGTTTAAAACTGTTTTACTTATTACATATTTTTTTTAAAAATTTTGTGGTGTGTGAGTGTGGGGCGGGAGCAGACAAGTCCATGCCATGGTGCATGCGTGGAGGTCAGAGTACAATTTGTAAACCTCAGTTCTCTGTTTCCACTATGAGGGTTCTGGGAATCAACCTTATGCCATTGGCTTGGCATCACGTGTGTTTATTTAGTGCGTCATTTCTCAAGCACTGTTGTCTCCTTTCTAGTGAACCCACTCATCCAAGGAACATTTTGTAAAGCTACTATGCACAATATCTTACTATACCACTGACTTGAAAATTATGATCATGGCAATACAACGAATTAGGAATAATTATTTTTGAGTCAAATTCATATTGTTTCGTTAAAGCCATTTTATGTCAATAGTATAATTATAATATCTCTCAATGACTTTCCCTATTATTTAGTACGTTCATATTTCTTGTTTTGTCAGTGAGGCCTTCTGCATGTATATGAGTATAAGATCTTCTTGTTTCTCATCATGCTATATTGTTTGCTAAATCTTTTGATTTTGACTTAACATGACAGATACTGAAACGTCCCTCATATCTTGCTGAAACATTTGCATAAGGATGAAAAATTATCACTTGCAGAGAAAGTCTTCTTGTGTTTTTTAAAATGACTGTGTCTGAGCAGCTTAGAGCACTGTGAGTGTATTTGAGTTAGAAATACAGCTCTTCTCTCAATCAGGATTCCTGTGCCTGGTGGCACGACATTGTAAGCAATATTGACAGAAAGTCATTCTGTAGTGAAGCTCAGCATAACCCAAAATGTAGATGCTTTTATATACCCAGGTGTGCATATTTCAATGGATCTGAGAAGCTCCACACATTCAACAGCAGCCTAGTTTGTAAAAGTTGCTCTTTGCCTCTTCCCAAGTCTTCAACTCCTTGTGTTCAGGACTCTGATCTGCAGTATAATGCTATGGCTGTTGAGACCCTGGTGCTCTGTGACCCATTAAAGAGAATTAAGATTCCAGGGCCTTTTATCTAATTCACAAAGCCTTAGTTCCTTGAAAACATAACAATCTAACATAAATGTTCCTGATTGGTGGACAAGGGTAAGTTCTTTCCGGAAGTGATTCTGGAGCCCAGATGCTTACTAGTTTATGATCCTGAGACTTCAGAATCTTTTTCCTTCAGTAAACGAATGGTCAGAGAAGGTAGGAAACACACACTCACTCAGTGAATCGGAAGAGGCATGTGCCAGTTTTACTAATACTATGTTGTCAAGATCTAGTCACAAAAACAAAATAAAGTAGGCACATGACTCTTTGCTATGCAAAGAACATGAGGGAAAAAATTTTCCCTAGCCAGTTAACTGACTCTCCTGACTACTTTAAATTCTGGAAAGTACATGGTTGAAAATTTTGACCAACCTATAGTCACTTCTTCAGTGACATCATCCCAGAAAGCTTTCTGAACACAAACAATGCATCTGAATAGGTAGAAATACATTTCCATACATGCAAGTTTCTTTTATGGCATTCCTACAACTGTGCTGGTTTCTCAACTTGAAGTTAAAGTGTCACACAGAGTAGCTGTTAGGGCACATCATTTCACAAAGTACCCTCTACTCTAGTTGGATTAGACACTACAGTCATGTTTTAAGGAACCCTGTTGTTCTTTGATGTTTCTCCGAATCCCTTTTTATGTTTTGAAGCCTGCTGATAAGCTCATGGCTACTAAACCTGTAGGCTTTGGATTTGACTAGGGAGAAGCAGCACATAATTTATTTCTGTTAAAGTTCAGCTTTGGTCATCGATGTCATTACATCAGATCCCAGAAGCTCATCTTTACCTCTGTTTCCTCTAGGCTAGATTATTACAAATCCCTTTTTGCTGGCCACTGGATACATTGCTCTTTGAACTTGCTTTTTTCTTCATATTCATCTACTATTCTATCTTATCAGTTCACATCATTATTACTATTACTATTGTACATTATTGTATGCTAAACTCTCAAGGAAATCATAATATGAAGCTTCTATTGTCATAATAAGTTGCATGCCCCCCCTCCTAAAGACATAATGAGTTTTAACTAATCTGGCATTACAATGCATTTCAGACCTCATTCTTCTAGTTCTATTTTCAACTAATAACCTAAGTAGAGCTGTGCTTCTTGGGTTAAGTAATCAAGCCTGTCTGGAAAATTCTAAAATGTCCTTACACAGACATGCTACTGGATGTCATGCAACTGTACAAATTCCTAAAAGAGACAAACTTGTAAACACAATGGATTTTGAGACACATTTTAATTTATATGCAATATGAAAATTTGTGTTTATTAAGTTATGACCTACATTCATTAATTAGTTTTTTTTAAAAAATTTTTAATGAATTTCCATCATTTTCTATTTTGAGGACTGCTTTCCCTTATCAATTTCTCTGCCCTATGCTGGAGAAAAGATTCCGTGACAGCAATACAGTATTTAAATTAGCCTACTGCTGACTCTATACTAAAACCTAAAGGAAGAATGTTTAAACAGCGCTAAGGGTTGGAGTGTTTGTGACTCCTGGTAAAGTGGTGGAAGGTCCTGTGTCCACCTTCTTCTTTAATTCTCCTAGTACTCTATTCGTAGAGAGGGGTATCTGATTTGTCTTATAATCTTATTATTTTTTTTTTTTTAACGATCACATAGCTATTTTAAAATCAGGAGCATGCTGGGAAGCTAGCCAAGCAGTAACATGATAGCTGTTCAAGTGTGAGGTGCTGGTTTAGAGCCCAGAGGCCACAGCGAGGTTCAGCTAGCACAGGAGTCCACCTGCAATTCCAGTGTAGGAAGAAGAAATGGTGAAGGTTGGAACAAGCTCACCAACCAGCCAGAGCAGCTGAGATGGTGAGCACTGGGTCAGCAAAGACCTCGCTTCCAAATAATGATATAAGATAGAGAGTGATTGAGGAAGAAAACTCAATGTCAACCCCAGGCCTCCACCCACACTTGCACATATGTGCACGTGTGCCTACATACATGAGGTGAATATACATGCACACGCACACACACACACAGGCAAAAACCAGCCAACCAACAAACCAACCAACCAAAAACAAAAACAACAAAACAAAGCTAAAAATGGGAAATTGTAAACCAGTAGGATATTTGCTTCTCAATTTCCTGCTATCTGCCACCTGCAGTCGCTATGTATAGAATCTGAGTGTTACACTCAGTATTCAGGGTTTGGTGTTGTAAATGGTGTCACATTTTCTCTATCCTGTGGGATGGGATAAAACAAACCATTTGCCAGTAGAGTCATTTTCCTGAGGGCTAAAGAACTAGTTAAAATAATAGTGCTATGATGGTCAGTTAATGACCAACTTGACTGGGCCAGTTTGCCTGAATATTTGGCCAAGAATAATTCTGGATGTTTCAATGGTGGTATTGTTATTTTAGATGAGATTAACAGTTAAACCAATGGACATTGAGTAAAGTAGATCACCAATAATGTTGTGAGAATCATCCAATTAGTTAAAGACCTTCACGGACAAAGACTAAGGTCCCTGAAGTAAGAAGGAAGCCTGCCAGCAAACCATCTTCACAGTGCCATTGCAGTCCTTTCCTGGGACTCCAGCCTCCAGCCTGTCTTATCAAACAAAATTTGCAAGCCTTCCTGATCCTGTGAGCAATTTCTTAAAGTAAATCTCTGTACGCATGTAAATATACATCTTGTTTGCTCTGATTCTCTGGAGAACTTGAACACACTAAGATATTCCAAAGGACATGATTAGAACTCTAATTTCCATTTGTGCATTTATGTGTTCTTGAGATGTAGATGATTTGTAGGATTTTACACTTACAGATAAAAGTAGATAATTTAAAATGCTATACAATTTAAAAGGCTACCTCTTATCAATAAATATAATTACAAATAATTGTAAGGTATTAGCTCTAATAACAATTCTGGAACTTAGAGACTTATCTTTTCTTGGAGAAAAACCTTAAAATGACAGTTTCCAACATTTGCAAAACCTGCTATTATAAAATGCTAAAATATGTTTTCACACAGTAGCATTAGTTCTCTATTAAATGTATCCTGTATACTTATGAAAGGAAATTCCTTCCTACCAATTTTCACTCTTTGTTGTCACTCCAAAATTGAATTGTACTTGAAGTCAAAAGTATGTGTAGCCCTATGTTGGACAGAAAATAGTTCATTAGTAATAGCTTGCACACCAGAATTGAAATTCTCTCTACTGATTTGAGTTGAATAAGATGAGGATGGGGGGTCATGGTGAGTTTAATTTTTTTTTTCCAGATAGGGTTTCTTTATTGTAACTCTGGATGTCCCAGAACTGACTCTGTAGACCAGGTTGGCCTCGAACTCACAGAGCTCCACCTGCCTCTGCCTTCTAAGTGATAGGATTAAAGGCGTGTGCCACTACTTCCCAAATGAGGTGAGTTTAATTTATCTGATCTTTTTTTTATGTTATTGTATGTATGTTGAGATGATTTGCATGTGTAGGTATAAGTGCACACACATGCATATGTACGAAGGCCAGAGGAGGGCAAAGGTGTCCGTCTCTTCTGCCACTATTTACCTGATTGCTTTGAGGCAGAGTCTACCACTGAGCTAGAGGCCAGAGTCTTTTGAGTAGGTCCGCTGCCAGCAAGATCCAGACCCTTGGTCTTTTTCAACTACTGCAAAAATGCATGAGTCTATGCAGGGAGTCCCTGAGTTCTGACATATAGTACATGTGATAGGAATGTGATGTATTATAATTTTATTAAATAATAATAAAACCTTTTTTGCTGTTTAAGTAGTCTTGTACTGCAAGTCATAAGGCATTTCATGGATATGATATTGGTCTATTTGGGTGAGTAGTAGCAGTAAGTCCTTTCAAAATTATTTAATTTCTCTATCAAAAATGCTTTCAGGGCAATGACCTTTAGTGATGCTTTTTTATTGTTACAAGATAGCACAATCAAATTGGTTCACAGAGGAAAAAAGAAAAACCCTGCCATGAATTCAATCACCATTAAACCTTGCTGATCAAGGAGGCCAGTCAAGCTTGCATGTTGGTGCTATACAAATTTAATAAATTGTAGTCCTCAGAGCGTCAATCAATAACTCCAGAAGCCACTAAGTAAATATTGTTAACATTCATAGGCTTTTAGAGATTTTTTTTTGAAAAAAAATTACTTTAATACATTTTTATTCATGGATTAAAAATCAGTCTTTGAAAATTAATTTTCTCTTCTTAGTAAGGGAAGTCATGTATGTGTTTACGTGTGAAACCGTAACATAGTTTCTTAAGAGTTTTTCAGTTTTATTTTTTTCTTGGAAATATGCAGCTGCACTGAATTGTCTCTCCTCTCAAGTAGGTACGGTCTAGAAACAGACTTATCAGGCATTGTTAGTATTTTACTTTATCTTGTGTTAACCTCACGCAGAAGCACAGGTTACCAAGCAACCATTAGCCGTCTCTGAGCATGTCTGTTGTCTGTAGCAATGATCCCTTCCTTCCGAAGCTTCTTGTCACAATGTCCACTTTTAAATTGTTGAGATTGTGGGGCTCCAATGTAGTTGCCGTAGTTACCCCTAACAGTGTCTTGTGGTTGCTGGACTGAAAGTGTAGTGTGCAGTTCCTTGGGAAATTAGCTAAACATGTCATTATAGCTGTCATTTTTTAAAAGCTGGACAAAGTTTTAATAAGCATCAAGAGATTTGTACCATAAGCTGCATGTGATAATAAGAATATGCAAATACCAAATTCTGTGAAATGTCACTCTCTGATACACTGTTTGCAATTGTGGCATTTAACTTAAAGTTGGCAATAATATGTGTCTCAAAGTAGGTCACATTATACCATCATTATTACTGTTTTACATATAGAAAGCAATACTTACATTGAAACCCTTCTGAATTTAAGATAACTTGTTAAATTGCTTCTGCATGTTGAGTAGTGTTAATTCCACAGTAAAGCTTCTAAATATATGCACACTTGCTCTTCCAGTGCAGTACCTAGTTAGAGTAAGTTTTGTTGATTGTAGCCATTAACAAGGCAATTACCATTCATCAACAACAAGAGCAAATCAGAGATTTATTTTTTATTTTATAATTAATTAATTAATTAATTAAATTTACTTCTTTTGTATAATACATATCAACACTCTTCCTGCCCCCCTCTCTTCCTCCCAGCTCCCCCATCTACCCTCTCATTCTATTATATACCCTCCCTGACCCCACTCATTCCTCCCTACTCCTATAGAAGAGAGCAGTCCTCCCAGGGTTACTGCTCAAACAGGGCACAACAAATGGGACAAGGTCAGGCACTAGTCCCTACATTGAGGGTAGACTAGACAACACAGCAAGAGGGAATGGTCCCAAGGGCAAGCACAAGCCTCAGAAAACTCCTACATATACTCTAGCTTGTAGGTTCTCTGAAAGAACACCAAACTAGGCAACCACATGACATATCTAGGAGACCCTGCAGGTTCTTTGCAGTTTCAGGCTCTGAGGGACCCCAAGAGTGCTGGTCTGTTGACTCTGTGGGGCTTGTTCTCCTGATGTCCCTGACCCCTCTGGTCTCTGAAATCCCTCCTCCCCATCTTCTGTGAATTTTCTGGAGCTCTGCATGATGTTTGACTCTGGGCTCTGCATCTGTTACCATTAGTTACTGGCAGAAGGTGCTCTCTACCGTGTTGATACAGGTTCTCTCATTGGCCTGGGACTCTCCAAGTATCCTATGCTAGTCACCCCTAGGTTTTCTGTCTTCACTTCCATAACACTAGGGTTACAAGTCTCATATGCTTATTATTATTTTCAATATGGTGTTCTAGAGATGAGACTTGGACTCAGTACTCAAGGGTGTGCTGCAAGCACTTTACTGACAGAGCGATCGCCCCAGCTTGCATTGCCTCTTCAAGTTGATCCTAAATTAAACTAATGAATTGTCCTATACTAATGACACAATTTACAAATTTCAAAATTTCAAAAAGGAATTCTCAAGCCTCAAGAAGTCTCTTCCTGGGTGTGCTGGTTAGTTTTTATCAATTTGACCCAAACTACACTCACCTTGGAAGAAGGAATGTCAGTTGAGGAACTGCCTCCATCAGACTGCTCTGTGGACATGTCTGTGGGCATTTTCTTGAATAATGACTGATGTGTAAGGGCCCAGCCCACCATGGGTGGTGTAACCCTTGGGCAGGTGGCCCTGGGTTGAGAAGGCCATGGAAAGGAGGCCAGAAAGCAGAGTGCTTTATATTTCCTGAGTCAGTTCCTCACTCTAGGTTCTTTCCTGAGCTCCTGCCCTGATAGAATGTAACCTATAAGATGTAATAAACACTTCCCTCCCCAGAATTGTTTTGGTGGGTGTTTTATCACAGCAACAGAGAAGCAAACTAATAAAATGAGTCTCTGAGAGATTTAAGTGTCATTTTGCTGAATGATGACATTGTGGTTCTATGGTTAAGAGGATCCACAGTGATTGTGAAAATGTTTTTCCTCCTTTATGCAAGTTTCTCTTTTTGTTGTTGTCTATTTCAAGACTGTATTTTGATTGCCTTTGTTTTCCTCTAACCTTTCTCCAAATCCTCCCATATACCCCTTTGTATTCTCCTTCATATTCATGGCCTCTTTTTTCATCAATTATCACTGCATGCATATATGTATTTGTGTGTGTGTATATATATATATTTCTAAGCCTGCTGAATCAATTTAATGTTACTTGTATGTATGTCTTCAATGCTGACTTTTTGGCACTGGACAATCAATTGGTGTACTTTTCCCTGGGGAGGGATACCTTTCCTGCTCTAAATTGCCTGTAGTTCTTTGGTAATGATTGAAGACATGTTGGGTTTTCCCTGTCCAGTAAGCATATTTGTTCATGGTTGGTGTCCTCCCTCTTCAGCTCACATTTTGGTGGTCATGTTGGTGAGATTTTATAGTGTAGACTTAGATGTTACTAGGAGACACAATCTCATAGCAAAGTATTTGATTCTCTGGCTCTTACAATCTTTCTTTCTGTTCCCCTTTACACAATGTCACCTGAGCCTTAAACGTGGGAGTGTTTCAGAGATGTATTCACTGTGGCTGGGTTCCACAACTCTGCATCTTGATTGGTTATGGTTTTCTGTAGTGATCTTCATCTGTTGCAAAGAGAATTTTCAATAATGTAGGGTGAAGACTGCACTTATTGGTGGGTAAAAAGACAAATGTTTATAGATTGTTGTTCAAGATTATGCAGGTTTATTAAATTAGTGATTATAGATTATTCTTCAATAGCCACAATTTCACTATCGTAATTCCTTAGCTAGAATATCAATACCAGACATGGTATTCTTCATGTTGAGCAGGTCATTAAGCCCAGTTAGAGAGCCATTGGTTACTGCCAAGATATGTGTGTCACTACTACACCCATATAGTTTTTGTTCTTATTCATTTCAAACTAGACATTAACATATCTTTCTCCATTTAAATTAAGAATTATTTAGGAATGTTACATAATTTCTAGCTGTTTTTGATTACTATTATTATTCTTTTATTGTTACAAAGTATTATTTATCAGATCTTAACAAGTACAAATTTAAATTTATTGAATTAAAAAATTAACTCAGGATACCATTTTTAGTTGAAAAAAATAAACCCAGGGCTTTGAACATGTTAAGTATGTGCCCTCCTACTGAGGTACATCCATGTATACATTACATGTGTTCTTGAAAAGAATGTGTAACATGGGGCTGATAAAATGGCTCAGCGGATATAGGCAATTTCCTCCAAGCCTTCTGACTTGATTGACCTGAATTTGATTCCTGGGACCCATGTAGTCGAAAGAAAGAACCAACTTCCACTTGTCTTCTGACTCCATATATATTTTGTGGCATGGATGTGCCCATACACATACACAAACAATAAAACAAGGGAAGTAAAAAAAAATTAAAGTGTATATTCTACAAGTATTAGATAAAATGTCTTATAAATTTTACTTATATCAAGTTGGTTTATAGTGGTAATCAAGTCCTTTACAAGGCTATTGATTTTTCTGTGTACCTTTATGGATTAGAGAAAGGAATATAGACTTGTCTATTTTATAGCCAAATTGTAGACTTTTGTCTTTCATCAATTTTGTCAGTTTTTACTTTATAATATATAAGGTTTTGTTGATGGTATTGTTAGGCTTTCTACTATGTTTTGATCAATTGGCTACTTTCATGATGTGCATAATTTTACATAAGGTAAATGTTCTGAAATCTACTAAGTTATGAATGTGCTCACTTCAGCTTAATTTTGATGAGTTCCTACCGTGGATCATTTTCTATTCTATCACACTGAGAAAAACTTGTTATTTGATCATTTCTTGCTAATGTATAATGAATTTTGATCAAATTCTGTAACTGTAGGTATGTGTTGACTTAGTTAATTATTCTCCTGGGTTCACAGCAGAGGAAAGTTTATTCTTTGTTAATTCAATCCCTTGTCCTCAAAGGTTTCATTCTCCATACAATCGAATCTTAAGTCTAGACTTAGAAGCCTTCAGCCTCTGTACAATCTAATCTGCAAACCTAGAACTAGAATGTTTCAACTTATGAGAGTTACTGCTGACTGAGCTCACTCTGACTACCTCTTTTCTTCTGAGCTACCTCTTTTCACTTTGAGCTGTACTGTGAACTCCATGCTGTAAATCATAAACTGTCTTTTGACTCTCTTTGCTTTCTTTCTGCTTATTATTGACTGGCTCTGCTCTTCTTAGTTTCTCCTTCTTCTAGATAGTCTGAGCTGACTGCACTCAAATTGCCTGACTGAACTAACACTCTGCTTCTTTATCTCTGAGTTTTCTGCTTTCTGTCTGCTTCATGTCTCTTCTACCTCTCTTCTCTCTCTGAGCTCTTTTCTCTGAACTCTGCTTATTGTCTCTGCTTTTCCTCTCTGCTTCTACTCCCTGTTTCTCCTCTCTGAGCTCTTCCTTCTGAACTGGGATTAAAAGCATGTGCTACCTCTACCTTCTGAGCTGGGATTAAAGGTGTATACTACTTTGCCTTAGCCACAGAACCCCCTTTCACCTAGCATTAGCACAGAGGACAGGAATAGTCTGACTAACATTCTTTCTGTATTCCATCCAGATCACACAGGCCTCTGAATGTGATGCCTTCATAAAGACTTTTGGATATGTTCTCTTCTAGCTGTAACACAGACCTCTCAATGTGATTCTTTGCTAGAGCAGCCATGCTGCTGAATTAAAGGGTTAAATGTTCCTCTATAAAATGCACACAACCATTATTGTCTTTTATCCTCTCTTACTCCCACTGAATCCCTTTTTCACTAGTTGAATTCTTACTGTCGTGTCTTTTCCTTTTTCTTTGTTTTGTAACCCACTGGGTCTAGTTAGGCTTTGCTTATATGAGAGTATGGATGTGGGGTTATGGCTGGAGCATGGGTGACTTATCAATGGCTACACCACTGAAGAAAATGGCTTTCCCTCAGCCTGCAACCATTAACTGCTACTATCTCCTTTCTAGGTCTGGGTTACTTCATTCTGTATAATCTTTTCTATGTTCATCCATTTACCTGAAACTTCCATGATTTCATTTTTCTTTATAGCTGAGTCATATCCCATAGTATTCCAATAGTATTCTATATATTCTAATGTATGCCACATTTTTATTATCCATTCATCTATTGAAGATCAGATAGGTTGCTTCCAATGTCTGGCTATTATGAATAGGGTAGCAGTGAACATTGTTGAGCAAGTAAGTGGAATAGGGTATTGAGTCCTTTGGGCATACTCCAAGCAGTGGTATTGCTGGGTCATGCCATAGATTTATTTTTAAAAGATCCTCCATACTGATTTCCTGAAGGTCAGTATTGTTTTGAATTTACCCTTTCCTCCAAAACCTTGCCAGCATTTCTTGCTTGTTGTTTTGTTGATTCTGACTAGGCTGAGAGATGAAATCTCAAAGTTGTTTTAATATTCATTGCCCTAATTGCTAAAGATGATAGGAACATTTTGAGAAATTTCTTAACCATTTTTATTTCTTCTGAAAACTCTCTGTTTAGATCCCTAGCCCACTTTTAATTGGACTATTTTTTCATTGACATCTTGTATTTTGAGTTCTTTGTATATTGTGGATATTAATGCTCTGTCAGACATATAGCTGGCAAATATTCTCTCTCAATTTGTGGGTTTCATTTTCACTTGACTGATTGTTTTATTAGCTTTACAGAAGAATTTTAGTTTTTATAAGGTCCCAGTTGTTAGTTGTTAGCTTTAATTACTGGACAATAGGATCTTGTTCAGAAAGTCCTTTCTTAACCCTATATCTTGTAGGATCCTGCCAATATTTCTTCTATCAGTTTTAGTGTTTCCTGTTTCAAATGAAGATGTTTTATCCAATTAGAGCTAATTTTTATGCAAATGATGCTAGACACAGCTCTATTTTTTATTCTTCTACCTGTGGACATTAAGTTTTCCTGAGACCATTTGTTGAAGATGCTGTCTTTTTTTCCAATGTGTATGTTTTTGACCTCTTAGTCAAATATTAGGTGGCTACAGTTATGTACTCATGCTTGGGTCTTCTCTTTTAATCCTTTGGTCTACATGTCTATTGCTGTGATAGTATCACATTGTTTTTATGGCTATAGCTGTGTAACATATCTTGAAATCTATAATAGCAATTCCTCCAATATTATTTTGTTCAGTGTTACTTTGTCTACCTGGGTTCTTTTCTGATTCCATATGCATTTTTAGGGTTCTTTTCCATTTCTCTGAAGGACAATATGCCAATTTTGATTGGGATTTAGTTCAATCTGTAAATTATTTTTATAAGGATGTTCAGTTTTACAATATTAATTCTACTGATAGATGAACATTTCCTAATGTCTTTCTCAATATCTTTCTTAAGAGATATGAGGTTTTTGTTGCAGAAGTATTGATGTCCTGGTTAGATTTATTTCAAGATATTTTATTGTCTTTGATGCTAATGTAAATGGGAATGTCCCCATGATCTCTCATTCAGTGTGTTTGTCGGTATACAGAAAGGTCTCTGATATCTGTAAGTTGATTTTTTTGTCCTTCCCACTTTGCTGAAACTGTTGTTTGCTTCTAGTTTTCTAGTGGAAGTTTTAGGATCTCGTGTGTATAGTATATATTCTGCAAAAAGGGATAATTTGAGTTATTTTCTTATCTGTATCCCTTTAATTTTCTTTTTATTGTACTGGCTTGTGCTTCCAGCACTGTATTGAAAAGGAGTGGGTAGAGTGCACAGCTCTGTCTCATTCCTGATTTTCCCTTCTGGTACTGAGGATTGAACCCAGGGTTTAATAAATTCCAAATAAGTAGTCTTCCACTGAGCTTTGTCCCCAGCCCTCCAAGTTAAGAGGGATATTTAGGTGTTGTGTCTTGTACCCTTGTACAACTACAGCCATCTCTTGTCTGAATCCAACAAGAACCCCTAATGGATATGATGATGGATATGATGGATATATGATACATAAAGGCTACTAGCAATTTTTCTTCCTTTGAACAATTTTCCCAAATCTAAATGAAGTCTTTAACATATTAATGAGAAGGAACTTGCTATCTAGAATGACTAGGTAAATAAAGAAAATTAAGGCAACATAATTATTGATTAGACTGACCTCATTGGTCCCATATATATTTCTCGTTATAGAACAAGAAATGCCTTGCGCTTGTGCTCCATGACTTGGATTTGTGTTTTATGATTCATGAATTCAGATGTGTCTCTGCATCTTCTTTCATGACTTGTTGCTGATTCTACTATGTAATCTGTTCTTTCCTACTTTATAACATGGGAATCTGATTCTTGAATGGACATCCCAGTTAAGGAGGAGCAATTTCAAATTTGACATCTGACACAGTGTATTCTACAGAATGAGATACTAACAGAGAAATATAAACTACCAACCCTACTATATGCTAAAGGTTCAAGAAGAAGCATAAAAGGATTTGGTAAAAGACACATTTAACTTAATATATTTTCAACAAAAGATTCACAGGAAACGCTTCTTTTAAAGGGACTGCGAGAGTTTAATAATAAATGACTACAAGACTTGAAAAAAACTTCACCGTTATTTTTATTTTATGATGGGTATGGATGTTTTGCCGACATGTATGTGTATCCCACATGTGTAGTGGATGTGTTTATCTTTTACAGGTGTCTCCAAGAATATGCCACGGCTTTGAAGTTATCACGTTTAAATTACACGTCCTGGCAGAGGTCCTTTGGAGAAAGAGAAGAGAGTAAGGCCAGTTATCAAGCTGCTTTCAAATGTCATAACAGAACATGCACACATAATGGAGACTTTCCTATCTTTATAACGACTGTTCAATGAGAACCATTTGAAACGCCCACACACAATAATAATTCCTTTGCACTGTTGGCTTCTGAGCTCATGAGTTTAGTGAAGCTTTTCTTTGTGCCACTGACTCACTTCTTAAGGAAGTCCAAGAAAGAGAGATCTGAAAGAACTGTTGACACTGCTCAAGCTCTCTATTTAAAAACAGTGCCACTCTTTAAAGCTTCTAAAGGCGGACTGTGGCCTCTGAGCTATGGGTGATGCTTCCTTTTGAAGGCTTCTGAAATCTGTGTTGAATAGTAAGTTCACTAAGAGTTGAATATACATATTCTGGTCCTACCATCTCCTTTCTTTGTATGAAATAAGTCCACAAAAATCTTGCAAGGTTGGGGATTGAGAGATGGCTTCACTATTAAGAGCCCAGGAAGCTCCTACAGAGGACCCAGGTTTGATTTCCAGAAGCCATTCCAGAAGCTCATAACTGTCTATAACTACAGTCTCCAGAGATAAGACACACTTTTCTGGCCTTCACATCCACTACACATGTGGGATACACATACATGTAGGCAAAACATCCATACCCATCATAAAATAAAAATAACGGTGAATTTTTTTCAAATCTTGTAGTCATTTATTAATAAAC
Source organism: Cricetomys ansorgei (assembly GCA_026225945.1). Classification (NCBI taxonomy): domain Eukaryota; kingdom Metazoa; phylum Chordata; class Mammalia; order Rodentia; family Nesomyidae; genus Cricetomys; species Cricetomys ansorgei. Next base: position 6,652,157 of record JAMJFZ010003581.1, on the reverse strand, counting down.
TCTCGCAGTCCCTTTAAAAGAAGCGTTTCCCGTGAATCTTTTGTTGAAAAGTTTAGAAAGTTCTCTTTATTTCTTTAAACATGGTTGAAATAATTTCAAAATAATGCAAAAATATTTTTATGTTAGTGTTACAGAAATGATACACATTTATTTTGTGTTTTAATCATGCTAAGAGGATTTACCCCATATGCCATACCAGGCGTCATGATTTAGTCCTTGATAAATATATATGTGTAGAATAAAAATAATTTTATAGCCAGGTGGTTGTTGCACATGCCATAACCCAAGCACTCGGGAGCAGAGGGCATTGGATTCATTGGAATGGGAATTACAGATACTATCAGCTGCTGTGTGGGTTATGGGAACTGAACTTGGATCCTCTAAAAGAACAGCAAGTATTCTTAACCACTGAACAATCTCTCCAGCCTTGATTCACCTTAAAAACATCAACAAAATGCACCCAAACATTTAGATATCAACATGTTCTGACACACTCATCATGGTTTTTGAGTTAAATATCATGTCGTTTTAGAAACTACATGATATGTGTAACATTGTTTTATAAAATAGGTTTGTGTTCCAGGATTGCCTAATTTTTCACTAAGATAAATGTTATGAGTATATATTTAAGTAGGTTAGGTTAAGCTATGTGATGATGGCTAGGTTAGATATAGTAAATGCATTTTTGGCTTAAGATATTTTATTCCAACTACGATATTTAGAATATAGCATATTTTATGTCAAGGATATTATATGTGGGTGGGTGTAGATTTCGAGTGCAATAACAGGCCAAATATAGAAGAGATATTTCCTCAAGTCTCCATTAATATTCAAGCAAAAGCCCACAAAAGAAAGCAAATCCAAGAAGATCTGACTTCAATTCTAGCACGTGTGTGGTTTTTGTCTTATAGTTACATGGTTGAACACAAATAGAATGCCTCTGTAATTAGTATTCAGACTTTTTTTTTTTTTGGTTTTTCAAGACAGGATTTCTCTGTTTTAACTCTGCCTGTGCTGTCCTGGAACTCACTCTGTTGATCATGCGCACTTCAAACTCACAGAGATCTGCCTGCCTCAGCGTCCAGAGTACTGGGATTAAAGGCATGAGCCACCACTGCCTAGCATTTTTTTAAAAAAGTAATTTACTTAATTTTATTTTGTGTCCATTGGTTTAAGGGTGTCAGATCCCTTGGAACTGGAGTTACATGTAGGTCCTGGGAATTGAACCTGGGTTCTGTGGAAGAACAGACAGTGCTTTCAATCACTAAGCCATCTCTCCAGCCCACTCAAAGATCTTAACATAGGTATATCTACCTTATTTCTTGAAAACAAAAACAAATAAAAAAAAACGAAACAGAATGACAACAACAAAAAACTAGGAGTTTGGGAGTTAAGCTGTGCTATTGTTTGACTCCTTCCTCAGCTTTAGTTTCTCACCTATAGATTATCGAAGCTGGAATCGGTACGTTACATGTAGTATTTCCTTTATATAATCATCCTCCTTCTCTAAGTTTGAAGTGTAGGAACTTCTATTAATCTAGGAACTGAAATAACAACCGTGAAAGCTGTTTCTACCTCTAGGTTTTGAGTGATGAGAGAAAGCCAAGAAAAGAAGCCTCTTCTTTCACACACTCACTTTCTGAGTTCATCATAAGGAAGAGGTATTCCCAGGAGAACCACACTCATGTATTATAAGGATGTGCTTTGCCTCCATCTTTTTCTGTCTTTCAAGGTGAGGATCTTAAAATTTTTACCATTTGTCAATCATTATAGGCAACTGAAGTCTACCTTGGTCCTTGGTCTAATTAGGGGTAGTCGAGTAGGAGACTTTTGTGTTATAATTATGTCTGCTGTGTTTGAAGCACCTATGACGAAGGATGTCTAGGCACAGACGGCATCAGATTTACAGATTCCTGTATGGAAGGGCCCCTTAAAGATTTTTCCACTCACGACCTCTTTTGCACAAGAAATTTTTATGTGATCTTAAGTAATTAGACACAGAAAGTAGGGATACAAACAAGTCATGTACTGATAAGAAATCATAAATCACAACACGATTTATTTTATAATAATCACTTGGTGTACCTATCATTGCATCATGTATTAAAGATGAAAGCAAATTCACATACTAGAGAGACAGATTTGTTTGCTTATGTCTGCATAAAGAATTAAATCTAGGCTGAATTTTTGAGACTGAAGGAATATGGAACATCTTCTACATTTTTCAAAGCTGATCAATATTGTGATTTTTAAAATTGTCATTGCTGAGAATACCACTACACATAGAATGTTTCATTCCATTCCGCAGGGAAAATATTCTTAAATTTCTATGAAGCTCCTTAGTAACCCAAATCACATTTTGTGCATGTGGCTTATGTGTGTTCATGTATGTGCTCATGTGAGAGGGGTGCACATGTGCAAGTAGTAGACAATGAAGTATCTTTCTTGAGTGTTTGAGACATGGTCTTTCACCAGTTCAGCCAGATTGGCTGGCCAGCAAATGCAAGCAATCCTCCTGTCTCCACTTCCTCAGTGTTAGGAGTAAAGGCACAGATCATCACAGCTGGCTTTTAGCATGGATGCTGGGGAAGGAGGTACTTTACTGACTGAACGATATCCCTGGTTCCCCAAACAGTGATTTTAAAAATCAAACATTCTAACACATACAACCTACAGAGGAGCTAAATTGCCTATTACGAGGTGAGGAATAATGGGAGGGAAATATCAAAAGTCTTCATATTCTGTCATTAAGCCATCGCTTCTGTAAGAACAGAGAACATTTTAGCACAGAGAAAACACTGCAACTCATAAAATCCAATAACTTCAAATCTGAGCCAAAGTTTCTGGAAGTGTTTGTCGTGAATCAGGCATGATGGTACACACAGAGCTAAGTACATCTGTTGTGTGTTCAGAAGCAAGCCTACAGGGGAGCTATGGGAAGCAGCAGAGATGAGCTCTGCTCCAAAACACTTCCAATTTATTATATGCCTGATTTTGAATTAGTATTTGTTTGATGGGCATTTATGAATTTTTTACTGTTGCAGTTTTGTTTTTCAAACCCCACATTCAGTTATGTGACTCTACCATGCATTGTAACCACAGGATAGAAAACTGGGTTCATGATCAGCCAGTCACGGACAAGGAGGAGCTCATACGGACTTTCCTGAGCTATTGGCTACTGAAGGATTCTGGTGGAAAGTAAGTCCTTATTTTTCCATGTGTACCACTGGCGAGTCCACGAAGTTCCAAAGGGCCAGTTAAGTTCCCCCAGTGTCCCTGATGAAACTCAGTGTGTCCCAAAACAAAACAAAACTTCAACATGAAAAACTGGTAGGTGTTGCTTGTACCCATCCACTGGACCCTTCAGGCAAGGAGGTAGAGTTGGCTCGGATCCAAGACACACAGGCTCTGGGAGTCAGGCGAGTGGCAAAAGGCAGACTCAGTTTATTACATGGGCTGAAGCTTATTATACCCTCCACCCGATCCAGCGTCCCATTGGCTGCCAGACTGCAGCTACTGCTCCCTGAGCGTGTTCAGGTAGTTCTGTCTCTGGGCATGACCCGGCAGGTCCATCTCTGTGTATGTCCACGTGGGTCTCAGGCCTTGTTCTTTCCAGTGGCAGGTCCAGTTTTCTCCTACAGGTAGGGAGTTGGGGAAGTTGAAGGATGGGACAGAGAAAAGAAAAGATTGGGACATGAAAATAACCAGATTAACAATTTATACATGTTTGAAATTGTTAAAGAACACATTTAATAATAATAATAATAATAATAGTAGTAGTAGTAGTAGTAGTAGTAAAACCTGGGCTCAGCTATGCAAGGATTTTCAGGGGGATATTCAAAAGAGAACATACAGCAAATGCACAAGGCCTTGGGGGAGTCAAGAAATTGGCTGAATTTTCCACTCTAAATCTACAGGATTTCTGGCATCCTAGTGACTTATGGAGATTTTTGATATATCTGGTGGTCTCAGAAAAAATATTTTAGGTGATGAATGCATGTGTATCTTTTACTGTATATCAGGCACTACCATAGTTAAAAGATATTAAATAATAAAACAGGAGAGGATATATTCTCGAAAGGTTTATGTTTTGCTAAGGGCTTATATTTTGTAGTAATTTATAGAATCCATAATATATATAATCATATAATATAATCATAATACATACCATCACCTATTAAATTTAGAAGTTTTTTTCTTCAGATTGTTTTAAATTTTGAATGTATTTTTAATGCTTGCATTATATTTTGGATCATTTCTAAAGTAGCATTCACTGCCAACCTGCCATCTTTTTGTCCATTAGTCAAACTACTTACATCCATAACTTCATTGATAGACCAGGCTAGTCTCCAACTCACAGAGGTCTGTCTGCCTCTGCCTCCCAAGTGCTGGGATTCAAAGCTTGTGCCACTCTATCCAGCTGTATACTTTCAAGACATGGCTTCTTATTCTCAATTAGTGTTGGGCATTATGGGTAAGTTCTGCACAGTAGTACAATAGATTTTTAGATAGCCTTTGAAAACATAGATATAGTACATCAAATTTAAAGGGGTATATAACGCTACAGTCTAGAATAGTAGAGGAATATATAAATAATAATAAATTTCAGTAGTCTAGTCGTATAGATGATATTTGGTTTTTTTTGGCTGTGACAAACACTATGACAAAAAAAAACCCCAAAAAATCTATAGTAAGAAAGAGTTTATTTTGGCTTACAATTCTAAAAGGATAAGAGTTTGCCATGGTTTGGGTGATATGGCATGTGTTCAGGCAGCAAGTTGCCTGATCACAACTCTTCCACATACAGGAAGTGGAGTGCAAGAGCAGGAAGCTAGATCATCAATACTTAGAGACTGCCTCTAGAAACATATTTTCTCCAATAAGGCTCCCCCTCCTAAAGGTTCCATAACTTCCTCAGACAGTGCCAGTAGCTGAGGGCCAAGTGCTCAAACATATCGGTTAGGGAAAATACTTTTCCTTTGGAATCCCAAATTAGTGGAAACTATTATTAGATCCTGAAAATTGCCCACAATGCTGCCTGTGGAGACAATTCAAAGTGTTCCATTAATTTTGAGCTAGCCTAAAGGTAGGCACCAGTTCTAACCAGTGCTTATGGAGGACATGTGTCATCCAACCCACCACAGAATCAAAAAATCAGGAGCTTGAAAATTTCAATTTCTATGTATAGTCATCTTAACTTCATCAGGTTTTGAGTTGTAGGTAACATTAGCATATCTGCTTCCTTTCCTACTGACTTCCCTCTGGAATATTATATGAATGATATTTCACAAAATCCATTTTATTTTTAATTTATATTTAAGTTACAGAGCTAGTAAAGTATTCATCACAACGAAGAAGAAAGCAAGAAGCTGAGATGTACAATACCCCTGAATCTGAGGTCCCAGGGCAGTGCTCACACGATGTTTAAGAGCCAGATACCTGAATATTGTGATCTTATTCTCTATGCAATGCATAGGACTAGTTAATTGTGGTCACTCTTGATAATCAGAGAATGCCACTGTTTCCTAAAAACAACCATTTCTTCATGTGAAATGAGCTTATATTCCAAATATTACTTAAATGCAAGTTGTTTAGGGATCATGTTTGCTTTCTCTCTGTAGTACACTCAGTGGTTCATGGATAGAGGTACCATTCACTGATAGGTTAGGGGAAATATTTTCCTTTTGAATCCCAAATTAGACAAATGGAAATTATCATTAGAGCCTGAAAATTGCCCATATTGCTGCCTTTGAAAACAATTCAAACTGCTCCATTAATTTTGATCTAGCCTAGAGGTAGAGACCACTTCTAACCAGTAAGAAAATCAGCTTTGTGCTGGACAAAGTGTTTCTGCTTGTAATGGCAGCACGAGGCAGATGGAGTTTTAGGCAGCGTGGATTGCAGTGTAGGTTCCCGTGACAAGTAAATCCAGTCGCTTTCTCCATTTGGAAGTATGTAGATGTTCAAAATGTTCCCACCTTGAAAAGGGAGCCAGAGACAGTGTTAAATACCCCAACTTTTGACTCTTCTTTGATGGTGCGTGTATGTGACATGTAATACAAGATTTGTGAATACTTGGACAAGCCACCCTCAGGTTCTGAGAATTTTTGTTGTGATATCATCAAAGGATTTGGACACTGTTGACCTATGGGAAGGAGGTCACAGTAATTTTAGGAAGTCTAGGCACGTCTCATTAACTTCAGTCTGATCTCTGTCTCTCTGCCTCTCTGTCTCTGTCTGTCTGTCTCTCTCTCTCTGCCATCCTTTAAAAACAGTATTATATGGGTAATACTCTTCATTTATAACTTCTTCATTTAGTTTTTTCTGTTCAAATACTACACTAATTTATGAGATACACTACATGAATTAAATCTGCTTAGTGCTACAGAGTAATCGTCTGAATCCCAGGCACTGAGGGCCAGCTGGTTCTATAGATCAAGGCTTCGCATACCTCAGTATTTTTGTTCTCTCCTCTTTTCTTCCCCCTTTCATGTGGCAGCTTCCTATTACTTACGAGTTGACTGCCAGTGAAGATGTTTCTTAATATGTGTAAGAATATTTTTTATTAATTTGCAAAATCAAAGACAGTAATAGTTTCCTCACTGCAATGGTTACAGCTGAGTAACAAAAATAAAAGTATCTTAAGTAAAGAATTAGTTATTATATGAACAGCAGTAGTAAAAAAAATAGCCACTTAGTGTAGCAATGTCTGTAGGAATTTCAATACCAGTTGACATTATTGTTTTTAATTCACAGGGAGCTGTTAGTGGTCCTGAAAGAGTTGTAATAGTGGAAATAATATGTGTGTAGTATATAGCTGTGGTATATGATATTTCTTCAGTTTTTTAAGTGAGTTGATAGTAAGTTCACTAAAATTTGTAAAATCAGATACCTTTTGGTTTGACTAAAGATTTGCCAGGGAATGCATTTTTATTTCCAGAAACTAAATTATATGATGCTTCTTATTTTGCAAAATGGCAGCTTGTTCATTGAATAAATATTAATGAAGTTTCTCTGAAGTTTTCACTTTTATCCTAAAAGCATGCAATTTGTCAAACTTTGAAGATTGGGAATGCTATTGAAATATCTTTTCTTTACCTCTGATTTCCTCAACATCAAGGAGGTTTTCTTGCACTGTGGTAGTAACATCTTTGGTCTTTAGGTCTACTAAGCTCCTTATTGCTCTCTTCTGCTCTGTGAACTTTTTCTTTAGCCACTTTCTTGCCCCTTCTGGATGGAAAGACTTGAGCCACTACTGTCCATCGATTGAGTCTAAAGCTAGTTTAACACAATATCACTTTCTTTATCTGTCAAGTAAGTTGTTGCAGTTACAAATTGAATTTTTAAAAGTACAGCATGGAGAGGATTACTACTGGTTTTCCACAGCACACATCAACATTCCTCAGACAGGGCTCTGGGTTAGGAACTTTTATACTTATCCCAGAATCAGAGTCTATTATTCTGTTTGTGTTTGTGTGTTACTGAGGATTCAAACATGGTGCCTGCCTTCCACTTGTTAGACAGTTGAGCACATTTGTAGCCCAGAATGCAATTTGGGAAGAACTTTCCTCAATAGTTTTCATGGGTAATCTGCAATTTGCTAAGAATCATCATCATCATCACTATTTTTTGAAATAGGGTCTCACTTTGTAATCTTGGCTGGTCTGGATTCAGTGTATATACCAGACTGGCCTTGAAATCACAGAGATCTGCCTACCTCTGCTTCTCTAGTTCTGGGACAAAAGTTGTGGGCTACCATGCCTGACCTTGGTACACATTGCTGAAGATGATATGATAGTAAAGTATTGTGATAATTTCTAAGACAAGGATAATTTTGTGTAAGTGATTTATATGTTAAAATTGAACAGAATGGGAGCTCCATTGGAGATAGGGTCTTATTTTTTGGGGGGAGCACAAAGAATTTATTTAATAAAGACTTCGGACATGAACAATAGCTTACCTCAGAAAACCCAACGAGGCAGACAAGAATCTGAATAGCTAAAATGTGTGTGGACTCAGCTTACTACACCTATTCTGCTTTGAGAAGTATAGAACTAAGAAAATAGAGATTACATATTAGGGTTAGATAAGAAACTACAATGAATAATTTCAATTCCTTTACTCAGAATACTCAAGCCCATCACTGTTGAGATAGAGTGAGCATTCAAAGCCTATTAGCAATGGACACAAGACTGGAACTTATTTCTCCTGAGTCCTACATTATTCTTCTTTTTCACTATAACCATACAAGTACCTTTAGTTTCTGATGCCCAATGGCAAGGCACCTATGCTATCTTGCTTATAAAGAAACAGTGTCAGGTGCCACAATATATGAGAGACATCAATTTATAGAGCTAGTGCCTGGTAATGTTTAAATAAAGTTGTATTACATATAAACAGTATTAAAGAGGAAAGCATAAGCAGAGTCAGAGACAATTGTAATCCTTCCTTTCTTAAAGTCCTCAAAGCCTTTTCCTTCCAGCTGTGGAACACGCTGCCTATCAAGCTGGCATCTCTTCCTGACATCTCCACTGTTATACCAACTTCAGACAGAGGAAGCTATGTGTGTTAATTCTGCCACTTTCAGTTTTCTGCTTCTGAACTTGTGTTTGGCACAATTTCCTCAAAGACAAAATGGAGCTAGTATTAGGACCTGCCTCAAAGACTTGTTAGGAGGAGTATATAAGCTAACAACTCTGAGCAGGAATATGTCAGCTGTTTCACAATGTTGAACTGTTAGCTTTGCCTTTCTCTCCCCTCTCAGTACTCTGGCATTGTTGCTGTCTCCCATTAGGTGAAATCTTAGAAGCTAAAACCCAAAAGCCTGTGCTATTCAAAGGGGAAATTTTTATATTGTAAAACGACTAGAAATTCTTGAGTCTTCAGAAGTTAAGAACAGAATTGGTATTACAAACGCATTGTCTTGCAGAGCATGTGGGATTTCAGTGGGTAGGATGGTGAGGCTCTGAGCAGGGCTTCTCATTTCCTAGTGCCTCTCCGAAGGGGCTGGAAGCTCACAGCACTGTGCAACACAGCATTGGTGCTTTAATATTGCTGGTCAGTTTCACACACGCAATGATAACCTCTGTTAATACTATAGGCTCTTTAAAATGTATCTTTATTGTTTTATTATTTTTTTAGTTAGTGTATAAAGTAATGGTTCCATGCACGTTCATACACATGTATCACTATATTTTGCTCATTTTTACCTTTCCCCACCATACCACATGCTAGAAATGTTCTGTGTTATAACTTAGGTGAAACACATTATCAGCTACTGTTTAAATTTCACTTGGAATGGGAAAGGAAATCAAGTGCTGTTAGAGTTTACTGAATGAAGCAAGTCTTCGCAGTACAGCATTTTCTGTTGATTCTAATTGCCAAGTTTTAGTGACTGTTCGGATGTGCTTGGGGTCTTTAAAAAGGCCATAGCTGCTTACAAACAACACAAAACCACTCCTGCCTTTCCACAGCTTCTGCTACTCCAAAACACCATCAGTCTTTCTCTGTTGTTTCTACCTTAAAGGGTCCTGAAGGCACCAGAGTGCTCCATTCATTTGTAAAATACCTATCAGACCCTTTAAATCCGTTTCCCGTTAAAACATCAAGAAGAGCTTATTGTGACTTTAACAGAAAGGTAAATCAATCATTTGATAAAGTCATCTGCATATTATCATCTAATAACTGATGTATAGCATGACATCCTGATTTTATCCCTCTTAGGAAAGATTTAGAAATAATGTAAACAAAATATGCATATTTAAATTGGCAATTGAGAGTAAATGTAGATGTTGCAGCTTGAGATATGGGCTTCTAGGGAAAAAAAAAACAAGGTAGTCTGCGATGTGAGAATAATTATATCATGTAATTTGTATGCAAATACATATAAACTGAAGAAATAATTCTAAATTATTCATAGCATAAGGTTGACTTCGTATTGCCATTATTCACTACATAAAATATATGCTATAAATCATGCTTTTAATGTGGAAGAGAATAACTGAGGTGAAAATACAGTTTTCTCCCAGATGTGCAAAATGCAATTGAATATTCTAAGTTGAGAGGTAATTCTCAATTACAGCATATTGGAATTACCTGATAATCCATTATATGTAAGTAGTTCAAGCAAAATATGCCTCTTTACAACAAATTAACATTTTCAACGGATGTATTTCTAGCCTTAGTGTAAGGTAATAACTATTTATTTATAAACTATAAAATATATAGCACAGTTATGCCTACAGCACTCAGAAATCACCAGGCTATAGATTCATTAAAGAGAGGTAATTACTTTCCAGATATCTTGCCTCCAATATTTTATTGACCTCATAATGCAATTGCTATCCTTAATAGATTGATGCAGCTGCTTGTGTGATTCTTCTCACAGTGTATGAATTTGCAGCATTAAGTTCAGTGAAAATTCAGACAGGCACACCCGCTGAAAGCCAAGCAAAAGGAATCTGCCCGGCGGAGGAAAATATCAGTTGCTTGCCTTAAGGATGTGGAAGAGGGCTGAGAAAAAAAACAATGAAATGTTTTTATGGTCATTGATGTGTGGTTGCTATGGCCACATGATCTGGTTGGGAAAGTGTCGTGTTTGAAGAGAGTCACTAAAACTTTACGAATTCTGACAGAGAAGATATTTGGTGAATTTGCATTCACACCTTAAAGATGCTACAGAATCCTCGCGAACCATTGTGAAAAGGAAATTATGAAAGCAGTAGATGTGATGATAATTCAAGAATCATTTCTCCTTCCTTTAGGGGCTATGCTTTTAAATACGTGTGCTCTGAATTAAGTCACAGCTTGATTTTTTTCTTTCTAGCAATATATATTTTATTTTCTTCTGAGAAGAGAAGAGATACTGACGTGAAATATTGGGAGAGCAAGAAAAATTGTCAAGAAAATGTATTACGTGGATTTAAATTAAAGCTACAGGAGTTTAGAAAGGGTGATTAGTTTCCATTAATATTGTAAAATTCAGATGCATTAAAATGATAAGACTTTGAGTATCTATATGGTATATGCATCTTCAAATATAAGCATACGTATGATTATAACGTACATGTTTTCTGAATACTTCAGATGGAGGGATGAAAATAGACAAGAAACTGTTTAAAAACTATTCTAGAGTGATCTCTATTGCTTAAGTGATCTATATTCATTTTACTATATATTGAATCAAAATCAACTAATTTTCTTTAGAAATGAGCTATGTCTTTTATTTGTGTTTGTAGTTTTGCTATAGATGGAGAAGAGCTGCTGATAACAAAATATACTTTTCTGATATAATCCACTCTAAATATAAATTACCTGTAGAAAAATCTAGCAACCTTCCTATTATCTTAGTGTTTGGGGCAAACAAAAGACAAATGATTTAAACAACACCTTAAAAATCTATTCATCAAGATGATGAAATGATTATATCCAAAACTTTGACATACAACTAACTCTAAAATGAGAGTGTAACTTTGGTCTGGGAAATACTAATCAGTGTTATCTGTCTAGCATTAGTATCATATGGTACTATCATTTTTTATTAACACAATACAAATATTCTGTACCGTGCTATCTCTTTCATTGCTTGAGGCTTTGGAATCAAAATGTCACAGCAAATTTTACTTTCACTAATAGACTGAAGATTGGTACATTATGTTAGTAAGAGTGAGCAGGAGTACGGTATTCTGCCAAAGTGGCAAAAGCTGGCACAAACAACACTGGAAATTACATCTTGGTTATCCTTTGTCCCCCATCAGTAGCAAAAGGGTAAGAACTGCGGGTGTGTGGATTCTTGCCTTTTAGGAGTTAAGTTCACCTTCTTCCAACTTCTCCATATGCGTTGTCAAAATATCACATTATACAATTCACTGGGATTGAACTTATTGCTAACTACCCATTAGGCTCCCAAGAGATGCCTCACATTAATTGTTTAGTGAAAGTACCCTTAGGCTATCACCAGGGAAACACATTAAATGCATAAGACGAGAAGTTGACAGAGATCCCTGTAGAACAAGATGCATCTACCAAACTCAAGACACCTCCAGAAAGCATCCGGTAAAGCAGTGTTAAGAGTGTTCGTTTGGAGCCGGGTAGTTCTTCTTTTTTATTTCTAGGGTTACAAACATGCCAATTTTTATGAGAAAAATAAACAATGCTAGGAGACTATTATTGTAAATTGTAAGCAGGATTAGTTCATGTGGCTCGGTACTGAGATCCCACTGTAGTTTTCACACAGAGAAAGGATAGCAGAAGCTAAAGATGAAGGAAAATTATGTACTTAATAATGTAATAATAAAGGGAAGGGGTGAAGGAAGTTGGTTTTTGAAGTGAAGGAGAAGAATGTGACTGGTGGAGAGTCTTAGGGTAATGGCCACATAGGCCGGTGGAGAGAAAAAGTCAAGCCACAGAGTGAGTGACAATGAATTCTGGCAAAATATGTTTTCATGTCTGTCTGCCACATGCTATTGAAAACCTTTCCCTGTCTGAATATAGCACAGATTTTTATCACTCCTCTGTTTAATTACAATTGCTACTGAAGCTATTGTACATCTATTATGCACTATTATGTTTGTTTATTTCACATCATTGTGTTTCGAATGTTTCTAAAAAGGAAACGTAAGAAAGCAAACAAAATATGTGCTCAAATGTCTTAAAAATCCTTTTCATATGCATTACTCTGAAAATCCCACTAGAGGGGGCACTAGTAAAACAAGAAAGGCGATTTTTCACTTGTATTCTTTTCTCCTAGAGGTGAAAACACCTCGCCCTTATATCAGGGCATAATGGGACACCAATGAAAGCAAAGAAGGGACGGACCGTTAGGTATTTAACATGCTCTCCTTAAGTTTAGTTTAATTTTTTTTTATTAACGTGCCACAGCTAAATAGCCTCCAAAGCAAAATGTCTTGATTAAATGGAGATAAAATTCCACGGGCATTTGTATCACAGTGAGTGAAAGCTGAACTCAGAGAGATGTCTTACTTGCCGGATTTTATTTTTAGTGAGTCCTGATCATTCTGTAGGCACATGAGTGATGAGGGTTATTCATACTGGTAAAATTGAATTTACCCAAGGCACTGGCACAGTTTTAGCTTTTAGTGTCCTGTTTCTATCATAGTAGAAAAGGGCTAATAAAAAAAATATAGTATCTCTTGTTAATAAAACTCTATGAAGTGCCAAAATTTGCCAAGCATTACAAGATTTAATGTAAGCATTGTTTTGGTGCTATATTTTTGTACCAAGCAATATTCATTACTTCAGCTTTCTGGAGGCAGAGAGAGCGAGCAAGCACCTCACAATGTAGCATGACAAAGGTACCAACTGGCGTGAGGGTGCAACATCCTGAGAATTAAGAGGATGTGCCAACAGGAGCCTTAACACAGATGCTAGGAGCTCAACACAGTCTCTTCCTCATTTCTAACACTGACAGAAAGTTTAATTGTCAAAACTTGTAAAATGCTATGTTGCATCGGATTAAATAAAACCACCTGTCCTAAATCCTCACCATAATGATTGGCAGAAGGTGTATTCAATAAATGTTAGCAAAAATATTTTTAAAAATAATCCTCATCCATTGGAACTATTCTCTCCAGCACCCTTGAGTCTACGTTCCAGTTCCATCGTGGGCTGTCTCACCCTCTGAGTCTTTCTTCTAATCTTTTCTGATAGCATCTAACAAAGCTTTTCTGTAGAACACTGGTTATTCCTTACTTGAAGATTTTTTTTTTGCCCTGACACTCAGAAATGTTATGTTTTTATATTTTCTAGGCGTTGGGTTGGTAGATTGCCAGCATTTTAAAAATACAGGTCAGATATGTGCTTGAGAAGATTAAAAGTTAATTTCTCTTACTACTTCACTTATTTGTCACTTGAAAAGGACTCTGAGGAAAAGAGCCATCGTGTGCTACTTATCAAAGCCATTAGAACACACAATCTGGAATGTGTTCCTAGGAATGACTTAACACAGATGCCTCCAACAAATAGAACCTGGCTGGGGCTTAGAAGAGTTCAGGGCTGACAAATGTTATAACCCTTGAGGGAGCTGAGCCATCATTAGAAACTCATTTCATGATCTTCCTCTGCTCAGCTTTCAAAACCTAAATTGTAAATCCATTATTTTCTTTTTAAATTTTAAAATGAAAATAAAATAGATTCTGAGAGAAGAAAGTACAAGGTTGCAATGGGCCTCAGAACTAATAAACACACTGGCATGGCACTTTAGAGTTTATAGACTCTCTCTCTCCACAAAGTCTGATGAAAACGGAGCTTTGGTGGGTGGCACAACTTTAATGTTCGTAAGAGTTTTTCCTTTGTTGTGATTTTTAACAACTCCTTTCACTCTGTTTTCTTAGTACCTGTTCAGGAATGAGGTAGTGCCCTCGCTGCAAAGATAACGGACACCCCACAGCTGTATAGAGATCATCTTTGAGAGTATCTTGCTCAGTCATATTGAATTGCACTCTTTTTACACCCCTCCATTTTGCTGTTTTGTGACCTCAGGTTTGTAATGGACATGAAGAGTTGTGATGGCATTTGGTGCCTGGGGCAGTGTCACCAATATGCCGAGATCTCATGGTACCACTATCCTTTGATCCTAAGAAAGCAGGCAAGGAGGAGGGGTCAGAACATCACTTTGATCTCTAATTCCCCGTGGTCAGCCATTTTTCTCCATCTCTATTTCAGAAACTACTACTGACTCCCTTGGGATGAGTTTGGGGAAACGAAAATTTCTGTCCTATGAGATCGATGACGTTGTTGTGGTTCATTTTATAGGTTCACAGTAATTAAAATGGACAAGTTCAGGGCCATTCCCTTCCTTGTTTGCTTATTTGAAAAACACAGTATGTAAAAATGTTCTTCTGTTTCAAAGATTGTACAACTACTTAGTAGGAAATATGGAAGAAAAATTTAGTTTCCTGTAGCCAAAGTCCATTGCTTTCTCCCAACCATGAAACTTTCCATAAAATATCGATGATTTTTTTTTTATCAATATTCAACCAATGATCACTTCTAATTGTTCTGATTGATCATTTTCCAAATTATACTGAATTTCTGTTTTTGAACTATTCTTTACTGTCCGACTGAGAGTAACAAAACATACTAAAAAGAATTCTATTTGTTCTCAGAAGAAGGTTGTGTGTGATTTGCTTAGGAATAATAGAAATATTGTTCTCATATTATAAATTCTCTCCAAGGGATTTGGGATACGACTCAGTCTGTAGAGTGTATGTACACTTACCATGCACAAAGCTCTGGGCTCAACCCACCAGCACTGCATAAACTGCTTGTGATGGTGCATGTCCATAATCCCAACACTTTACAAAGATGACGCTATTCAAAAATATTATGTGCTCTTTGTTTTAAGCTTAATAAGGATAGCTAGCCCTATACAGCTAGAGATAGCAAGCAGCACAGGGTACAATTTTGGTGGCACTTCAAAAACACATGTCCTTTCTAGTGAGTCTCCAGTTTCTTTATGGTGAGCATTTCTATTATTTCAGTCCTTTAGTTGACTTCAGAGCAGGGGAACAGGGAGGAACCCAATTGCTACATGATGTATCTGGAGGTGTTTGGCTATTCAATGAAGTAATTGGGACTCATTGTCACAGGACCCTGCATAATGGGCTGGAAGAGTGTATTCTGATGGGGAAAAGAGGCTGAAAATAATACCCTAAGACAGGTGAAATATTGAATTGAGGCCAGCGAGGGGCCATTATGAAGTCAGTAGACACCAGAGGTTGAAGGAAATATGGGTGTCAAAAGGGAACAGGAAGCCAGGAAATTAAAAGTGGAGCCCAGAGATCAATGTTAAAATAAAATAAACCTTGGCCCTCATTTGCTTTTTAATTGAGGATACAACTTTAGCATGGACGATATATAAAACTTTCTGCCAGCCCATGGCTCTTCCGTGTCTACTTGACATAGAAGAGGCCTTGCAGTTTCAGTAGAAAGTGAGTTTGCTACAAAGTAAAACACCTGAAAAGTAGGTGATGCTCCATGCCGCAGGCGGAATCCGCTGTCTGTTTGCACCTTTGCCTCAGCCAGAGCCTCTTTCTGTCCCCTGGCTGCCCACCCCCCCTTTTTTTCAGGGAACACCATTGTGATGAAAGAGCAGAGATGTGGCAGTGGGGAATGGTGACTGGTTTCCACCCACACAATTGTCAACAGGTACACGCACAGCATCTGCAACTGGAGAGCTGACAGGCTAGGAGCCAGCTGTGGCTCACACTTGAAAATAATAATAATATCCACTTAGGGGTATGGAATTATTTATCACTGCTGGTGGAAGTTTTGCCAAAGGCAAAAGAAAAAAAAAATGGAAACATCCGATGAATAATGTCTTCAGTTCACAGCCCATCACATTTATGCACCGTGAGAGCCGATTAACTCAGTGACCAAGAATAAACAGTACTCCTGTTGTTACCATGATTACTCTGCTTTTTAAAGACACTGACAAGTATGAGAACCAGAAAAATCACAGTAGCCTATAGGGTTTGAATGAGTAAATTTTACAAGAGAGCTACATGCAAAATTCCCGTGTCCTAGGTGAGTTCTTTCCCCCTTCATCTCCCACTTCCTTTGTTTTTCCTTTCCTTTCCTCTCTTACTTTCTTCTTCCTACAGTTGAGACTAGCTGCAAGGTGAAAAATGATAGAATAGCCACCTAACGAAGCCGTGTTAATAAAGCTTAGTAGTGCGCACTGTTGTTCATTGCGAGACAGACGCTCGTATATCCCCAACTGTGTGCTTGGTATGCGCTTCCACCCCCACCTGGCTATTCATTCATCCTCTGTACAGGAAGAGGGGAACCTAAGCTGTCATGCAAACTGCAACTTTTTCAACCTGAGTTTCCCTGTCAGTGAGAAGAGTCTACCCCTGGCTTCCGATTCCCAGGCTGAGTTTCGATCACCAGTTTACTGGATCCTCCTATGCCTCTGTGTATATTCGACATGGTTTCTGTTCTGGGTATTTAAATTGTGTGGTTTTATTTTATAAATATGTAATCCAGGACCCACTACTTTCTTGTATCTAGTAACCACTTTGATTCTAATTCTCTTGGAACTCATTTCTCAGTTTTTCCTGGGTTTCAAAAAATCAGTAATTTCATGAGGGGTCTCTGATCTTAATATTGATTCTGAAAAGTTAGAATTAAACTATTAGAGACTTTAGTTCCAGGGTACATTCATCTCTTTTCTACTTTTCTCTCCTTTCTTTTTCTTCTTTCCTTTCTTTCTCTTTCCTTATTTTCTTCCCATATTTCCTTCTCTTTTCCTATTGGACTTTCTTCTGTTAGTCTTTTCTTCTTTTATATGAGTTTACTGAAATGTCCCACATTTAGTATTTGGGAACTCTTAAGTGTTCAAGGCACAGATAGCATTAGGGATGAAGACACTGTTTACATGATTTAAAATTAACTAGCAAAAGTTCCAAGTTGCCTCGTGTAGGGGTATATGCTCCTTAGAGGTACATGCTGTACTGTCAGCATTGGAGATGTGAGTGAATATGGAGGACCAGAAGTTCAGGCACAGCCTGAACTACTTGAGACAGGATATCAAAAAAAAAAATCCATTTGCTATGTTTTTCCTAAAGTAAAATATAAAATATATAGACACATACCTTCTAAAATTTAAATTTATTCTAAAACATGAGGCTTGGTAGTCAGGAAATTCTAGGATAAAAATAGAAATTCGATGACCACGAAGATGGTTTTGCAGATACATTTGTCTTTGCCAACCCCAGGAGTTCATTTCTCCAGGACTCTGATGGTGGAAGGAGAGAACTGATTTCTACAAGTTGTTCTCTTGTCTCTGCTCACGTGGCAAGACACACATGCCCACAAACCATGTGTTCACATCCGTATATGCACACATATAAAAAAATAAATGCAAAGCAATTTTTTAAAAATAGTGGGAAATTGCAATCTTATAAGAGATATCCTCTAAGTGATATCAAATGAATGCATAGCAAAGGTATTTTAAAAACATTATTTAATGCACATTTTCATATCTTTGTTCTGCATTTTGTTGCATTGAAAAACATTCATCTTGTATGACTTTTTACCTTATGGCTAGAATTCCAGTATAATTTGATGAGAATATAGAAAATATTTATTAAGATTATAATATGCAATTAAAGACAGAAGAACAAATTACCAAATATAAAATTCAAAAAGTAGTATTTGTAAGAAATAACTTTTAGCAGAAAAATAGTCAGAAATTACTAAATGTATGTAAGTTTTAGTACTAAGTCCTAAAACCCAGAAACTTCTGGGAGCCCTAAGGTTTAGTAAATGTACTTGGCGTCAATAACTGAGCTTGGGTGGCAGACAGTGCAATGTATCCCTGTTGTAAATACTCACGTAATTCCCTATACAAGCATAAAAGTATTGAGTGATCCAACCCCAGGCCACAGAGGGTGTTCTATAACATAATGTACATTATACCTTAAATTCTGCAATTCTGAGAAAAATTCCATTTGTCCCCAACTTTGATAAAGAACAGTTAGATTATATTTCTAAGGTGAATTCTTTCTCTTAGTTTGAACCTAAAGTGAAAAAGAATACATTCATAAGAGAAAATTATGCATTTGGTCACTAAGAAAAATATTATAAAAAAGCTTATTTTCAGGCTGGGGAAATGGCACAATGGGTAGAACATTTGGCAGGCAAGCCTGAAGCCCTGAAATCAATTATGCAGAACCCACATAAAGTCAAGTACAGTAGCACACTGTAAGTTGCCCTTTGATCTTCACATGTATCCTGTTTTACACACTCCTCAACTGTTGTGTGTCAAAACTTTTCCTAGGGAGATGCAACACACAAGTCTACTCACTCCAGTTACCACCAAAGTCCACCTGATTTCACTTGGGTGAGAAGTATTGGGGGAAGTATTGGGCCAGAAGTATGGGTGAGGGGTTACAAAGACAGCTGCATCAGCAAAGCCCACCCCAGCATGGGTGGCAGTTCACTAAAGCTGGAAACCCTGGAGAATGTTGCACATCCTGCAGGCAGCTCAACAGGTTGTAGAGTGTCCTGTCTAAGTGATTCTTGTCTAATGCTCTTGTAGGTAACTGGGATGGTTGCTGTTTCTCCCAGAAGCTGGGCTGGTCTTAGTATTTTTTGGAGCCTGGCTTCCTTCAGTCTGAAGTGGACTCTGCTTCTATTGCTTACTCTGGCAATGAGGCACCTACTGAATCTGGTTAGATTCAGGAACTTCCTGAAACAGTTTTGAGTTGTTTACCTTCCTGTTTAAAGAACTTCCTTTCAGGAGAGAATGTTTCAATTTCAGAAGAAACTGTTTTATAACACCAGCACATACCATGTAACCATCTTCCATACAACTCCTGCATCCAAGACTCAGAGAACACCACAGAATTGGGGAGGGGAGAAAGATTGTAAGAGCCAGAGCACCAGGAAGTCTGTTGTAAGAGTATCTCTTGTAGCAGTACTTTGCTGTGTGGCTCACCAAGGACAACAAGATGACATATTTCATAACTACAAACCCTGCCAGACCTCACCAGAGGGAACCATGGTCATGGCAAGCATCATGTTGGACAGTGGAACCTTGAGTGCTTTATTGATTCAGAACTCCTTAGGTGTTCTACTGATACCATAAGCAATTAAACATCCTCTCCATAAACCTATACATCCTTTTTTCCAACAGTGCACAAAAACAATTATTTTAAACACAACTGAAAATAAACTTCTACAGCATTTCCCCATATATATATGGGGAAATATATATATGATATATATGTGTGTGTGTGTGTGTGTGTGTGTGTGTATATATATATATATATATATACATACATATATATATATATATATACTATTTACAAGAGGAACAATCACAAGTATTGCTAATGCACAAGATCAAATGAAACCAAACATCTATGAAGCTTTTCACAATGTCTTTGGGCAGCAGAAAATATTATCAACATCCAATTATCTGGAACGCACTCACAGTTTTCTGGGCTCCTCCAAGGGGCTTGAGTCACTTCCCTTCTCTGACCTCTGCAGCCACACACTTTGTCCTCTATACTCTGGCTGTCTCCATTACACTGCTGAAGCTGTTCTTGGTGGTCATTCCATGGTACTGGCATCTCAAAAATTTCTGGGGTCCCTTGCTGCAACTGAGCTGCACTTTCACCAATAGCCTCTTCTGGGCTCTCTTCATGGTGCCAAGCCTCAACTACTTTACATGACCCCCTCATCTGGGCCTTCAACCACTAAATTCACCAGTGGCCTCTCCTGGTCTCTCACAGTGCCAAGCTTCAGCTGCTCTCCAAAGACCCCTTCATGCTTTTAAAACCAGTCTACATAGGTGACTCTTACAGTACCAAGTTTGGCTACCACCACAAGATACAACCTTGGCCAGTTCTAGAAGACAGTTTCTGTGTGCTGACCCTGAGGAAATACTTTACAGATTTTAAGGTAGAGTCTAGTTTGCAGGACAAACAACTAGTCCTTGTCTGCAGGAAAGGTTTCCCTCATGGGGTGGAGTTCTCATCACCATCACCAATATCTGGACCACTTGTCTTTCTCTTAGTCAGGTTTGCAGAAAAAAAATCAAAAAAACTGGTCTGTTTGACTAAGTGACTTTTTGGCTCCAGGTGGTCCTGGGCTAGTGGGAAGAATATCTGGCCAAAAAGTCCCGGGGGTTTGGCATTTCCCTCTGCCAGTGCTACAGAGGAGCATGCAACTTTCTGCATATACCTCAAACACAAGATCTTGAGTTTCACACACCTACAGTAACGTAGCTATCAGAAAACTCAGTTTCTGAAACACCATGCTACCACCAGTGGTGGGAGGGAGTGTCTGCTCCATGATCAGGTAAAGCAGTAAGAATCTTGCTTTTTCCTGCTCCCAAATGAATTCTTTATCTCTAAGGGCCTCTATTGTATGGTTCTCACCTTGGAGCTTTTTTCCTCATTTATTTATTTGTTGTGGTATGTTTAGCTGTGGATAAAATTTTAGTTAAGATTAGTCTCTTACTTGTTTCCACCTCTGTGCCTTCCCCAGCTTCCACCCCCCACAGGAGGTTCCTGTTATTTGTTGATTGAGGGTCTGTGTGAAAACAGGAAGAAAACACCTGGGGATTGAGGGAGCTAGGAGGGAGGAGGGGAACGATGGAGAGAAGAACAGAGAGGAGAGGATGGGTGAAGAAGCCTTGGAGTGAGCTCTCTGCCTCTCTGCCTAGCTGCCCGAGTATAGAATTCCCTGAGATTTGACATGATTTGTGATTAATAAAAAGCATTGGAAAATTCAACGATGGACTCTCCGTTAAGCGCCCGAACTTTATTTTAACATTTATTAATTTCACAATTTTCTTCATAGAAGCTTATTTCTTTTCTCTCTCCTCGTCCTTCAATTAAAGCCCTAATCTCTATCCTCTGGTAGCTTTTCTGAGCATACTTTACAGGACTCTTTGATATCTGGAGTTTCTTTTTCTTCTTCCTTGTCTCCATGTTGGATTAGCTGACACAATGTCCTGCCCCACGTTAGGACACCATTTGTAGCCGTACATTGCTGTAGCTCACCAAGAGGGACAAGGAAGAATTTTTCATAGGTGGAAACCCTGCCAGACTTCACCAGGGAACCACCATTATGGCAAGTATCATACCAGACAGTGGAAACCCGAGCATCTAAGCTCAGGTGTTTTATTAATTCAGAACTCCTTAGGTGTTCTACTGATACCATGTCCAGATCATAAGCAATTAAACATCCTCCACATAAACCCAGCACCTGCAGACAATACAAAATGCCGAGGCCTATTCATTCCTTTTTCCAACAGTGCACAAAAACAATCATTTTAAACACAACTAAAAGTCAACTTCCGCAACAATCTCTTCTAGAAATGGCTGCATAAAGAAGACCTGATTTAAACACAATAGTGTCAACAGACACAGTAACATGGATCTGGTAAAATTAATGGAGTTCCATTCTTACACGAAGAACTACAGGCAACTAATGACTGTTGAGAGAGGGAGAATTAGCTTCTCGCAGGGATGAGCCTGCTCATTGGCTATCTACGCCTACCTCCCAAAAAAGTGGTTAGCCAGAAATCATGTACATGCAAACAGCAAAACCAGATTCAGAATGTTAATTTTATATATTTGTGCATCTCTTTCTATATGGAACAATAATGATCAAAGATAAAAAGTCCATCGCTAAGAGAGGGAGTGGGGGAACATGGGAGACATTGGAGGGAGAAAAAGGAAAGAATAGTGATGCAATTATATTTCAATTTAAAAACATAAAATACAATAAGCAACGCAATGGCTTATTTACCTGGCACACACTGAGTAAAACTGTCTCAAAGTGATGTGTACTGCAATATTTAGTAAGCACTGTTCCAACTGAGTTAAAAATATGTGCTACAGTTCGTATCTTAGAAAATCATCTTTAATGAAAGAAAAGACTATGCAAAGCATTGTGGGAAGTTTTGATGCCTGGCTTACTGTGGAAATTCCCTTACATATCTGTTTAGTTTTGTCCCAAAGTAATGACTGTTATTGAAACCATTTTCTTTTTTATTTTAGGAGTTTTCCCACTAAGCATGCCTTTTGAAACTCCCTAGAAGGTGCAGGTTGCTCTGATCATCCCGGCTTATTTCTTCAGCCACTGGCTAAGGCTATATGAACCTTCGCAGGATTAATCAAGGGTCTCTTCACAAGATCCAATGATGAAAACCTTTGACGGCTGCTCATCAGGGCAAACCAGGGGAGATTGATCTCTGTGTTCTCTGCCGAGCTTAATGCTCGACTACAGATGTATATCAATACTCAATCCATACCTCACTTCATATAACTGAAGACTTCCAGGGAATAAGAATTTTCATTATCCTAAAAGCCACTGTCCTTAACTTTTGGCCACTCTAGGTTAAGCGCATAGTTACATTTACAAATGTAATTTCATGTGGGAGTAAAACTTTTCAAAGGAACATTTTTTCATTTAAACATGAACTGCTGCTCTTCATTAAAGATGTGTACATTATGTTCAAGAAGCTGTCTTACATATTTTAATACATTATTGAATTAATATTCATCAGTGATTTTAAATATTGTAAATACTTTGAAAACTCTCCCAGCAAATATTAACAAGAATATTTACTTTGCCCAAAGCTATTGATTAGCATGAAAGTCAGAGTATATGAAACACATAGTAAAGATGTAATATATATATAACTATATACCTAAGTATAATGCATATATAACTATATATATAAACTATATACATAAATAATTATCTATACATTTATATTGTCTACTTATGTATTCATGGTGCTTAAGAAATTACTTTCACTGTAATAAATTTAAAAATATTTTAAAGATTATTTCATTTTCAGTTAAGTTACATCTATGATACCTATTAATGTGATTAAAGATACTGTTTCAATACACAAATGTAGTATTTACTGGTCAAATCCAGTATCCATTTATGCACATACTGCTCTCTCTCTCCTTTTCAACCTTTGCTCATCACTACCCTACATTCAGGTCAGCTTTTGTAACATCCACATTTGAAGGACAACATAATTCTTCTTCACTTGTTTTTCTGCATTTTCACTCAATATAATGTTGACTAATTCTACCTATATGTTGCTTATCAGGCACGTTCACTCTCGTTCTTAAGGCCAAATAATATTCTGGTGTGACATATATCTCTTGTACTCATTTTTTTAAAATAATATTTTTATTACACTTTTATTTCTTTTATGTGTGCTTACTTGTGTGTGTGTGTGCTTGTGTGTGCATGTGTGTATGCTTGCCATGGCACGTGTGCAGAGGTCAGAGAAGAACTTGTAGGAATTGGTTCTCTCACTACATGGGACCCAGGTATCAAACTCAGGCCTTAGGGCTTGGAAGCAGATGCCTTTTCTTGCTGACTCATTTCACCAGTTCCTCATTCATCTTCATAATCACTTCACTTTCATTTCTAAAATTCTTTTTGTGATATATGGTTGGGACTAAGCAAATGTAAGTACACAGAAGAAAAAGGAACAGAACAAGCTAGACAGCAATGCCTTCCTCATGGTTCCTTTTAACCACCAGGGAGCTTTATATTGTTTCCCTTCTCCCCATTATGCCTGGCAGTCTGTCCTGTCCAGCTTTTCTCAATCATGGCTGTTTAACTGTAGACAATCTGACCTCCTGATTCACTCCCCCAATGTGTTCCCCTCTCCTTGTCGTAAACCACCACTTCATATACCCAGATCTCCCTTCTGTCTCTTATGTCTTCCATGTGAAGAACTGCCTTGAGCCTTACTTAGTTAAGGACATCCGGGTTTGGTAGGTAAAGGGTCTGAGCCTGAGTGTCATGGTTTATTAACACCAGCAGGATGTTAGTAAAAAAATCAAATCAAAACAAAACAAAACAAAATTCCTTGCAAGTATTTATTTCAGAAGTTGGAAATATTTTCCAGGTTATTTTTAGTGTTTGGATCTAAGGGAAAAGACTTCAAAGAAGCAATATGGTGTCTTTCTTTGCTACCATAGTTATATTTTCTACAGTAAAGCAGTTTGCTATTGGGTGCTTGCTATTTTCGAGACACAGTGAAGTCTCATTATGTTAACTGTGGCTTCAGTTCCCCCCACCCCCTGAGGAAAAGGGGAATATTCATTTATTTATTTTCATTTTTTAAAAATTTTATTTATTTATTTAATTCTTTTTTAGCAGGTGGGAAATTATGCCATGATGCAAAAAGAAAAAAAAAAATAAAGAAGCATTATGTTTTCAGGCTGTCACTGCAGGTAGGGGCTTTGAGCCCATGGTCCATATACTGTTATAAGTTCAGCTGACTCTTAGGCCAATGCTCCATCTTTATGTATCAACATCCTTAGAGTAATAAACTGTGAAGCCTTTTTTTCCGGATTGTTCAAAAAGATGATAAACTGGGACACAAAGGACACTTTTGGAATGAGACAGAAGCACATGCTTCTTATATGTGATGCATCTCCATGTAGAAGTGTGGACTCAAACTGTGTGAAAGGTGCACACCTTTAATCCTAGCACTTGGAAGGTGGAGGTAGGCAGATCTCTGTGAGTTTGAGGACAGCCTGGTCTACAGAGAGAGTTCCAGGACAGCCAGAGTTACAACTGAGAAACTCTGTCTAGAAAAAAAATAATAAATGAGTCAGTCAGAGTGGGAGGTCTGGATACCTAAGGTGATAGAAGTTGTTCTTCATGCAGTTAGGATTGGCTGTATTTTTATCTATTCTTAAATCGAATTACCTATAGCTTTGAATGTAAGTACTCCTCCAACTTCAAACTCCAGGGCCTACTGTAAGTTCAGATATGAACAGCACGTAGTGTGTGATAACAGGAAAGATACAATTTGAGAAAATTATTTCAACAATTTATATATTGTTTTTGGTCAAAGGAACTTTAAAACTCTTTAGTGGGAATTTAGTTTCGAAAGGAAGACATCAAGTATGTGCAGAAGAGGATGCACATAAGCCTTGAGAACAAATGGAGCCACAGGAATGGGTTTTCCTTTCAGCAGGGTGAAATGTTACTGATCCTTTTCAAGTACAAAAGACCAGAAGGAGGATGAAGTCTCAAAGCCAGGTACTCAACTGGTGGAGAGGTGAGGTGTTTGCACGAGGTCTCACAGCATGCCAGGGGAGATAATCGCATACTGGCTCAGGAGGTTTTAGTACTTAAGAGTTTATGTTTTGAGTCATTGAGATAGCCTTTGTAGGCTATGCTTTCTCTCAACTAAATGTTATAGAAGTTTATTTTTAGTTGTGTATAAAAATAATTGTTTTGTGCACTGTTGGGAAAAGGGTTGTCTAGGCCTTGGCATTTTGTATTGTCTGCAGGTGTTGGATTTATGTGGTGGATGGTTGATTGCACATGGTTTGTGTGTGCTATCAGTAGAATACCTGAGGAATTCTGGATCAATTTAAACACCTGAGCTCAGATGATCAGGATTCCACTGTCCAGTATGGCACTCCCCCTGCTTAGGTCTGGCAGGCTTTAAACCTATGAAAGCACCTCCCTATCTTCCTTGGTGAACTGCCACAGTAGGTGTACAACAAAAACATGCAGGTGCTAGACTTTGTTCTTTTCTTTCAGTGAACAATTCCTACTAATTTAACTGGGCCAGGCTATGAGGTGAAGAATGTTTATGCCAGAAAATGAGTTGTTAAATTCCACTGCGCTCTGTTTGAAATATTCTCTGTAAGTAGGGAAACATGAACTAGATCTTTAAAATCTCTTATCATAACCATCCTTTAGAGACTGCTTGTAATATGGTAGAGGTAGCAGACTGTTCTAGAATAGTTAATCATCAAAACACATTATGTTCTCAAATGCACAGCTACAAAAGCTTCTTGAGTTTGTTTAAATTTAGCTCTAAATGTCAAGTACTCCTTTGGAAAGAAATCTCAAAGTCCGTGCAATGTAAAAGTTCTGGGACTCTTAGGAGAGAAGTCAAACATCCCATACTTTGCTGATCAGAACCTGCAATTTATCCTGGCCGCTAAGAATCCTTGGGGATATCATACATTAGAAAATGTATTCCAACGCACTGAAGTCTCTAGAGTAATGTGAGCAATGACGACTGACTGAATTCCTGAAAATAGGACATTCTCTTAGCATTGCCTTCTGAAAAAAAAAAAAAAATACTTGTTGGAGGAAAAAAAAAAAATAACCGTGCAATTATCCGTCACCAGACAACTTCCTGAATCCAGCTCACCTAAGCTTTTTTTTTTTTCTTTCCCTACTCTGAGAGCAAAATGAATGCTGCAAGCCAGCCAGAGTACTAATGGTCTTTTTTCCCTCACATTGCCCACCCCCACCCCAAACCTAAAGCAAGGGACTGGAGAGACTTCAGGAGCCTCTTCACGCTATCACTTCACAGGGTAGAAGGTGACAGCTTCGCCAGGGACTAATGCAGTCCGACATAATTGAATGTGGCCTGGAGCAAAGCAGCTGCCTGCAGCCACTCTTGATTGTAGCTGTCATCAGGTAGAGTCTGCTGCAGGAAAATACATTCCAGTGGAAGGCCAGCCCACCACTCAGCTTCATGGTGATCGCTTATTCGCCCCTTGCTCTGACCACAGTTTTGTAGTTAGTAATTGTCCTATCGCACTGCTGGCTGAGTGCAGGTGCTGGATCTTTGAGTTATCAACAATCAGTCTAGTTCTCTCTCTCTTTCTCCTGTTCTCTTTTCTCTGAAATTAAGCCTACCTCAGAATTTTATTTCTTCACCAGAATTTGATCGGAGTTAGAAGTACTATGCTATAATATATTTATGTAATACATATAATATTTACTATATTTAAATGCTATACATTTAAAAAAATGTAATTTCTTTCGTTCAATATTTCTCTACAAAGCAAACATTACAAGTGTCCTAATTCTGTCTACTAAATATCTAACACATTATCAACTGAAATAAGCTTTATGAGTAGAATTAAAAAATCTGTCAATTTTATTTCTCATTTAGTGGTTGTAAATGGTCAGTGGATAGAAATGAATGATTTAATGGTTGTATTTTCTTCTCATACCAGGCATACTATTTTAGGAGGATCAGGTTATGTTCTATGCAAATGATTTTAGCTTAAGAGTAAATGTTTTATGAACAAATAAAATAACATGAAATATTTGAGCATAGGTATGTTAACTATTTGTGTATTTCTATTTGAAAAGTTCTGTCTATTCTGCAATGCAAGTGAATTGAAAAGTGAAAAAAATACATGCCTTGGATTTTCTGGATTATTTTGTGATTATTTTACGTTCATTTTTGATTAAATAATTAAGTATTTTGAGTCACAAAACTATGCCTGGCATTTGTACCCATTGATTTTTGAGGTAACTAAAATATTTTACACAATGTTTGCTTCAGTTTCTCTTTTGTTCCTCTCAAATTCCCAGATCTGGTTGAAATACAGGCACTGTTCTACAGTTGCTGAATGGAGAGTCTGAATGTGGGTAAGGATGGCAGAAGCGGTCAGAAGACAGACAGACTGCCAGGATGTGCCCTGGAGACTGCCTAATTTAAATGGCAAACCTATGTTCTTTAAGTTCAATAGTTTTCTTACTGTGCTGTCCTTGCCCAATTGCCTAGTGTTTCTAACAAATTCTTATCTACATCTATCCCTGTAGTTCCAATTGTCAGTTGCTAATCCCATAAAAAAAGTTTAATTCTTTCAAGCATATAGGAAGTTATTTGATTAAAAATGATGGTGGCAGAGGCGGCGGTGTATGCCTTTAATCCCAGGTCGGGAGGCAGAGTCAGGCAGAACTCTGGGACTGTGAGGCCAGCCTGGTCTACAAAGTGAGATCAAGGACAGCAAGAGATATAACAGACAAACCCTGTCTTGAAAAACAAACAAGCAAAAAAGCAAAAAACAAAGAAGGAAGGAAGAAAGGAAGGGACATAAAGTTGGGTTGGAGAAGGGGTAGGAACACAAGGGAGTTGGGAGTACACAGTGGTGGAAAAATGTGACATGATCACTAGACATTGCATAAATGTATGAAACTTTATGACAATAAATATATTAAAAATATTGCAAACAAGTAGCTAAGATCATATGTGTATGACTAGTCTTATCTCCAACCAGACCACCATATTCTAACTGGATTAATATTTTGTCCTTCTTAAAAACAATTATTACTGTGTGTGAATTTACACATGCCACAGCACCATATGGAGGTTGGAGGACAGCTTGGTGAAGTTCATTCCCTCCTTCCACCTTTATGTGGGTTCTGGAAATTAAACTGAGCTCTCCAGAACTGCATAGGAAGTGTCTTTACCTACTTTGCTATTGGGCCAGATCGTTTTTTCTTCTTGATACAAAGCTAAGTCATGAATATGGCAGCAATTATTTACTATTCAATCTCATACATACTCAACCTTAAACCTAACGATGCCTAAAAACCAAACCAATCCCTGCTGATTTCTGACATCATTATAGACAAGAAATTTGGGTCATTCCAATTCTAAAATATCCCTTGAAATGTCTATATAGTGAGATCTATATCTATGTCTCTCAAATTTCTAGAAATAACTGCTCATCTCTCTAGTATAAGAAATACGATTTAGGAAAAATTAGGAGTTTACTGCTTTCTCTCCATTACAAATGGAAAAAAAATGAAAGAAAAGGAACCATTGATTAATTTGCTGTGTGCATCTGAGGTGTTTTCATGTTTGATTTTCCTTTCAATAGCCTTTCATGTGATCTATGATGCTTGATACTATTAAATTGGAAGGCAGGTGCTTCCAACTCAGTTACAAATTCAAGACTTCCCATGGCTATTATTGGAGCATAGTATTTGTGTGATGACCTATTTAAGAAAAAGTCTCTATTATTATGGAATTTTCTTATAGAGGAAAGCCATTGCATATGAGTCTATGATATTTTGCATGGTTTTTATTCTGTATAATTGATCTTCAAATGTCCTTTTCTATAGGTTTTCAGCCACAGATTTATGGTCATGGAAATTTCACTGTTCAGAATTGTTATATGAAAGGTGTGAGTGGAGGGGAACATTTGCTTTGGAAGAAGATACTGCTTTGACTTGTACAGGTCATTTCTATAGCTCAAAATAATGATGTTTACAACACAGATCTCTAAGGCATTAGAGATTGAAGTCTGCAATGAAGCATGAACTTACATAAAACTCATATTTAAAATGGATAATTTTTCCTCACCATCTCAAAGAATAAATATTGAAATTTGATGATGCTATATATGCTATTAATAGGAGATATATGAGGATTCATAGGGAATCAATCACCAAAAGGTATTTTCTTACTCATCCTGGAAACAAATAAATAATATTAGACCTTCAACCTCAATACCTCTATTAACTTGATCATTTATAACCAAAAGTATGTCAACATGGAACGTCCATATCCAGAGCTTAAGTTTAAGAATTATTGTTTTTAATGAACTATACTTTACTTTGCCAGAAAATGAAAACCCCAAATCTATGATTACATATATTCATACATATATGACAGTATTATATACATACAAAACATAATCTCTCAGCAAAAGGATAAGAAATCACATTTGCTTAAGGGTTTTCGGTACAAGTCATCAGTCCTTCTTTGAATGTCAAATGCATTGTTTGGTAGTGCCCTCTTTGCCAGAATCTGTTCATTTTTAAACTATAGTCAAATAATTTACTAATAGTTTTATTTTAGTTTAAAAAGTTATTTTGTTGTAAATGCTGACCAAAGATACCATATATATTTTCTCTCTTAATGAATGAGAACTTTGTACTTTAATCTTGTCAGATGTGGAAGTAATTTATATTCCTACTGCATTTTGCTTTAAAACTACTTTCATTTCACCTCTGTGTTCACTAGAAAATGATTCACAAAAGCCAGGAAACAATCAGTTTCCATCAGCAGATGAATGGATAAAAAAATAGAGAAAATATACACACACACGTGTGCACTTTGGAAATCCTATAACCTGTGACATTAATCCAATTTCCATTAAGCCATGTGCAACAAATATCATACAAGATGATCTTACTGTGAACACCTAAAACAACAAAGTTTTGAGTTTGAATTTGAAGTGGAGTCGGTTGGGTTGAGAGGAAGGAGAAGTTGTGACAAGATGATCAAAGGGTACAAAGTGTGAGTATAAAAGTTATAACTTCTGCACACTTATGGAGAAGTGTGTCTTATGTATTTACCAAGAAAGTAAGTCTTAACTCCTCACAGAAAACTCAAGGTACTTAATTATATGACAGGATGGATGTGTTAATCAGTATCTATTAAACTGTAAGTGTATATAGTTTATACCTGTTAACCATACCTTAATAAAGCTGAGGAAGTGATGACATTCACTGGTCAGCAGTCAGTCATCTTGCTGTTAGCCACTATGACAGATACCAACAGCACTTGGAAACTCTACCAGGTGTGGCTGTTTCTGAGCAAGGTGAACAGGCGTTCAGAATGATGGCTAAGTGGTGGCCAATGAAATTGCTCTTGGGAGACTCCATGATCCAGGCCTGTGAGTGAGACACAAGTTTGCTCTATTTTCTTGATCATGAAAAAAAGTCTATTTTGAGAAGCCGGCTGACTATGACTAGTCAGCTGTCGGATGATATTTAGATTTGGGGAAGGCTATGAAAAGAGGAAAACCACTTGTTTCTCTTTCTGTGTCACCACTTGTCACTGCCATAAAGTTGGCTCTGGCTCCAGGGAGCCCTTGGTAAAGTACAATGCCCAGGGCTATGGGAGATGGAAGCCTCCATAGCTGATATGAAAGGTCCTTAATTAAGCACTTAGCATTTCAAGGGAGGCATCACGGCTCACCCACAGCCCGATCTGGCAGTCCGTCACAGCAGATAGCCCACCTAGAAGACTAACATGAGTTGAGTCGAGTCTTTTGTACTTGAGGCAAGGCGCCCTGAGGCACAGGCTGATCTGTGACCCTCCCATATACACTTCCTCTGCGGAAGGAACAGGATATCGGATGTGACAACACTGCGGCCAGGAAAGGAATTCCCCCTCCCAGCTGTCCACCCCACACCCTCAGAAAGATCTGGGGATTTGAGGAGGAACTTCCTTGCACTTCCTTGGCTCAGCTGATCAGTATGGATATAACCAAACCCAATGAATGAATGAATAATGATGAATGTATTATGAAGCAAAAAGGGAAATCCTTTTCATTGCAGAAAGTCAATTATTTTGCAATTACCCAGGGCTTCAGAAAAGTTAACTAGTAAGGAGACATTTCCTCATCGACCCCTGTATGCCATTCTCAGAATTGGAGAAAGAGAAACCAGAAGAAGCACAAATGTTTGGGGGGGGGAAGTTTATCTTTATATTAAGGAGCTGGAAGACTTGGCAGCCTTAAAACAGAAAGGGTTAATGGAATGAACTATAGATTAAATTGTAAAGCAATCAAAGAAAACCAAACAGTTTATAGCAGACAACCATCTTCTGGTGTTTGGGTCTGTGTCAAGCCATGGATGTGGAAAATTAAAGCCATACTGAGAAGGGAAATGAACCATGTCTAATACATCTCCAGCAATAAAATGTTTTCACTAGGACTGTAAAACTGTGGCTTACATTAGGAAAAAGAAAATCAAACTATATGTCAATTCCACATCATGGGACATGAAGTGTCCACAAAAATTTATATTACTATTTAGAAGTGTTTCATTCTGGTGTTTTATTGTGATTGGATGCGCCCTCCTCAGTATCTTTTGACTGGTATGAAAATGATTTGAACTACTTTTTTTAGCATTTATTTTACATCTATTACCTGTTCTATTACTTTTTATTATTTTATTGTGCTTGTGTAGAGGATTTTGCACAGTTTTCATTATAATGTAACATTAAGTCAATTTATTTGTGTATTACACGCTGTATAATTGCACCTTTTTCTAGAACAATTTGGATTTCATTATCTCACAAAGCAGCACTGTTACATTTCCAAAAGCTCTTGTTAGAAATCGAGCGCATTTTCAAAGTAGGACAACAGAGGTCAAGTTTGCACCAGGAAGATTCTTCACTAATGCTGGGACTATTTGAACATCAGGGGAAGGTCATAATGAAAAGAGAGAAAGGCTTGTTTCTTTGAGCAAATATTTAATTATTCACTATTGTACTAGGTTAAGATCAATAAGGATCAATACTGCAAGAAAAGAAATCGTGTAGAACAAAGGGCTCTGACACTGAACAGAGGAGAGTGAGATACAGATCACGGAATGAACAAATTAATCCGCAAAAAATGTCAATTGTAACTGTGTTAGCTTTATTATTATAAAGGATGTCATGATACCACTGAAATGTTTGGTTTACAAGGCCATAAACTGAGAAACTACCAGACACAATGCATATGTTTTTACATAGATATTGTGTGAAGTGATCTGTGCCCTATGCAAAGCTGGCGTAAATGATTTCTGCAGCGACACAGGTAAAATGCAAAACCAAAATTAACCCCCACACATTTACAAATCGATCAGCTTGTTAAAACATTAAGAGAGTGTGGATTGATGGTTTATAGATACAATTAGATTTTAAATTTGCAAGGAGTTAGAAAGTAAAGTTTACAAGTCCCCTAATACCACATTTCTAGATCGCATACTTGTATTCATCCTGTATTGTTTTGGGTTGTTGAATGAGTTTCGGAGTGTTTGGTGTTTGGTTCTCATTAGATTCTTGATGAACTCAGGGGAGAAATAATTTTATGCATCCCCATAGCCCTGCAGCAGGCAGAGATAATAGCAATATTGACTTCCTAATACTATTATTATTAATACTATGACTATTCTCCATCGAATATTATTCCATTGGTTAATTCAGGAAGTTGCTTATTTTATTTATCCTCCAGAAGAAAAATCATCAGCTTCATTTCTGATTCCTATGAAAGAAATCTGTTATATGGGAACTTTCAAATTCTAGAGAAATTTTTACTGTCATTTGTCAAGATCAGTATGAAATTTTCTTTTGGTGAACTGGGTGATGTACGTACCAAGTCTTTATCAAATAAAGCTGTTTGATTAGAATAATTCATTATAAAAATTACAAAATTTTGGTCGTCATTTAAGTTTTTCTTACTATAGAAACTCCGTTCTAAATATTCTGTAAAATCTGTGAGATCATGAATCTGAAGAAGTTTTATATTCCTCTCCAAGCCAAAATTGCGAGGAGGGTGAAAGAATGTTCTAGCGAAAATTGTACAAGATTTTGGACACGTGAGTAATACATCTTTCTTGTATGTTGGCCTATCGTAGTAAGCCACAGACCTTTCTGTGACATACTGTTTTCTTATTAACACACAACAGGTCAAGTTGGGGAAAAATGAATATCAATGACAGTGACAAAATGCACTCGTGTACCCAGTGGCTAAAGGAAACTTGAGGGAAATCGTAACAGAGTATCCGTTTGCGTTTTTCTGTTTCTTCATTTGTCCTTTCCTTTGCTATCTGCTCGGAGTTGTAGCTTTCTTAATCTGATGGTTTCTTTCTACTGTCAGATTTTAGATATAAACCAGTCTTACAAAATTTGATCTATTTAGTGAACTCGAAATATACTTCCCTTCCTCTGTGAATATACCGCTGAGCTCCCGGAGCTAATTTCCTGATGCTGCTAGCCACCCGCATGAGCTTTCTTCCTTTTGTTCACTCGTGTAGCTACCAAAAGTTGTTTCGTCTGTTCCTAAACTTTTGTACTTTTCTCTGTAATGAAACAGTACCCGTGTTACATTAAATAATGAACACTGTTAATGCAATCTTGCTCTGGCGTCCCTTTAGATACCTGGTCCTTATGATCGCTATCAAAATAATTCAGAGGAGGCACACAAATCAGAGTATAGAAATAAACAAGGTTTATTACAGAAAAATATGAGCTACCCTCACAGGTGAGAGTCATTGTCAGTGGCCAGAGAGACTGTTGTTTAGGAGGGGATTTATACTTAAGTAGTAACTTACATTCTGGGGAACAGAAAGCTTCTTCAGATATATGTGTCCAAGTGATTATCAGGTCTTTTTCGATTAATTCTTAAGAGAGGGAACAATGATATGTCTTTATTCTCTGTCTTCTGGACTTCTGCACTGTTCATTATTCCAGATTTCTATTTAGGAGAGAGGCAGCAGGGACAGAGGGACAGAGGGAGAGAAGGAGGGTGACCTCAGATTCCATTTTCTTTCTGTAGTCAGACTCCTGCAGTTTAGTTCCTGGTTTTTAAGCTGCCAATGAAGAGGGAGAGGGCCACCCTCAGTTCCTTCAACCCTATCAACATCTGGCCAGCTACCTAGCATAATATAACAATTATGTGTTCCTATGAAAGCTATTAAGCACTTTTCTAAGAAGATTTGATAAGGTAATGCAATAAAAATATAGAAACACTTTAAATGCCCATTAAATAATGAATGGATAAAGGAAATTCTAGTATAGATACATAATAGTATGATTCAACCATAAAACAATTAGAATGTTGTCAATCACAACAACAGAAATGGGAGTGAATGAAACACAATTAAATAATGATCTCATTATATGTGGAGTCTAATAAAGTTTATTCCACTGATGAGAGTAGAAGGTCAGAGGCTGGGGGCTGTACAGAGAGGGAATAATGATAATGGTTGATGAATGCAAGCTCAGTTACAGTTAGATCACAGGATTTTTGAGGGTTCTATTCCACAGTAGGATTACATGATAATATACTGCACATATATAGTATATAGGTATATACTGCATATATCTTACATGTTATACTTAATGTTAATAAAGCAATGAACAATATTTCAACTTTGTACTTTAGTTGAGAATAAATGGCTGTACAACTTTTTGAAGGCTCAAAATTAACCATATAGGAGAGCTGTACCCATACTCAGTCAGTAGAATGTTTGCTGCATGCAAAGAAGAGGACCTGAGTTCAGATCCCCAGAACCCATGTAAGAAGCTAGGCTTGATCTGTAACCATAGTGCTGAGTGAAATGGAGATAGGCTGATTCCTCAAACTCACCGGCTTATTGATACAGCCAGTTGGTGAGCACCATTTCAGTGTGGGAGACTTCTCAAAAGCATAATGTGGATATCTAGTCTCCATGTGTACAAAATACACATGGACCTACATGTACTCAGCACATAAATACACATCACACACTCCACCACATACACACCCCCTCATATTGCACACGCACACCAAATCACACATATCACACACACACACACACACACACACACACACACCACACTATACCATACACACAACAAGCATCCCACACCAGATACTCAATACAACACACACACAACACATTAACCATGCATACACACAGCAAAACACATACCACACCACACATCACATACACACATAAACAGACCCCACAACACACATAGGAACACCACATACACACATACTATACATACACACACATATTCACACTCTATACACACCAGACCTCTCCACACACACACACACACACACACACACCTCACAAAGTAATTATTTAAAAAATTAATTGATTAAAGACTGTCTTACTCTTAAAGGGAAAATAGAAAATGAAAGTATAAAGAATTATTACCAAAGTAGAAAGAAATGAAGCATTTAGAGTAGAAATAAAATACCAAACTTAAGACCAAAAATACAATGAATGTAATTAACACATATAACACACACACATACACACACACACACACACACACACACACACACATAC
The DNA here is from genome assembly GCA_026225945.1 of Cricetomys ansorgei. NCBI lineage: Eukaryota > Metazoa > Chordata > Mammalia > Rodentia > Nesomyidae > Cricetomys > Cricetomys ansorgei. Next base: position 6,616,019 of record JAMJFZ010003581.1, on the reverse strand, counting down.
TTTCTTCATAGTTTTGAAAGAAAGAGTATATTTGTGAGGTATAAAAACAGTTACTGTTCAAATCAAATAGTTTGAAGTTTATAAATACAAACATAAAAAATAAACCAGAAAATAATCAATAATTAAGTTAATATTATAGAGTTCAATTTAAAAGTATATTACTTACTAAAAGAATAAACCACTTTCAAATAATAGCAGGGAATATAGTAATAAATAATTGTCTAAAATGAAATCAGCCTGCATGCTTCAAATGGAATGACAGAGAAATATTAGAAATTCTAACATTTTAAGAATTGACTGAATAATGATCATAGCAGCGAACATGTTTTAGTTGCTTAATTAACTTAGGACTCAAAATATAGGTAAAAATATGGATATTTTCAGTAATTTTTTTTGCTTTTTGAGATGTGGCTTCTCACTGGCATGGAGTTAACCAATTTAACCAGCCTGGCTATTTGGTGAGTGCTGGGAGCTTCCTGTCTCTGTCCACCCAGTACTGGTTTACATGCACATTGGATTAGGTCTGGTTTTTTTCACACAGGTGGTAAGGAATATAACTAAGGTCCTCATGCTTGCAGAACAAGTGCTTTACCAACTGAGCCATCTCCACAGTGGTATTTTAAGCAACCTAATTGTAATGGGATATTTGAATTAGATATTTTATAGTTATGTACTCTATCCTTGTGGCGTGATCGTGCTGCGGACATGCTTTCTGTGCTGTATCAGGGAAGGGCATTTCCTATGCTTTGCAACTTGCTTCTCTCTGTAAAAGACTTGTTTCCTGCACCTTTTCACACCTCTGTGCTGAAAGCAATGGATGTAGCCCCTAAGATCTCCACTTAAAGAGTCCATTTGTTTATATTAAAATTTTTTATATTATATTAATGCAAGTGAAGGATCCTTAAGGCCCTTACAGATGATGCAGTCTGAAAACAGAGAAGGCTGGTTTTCTCAGCTTGAACTCCCACTGGGATAGGCAACACTGGCAGACCCTGAAGGATGTGAGGTTCTACTCATTTGTGTAAACTAACCCTTTGTGGTGGCAAGAGGGGACTTTTGAATGAATAAAGGGCCCAGAGAGATGAGAAGCAGAGAGAATCCATGTGAGATGAGATTTTTGGCTAAGCCATACAGGTATTGCATCTTGGAGAGTTGTCCTTACTCTTTATTGAAACCATAGAGGATACTGATATCTCCTTTACACTTAATAAATACAAGTCAACATCATTAAACAAGTATTAAAAGTTTTCATCCCGCAGAGAACAGAACCTTTATTTTACATGCCATGAAATGTTTGTTAAAAACAGTATCATGCCCTGGAGATGGTAGCATACACATATAATTCCAACATTCAGGTAGCCAAGGCAGGAAGATTGCAAATGGAAAGCTTATCTGGGCTACATAGGAAGACTCTACCCCAAACAAACCAAAAGAACAATGGCCTTAGTGAAAAATCAATAAAAGTAGAAATACTGCAAACCACAGTTGTTTTTCACATAATGAAAATAAATATAAACATCAACTTGAGAAATATGAAAAATAGCTGTATGGAAGGCATCACCTTTGTTCACCGAGTTTATTCTAATGAATATCGGGAGACTTTTTGTTTATGTAGGACAATATTACTCAATGGACTCATGGACCATGTCAGCTGTTATCAAAAACTGAATATTCTTAGCACTTAGGGCCGTCACTCTAAGCCATCTTTTTTAACTTTTGCTTTTTTTCCTTTTCATTTTGACAATTCATTTTTCTTTTTACTTTATGTGTGTGATTATTTTGCCTACATGTATGTCTGTGCACCTTGTATGATCATTGACTGTGGAGAAGGGTGTTAGATCTCTTTAGACTAGAACTACATATGATTGTGACCTGCTCATATAGGTGCTCAGAACTGAACCAGGATCCTCTGGAAGAGCAGCCAGTGGTCTTAAGCCATGAGTCATTTCTCCAGTTTTACAAGGACATTTTTTTAGAAGGTGCCTTGGAATCTGTGTCAGCATTCTGCCTAATTTTGGGCAGATTGCAACTTAGAAATTAACAGTCATTTCTCACCTGTATGAGTGGGAAGGAAAACCAGAGGCTTCTCTTTGAATATTGGAGAGAGAACTTTATCTCTTCTCTAAAGATTTTTGTTTTTGCAAAGCTTTGAGGGCATAAACACATAAAATGTGATAAATAAAGAAATTAATAGTAGATAGAATTTGTTGGACAAGAGAAGGCGCTTCTTGAAAGGAGAGGTTTCAGCGATTCTGGAAGGTGGAAGAAAAAAAAAAGAAGAAAAGCCTGATACACAGCAGAAAGCACAACAGAAGACATAGAGTAAGATGCAGAGGGGGAGATGGGTGCAGGCACAGATGTGGATGGAGAAGAAAACACAAACCCATTCTAAAGAAGAAAAAGATGAATTGTAAATCGGAGGGAGAACGTGAAATTTTAAGTCATTTCTTCTGAAAGTCATACTTTGAGTGCTCCCCCCAGCAACGTTGAAATTGAAGGTTAAAGGAAGAAGTGGGTTTTTTCTGTTGAGATTTTGCCTGTTTCTGTTTTTTTTAACATTCTTCAGGAATTGCAAGTTCGTATTATTTAACTGGTGATTCATATGAAATTTTGTCAAATGTATAAAATGTTAATGCAAAAGCATCCCACACCCCTAAAAGAGAATCAAACAAAAACACAAAAGCATGTGAGGCTCAGTGGGTAAAAGTATGTACAACCAAGCCTGATGACCTAAGTTTTATATCTGGAAACAACATTGTAGAAGAAAAAAGACTAACTCCAGCAAGCTGTCCTCTAACCGCCACACAAGTGCTGTGACACACCCACCCACCCATCCACACTCACTAAACAACTAGATAACAATAGAAATAAAACAAAACAGGTGGATTCAGTAACTCATTAAGCAGGGCCAATAAACATCCTTGACATCCAGATAGGACAAGATGGGCAAGAGTCTGTTCGGAATAGAATCTTAAGGACGGTTCGATGCAGGAGAGTTCAGAGGAATCTGAGTGCGAGTAGAGAACCATGGACAAAATCAAGCTCCTTGGGCACTCAGACGTTGGAGAGTTGGCTCACAGTCCCTGCTTCAGTCAAGACAGGTAATAAGACTACAGGCAGAATAGTTCTGGAGATTAAATACAGTGCTAAACAAGCATTCCACCAACTGAGACACATCTCCCCAGGCAGGAGAGATTGTTTCCTAGTTATTAATCCTCTCAGAAGGATAGGCAATCCTTTCTCCTTTGCTCTGGTAGCTTCATATGTAAATCTATTACAGCATATGCACTCTACTACAGGGCTGCAGTCCTTTGATATTCTCATTTTTAGTGGTTTTCTCCACTGTGGTAAGTGCATCAAGGACAGAAATTTTGTCTCTGACCACTGGATTTCTGTTGTTATTATAAGGCTGGCTCTTTTGGTTAAGGATCTTAGAATTGATAATCCAGAAAGTAACTTGGGCTTGCATAAGCAAGGTGGAGATTATTACAAAGGTAACTACAATGTAGATCACAGATATGAAAAAGCAAACACATCTGTGAGCAGACAGTAGAACGGATAATAGAAAAGTGTAAGTGGCAGAATAGTGTGAGTTAGCAGTTTAAGTATCATTAGGGTAGAGGAGCAAGGGAGATGAGGAGGTGGAATAGAGTAGACTAAAATGTATGAAAAACCTTTATTGAAACCTACTAATTGTAAACTAATTAAATACATATAATTTTTAAAAAGGAGTTACCTTTCATGGGTAAATAATGTCTCTCCGAGAAGACATGGATTATTAAATGAACATATCCTCAGCAGGTGACTTCCTTATGAAGTCAGGGAGGCCCCAGAGGCCCCCAAAGCAACACAGGTTACTGCTATTTCTCTTGGTTGCCCACCATAACTAGACAGCAAGACCCTATTGCTGCAAATACAATATACTTTGTTTGTGGAACATAGAGAAACCAAGTCGAAGCTGATCTGAAAACTGCTGGCTCTATTTCATAGTGCCAGGAGGTACCTTGGAAGACGCCGAGGAAGAAAAATCATTAGTGGCCTTATACAGCACGGGTTTCTAAATGCCTTAATACCAACCTGTCAGGCTAGGTGTGCCCACTGGTATAATAGTGGCATGGATTTTGGGGGTAGTCAACCCACCAAAATTTGTATTTCAGCCTGCATCACAGGAGGAAATTCATGCCTGGTACCTGTCCAAAAGCCCGTGACACAGGAGGTCATAGGCTCTAGGGGAACGAACTATTACTGTTGTTCTATTAAATTGACATGTTGTCAAATAGCCCTTTGTATAGATTTGTATGTGATTAAAACATACACAAAGATACCATCAAAAACTTGAATTATAAATATATCCTCTTTTCTTACCAACTTCCAAGTGTCACATGGACATCTTCTCACTCTTGCTGTATGATTTCTTTTTCTGATAAAATACAGGGAAAATGTTTCCTTCCTTTCCTTCTTCTCCTCCCACCCTTCCTCCCTTCCTTCCTTCCTTCCTTCTTTCCTTCCTTCCTTCCTTCTTTCCTTCCTTCCTTCCTTCTTTCCTTCCTTCCTTCCTTCCTTCCTTCCTTCCTTCCTTCCTTCCTTCCTTTCGTCTTTCCTTCCTTTCTTTTTTCTTTCTGCTTATGCATCTTCCTCTTCTTCACCAGCACCAGCACCACCACAATTACCATCACCAACACCATCCAACCATCACATCACCACCACCAGCACCAGCACCACCAGCCCCACCAGTACCACTTGCACAAAGACTTTTCACCATATAACCGAGCCCCCGTTCAATTATAGGAACTTATTTTTGGTCACAAAAATGGTCAGTAGCCCTTAGCTCCAGACACAGTTGTATGTGATTCATGATTGACACTATATTCTATTGTTTCAGGGACTTTAGTGTTTTGAGCATAGATAGACACAAAATGTTACCAAGTCAGACAAATCCTCTGGTAGTGGCTTTAGGGAGGTTAAATTCCTCACTACAGAATGTTTGAGTTCTATGATTGAGATTCTTAGAGTTGTCTTCATTTTGCTTTAATCTTGTCAATGATTCCATCTCTTTACAACAGATTCTTATTTAGTTTGGTTGGTTTCTGATCCAAGAGTCAAAATGCTAATCCACATTCTAGTGTTTTCTGCTTGCATATGGTCAGCTTCACAAGTCCGACTCCATGACATCACATGTTCTTTACCTGTGGTTGCCAAGGCCTTTGTTGAAGTTCTCAGTTTCTGGGTTTGTCATCTGACTGCTCTTCCTTTGCTCATTCATTCAATCAGCTGTGTCCAGGAATACTGGACCTGTTCTTGTTTCTGCCCTACCATGTTATAGGATTTTGTTTTTCTGAACATGTGACAGAAAGGAAAGATAGATAGATGATAGATAATAGATAGATAGATAGATAGATAGATAGATAGATAGATAGATAGATGATAGATAGACAGATAGATGATAGATAGATGGATAGATGATAGATAGATAGATGATAGATAGATAGATGATAGATAGATGATAGATTGATGGATAGATAGATGATAGATAGATGATAGATAGATGATAGATAGATAGATAGATAGATAGATGATAGATGATAGATAGATAGATAGATAGATAGATAGATAGATAGATAGATAGATAGAGGATGTCTTGAGTTTTATGGTATATATATGAAAGAGCTCAGAAGACAACATGGAGCTGATTCTCTCCTTCCAGTTTTTACATAGATTCCAGGTACCACTGTTACTAAACATCTGACCAATCAATGTAATGGAGGAAGATTTTATTTTGTCTTTCAGTTTGAGAGAATATAGAACATCAAGCCTAAACTAAACTGGTCAATCACAGTGAGAGTTTACAATTAGGTGTTGAATAAGCTCCTATGAAAACATAAATATTCTAAGAAAGCAGATGCTAGTTTTATGATCCTGCCTCTTCAGTATTGGGTTAGTTGTGAGTGAAAGTCCAAATGTACTGCTCACTGCAAGTGATTAAGATGCTTTCTTTGTACTGGCCCAGGGCAGATGGTTTCTATAAAATGAGTGCTAATCTTCTTGAATGCATATATACAGATATTGGAGAATTTGTCTTAAGCTGGGTTCTGACAAGAACAAAGTAATTATACTCTTTTGTCCAAGTTAGTGAAATTTACTTCTTGGGGATATTATGGCACATGTCCCCAAGTAGCGTCATTTTGTTGTTGTTGTTGTTGTGATTCAGTCTCACTTCGGCTTTAGAAAAATCACTGCACCGATCATGCAGTTTCTAAAAGCTCATAATTTTATGTTTATTATTTTCTTTGAGCATCCCCTCTTTGTCCTTCTTTTATTCCTTATCCTTCCACCCCATCTCTCTCTTTTTTCTAGAAACATTTCAATTCCATCCTGGACATAATCTGCCAAAGGATACAGCCCTGCCTCCCCATCCCTCCTAGTCCTAGGTTTTACTGTATACTGTTCTAAGCACCAGGATGCATCTTCATTAGTAAGATTATCAACTTAAAAATTGAAGTTTTGCCTATTTTCTTATTTTTGTCTTTTGTGTTATTACCTTTCAGTCCCACTAGAGTAAAGATTGCAAGGGGACAAAAAAAGATAAACTCAGGGGAGCTGACAGGAGTAAATGGCATGTGCAGACACAGGGTACCAGGAGTAGTGTAGAAGCGAGTGCCTGAGTTTCCCGGTGAGGTTGAGACGTGAAGAGGATCCTGGCTTCCACTGATACGTTTCTCCCCACTGAGTAAAATGGAAGCTGACATCTCAGGGCAACTCTTTGTCAGAAATATACATCTGCATGAAGAGAAGAGAGTTAAAAATTTAATCTGCAAAGCTATTTAGAGAGTGGATAGGCCTTGACAGGCCTCCCAAATGTATTCTAAGAACAAGAAGAGTGGAGTTATGAAATACAAAGCTGTTGCAGCAAGCAAAATGAAACTAAGCTTTCTTGACAGAATCAGTTTGCCAAATGACTTTCGAATTGCACAGACTTGTCCTTTTACTCTTAAATATACTCACTTTAAATGTATAGAAGAAACTTCTAGAATTTACATGGTACCATTAGAAAACACTAATGTAGTATACTCAGTATTACTCAAGAATGAGATATTTGAAACAAAATTAAAAAACAATCAAACAAACAATGAAATCACTAAGTAGTCAGGAATATTGGCAAGGATTCCAGAGACACCAATCATAAATGACTTGACATGCTCCAACTATCACCCAGTACCTAAAATAGTGCATTCAGCCAATGGAGAAAAACAATGGAAATCCACTGTAGGACAATGTGACAGTTTGGATCCACTTTGAATCCTGTCTGCACTGATGCTCTCCCTGTGACAACAGAAGGTTTCCTCTTTAACTCTAGTCTACATTCATCACTGTCTTAAGGTAAATGTATTACTCTTCTCCTGGCTTATACTAGGCACGGACTTTCCTTGTGTTTCAGATGCATGTTAATACCATCTTAATCCTAAAATAAACTCAGGTACAGGTCTTATATTTTACCCCCATAAGTTGTTTTTTAGGGCAGGTACGTTATCATTGTCTGATGGTTAAGGAAATAAAACACAATGCCATGTAAACTTTTAGAGAGAGGTAGATGTAATTGCTTAAGACCAACTATTTTCTCAAGTAGTTTTGATGATTCTAGAGCCCACTACTACTTTTTCGGCTCTGAGCTTTACGTATGATGAGGACATAGACTGGGCGAAAGGTTGCCACTCTAACAGCCTCCTTCCCATTAATATTGTAGAATTTCTTTCCATTAAAGTCTTAACAACTACTCAAGCATAAAGCTTAAGCCTTAAAATATGAGTCTATAATAAAACATTGCTTTAAATCTTTAATACCTGAGACCTAACCACAGTTTTCATTTAAAGTGTGAACTTTTAAACTATACATCTTGGCTTTTGTCTTCCCATACTGTCATATCTGCTTTTTCCTCACCAGTTATGTTCTTTGTTAGTGAATTCAAGGCTAACTTACCCTCTTTAAGGAAACAGAAGCTGAGGACCAATACCACAGTTGTCCTCTGACCACCACATAAATAGCACGGCATAAGGGCCCCTCATAAAATCTACTCACACACATACACACACACACACACACACACACACACACACACACACATGCACACACTCTTAATGAAGTAGAAGGAAGGATTAAGGTTCACCACATTGTGACAGTTACAAGAACTATAGTTTTTTTCTTCCTTTGGTATACAAAATTGCAATATAAATGGCTGTGATTTTACAGAATATGATAAAATTAGCTGGGATCTTATCTCTTACTATAGCCAATGGTGTGTGTAGAAGTGATGTGTTTCACTGTGGGAAGTGGTCCCTCTGGATATGCTGGCTTGAAACATAAGGCAACCCGTTTTTGTTTAAAAGCTCCGTTTCTGCTCTGGTCTTAATGGACAGAGTTCGGACAAGGTCAGATAGCCCAGAGCCGCCCAGTTCTGGGAAACTGCCTGCTCAACTAACTTAACTTTATTGCTTCCTCATTCTGCGTTTCCACTCTTATAGATTATACAGGAAGCCCCGGAAAAATCTCACAGCTTCACACACTTCCTTATCACTCTCTCTGGGGCATCTAAACACTTTTGTTTCTCAACCTAGTGATACCAGATAGACAAGACCAGTCTGCTTGCCAGATAGAGTTACCATAGCAACCTGCTTACGCACTCCCCACCTCGAAACTTCCTATATATACTGTTATTATGTGTTCAATAAATTGGAGGCTTGATCAGAAATTTTGTCTTGCCTTCCATCTCTGTCGCATCCCTGACCCATACCCCCATTCCCATGCCCTCTCCTAGAGTCTTTGTTGCAGATCCTGCGGGCTGGAGCATTTCACTTCCAGGAAGAAACTAGCAGAGTAGACTGTAGTGTTCCTTGTTTTTTATTTTCTGCTTTGGAAATCTTAGAAACACACATTAATTTTCTGTGAAACTGGCTCAAAAAGTCTCTCTGTATGTCTGTGTATGTGTGTGCTGTGTGTGTAATGTTTTTATGTATATGTAGTGTGTATTTATATGCTTCAGGTGCATGTATGTGAAATTATATGTGTGTGGTGTGTGTAAATTGTGTATGTATATGTTTCAGATATGTGTATGTGAAGGTATATGATGTGTATTTGTCTAATGTGTATGTATATGTTTCAGGTGTGTGTATGTGAAGGCATATGGTGTGTGTGTGTGTGTGTGTGTGTGTATGAGTGCAGGTGCTTATGCCACAGCAGGCATGTGGTGGTCAGGGGGTAACCTCTGCAGTTGATTCTTACCATCCATATCATTTAAGACAGAATCTCCTTTATGGTTTTGGTTTGCTGTTGTACTCCTGGCTGCCTAACCCTCACATGTCTGAATTTTCCTGTCTCTGATGACCACTCACTACAGGAACACTGGAATTACAGATGCTAACTCCTCCACTGACTTTACATGGGACCTAGGATTTTGAACTCAAGTCCTCATGCTTTTAAGAGCGTCTCCCTAGCACATTGGACCTTAGATTTACATATTTTTAGATTAATTTATTTTGTCTTATACATATGAATGTTTGTCTGTATACATGGAGATGTGTCATGTGGCAATTGGAAGGGATTAGGTCCCCTGGAACTGGAATTACAGAGTGTTGTGAACCACCATGTGGGTGCTGGGAACTGAACCTCGGTCCTCTGCAACCGCCTCAAGTTTTCTTAACCACTAAGCCACCTCTCCAGTTCCACTGGTTTTTAAGAGCTATGATAAAATGGTCCTCAGCTTTCCCCAACAACTGCTGATGACCTTTTTAGTATGGAAGAGATATAAACATTGGTTGTGTTAAGGCCCTAAGATTTTGCAGTGATGTATTACTGGAGAATATTATACCAACATATGTAGTATGTCTTCGGTTGCTTTACATGTGTTTCATGGGTACAAAAATGTTAAAAAATATTTATTACATCCCAAATTTTACCAACAACTTTCTTGCTCAATCCATTGAATTTTCTCTATTATTTTCTTAATGTAGTACTCTATATTGATATGTTTTTTTATCTTCATTGCAACTCGGCACATGTTATGTTTCTCTTGTTTTATGTGAGTGTGTAATTCAGTGATCTTAATAAATTTTTCATTTTTATGACCATTGCCAACCTATAAAATCTGATGTTTACTGCTGTTATTTAAATTGTCAACTCCAGTCCTAGTCAACTGTTGAATTTTCTATTTTTTGTGGAGTTGTTCTCCTATATATTTCATATATATCAACCATGTAATATGTGGCATCTGGGGATTTTTCTTTCACTTAGCATCACAATTTCAAAGTTCATTCATGGCGCATCATGGGTTAGTACTTCATTCCTTGATATTGCTCAGTAATATTTCATTGTATAGATGAACCATATTCATTTAACTATTTACTTTTTTCATTTATTGATTTTCAGTTTTTTATATTGCAAATAATGTAACTACAATCGCTTACATGGACATACGTGTTCATTTCTGTGGCCTAAAAACCTAGAGAAGAATTACTAAGTCTTCTGGTAATTTTATGTTTAACATTTTAAGAAATTGTTTTAACAGTTTTCCACAGTGGAGAAAGTGGCCTTTTCTGCATCAGAACAGCATTATTAGAAGCTTAAAGACCATCACATTAATGTCTAGCAGGAAATAATTCCAAATAATTCAAAGACTTTCTGTCTTTCCTCTCTCCTTAGTCCATATGTTCATAACCTATTCCCACCTCTGAAAGCAGGAAACTCAGGAATATTGTCAGTTTAACTATTTCATTTAGACTACGTCATTGAGTGAATCTCCCCATAGGAAATAATTTCCTAACAATCTTAGCTCTTAGATGGGATGAAGTCCAACACATAGAGTAAAGTGACTTTGCTCTTCTTAGATTCCTACTTATGAGCTCTGAATTATCATTGAGGCTTACCTATCAGTGAACATCTGCCTTGCTTGATACTACTATAACTATTATTATTATTATTATTATTATTATTATTATTATTATTATTATTTTTATTTTTATTATATTTTTACTTTTATTATTTTTTAAAATATTTTATGTACATTGATGTTTTTTTTCTGCATGTATGTCTGTGTGAGGGTGTCGAATCTCCTGGAACAAGAGTTACAGATAGTTATGAGCTGCCACGTGGGTGCTGGGAATTGAACCAGGGTCCACTAGGGAGAGTAGCCAGTATTCTTAGCTGTTGAGCCACGTCTTCAGCCACTCTTGATACCATTTTTAAGTTTTGCATGCACAGTTTTAGAAACACAGGAAGTGCTTTTAATGCTATACAAATGTATGGGCATAATGGGATTGCCTAAGTAATTTAAACAACAATATATTTCATTATAGATTCTTCTTTATCTTTTGCCCTACTGTTAATTTCCATGGATTCACCAAAGGAATCGAGTGTAGCCCCATGTAGCTGTAGTCTCAGCTACTTAGATGACAGAGGCAGGAACATTTTTTTGAGTTAGGAATTTAAGACAAGTCTGGATAACAACAAGATTTGAACTCTGAAAAAAAATGAGTATGATAGTTATGTAAAATTATATTGACTAAAGGAATTGCCTCATTTTTTGTTACCAGTATATATTCAAATCTTTTCTCTTATTTGGATATAGCCCTATCATCATCAACATCATCATCATCATCATCATTAGGTCTCACTATGTAACCCTAGCAGGTCTGGAACTTGCCACATATATCACACCGACTTCAAAGAGACCACACCTTCTATATTTCCAGTGCAAGAATTCGAGGTGTGCACTATTGAGCCTGGTCTATATCACTCTCTTATATGCATGAATCCTGATACAAGCACCAATCCTAGAACAGAAACTCAAACTGTAGTGCTTTTTTAAAAAGTGGTCATCAGAAGAGAAAATAGAGAGAGCTCAACAAGGAAAACACGATGACTGTGTCCACAGAAGATGCTAACAAAGGACAAAAAGCAGGGACAGAGTGGGGTTGAAGAGGTCAGGTTGGGCTTAGAGCTCATGGAGGCTGTAAGCTCTCACTGACCTATGGAGACATCATGTGTCTACACTATATTCCCTACTGAAGAGCAGGCTTCTTGTTAAGGCAAGAAGCCTTCTGGGTGAGACAGAGTCAATCACAAAGACTGCCCCCAAAAGGCAGGATGTTTCTTAGAGTGATGCTGCTTTTCATCTCCAAGTGATTTGCTCTTACAGCTATCTTTTAATGCTTTTATCATCTTGGACAATTTGCCTATCATTTTAGTGTTCACTAGGCTAAGGCATGTAGCACAACACAATAGTGAAAGCATTAGCCATTGTAAATTCAAGGGTTTGTTATTAATTTGCTAATACCAGGATTGTCCACATACCATTGACTGCAATTAATACTATTACATTTTTTAATGTATTTTAATTTCAAATTGTGAAATTATTAGTTTTGTGTATACATATGTGGATGGTGTGTGTGTGTGTGTGTGTGTGTGTGTGTGTGTGTGTGTATTCATGTGTGGAGGTCAGTAAACAACTTTCAGGAATTGTTTTTCTCCTTTCACCTTTAATGACAAAATTCTGGGCATCAGGCATTGAACTCAGGTTATCAGGCTTGAATGGGAAGCCCCTTTTCCTGTTGAGGCAGCTCACTGACTCCTATTTCCTTTGCATATTTCATTAAAAGTGTTAGAAATGGTGAGTCATAGTAGTGACACTTAGTTGTCACTCTGTTGGTTAAACTCTATTCTTTTCCTTTTTTAAAACATCTCTATTGATAAATCTCATCCCTTACAGTATATAATTTAATGTGGTCACTATTCTCAGATATGTGCAAGTCTCAACACAATTATTAAATGTTCGATCACATCAAGATTAAGCTCTGTACCTTTTAACTCTTAGTCTCTCTTCATCTTCCATGGATATTTATGCCCTATGAACCTCCTAATCAACTTTGTGCTGTTCTAAATTTTCCTATTTTATGTGAGTAGAATCATACAACATACGGATCTTTTACTTTCTTTCATTGGAAACAATGGTTCCAAGGTTCGTGTATGGCTGCTACTCTACTTTTGACTCTTATACGTAGTCCTCATTAAGTTTTTTTTAAATCACTTTTATATCTCATGGGTTGCAGTGGAATTGGTGGATCATCAAATGATACATGTTTTATCACTTACAAGATTGCAGCTTAATTTTCAAAGCATTGTCAACATGTAAAATATTTAAGTAGTACATTTTTGGAATTCTTGGGGATTAAACTCAGAGCTGAACTATAAGTCCAGTCGTTTGCTGTTTTTGTATTTTGAATTTAAAATATATTTTATTTTTAGGTAAAGTCTTTTTAAGTTGTCCAGGTTGCCCTTGACCTTATTCTGTAGCCCAGGCGGGCCTTGAACTTGTGATCCTACTGTCCCAACCTCCCAATAAACTGGGATTATGAAGCAACCCCATCTTTCCTGGTTGTATCATCACTTTTTTTTTTCATTTTTCACCTTGTAAAAATTCTGATTTCCACATTATCTGGTACAGTCTTCTGTTTCTTTGAAAGAAAACTGAGTAAAGTGTAAGTCTACAAAAACTTCATGATGATTTACAGATATTAGATGGAATTAGATTGCTTCCAATTTTAAGATGTTCACAGATAATAACATAAGGGTAAAGAGGGTGAGCCAAAATTATATTTCACTGGATTTTGAAGTTTTGATGTCTGCAACAATTTTAAATGCTACATTTTTATCAATATATTTTTATTTTTAATTAGTATATACCATACTATATTTTATTACCACATTTTAAACAAGTTTTGTTTTTATTGATTATTTTCTTCCCTTTCTCTCCATTCTCTTGACTCACCCCTTTGCATCTCCCAACCTTTCATCTTTCATGTCTCCCCTACCTTGTTCAGTACTTCCTGTCTTCCTCTTATGGTGCCATTCCTAGTTTCGGAGCATATACCCACTCTCCCTCCCGTTCCTACTTCTATACTTACACACAAAGATGAAAGATCTGAAGATGAGAAAGAACCCACAGCTTTGTCTTTGTCTTTGAGTCTAAATTATTTTGCTTAGTGTCATACTTTTCACTTTCACTCATTTTCCTTCATGGATGAATAAAATTCATGGTAATTCTGTTTGCTGAATCATCAGTATCTATCCATCTGTTGATGGACACTCAGGCTGCTTCTGTTTCCTTGCTACTGTGAGCAATGTGGCAGAGCAGTAAACATGCAATAAACATTAGAATTTACAGGAGAAGCTTATTTGTCTTGTACAAACTGGAATACTCTCTGGAGTGTAAGGGGTTCTGGCTTCCCCAGACAAATTAGAGCATGTGGTCACATAATGTATAAAGGGAAGTCTCATGAACTTATGTTCATTTGTGAATGTATTTTACATGTTTTTTTATTCTTTTAGCAAGCATGATGGACTTGTGTTCATCTTGCATTTATAAGCAAGAGTACATGGACATACATGAATGTAAATATCAGATTAAATTAAACACAGGGTATTTCTCCTCAGAATGAGTCAAAACAACTGTTACAATAGGAAAAAAAATCCTATCTTTACAGTGTTCTGTATTGTTTTTGCAGTAGGCTGTTGTGCATTGCATTATGAAACTCATGCATTATGAAATTTCATGCATTATCAATATTTTAAGGTATTTTTGTGTATATGCTATCAACTTCCTTTCTACTCTAGTCATTCTTATAGTACACTTTCCAAAATTAGACATAGAAATGACACTCATCCAAAATTTACATTCAAAAGTACATTTCATTTTAGGGTGCTTACTATTATAGGACAATAGTAAGGATAGCAAAGGGTAGGAGTTTCTGAGACTCATTCCCCATGTGACTTTTCTCCTTATCCTTTTTTGTTTGTCATTCCCTTACCATTGTAGCTTTCTCCTACTCAACAAACTAAATCAATTAATTTTCTTCAGTATTGTTCACTCCTAAACAAAACTTGTGTTGGAATTCACTGGAATTCTAAGGTTGATGAACACAAATGTCAACTGTACAAGTTAAAAACGTAGATCATGGTAGTGTGTGAATAAGAAGTGACTGATACTGGCCCAGGAGGAAAGAACTGGACAGTGTGCTCCTGTTTGCATCCTCTTTGAAAAAGCTGCCTTATCTAGACGTTCAAGATTCATAACCCTTAAACAGCTGAGCGAGAGAGCATAAGAGAAAGGAGGGATGGAGGGAAGGAAGGGGGGGAACTATCCTAAAGAAATGGAGGGTTTCTTCAAGAACACCCGAGTCTTTGACCCTCATGGCTGCCCAGGTCAGCAGGACCTGAGGCCATCTCTGGGGTAAGGTCTGGTTAAGCAAGTTAAAGCTGCCTTGGGCACTTTTAATATAGACACCAATTTCCTCACTCTTAGGATAAGAAAATAAGGACACTTGAGTTCAACTTTCTCCTTTACCTTTTCATCTAGATTATTTAGTTCCTGGGAGCAGTATACTCAAGTGACTTCAGATGACTGGGAAATTTCTTTGTAAAGATGTTATCTCCTGGTCTGACCAAGGACTTGAGTTTCTATAGCAAGTACACCTTACAGTGTTGCTCAGAAAGAGAGACAGGAGGCATTTTCATAGGTGCAAACACTGCCAGACCTTAGCAGAAGGAACTATGTGTCATGACCAGCACTATTAACCCCAACTGTCTGATTTCAAGGGTTTATATTAACACAGAAATTCCTCAGGTGTTCTATTGATAGCACGTGCAGATCAGGAGGAATCGAATACCATTTACATAAAGCAAACACTTGCAGACAATACAAATTGCCAAGGCCTCGGCATCCCTTCCCCCAACAATGCAGAAAACAACCATTTTAAACATAACTGGAAATAAATGTATGCAACACTTTCCCCTTTCTGTATAAATCAATCAAAAAATTGCTTTATCTCTGTAATACAATTTAATACTACATCAGCAAAACTGTTTACAAGAGGAACAATACAAGAGGAACAATCATGAGTATTGCTAGAATGCACAGGACCAAATGAAATCAAATATCTATCAAGTTTTACACAATGTCAAGCATGGCTGTATCTGGAACTTTTTAAAAACAAGTATGTTTGAGTTCAAAGTTTTGCAGAATGTTCCAAATATTTCTTTACAAAGTGTCTTTGGACAGCAGAAAAACATTAACAATGTCTAAGTATTTGTAATTTCACTCATGATCTTCTGTGCTCCTGAAAAATCACTTCTCACACAGTTTATCCTCTAGGCTTTCGCTGGCTCCCCTCCACTGCTGCTGCTGTTCTTGGTGGTCATCCCATGGTACTAGCATCTTCATAACTCTGGGGTATTCTACTACAACTGGTCTGCAGTTTTACCAATAGCCTCTAATAGGCTTTCTTCCTGGTACCAAGTCACAACTTTTTTCTGCATAACCCCTTCAGTCATGGGCCTTTAATTGTCCTTGGAGTTGCACTTTTTCAATGACTTCTTGCTTCTCACATTGCCAAGTATCAGCTGCTCTCCAATGACCTCTTCATGCCACCGAAAACCAGTACCACCTGGGTGTCTCTTACACTTACCAAGTTCAGCTGCCAGCATGAGATACAGCTGCCAGCATGAGATACAACCTCAGCCAGTTATGGAAGACAGCTTCTGTGTGCTGACATGAGGAAACACTTCCAGATTTTGAAATAGAGTCTGGTTTGCAGGAAAACAAAACTAAACTAAACAAAACTCCTTAGTTTAAATCAGAAGCTTCTTGACTCCAAGCTATGGCTTCCACAGCAAGAGGTCCTGGGCTAGTGGGAAGAATCTCTAGCAGAAACATCCTGGTGATTTGGCACTCTTTTCTATCACCATTTTATCTCTGTTCTCTGGGAACTGCCCAGAGCTTACTTTACCGGACTCTGTGAGGCCTGGAATTTCTTTCCCTTCTTCTTTGTCTCCAGGTTGGATGTAGCTGGCATGATGTTGTGCTCTACATTGGTGCATCATTTGTAGCAGGTACATCATTTGTAGCCTTACAGTGTGGCTCAGCAACAAAGATAAGGAGACATTTGTATAGGTGTAAACCCTACCAGACCTCAGCACATGGAACCATCTGTCATGACCAGCGCCATTCTGGATAGTGAACCCCAATCATCTGATCTCAGTGTTACTTTTTTTTAATTGACACAGACGCTCATCAGGTATTCTATTAATAGCACCTGCAGATCATGAGGAATCAAACGTCTTTTAAGTAAAGCCAACACCTGCAGCAATATAAAATGCC
This sequence comes from Cricetomys ansorgei, assembly GCA_026225945.1. Classification (NCBI taxonomy): domain Eukaryota; kingdom Metazoa; phylum Chordata; class Mammalia; order Rodentia; family Nesomyidae; genus Cricetomys; species Cricetomys ansorgei. Next base: position 6,598,819 of record JAMJFZ010003581.1, on the reverse strand, counting down.
AAAGCCTAGGAAGCTCTTCCTCCAACAATGCACAAAACAACCATTTTAAACATAATTGGAAATAAGCTTCTGCAACACTAATCCATTCTGGGCTCCAGGAATGACTGCATAGATTACTGGTAGCAACTCTCAGTGTTCTAGGCTCCTTCTTGCCAGGAATTCCACAAATAAATTCTCAGTATCAGGTTCTAAGTCCTCAATCAGTTCCAGACTATTCTTCTCTTGGATTTCTTTGGTCTGAGCTGTCTCTTAGTCTCTAAAATCCAGAGTAATTTTCACCACAGAAAGAACAAACTCTCTGTTTATTGTCAAAGGAGAATATTACACACCCAGCCAATGAAGTAGCTTCTGTTATGTGTTTGCATTCGTTGTTGCTTTGTGACTTAGGATATGTTACAAAAACAGAAAGAATACAGAATTGGACTGAAGTTTATAATCTAACATGAGTAATTGAGGGATTGTGGCTTTTTTTTTTTTCTCTACAATCAGTATGCCTACAGCCGGCCTAGAAAAAACTTTTGTTTTGGATACCACCCTTCCTCAGCCGTAAGACTGGGGAGGTACCATCCAATTCCTTTCAAGGGATGTGCAATTGAAATGATATAGCTGGCAGAGACAGTTTCCTTCACAACAGTTGCCATGTACTTGGGTATATATTAAAATCAACTGAAGTCAGTTACAAAGTCATCTTTTTTTGGTGCTTAATTGTATCATGGGATAATGATTGTAGTTTTCTCTTTAATAACTTTAAATCTACATGTATAGACATACCATGTCTGTAATTATCAGATCATTTAAGATTATGAATATGAAAAAAAGGAATTATTCAATAAGTTAATTTTTTTACACCAATTGAGATAAACAATGAAGTACTGCCATAGAACATTCAATAAAACATATTAAGATTCCATTTCCGTAAGGGACTGAGCTACCGTGTCCTTGATTATATAACCCAACACAAGAACTTTGAAATTTTATATAATCTGATGTAGAGAATAGTACATGCTTCAGAGTCCTCATTTTAAAACTTTCTCAAATAATATAATGTACAAATTGCTGCAGAAAAGGATAAGGATGAAATTCTGTAACTTCTGTTATTGCTTGAAAGAACAAACTGAAAAACCATTCATAAAGAGTTTTATACGCATAATCGAGGTTGGTCAGAAGTGATAAATCTTTCTGGTGTGCTAGCTGAATTTTCTCTCCCCTTGGCTTTGGCTGTGCTTCCATAACATAAGAAGCAATTTAGCCTAGTCAGAAGGGAACCATACCTCATTCGTGGGGTCAGAGGATTCTCTGTTTTTACACACACGGTGGGGCAGCTTTGATGGACAGCATGCTTAGATCATAGAAAACTGTTGAAGGACAACATGAGACATGACTAGAGCTTTGAACCACAAGTCATTGGCTGTATATCTATATCAGACCTCAAAGGTACATAAGGATATATCAAGCATACACAAAGAAAAGTTATGCCTTTGCTTAAAATAATGGCTCTTAATCATGAAAACTAATGTCTCCATTTTCATAGTATGTATTTACTTCTTTTGTTTTTGCAATGCTAGGTGTTGTGTCCAGACTGTTAGGTGAGCACTGTAACAGAAAACTATATCCCCAGCCTGTTGTAAACCCTGTTGTGCAACCAGCCCTTTGAGATTATTAAATGAAAATTATATGATTGACCTATATATGTAATTAAAACAATAGAAGTCTAATTATAATATCTAGACCAAATAAAAATGTCTATTTGGCTATATGTTTGCATCTTAATATGTAAAATCTTTGCTTCACCTGTACTAGGTGACATTTTAAGTTGAGAAGCTAATGCTGTGGCTTGAATATGTCCTCTAAAGTTCATAAGTTGGAAATCTAACCTTGGGTGATACAATATTGAAGGATGGAACATTCAAGCAATAATTAGAAGCTCCACTGTGGTTATGTGTGCCAGTAATCCTAATAACTCAAGAAGGTGAGGAGGGAGATGACCAGATTGGTCAAAATAGAAAAATTCTAACTGAAAAAAAACCCCAATAAATAAGAACCCTACATGTTTAGATCATAAGAGTTCTGATTTCACCAGTGGATTCTTGTCATTATTATAGGAGGGGGTTGATTATAAAAGCAGTGAGTTCCTGAGAGAAGGATTAATTCCTCCCCTTCTATATAAATGCTTGCACATGCTCTCTTGCCTTTCCATCTTCCACAGTGAGTAAAAAATTCAGAAGGCCATCATCACCAGATGTGGACTTACTTGGAATTCCTGTTTTTTTTTTTTTGTTTTTTGTTTTTGTTTTTGTGTTTTGTTTTGTTTTCAAGACAGAGTTTCTCTGTTTTAACTCTGGCTGTCCTGGAACTCACTATGTAGACAGACTGGCCTCAAACTCACAGAGATCTGCCTGCCTCTGAGTGCTGAGTGCTGCCTCTGCCAGCACTCCTGGGTGCTGGGATTAAAGGTGTGTTGCCACTACCGCATGGCTGAATTCCTAGTTTTTACAATTGAAATCAATAAATAGTCTCAGTGTTTCACAAGAACCCCGTCTTAGGTATTCTGTTTGGGCAACACAAAACAGACTAAGAGTGCAGAACCCAATAAATATAGAATTGCAGATAGATGGATAACTCATGATTTTCAAAGTAATCAAGAACTTTTAAATGAGTTCAAATTAAATCAAGTCTATTCTTCCCTACATCTTCATTCTGAGAAGTTTTAGGATATGAAATTTCAATATAATAAAATTGAAAACATGATTTTATACTTATTAATATATAACAACACTGAGTTCAAGAAACAGACATTTATACAGTGATGACTACCCTGAGGTGTTAGTATGGTCTCCTGCTCTGTCTCTGCTCTGTTCGGTCCCAGCCTGCAGCCAGCTGGGTTTTGGGCTGGTTCCCTGCACTGGTCAGGTGTAGGAAACTCTGCTGGGGGAGTGGTGGGGAAGCTTCAGAGGGAGGGGACAAGGGTTCTGGGACCATGCAGACCCTGATTCCCACTCTGAGAATGAATGAACGAGATGTAATGAATCAGTCCTGGGAGCCTCTTCTGGTGGAAGCAGCACTTAGTTTAATGCAGGATGTCTGCCACATATATCCAACAGTAGGGGAGGGTCCTGGGTGCTCAGGGTGGGAAATTGTCTATTGGGCTAGACAAGGGCATTAGGGTAGCCTTATTTGCATGCGGGGCTAGGTGCTTACCGAGCAGCCCTTTTTCGCAAGGCATGGTCTCATAGAGACAAAGGGGGAGGCATCCTATCAGCCGCAGAGCAGACAAGCACCTACCAAGTTACTTTCCTTTTGCTTCTGTGTAACAGGCAATATTTAATATTTGGCTGGGATCTGGCCAGGGCCAAAGGCAAAGAGCAGCTAAATGCCCAACGCTCTCACCTTCTGGTATGGCGAGGTGCTTCCTCGTAGCTTTCAACCCACTCCTCAGCCCCAGGGCAGTCCCACACCAAGGCATTATTTTTGGCTTGTAATAGAGGTTGTACATTTTTTTCTATGGCACACAACCGCTACCAGTAATGTCATTAATAACCGTGGCAATTTCAAAGAATCATATCTGCTTTTCGGTACTCTTTACAGACAGCTCTAATGTCATTTCCGATAGCCTAGAATTCACAACAACTGGATAACTTCCTGGGGAGATGCAAACAAATGTCTGTTTTACCAACTGAGAGGGCACCAAGTGGAAAAGCAATTGTTTATTGAGCATACAGTGGCCCAAATGGCTCAAAGACAGGTACAACAAGCCCACCCCATCACTGGTGATGGCTCAAAAGAGCTGCATCCCTGGTCCAGTAGGTAGGCAGCTCCACTGAAGAGCCTCCTCTCCCCCAGAAATTGTTTGCAGCTTGTGACACCCCTGGGAATGGCCTCCATGGGTCTTATAACTTTCTGAGTTTCCTAAGCCTTGAAGATTTTATGAGCTTCCTGAGTTTTATGAGTTTCTCTTCTGCCCCCAGGAAAGAATGTTTCAATACAGAGAAAACGACTATAAAAGAATAACCCAAACTGTAAGTTACAGTGTGGTCTGGAGCTCTATGGAACAGTATGTCTGCCGTGTTTAGAACCAAGTGGGGATTCTGAACGGAGACGTTTTTCTTGAAGAGTTGGTAACTATATAATTCATACCCAAATAATTTACCTTTGGATATTTCCATAGGACATGCATAGTGTTTTCCTAAAAGAAGGCCTTTTTTTCACACTCAGAATTAAAAGAATCAAATGAGAAATATAGTCTTTGGTCTCATATGTGGTTTTGCAGACAAATATTTGTTTTGGAAGCTCAATGCTTATTTCCCTTTCCCATATTTGATGTAGAGCCTGAAGTACTCTTGGATTCAAACATGAAATCCCAGGGATGACTTTTATTTTGTAATGGGGATGTGCAGACAGCGGTTACAGCACATGTAGTATGCCAGTCTGATCAATAGCCTGATGAGGCATGACTGTCCTGCACTGCCCAGCCCTACCATTTTCAACCTAATTAGCAGCTGCTCAAAGATGGGAAACAGGTGCAGATCCAGGACCAGACCAGGGAAGTCTGCCTGTAATTAACAAGGAAAAAAGGGTCAGATATTGGGAAGAATATCAAATCGGCCCACTGGGGTTAGCATGCTGGCCTCAAAGGCATAGTCACCTGAGATCTTAAGCATGCTAATGTAAATTATGCAAGCTTTCAAACAACGTGGCTGCATAATCAGTTGGCAGAGTGGAAAATGATTTTTTTTTTCCCTGCAAGAGAGTAGGGAAAAGGGCATCTCTAAAACTTATTTTATTTATTTTTTTTAAGCACAGTATGGACTTTAGTGAGGAGAAAATTATAGAGTAGTGGTATTTTCTCTGAGGCAACCAAGGATTGCATGCAAGCTGTTAACCAATTGCAAATCTTCAAGAAACAGTTGAATTTTGTAGGAAAAATCTAACCATCAGATTGTTCATAGTGACTTATACTCCTAGAGATATTTGAAAGTTGACACATCACACATGAGTTGCTATAGAATTTTGGTCATGCAGTTATCTGAGACACTCCACATAGCATAGTTTGTTTCCTACAAGGACTAAGGGTTAGACTAGCTTGAGGAAAGACAAAAAAGGCAAATGACTGATCAATATATGATGGGCAAGGCTAGGTGCTAGGCTGATGGTTCCCAATTTAATAATCAGATTTTTGAGTGTCAAAGCATTCTTCTTCTTCTCATTCATGGAACTTAAAATACACCCAACGTTGTGACTTTACACCCAGTCTTTTTCTTTTAAATCTAGCTTCCAGACTCCCAGAAAGCTGTCTCCTACTCAGTAATAAATATCCTAGCCTATATAGGAGTTTTGTGGCTCTAGTTGAGCAAGTGGTGGCAGCTCTTAGGTATCTTAGCCAGATTGGTCGTTATGCAAAAAAAAAAAAAAAAAAAAAAAAAAAAAAAAAAAAAATACCACTTGAGCTCAGATGCTTTCAAGGGTCAAGGTTTTATTTCTCACAATGCATGTTCTAATGGTCTGGGTATGGATTTCATATTGATTTTATTATAGATATAACTAAAGGCACAGTCTCCCTGAAGAACATCTCTCAGATGCATATGCTACTTGAAGAGCCAAAGCAGTAATGAGGTAGTTTTATAGTCTTCTTTGAAAGATGGCAGGAAGTACTTTGAACAAAAAAAAATCAACTGGAAAAACTTAGGTAAGTCTACATATTAATACATACTCTAAACATTGCTGTCGTGTGAATTCAGGTATCTATTTGCTGTGACAGGAAGAAATGGAGTACCACGGTTATAGTACCTGCCTTTATTCAAAGCAATTCCCACGGTTGCTTTCAGAATTTCTGTGCGATTCTTTCACCTTCTCGATAAAAATGTTCAAAATTGCAAGTTTCTGAAAATAAATTTTAAAGACTTAGCTTCCATTTTCCAAATATGTACTAGGTTCCAAGAACTTGATGGTCTTATTTTCCCTTATGGCAACATTGAAGTCTTGGGATATCATCCCCATGTTATGGAAATCATCGCTCAGAGATTTTGGTTTCTACAGGTAAGTAAGTTTCAACAATGTGGAGATCCTTGCTCAGTTTAGGCCTTCTCCTTGATGACCTCTCTCTATGTTCCTGTCTGAATTGAGCATTTTATCTTCCTGTCTGAGTCCTTGAGTGCCAGGGCTACAGATGTGCGCCACCACAGTCAGTTTAGAGCAGACCATTTTAATTCATAGTGATACCTTCAGGAATGCAGCAGGATGGGCAGAAACTATATGCCTTGGCCTCTTTAAATCTGCTGCCACTATAATATTCTGATTATGAGTTGATTAGGAAGGAATGGGAGGAGACCAGCTGAACTATAAGCAGTGAAGCTGGGGTCAGATGCTGGAGACTGGGAACACAAATGAAAACATTCAGTTTCAGGACTGAGCCCTGGGACTGTTCCTTGAATGCAATGCCTTTGTGTCAAAGTTTCTCAACATTGTCCCCAGTGTTGCTTTTCAATGAATATTCTTTATTCTGTGTGTACGTGAAGGGACTGTTTTCAGGAGACTTAGAAGATCCCGGCCTTTATTGATTAGATGCAAATATCAAATTTCTCTCCAGTTGTGGATACCACCAGTGTCTTAAGACATTTACAAATGTCTTTGTTGTGTTATAAGTATGCAAAACACATTTAGCTAAGAACCACTGTTTTCTATCCAAATGATAAAATTGTATACAATCAAAATATTACAGCATATGTGAAATCTAACTTAATCGTCTTGGCATGTATTGTAGAGTCACCATAATTCCTTAAACAGCATTATTTGATCCCTTACTACATGTGAGACACATTACTAACTTGTGGGAGGAAGGGGTAGGAAGAAGCTGAGTGGGGGCAGTCAAGTCTTACCTGAATGTATCCTAACTGTACATTCACAAAGGCACTAAGAAAAAGTAGAGAAGGCGGATGGTGGTTAACATATACAAATGCAACAAAGAATATTGAACAGAATTTGATACTGGGTGGAGAAAAAAAAAGGCTGTTAACTTTTTATTCTTTGTCTCTCCCCAAGAGCAGCTTCAAATACCTATATCCAGATAGATAATCAAAGTCCCTAATGTCATCAGATCACCAACCCCATTCCTATATGCAAGAATTCAGGGATAGGATGATGGTGATTTAGGCGGTCCTCCCAGTCCCCTTTAGTTTGGAGAGCCAAGATCAGCCAGGACACGACAGAATAATGTGGATTAAACATCCTTTTTTTAAAAAAAATTAATTTAGGAAGATGAGAATGAAGAGAGGAAGAATAAGGATGAATACCAATAGAAAAGATAAAAGAGTCCATATGATATAATAGAAATGTTAGTAACTTTGGAGTCACAGATATCAAATTCAAGCCATAAGATCTAAGTGTCATCAGGTATCACATCAATTCTGATTGTCAGGAACAATCACTGCTTTAACCAGGACTACAATAAGAATAAGCAAATTACAGCATCATCATCATCATCGTTTGTTTTTTTGAGATAGGGCTTCTTTGTTGTAACTCTGGCTGTTCTGGAACTCAGTTTATATATAGACCAGGATGGCCTCAAACTCAGAGATTAGCCTGCCTCTGCCTCTGGAGTACTGGGATTAAAGGCATGTGCTGCCACTGCCAGGCATATGATATTATTTTTTTTTACCATTACAATCCATGTTACAAGATAGTAGCAGTGCACCCTTAATGAACTTTTCAAAGTCTCTGTCCACACCTGCCACAGACTTTTGATGTGGAAGGACAGAAGAAACCCAACTATTTTCTGTGAAGACTCCATTTATGACATTTTTGCATGCCAGGTTGAAGGGTTGATGGAGATCTGCATTAGGTAAGGAGGGGATGTAGTGAATTTCTACTGGAAGAGCATTATACATTGAAAAGAGAATGAGATGAGTAAAAAAGAAAGAGATGTTTTGAAGGAACCAATTAGCTGTTTTTTGTTGTTTTTTGTCTTGCAGTAGTTTTGATTCCACCTAGGCTTCATACATGCTAGGTAATTTCTAAGTACACGATATTCAAATATATTAGACAAGCAATCAAGAAAATAATCTATTTCATCTGCTTTCTCAAATGCTTAAGTCTAAATAAGACACTGTTATTTAAATAACTGTTAAGCAAATTTAAACTGGGATTGTTCCTGAATTACAACCCTCTCCTTGACTTATGTCCAACCAACACTAGGCTAACACATGCTCTTCGTAGGGCTAACATGGTCTCCCTGTTGTCCCACATCATGCTGCATATTATTAACAGGGAAACACGTAGATGTATTTTATAAATAGCAGCAAATAGAGAAGAATCATTTAATATTTCCATCAAGTTCAACAGCTGCCCTCAAAACTTCTTTTAAAATTCAGAGGTTCAAAATAGACACACTAAGATTTATAAAAATAGATTTGTCTGTCACTCCTAATTTCACATTTTTTTTCAAATAAGTTGTGCTTCAATAAAATTTTACAGATAGATTGAACATCTGAGCATCTGGCAATTGGAGGATTATCATAGTTTCCATGGTTTGGAGACAGACTACAAAGGGTAATTGGTGAAGATGATCTTTTGTTTGAATAGTCTAAATAATTTTACCTCATTCACCCTCAGGGCAGATGGTAGGTATAGTTATTACCAGCTGCATTTTATGGCAAAAAAGAGATTGAAGAATGAAAATGTTAACTTACCCATGGCTAAAGTCATATGTCATTTTTCAAGGTGTTTGAGTCCAGAACTAAAAACCTGACACCTTTACTATAGTATTTGTGACCTTGGACACATCTCTGTATACTCGGGCCCCAGTTACTCAGCTTTAATAGAACAGAGCTCATTATGACATCTCTGTTCAAAGTGTGGTCCACGGATGGGCAACCCTGGTACCATCTAGAACAGTGGTTCTCAACCTTCCTAATGCTGCAACCCTTTAATACAGTAGTTCCTCATGTTGTGGTGACCCCAACCACAAAATTATTTTTGTTGCTACTTTATAATTAAATTCCACTATTGTTGTGAATTGTAGTGTAAATATCTGATATACAGATGGTGTTAGGCGACCCTGTTTGAAGCTCATTCAACCCTTAAAGGGGTCACAACCCACAGGTTGAGAACCACTGATCTAGAAGCTTCTTCAAACCATAGTTTTTTTTTTTTTTTTTTTTTTTTTTTTTTTTTTTTGTTGTTTTCCAGACTTCATCCCAGACCTACAGAATCAGAATGCAAGTTTGAGGAGCTTGCAAGAGAGCTTGGTGAGTAAAGGCACTTGCCATTCAAGCATCATGACCTGAGCTCTACGGCTAGAACGCATGCAAACGTAGATAGAAGGAGAGAGTTGTCTCTCCAAAGTTATTTCATGGCCTTCTCATGTGTACCATCACATGTCATGCACTTAGATATCCAAAGTACAAAATCATAAAAGATGAACGCATCTGAATATCTCAGATGACTCCTATGAACACTACAATCGAACCAGTCCTATGTTTAAGGGTCTCAAAGATGCCCTCCAGTATGAGCAGTACCAATGTGAACACAGTGACTCTGTCTTGGAATATGCTGCAGGATGAATAAGCAAGTAAGCATCAGGACATTTTGACCCAGCAGGACTTCAGCTGCTGTTACCAAGAGGGCCTTAAAATCCTAGGTGCCCTCTTGTCAGTCTTAGAAGGGGTCAGGTTTTTTTCCCCTAACAATCAAAGCACAATGGTCCTGCCTCCTTGTACCTTCTTTTCTTCTTTTAAAGAAGAATGATCTGGTTTTTACAATAAAAGTTGCATGTTCCCAATTTTATGTGGCACAAGCAGTAACCCAGGCTGTATTTTTCCTTGCACTGGGCTCCCCCACCCCCCAGCTTCCACCCACTCATCCAGGGGTCACATTACTGCCAGGCCGTTTTCACCATCTGCTCATTAAGTGTCTGCTGACGGGAGGATGGAGGACACCTGGTGACCATGAAGTCAGGCCAATACACCGAGGAAAATCCGCAAAGTGGTCCAGGGTATAAAATGAAATAGATCTTGGGAGTCCAGAGGGTTGAATTTCAGAGAAAGGAGGGACAAGCTAAGCAGGTCGAGTTTCTGAGGCCCAGAGCTGTCTTTTTATTTCTTGACCTTGTGCTCTGTGAGCACTGCCCTTGGAAAGGAAAGGGATTCCTTAGGAAGCAGAGACACATACATTTTCTGCTGAATAGCTTCTTTGAGTAAAGCAAATGGTGCATGGGGAGCCTCCTATGGGCACCTGTTGGACTGAAGATTGCTAAATTACTGAAAGGCCATCTGTGTGTCCAGGTTGCTAGCTAGGTCATTCCTTCTAATTCCACAAAGCATGCCCAGCCAACTGTTTATCATTTCTGAAAGCACATTCACACCGAATGACCTAGGTATAACCTGCAGAAACATGGCCAGAGGGGCTGCTCTCTGGAACACCAGGCCTCAGAGAACCAAGTTAAGATACACAGTTCTCACTTTACTCCACGGAGCTTCAACTGTCAGTCATAACTCACCTCAGCTCAGAATACCTTCAGACCATCTGCCATCTGCCTAGGTCATGGTTTCTATTTACAACACGATGACCCATCAGTTCCATCTCTAGTTTACCAGATTTACCAGTGTTTATAAGCATTTAGAGTCACTTTAGTAGAAAGTATATACTGATCAAGTGAACACTCTTTGGGTCAGAATCCTTCTCATAACTCCTTGTGGGACTGTGCACAAAATACTCAATGTCCTGTCTCAGATTCTTTACCCTTAGAATGGGATAACGATAGCAACCTGCCTTCTAGGTTTGTTGTAAAAACGACATTAATACATGTAAAATAAATAAGTAGATTCTCACACAATGTTAACTTCTAAGCAAGTGTCTGTTATTGTTATTGGAGAAGTAAGATCATTCTGAAACTTGTTTGCTTTCATTTTCACCCACTGGGAAGAGAAGCTAATTAAAGAAACTGTTATGATCAGCACTTGTATGGATTCCAGGCTCAAAGGAAAGGTGATAAACCTCTCCAGTCTTTCCGTTTCCCGCCGTCTTCTTTCCCATTATCTTATTATTTGATTCCCACTTCTTTTAGAGAAAATAAGAAAAAAAAAAGAAATCTATGTAATGATTCTTTCCTATGGTGTCTTCCTCGTCAGCATCTGCTTCATCACTGGAGGATATTGACATATTGAAGGTTCCCTCAAGCTTGCTCAAGCAGGGAATTAACTTCAAGCTCAGCGATGAGAGGGGGCTCTGCTGAGCCAAAGTATCGTGCTGCTCTTAAAGCCAAGTCTAGACCTGTATAGTGGGTCAGGTCATGACTCTTGAAATTAATATGTTTTAAAGCAGAACAGTGTATGCATGAAAAAAGAGAAGGGGGTTAGGGGGAGATATCTCATTCCTCATTTTAAATCAAGACATGGTAACTAAACATATTTTTCTACTTATAAAGAATTAAACTCATAGAGTGATCATCAGAGATTCATACAAAACCTAAGCTGGGGAGAAAACAATGGTGGGATCCTGGGGAATGGATATCTGTATGGTCTAAGGGCAGCCACTGTCCCCTCCAGGGGAGTCAAAGATCATCAAACTTTTTGATTTTTAAAGAGAACTCCAGAAATCTGGATTTTTAAAAATCATGTGTAATTTCCATGTTTTAAACATCATCTGAAATATACATCAAATAGTGGATCTTACCTAGACGCTTCAATACGCAATTACATTGCAGGTACTGAATGCTGCAGTTTGTATCCGAAGTGTCCTACAGAGACTCATGTGTTAAAATGCTGACTCCAGTTCGTTTTAATAGACAGTGAAGGCTCATTTAAGAAGTCTTGACTAAGGAGAGTGCTTGGGGCATTGAAGACTTAAGGGAATGAAGGGTGATGTTCTCTTCATAGTTCTTTCTTGCCTCTTATACCATAGAGTAAGCAAATTTCCTTTCGTGCCTGATCCCAGTGTGATGTGTTGTGTGCCTTCACCCTAAGATAAAAGAACTGACCCGCCCCATCTGTGAGCCATAGTATTTCTTCTTTCTATAAGTTGATTATCTCCGATACTTCATTACAGCAACAAAAAGAAAGCTAACTAATACATTTTGTGTCACTGTCTCTCAATAACTATTGAGACCCATATAAGCATCTATTAAAGGCCCGGGAGATAGAGAGTGAAGGAGATGAGATGAAAGAGATATATACAGAAGGGCAAGGGGAGAAAGACAGGAAGATGGGTAGATCGAGAAATTGTTCAGATCAAAAGTGATTTCCTTGTGAAGATGTGAGCAATTATTTTTTAAATTTTATTTTGAAATGATTTTAGAAGTACAAAAAGCTAGAAATTTAATTCAAAGAGTTCACACGTCATTCACCTAAATTTCCAAATGAACTTTACATTTACTATGTTTGCTATGTTCTCAAGTCTCATTCTGTCTATGTATGTCTATATTTTCGCACATTTCCCAGAACTATTTACGTCGCTCTGTGACCTGCTTTTTAAAGTTGAGTATATTCACCCCTAATAATAATTTCCTCTTCTATACCATAATGTAATAGTCGAGTCAGGGGATTGTCATGCACTACTGTTATGTAATCTAGAAGTTTATGCAGGTTTTATATTTCAGATTTCTTTTCAGCTAGAAAACATGTTGGGTCTCAGACTCAAGAGTGTCACATAGTGCATTTTGTGGCCATTAATTAATGTATATTATTAATTATTATTATTATTGTTATTTTGGTTGGGAGAAAACTGTTCCTGTTTTTCTTTCATAGTAAATGTCAAATCTATCTTGTATATTGATATTTCAAAGGACAGGGTACACATCAATGCCTCTGAGAAGATTACATAACTCTTCAATATAGATTTGTTTAATATGTGCTAATGATTATATCCCAGTATGACATGTTAGATAGGAACATCCAGAGGACCTGCTCTGTTTACAGTGAAATTATGGCTGAATGGGAGCATTTGGAGATCATTAGTTTGCTTTTAGGAAGAAAAATGATTCCTTTGTGAAATACTTGACCACTAACCTGAATTCTGATAAAGTCACATGATCAAGAGATTACCCTCAAGTTCTCTTAGTCTTATACAAGTTACTAGCTTTCTCCTCTTTCATACCATGTTTGTTTTGGTGAATGAACATCTAGAATGTTCAGATTCAACTGATACTGAAAATATATATAAAACTGTAAAGTTGACAGGGTTGCTGGATGCTATGACAAAATAGGACAGACAGGATTTGTTGCTGAACTTGGGAATTAGAACTTCTCTCACTGTTAGGCCCTAGGAAGCTTAAAATATTAGATGAGAAAATCCAAGCTTAACATGAATATAGAGATGTTGAATTATGCCATCCCTGCTTTAAAATAAAAATTGCTTATGTCTGCAAAATGTTAAAGATACACAAAGGTTTTATAAGAAAAGTAAAATGCAGGCATATGATTGAAAATATTAGCTTGAGATGTTAATCCTGAGTTATATTTATTTTTCTATGATGCAAAATGCAATTATTCATTTGTTTATTAATCTATTCAATTTTTATAATAAGTTCTTTGAGAATTTTACACAATGTGTTTGGATCGTATTCACCACCTGAACTCCTCTCCTCTGAGATTTACCCCATCTGTGTATTTCCTATCTGCCCAATTTTGTGTCTTTTGAAACAAACAAACAAACAAACATGAAATTAATGCGTGATGCCTATGTATTCTTGGATATGTGACTGTCTCTTGGAGCAAGGTTGACTTACCAGGTGCTACACTGTTAATGAAAAACTTGCTTGTTTCTCCAAGCAGCAATCTAATGCCAAAAGTTCCTCCACTAGGTGTGGAAGTTCATGCACACCCACTTCCTTTATGGTGGATTTTTATTTGGCTTGATCTTGCGTAGATCTTATGCATGTTGTCCCAACAGCTGTGAGTTCTTATGAGCAGCTGACTTGCTGTGTCCAGAAGATACACAATAATTTCTTTCTGTATTAAGATGACACTCTGTTATTGAAAACCACTTAGATATCCTTCAGTGGATGAACAGGTGAAGACAATGTGGTACAGTTACACAATGGAATATTACTCAGCTGTTTAAAAAAAATAACCTCATGAAATTTGCAAGTAAATGGATAGGGCTAGAAAAAAATCATTCTGAGTAAGGTAACCCAGACTCCAAAGGACAAATGTGATATGTATTTACCTATATCTGGATGTTAGCCTTTAAACCTTCAATAGTCATTTTATAATCTGAATAACCACAGAGGTTAGGCATAGAGTAGGGAATTGGGGGCACTCCTTAGGTAGGGGAAAATGGAGAGGGGGGATGGAGACTGTAATGAGAATCTTAAATGGAGATGGGGAGAGAAGAGATAAGGAGAGAATATGGGGATAGATAGCTAAAACTAAGGGACCATTTGAAGAGTCATATGGAAATCTACTGCAGTAGAAGCTTCATAAAACAAATATATATGAAATAAATTTAAAAGGAATCACCAAATAACAAGGCAAAGCCCCAACTAGACATCTCTAACCACCAAATAAAACCTACAGTGGCAGAAATATGTCACATTCAATTGGGTTGTTAGCAAAGGGACCTCATGGGAGCCCTCAAATAATTAAAGCTATTGATTGCTCTTCACGATCTGATGGTAAGGTCCTATTGCTGAAGATAACACTTTCATATTTCATTGAACACAGAGAGAAGTTGAGCTGGTGCTTAATTAAAGCCTTTACCTCTACTGACTAGTATTCACGGTACTGGAAGGTACTCTGTATGCTACCATAGGAGAGAAGTTAACACCCACAAGCTACAAATGCTCTGATTTACAGTGGTGACTTGCCTTCAGGATAATCTGGTGCAGTAGGGGCACCAAAATTGTGGGAGTAACCAACCAATATCTGATTGGATTTAAGGCCCACGCTATGAGATAAAACACATACATGACACTGCTCAAGGGACCAAGAACCAGAGATTAGAAAGGCCAGGGACTTAGGGGAATACCAAATACCACTGTTCTGCTAAAAGAACACAGCAATAAAATGATTCCTAATAACATTCTGCTATATTCATAGATCAGTGTCTTGCTCAGCCATCACCAGAGAAGCTTCTTCCTTCACATATGAACTTATAGAACCTATAGCAGCCTGTACTGGGCCTGAGCATGTCTAAGGCAATTGGGTACCAGTGCTGAAAAAGGAAGTAGACACAGGCCCTCATTCCTAACCCAGAAGATATCTCCAATTGACAACTGCTTGTAAAAGAAAATCTAGTTTCTCCAATGGAGTGTCACTGGAGACACAAGCTACACTTAGGGGAGATCCCACGCCCATCAGTAGATCAGTAGATGGCCATCACAAAATGATCTCAATACTATTTTTGGAAGTTTTATGTTTTCTAACACTTTTTTTTTAACCTTAAGATTACCTTATAGGTATATTATGGTTTCCAATTTTGTATTTTCATGGAAATTTCTGTGTGTACATGTATGTGTGTCTGTGTCTGTATGAGTTTCTTTCAGCTCTTATCATTTCCTTTCTGTTTGTTTGTTTTGTTTTTGTTTTTAGTTTGCTTTGTTTTTTTGATGCTATTGTTGCCTGTTTGGTTTCTAAAGAGGGAGAGAAGAAAGAGTGTGGATTTTGGTAGGTAGGTAGGTGTGTAGGATCTATGGGGATTTGGGGGAGGAAAAACTGAGATCAGATTTTATAGTATGAAAAAGTCTATTTTCAGTAAAAAATAAAATTACAAAAAAGATGACATTTTGTGGAAATGCTTTATAAATCCAAGAAATTTGAGCAGCATTCGAGAACAGGCTTTTGAAAAGGGCAGGCAGGTCCCTGGCTGGAGCCATAGATTTATCAACCAATTTTGTGAAACATCCAAAACTTTATTCCCTGGAGCTCAAATTCTGCATTTATAAAATGGAAGATTATCTTGTCATCTTGTCATGAGGATTAGCAAGATAAACAAAAGGAAAATATTCAACTCAGTGTATCTGGTAGGTTACATATTCAATCAGTGAGGATTTTCTTCAACACTACTTTCTGTATTAGACAATTTCTAGAGCTTTTTAGTTCACTTCATGAAAAAACCCACTGGGAAGAATTTCATCACCCAGTAATATGGAAAAAAATTTAGGAAGAAAAGACACAGGGAATTTTGAATAAATGTAACAACTTGACATGTTGAAAACAAACTTCTGTGCTCCTGTCCTAAAGTCATGAAACTACTTATTTGTGATCAGAAAGCTTATACATGTATAGCAGTGCACTGCTTCTGGGGTGGCTTCAGCAAGGAAGACACAGAGACATATTTCATAACTGCAAACCCTCCCAGACCTCAACAGAGGGAATCACCATCATGGCCAGAGACATACTTGATCAACAGCGCAACCCTGAGTGCCTGTGCAGAGGTGTTTCATTGATTCAGAATTCCTTAGATGTTCTACTGATACCATGTGCAGATCATAAGCAATTAAACATCCCCCACAGAAATCCAACACCTGCAAACAATACAGAATGCCAAGACCTAGGCTAGCTCCTCACCCAACAGAGAATAAAACATTTTATACATAACTAAAAATAAACTTCCACAATATACATGGATGTGAATTGTTAAACCAAAGTGTATACAGATTCAATCAAGTTTCTCCAACTTGGTTATTTTCAGAGTTCTCTATTAACAATGTAAGCAGTTGATCGCAACTTAAGTTTAAGAATTGCTTTTACAGAGTAGGTGACAAGCCTTCCGAATAATGAAAGGAGGCTGAAGCAATGTGGTCTTGTGTGGAGAAAACAATTGTGTGGAAAGCTGAGGTGTATGCATGTCTGGGGTCCCAAGATTCATGGCATCTCCTTTGTTCACCTCAAGTTTTCATAGACATATAACATCACTGTCCAGGTAATACTGGAAGAACCAAGAATTCTTCTCTACTTATTAAATGAGGTTTCTTTGTGTATATAGACATTTATGCTGTCTCCCCAGATCTCAGGAGCTATGCCATCACAAATGGGTGGAGCAAGGGAAATTGTAGGTGGGATGTTTGTTTACTTAGCTGAAGAAACAGAGCCATTTTGTCAGTTTGGCTAACAATGTTATATTAAAAGAATGGCCATATGACTCATCACCTAAACTATAGTACTTCTGGGAGAAAAAGAGGCTGGAATTAATAACTATTCCCAGGTACAAAGAGCAGATTGATGTAGATTACATGGTCATACTGTCCTTGAGAACTTACGTAAAAGATTATAACTGCTACCATAAACTAGAATTTAACAAAGCGGTTAGGTAAAGTTGTCAGTGGTCTCCTCCGAATCTCTGTTCAGCGTCCACCCTTCCCCGACTGTCTCTGTATTTCTATTATAGGTCCTCACTCTTATCCAGACTTTTGAATTTTTCTTAGCAATACCTGAGGGCTGTGCCGCACACTGAAAACTCTAGTCACAGAATTGAAGATTGATCTTTACAAATTACATTATGATCAGGTATCTATTACTATTGATCTTATTGTGGTCCTTCTTGGGCAAAAGTCGTAGTTGTATACAATATGTGAAATCTGGACGCAGCATATTTGAAGAAGAGGGATTTCTGTTTCACTGGGCAGTTTTTAAAGCATAGGAAGTAGAGAGAAGGCCTTATTCACTGCACTTTATGACTTTCATTTGTGCACCCTGTGTGTGTGTGTGCGCGTGTGTGCGTGTGTGCACGTGTGTGCTTTCTTGTGCTATAGCTCAATCTCCTTTCTCCATAGAAGAGGAGATACGCTAGGAAGAGTGACTTAATCCTGCTGTATAGGTAGTGTGCTTCAAATATGAAAAAAACAAAACTAGAGAAGCAAAATTCAAGTATTTGTAACAATAGTTACATAATACAGTGCTGTTCTGAACCAGAAATTATAAATACCTAACAGGTTTAACAAATCAAATGGTTAGATACATTTATATATATTTTTAAAATTAAAATATATTTACAAAATTTCCCCCATCCCTATCTTTCTTTCGACCCCTCCCATGTGCCCACCACCTTGCTCTCTCTTTCAAATTTGTGGCCTCTGTTTCTTTAGTTCTTGTAACATATGCACACAACTATTTTCTATAAATTAATTAATTAGCTGTTAATTTATTAATTCAGTGTGTGTTGGGGGTATATATATGACATATGTCAATGTCAGAGGAAAATTTATGAGAGGTTTTTTTTTTTTCTCTCTCTCCCTCATGTGGGGATTGAACCCAGGACCTTAGCTCTGTGGCAGGTGCCTTTCCCTGAAGAGCCATCTTACTGGCCCCTAAATTAATAGTTAAAACTCAATAATCTTTTAAAAACATGTTCTTTACGATGTAATGAAAAATTATGATTTCCCTCCCCCATTGGGAACAGAATTGTTTGTAAACACTAGCCAACCATTGAAAATTCTACATAGAGAAGGATGTCCCATTCTATCTGAGCACTCATAGTCACGTAGTCTCAGCACTTTGAATTGTTTAGAGTTTTGTCATAATAACTACCAGCACCGATAAGAAGCTTCTCTGACCAGTGTTGAGAGCAAATTAAATCTATGGATGTAAGTGTTATTTTTAGAAGGCAGTTTTCCAACATGACTATTAGCAAAACAGCATCAAAAGGTTCCCACTTTTGCCTATGACTTCTCTATCCATTAAGAATGTTTATAGCACCATGTGTGAATTCCTTCCTGTGCACCAGGCCTCAATTCCAATCCAGAGAGAGATTGGTTACCACCATCAATAGTCCTGTCACTGTTATACCATTGGGTACATCGTGTCTAGTAGGTCAGAATTGTATCATGCAAGGCTCAGCATGGTTATCATTATCTCTACAAGATCAAGTCAGTTAAAAATTTCATCCTGGAAGGCGGAGCAGCTTCCCTAGACTCCATTCCTACTGAAGGAATAGTGACAGTTGGAGGTTGGTAGAGGAGGGAGAGTTTCTTTTCTTTGTAGGCTGGCCACTGGCGGGTTGCCCATACCTCAGTGGATGACCTCACACACATAGCATATGGGAAGCACTAATTGGACTCTGTGTTATAAAATAGGACATGACACAGGAAGGGGGATATATTGGGGAGGTTGTGAGTAGAAGGAAGAAGTTGAGGGTAGGTATGATTAAGATGCATTTTATACATGTTACAAATTTTCAAAGAATAAAAACTACATCTCAAATTTCTAGGCAGGTACATTCCTTATATAAGGTGATATAAGGTGGTGCTTTTAGGAACTTCATTTTGCATTTCATCAAAGCAGTATTTCTCATATTTTCTCTTACTGCTCTTGTTTCAAGGCTAAGTGTGTGTGTGTGTGTGTGTGTGTGTGTGTGTGTTTGCAATACTTATATTTGCACTGAAGCAGTGTGGATTTATATGATTAGGTAAAGTCTGATGCTAAAGGCAATTTCATGCAATTACTTAGAATCTTAGTTCACATAGTTAACAGTCTTCAGTGGCACTTAACTCCTGTTTTATGGTTATTTGTATTCAAATACTTGCAGACAGGAGTTTAGTTAGTTTCCCGTGATGACTTTCTGCCTGATAATACTGTTCAGTCTAAGTTTCAAGCATAACAAGAAAAAGGGAGAAAGTAAAAACAAAAATATGCAGAAGATATTGTAATCAGCTGTACATGAAATATTTATGAGTTCTTTTTTCCC
This sequence comes from Cricetomys ansorgei, assembly GCA_026225945.1. Lineage (NCBI taxonomy): Eukaryota > Metazoa > Chordata > Mammalia > Rodentia > Nesomyidae > Cricetomys > Cricetomys ansorgei. The sequence continues at coordinate 6,579,208 of JAMJFZ010003581.1, read as the reverse complement.
TAAATGCAGAGCAGAGATATGATTAGATTAAATAGCAGTACTTCTTTTTGCAGCTTCAATGTGCACTTTCCCGATGAGTGTTTGTCAACAGCTCTCAGTGTTTGGATCAGGTTCAGATTATTTTTCTTAATGTCTAGACATCATGTTCCACTTATAATTAATGCTTCAAATAAAATAAAATTAATCAACCAGCTCTTAAGGATGGAACAAAAAAATATAGGAGCTCTAGGAAGTGTTAATTTGAGGAGAGGAATATGGGTTGTACTGAGAGATGCCAAGATAGGCTCCATTGTAGCTTTTTAAAAAAGAGGGATCAAGTCTTCAGTCTCCAACAATAAGTGGTCTGGAAACCATAGGTGCAATAATGAGTTGTCTGAGTCCCATCAGTGCAGTAGTGGTATGGATGCCACGGGAGTAAACAAATATTTTGTGATTTGATTTAAGGCCTGCTCCACAAGATGAAAGCCATACTTGGTAAAATTACCAGAGCCTAGAACCTGTGCTAGACAGGTTAGAGGCCCAATGGGAGAATCTACTACTATTGTTCTGCTAGAAAGGGCACAGTATTAAACTGATGACTTATTATACTCATAGGTCACTGAATCTCAACCCTCACCAGAGAAGCTTCTTTTGCAGTAGATGACAATTAATACAGAGACCCCGCAACTCATCAAGGTACAGAAAATAAGACTCAGGCAGATTGCTCAGCCCTACATGGGATATCTATATCATAAACCCTTTTCCCAAGTCTCAGGGATCATTGTGGAAGAAGACAGAAAGACTGTAAGAGTCAGATGCAGTCCATGACTCCAAGGAAACAGTTTTCCCTGGATACAATAAGGCATGTGAATTGTGCACATGAACTCAGAGCAGTTGTGACAGCACGCACAAGACCTGTGCATGCTCAAGCCAGACAAAATCCTGGCAAGAAGGTGGTCATGAAGTCTAACCACTTGCTGAGTAAGAGTTAGCAATTAATAGCTGCTGGGAGAGGGGAAATTAGTTTCCTTTAAGGGCATGGCTGGCCCCTGGTATGTCTATAATACTCTAGGGCATAGTGACAGCCTCAAGGGTCTATAAGCAGTAATCACTGTACTTGATAGGTTTATTTTTTTAAAAAATGAGACCACAAAGTTGGAAGGCTAGGCAACAGTGAACGGACTGAGGAGAAGTTGTGGGAAGCACTAATATCATCAAAATGCAATATATGAAATTCTCAAAGAATTAGTAAATTTTTAAAAAAATAATTTGATGCATCAGGAAAGTCAAACAAGAAATGGGTATGGTGGGCATCTCTTGCCCACCTTAACCATAAAATTTAGTCTTGGTGTCTCTACTGTTTCTCCCCAATTTTATAAATAGCAGCTATTATGATTTAAATGTGAAATATATCCCACAGGCTCAGGTGTTTGAACAGTTGAACTCCACCTGGTTTGAGAGACTGGAGATCCTTTAGGAGGAGGAGCTGCTCTGGAGGAAGTGGATCAATGGGGGTTGGGTCTTACAGGGTATTGTCCAGGCTTATTTATATCCTGTATAAACAGTCTCTGTTCTTTCCCATTGATGCTGCTCCATGTACTGACCACCATGAATTCACTGACCATCACATTTTCCCACTCTAATAGAATAGACTACATTCCCTCATGAGCCCAAGCAAGTATTCCCTCTTTTAAGTTGTTTCTTGTCAGCTATATGGTCACAATGAGGAAAAAATAATAATTAATAAAGGCAATAGATGCTGAAAGTTCGACTTTGTGTTGTGATAAACCTTGCCTTGTGATTTTTAAACCTTTGGGAATGGTTTGCAGGATGAATGTGGAGGAATTTGGTGCTGTGGGATAGAAAATCCCTAAACTATTGTAACCAGAGCATAATAAGAAAATTTAGTAACAGCGTACAAAAACAGAATGCCAAGAAGACTCGAGAGCAGTAAAGGTTGTACTAAGGTAGAATCAGCGAGGAACAAGGATTCTATTAAGAATTGGGTTTGGGTACTGGAGAGATGGATGAGTGGCTAAGAACACTACTTTCCTTGCAGGAGACTGACACTTGGTTCACCATAGTCATGCCAGGCATCTCACAACTGCCAATAACTCCCACTCCAGGGAATATGGTATCCTTTTTGGGCCTCCAGGGATACTGGATATGTGTGCACATACCCTCCAAAAGTCTTTCTCTCCCTTTCTCTCTGCATGTAAGTTTCAGTGGAGACTTCATCATATTGAAGATACCAGGAACATGGGACATCTGTGAAAGAAATTTTCAACGATTGAGGGAGCCAGCAATAGGCATGTAGAGGAAGTTCATTGGGCCCACAGAAGTCCTGGATTTTGGACATGCAAGCATTGTACTTGGGGAATACACTGCTGGATTTCAGTTCTGCTTTCATCTGGTAACCTGGTATTTCCTTGCTACATATGCCTCATTCTTCCATTTTGATGTGGGAGATTTTACTCTATGCCATTATGTATTCAAAGTTTATAATTTCCTTGTGGTTTTTTTGTTCTTTATTTTTTCCTTCTTTTCACTTTACAAGAGGTCACAGTGAAGACAGGATCTTGGGTCTGAAGAGAAATTTTGGATTTTGGAGCAATGTTGGAATAATTAAGACTTTGCAACATTTGAAGTTCTATTGAATGCATTTTACACTATGAGATGACCATGAGCCTATGGAAATTATGGGCAGAATGTTACAGTTTGAATGTGAATGTTTCCCGCAGGTTTATGTATTTAAAGAGTTGATCTCCACTTCATTTTGGAAAATTCTGGATCTTTAGTAGAAAGAACATGTCTGAAGAAAAGTAGGTCAAAAAGGGGTGAGACATTATAATTTAAAATGCAGCCATGCTTTCAGCCATTACTCTTGCTATTTCTGCTTCTGAGTTGGTACTCCATAACACAAAGTTCCTGTATGCTCTTGTCACTAGAAACCATGGGTTACTATGCCTTCCTTGCCATGATGGACTATATTCTCTCAAACAGTCAATGTGCTAAATAAAACTTTCCTTTCTTACATGTACTGCCTGTTTTCAGGTCAGAAAGATGATAAAAGTAACTAAGGAGGCACCACTGATTGCAAAAATTTGTCCAAATGAATATATATATATATATATATATATATATATATATATATATACACACAAAATAAGAATACTTTAAAAAATATTCAACTAGAATCTTTCTTCATGAATCATCTTGAGTGTCAGTTCCTTTCAATGCCTTTAGTATACTTTTTACTTGGTATCCATTTATCATGATAAGACTATAGGTATCATGAAGATAAAAGCATGTGAACTCTGAGGGAAGTTAACTCTCTCTCTCTCTCTCTCTCTCTCTCTCTCTCTCTCTCTCTCTCTCTTTCACACACACACACACACACACACACACACACACACACACACACACGTACTTAAACACACCTAAAAAGACATATTACACATAGCCACATATGGGAAGAGTAAGGGATCTCAGTCGGAAAGAAATGAATCTTATAAAGTCAACTGGGTTGCTATGGATGGATGACAAATGAATAAGTAACAAAAGATACATTCAAATTAGTCAAAATGTCTGTATTTCCCTCATGAGCATTTCCTTAATTTTAAAACAACCTAGGGCAAGCCCCATATGTTAGACATTTATCAGCAAGACAAAAAATAGAAGTGTGACAATATTCTGACAATTCAGGCAAGTCCTCTACTTCTGTGTAGGGTATAGAAAATACCACTGGGGAAGCAAATGATAAATACAAACATGCTTTTTTACACAATAGCATGCCATTATCTATTTATGAGTTTACATGATATATTTGACTTAGGAAAGACAATAAGATCCTAGTAAATATGGCTAAAAGTAGTGTTTGTTGTAGGTCCGTATTAATGTTAATGCATGCACGAAGAGAATTGAGCTCTTGTTTCTAAGTGTTTAAAATAAAGTCCTTGAGAGATAGAATTTGAGGAAAGCATTTAAATAGATAGGACAAAATCTCCTAAAGTTTTCATTGATGAACAAAGTGGGGACCCTAATAGGGAATTCCTTAATCTGCATTTTCATAAGATTATTTATACTTATATTTAGAGTTATGTTTATATAGTTGTAATCACATATTTGGTAAACTTGATTTTGTGCTGAACACAATGTGATTCCTCTCTTCCTTACTTTTTCTTTGTGTGTGTGTGTGTGTGTGTGTGTGTGTGTATTTAATGTTCAATGTAAATTAAAAACATAAAGTGTATTAGTTGCCAAAAATTAAAACTAAATTATAGTACAAGAAATAATACCTATTAACATTGCACACTCCAGTTTTGACCATTTCTCTACTATCTGCTTGCCTCTCATTGATTCAAGATAATGCAAATGAATGTGTAAGTCCACTGAACATCGTGACTTTCAGTTTTAGCAGATTTCTCACAGTGTATTTTAGGATTTTGAATGAGAGTCCACATACATTCCTCTGTTACTAAATTGTCTTCAGAGTGGTGACCAATAAGTAGCTAAATCATAATATTAAGCCATTCAGAAATAGATAACACTCTAAAATGTGTTTGAAAGCTGAGAATAAAACTTAGTCTAGCAAAAAGTAAAGTATAAATTTGCACCTCTTTTCTTTTCTTTTCTTTTCTTTTCTTTTCTTTTCTTTTCTTTTCTTTTCTTTTCTTTTTGTTTTTGCCTTTCAGTTAACAATAAGGATATTTTTCTTTTGTAATGAAGAATTTTAGACCTAAGTAGATGTGTCTTACTGGCTTCTTTAAAGATGTGCTATGTTTCCCAATTTTGCATTTTCTAATAATGGTCATACTAATGCAGCTGGGTGTCCATGACCTCAAGACCTGACCTTAAGAGGAAACAAATATCAATAATCAAAGTGGTTTTGGTTTATGGGTACTCACAATCAGGGTGAAGTGCAGGATCTAGTTATGCACCATGGTTCCGAGAGGAGCTAGAATTGGCAGCTTCACCAGCCCTTCAGTAAATCATTGTGTGACTCTGACTCCCACTTGTGGGAATCATCACATTACACTGTGATTCTCTACCAGACTCAAATCTCAGTTTCACCTTTGATTCAGCTAGTACAGCAAGATGGATATTCATATCCTTATCGACATGTCGCCTTCCCACCCTTAATTTTTTTCCTCTTGGTGTTTGGTGTTAGGGTGAAGGGCGAAGGCCACATTTGAACATAAGTCAGGTTTTTTTATTTTATGTGGGGGAAAGCCGGGGGCGTTTGCAGAACTTAAAACAGAAATCAAACCTTTAAAGGTCGACGCTATGTGTCTTGCTACTCATATTCTCTTCTGGCTTCTAACTTTCCTTAGGCTTAAAATATATCCGGAGTCCCTGGTTCCTTTGTTCTTTGGAGAGTTCATTTCTTATTCTTTCAAAACCACTGTTTTCTTTCTGTCTCCCTTTCTTTTTAAAGGACAGCAAACAAACACATTAAAGTTCCTGTTGATCACGGTTTCAGAGGCTTGTTGCTTACAACTCTACAGAAGAAATTAGGTTGTTCTCATCTCTGTGTGTGTTTCTCTGTAGATCCCACACTAGGTTTATGACATTTTCACTGGTCAGAGACATCAGAGCCCAGTTTGTTCCCAATGAAACTGGGAAATATTGCGGCTGAAGAAGTGGTGGTTAGCTCATTCTGAAATGAAGTTAGATGAGAAGCTATGTACGGAAGGAATGTTAATGTAATGATCCCCAGTAACTTCTTTTGTAATCCTAGCTACAAAGTTTGGTATCACATTTGTTTGTTACTTAGTTCCTGTTCTTGTTTGTATCAGTATACTACTTAGGGACTGGGAGCTTCTTGATCTGCTCATTAAATTGTTTTTGAATGCCAAGAATGATGGTTAGAAATCATTAATGTATTAAGAAGTTAAAATAAAAATCAAAATGCCTCTTAAAATTTTCTATACATACAAACTTATTCTTCATAGCAGTTGCTTTAATTCTATATGTGAATTACATAAGTGGCCTGGGCTATTATGAGGGAAAACATGCTGTCTACTGAGGTGACTTCATTTTCTACATTAAACAAGCTTTATAACTTATCGTTAATGAACCGTGGTTACTCAAAGTTTGGACTGTATGCAATTGTTAGGAGAAATGTGGATTTCTTACTAGTGTACCTTGATCAGTTTTACTTCGTTTGTTTAAGATTCCTTTATCTTTTCCCTTCTATTTCCTAGCATTAATCTTGTTCATAGTTCCAGCTTTTGACTTCTCATTAATTCATTCACTGTAGATATATGTTGGGTAAAGAATGACTCCGAATAGACAAGGTCCTTATCAATCTTGAGCTTACAATCCAAAGAAATCTTTGCTTCTCTACCATTGCAACTGCTGGGCTTGACTGTAATTTCTTACTTTATATTTATTTTAAATACCAAGAGGATTAAATGTTTATAATTATCTTAAATTATCTTTCCACTTTTCTATACGTTGAATGCTTATCGATTGAGTTGAGGTAAAACTGAAGTGCAAGCAGGATATAAATTACCAAACCTACTTTGATAAAGCTCATACTGTGATTAAACATAGTTCCTCAAAGGTGGTTCCACCACTAGATACTCACCCCATGGAATCCACCTGGAAATAGGCAGACACCACCTTGGGCTAAGTTTGCTAGGCACAGGTCTCCAGCAAGCCCTGAAACATGCAAGGAAAAGCAGAAAAATCTCAAGATGAAGGGTCAAGAAATGGTGGCACAAACCTTGTTTGTCATTTCAAGGTGATCTTGAGGAAGCGGAAATACAAAGTTAGTCCAGACAGGGTTCATTCTACTTCCAGAGAGGAAAGTTGTGCTCCTATCCCAGAGACTCTTTACTTTCAGATGTTTCCATTGGATGTGTTTATTTTGTTCATTTATTATTATTATTGCTATTATTATTTGTTTGTTTTTTGAGACAGGGTTTCTTTGTTGTAACTCTGGCTGTCCTGGAACTCACTCTGTAGACCAGGCTGGCCTCTAACTCACAGAGATCTTCCTGCCTCTGACTCCAGAGTGCTGGGATTAAAGGTGTACACCACCACCTCCCAGAGTGTTTATTTCAGCTTTGCATTTTTTCTATAATTAGGGATAAGGGAGAGGGAGAGGGAGAGAAAGGGAAGGAGGAGAGAGGGAGAGAGAGAGAGAGAGAGAGAGAGAGAGAGAGAATACATGTGGCCACCTGAGGGTCAAAAGACAACTTTTGGCATTCTGAAGATGAAAACGGGGCAGTCGGACTTGTGTAGCACTCGGTTTTACACACGGAGAAATCCTACCAACACTGAATCAATTGTTTAATCCATGAGAAAAAAATAAAAGCATCCCACACATCCATTAAATACTTATTAGGTACTTTAACCAGAGCATAAAGTCATTTTAGTTATTTAATTCAGAATAAAAACAACTATTTAATTCAAAAGACAAAAGAAAAAAAAAAAGAAAAAAAACTTGAGTAAATTCCAGGATTTACTAGTTTGTAAGCAATGTAATATTTACATTGTATAAATTTTCTTTATGACATTTATTCAGATGAGACTTCACTTATTATGTTTGGCCACAGCCAGTCTTTTATAATTACTGCATACTAATAGTCATTTACAGTTGATTTTTATTTCAAGATGCATTTATTTATTTATTTATTTATTTATTTATTTATTTATTTATTTATTTATTTTGTGTGTGTGGGGTGTATTTGTGCTTCTGTGTCTGTACCTTATGTGCAGGTGCTTGCAGAGGTCAGAAGGGATCTGGAGTTACAGGCCATCGAGAACCTCCTATCTTTAACACTGAGACTAGAACTTAGTCTTCCTCAAGTGCAGTGAAAGCTCTTACCTGCTGAGCCAATTCTCTAGTTCTTACACTATTTTTGTTCAGGCAAGAACATGACTGCATTTTCAAGAAGAAAAATAATCTAAGTGACTACAATAGCAACAGAAGTCTAAGGTCACTGAAAGTTAAACTATTTGATGGTTGGGGAGAAGCTTATGATATGATCTTTGGGGATATCTGAAAATATTTAATTATCTTCTTGGTTGGTTTCGTTTAGATAGGCTCTTACTATGTAGTGCTGGCTGATCTGGAACACAAGTTATGCCTGCCTTTGCTTCCCAAGTGCTGGCACGGAAAACGGTTGTTATTTCTACTTGGATCACAACCTGAAACTTGGAACATGGTAGAGAGGAAGACCTGGGTGGGGAGGAATTCATATAGGTAAGGAAATATTGGTGGCTGAAGTTGGGAAAAATCAATGCTACAGGTAGAGTTGAATTTTCTCACTTGTACTGTGTCTTCATGTACCACACATGTGGTGTCAGTCAGTGGAACATCTATGGTCTGGGTCAGGGAAGCAGCATGTCCTTTATTATGTAATTAGGAATATCATTGGATTTTCTAACAGTAAAGTTTGCCTTAGGGTTTACCATTAATTAATTGTGTCTAAATATTAGCTGACATTCATTCTAAGGTGTGAACAAAACTCTCCTCCAGGGTACATCCTCTGTGGAAAATGTAACATTTTCATCCTGAAGGACAAAAGAATGAAATATTTGTAGGGCAAAGACCTACAAATCAGTGCTGGAGACAGAGGAACCAGAAGAAATGGCTCCAGGGAAAAGAATTAACTGGAGAGGAGGTTCCTGCCAGGTTCTAAAGACATTAAATCAAAGACGGAAAGGTGAACTGCAGGTTGGCTGAGGAGCCTTCCTGAAATAAACCTCTGTGTGAGCAAGTAGTACAGAATGATGATAGGCAAAACCCTTAGAAGAACTTCCTGGAAGGAAGGCTTCTCTTCCACAGGGAGAGCTCTGTCTGAAAAGGTAACAGCTCATGGTCTTGGGCCACAGGAAGAGGTTTACTTTTACTTCCAGATCAACTTACAAAGTAATGGAATTTGTCTTCTGTTAAAAACCAAACTCAATAATAATGTTAGATCTGATGCTAAAGTTTCTTACTCCTTACAAGAAATTTTTTTTCCCCTTCAAAATGATGTTCTGGAGAAATTATTCAAAAACTACATTTGCTCTGAAAACATTCCAATAAGGAGGATAAGATTCTAACACAGTTATTAACTTTTGCTAATTGCTTCAGAAAATTTGTGAATAACAATTTATTATTCTGGCAAATCTGTGCTTATCTAGGTAGAAAGCTTTTTAAGCAAAGTGAGAGGAGACTGACTTCCTAGACCTGAGACAATCAGGTGAAGAGTTAGCTTGTCAAGACTCATTTCTACATCTTTGCCTCTTTCTACCTACTAAATACCCAACTGCTATGCCATGAACCTTGCTCAGCCATAAGCATTATCTTCTTGAGAGAGCCTCTGAAATTTCTTGAGCCCAGATGGCTAAAACTTTCAGTTACTTTCCTGTCTTGAGATGCTGTGAATTTGCTATCATGAGGGCCCCCCCTCTTGAGAGGCTGTGAGTTTTATAGACTCTGCTCTGCTTCAGCCATAAGTCTTTGTGAACTTTATGGAGAAGAGAAAGATCAAGCAACTGAAAGGTCCAATATGGATATTTTCAGGATGTTGTTCACATTTTCCATTTTAGAATAGGGGACAAAATGAATTTATGCAGTTCTTTAAACAGTAGGGAACATAGGTAGTGAAGTAGGCAAACAGGAGTCAGAAGAGAAGTTTCTAAGATACTAGAAAACAAATGATCTGGATGTGATGCTAGAAATCAATAATCTGCCTCCTCTCCTGACACTGAGGTCCATGTGTTGCAGGAGAATTGAGACTCCCCTCGTAATGTAGGACACAAAGTGGCTGTGTTTATCTTGTTCTGTCTTCTGTAAGGGGATCCTGATTGTTAGCAGAGAGCTTGCACAACAAACCAATATTAAATTCTTACTGTGTAATTTGGTGGCACAAGACAGTTTTTAAATAATAACTTTGGCACCTAAACATTTCAGAGCTTGGAATTCTTATTTCTCTTAATAGAAAGTTCCAGTTGACTTACCACATGTAATTCATTTCCATCTGTCTCAGTTTTTCATCAAATCACACTCGCATTTTATGTGTTTGCGAATATAATAAAAGGTTTTCCTTCAGATGGCTGCTGTTTTACCAGTTCTGTCCTATTGCCGTGAACATTCTCACCCAGATCGCCAGCTTCCTCTCTCTTTCACTTTTCCCTCTTATCCATTCCTAGATGGCTCCAAGTGACACCTTCTTTCCTCCAGTGTCAGTTTCACCCAGTGCTACAACTGCCACAAAGGCCCACAATCTCTAGTCTCCCCTGAGCCTTGATATTGCCTTAGACTTGTCCTATACTTTTTAGTAAGCACTACCTCAGTGCCCACCAGCTGATTTCTAAAATCTTCTCTTGCTTTCTGCAAGGTATCCTTCCTTTCCGTTCCCTTCCCTTCCCCCCCTTGACCTCCCCTTTCCTTTCCTTTCCTTCCCTCCCTTCCCCTCCCCTCTCCTCTTCTCTCCCTTCCCCTCCCCTCTCCTCCCCTCCCCTCCTTTCCCTCTCCTCCCCTCCCCTCCTCCTCTCTTCTCCTCTCCTCCTCTCTTCTCCTCTCCTCCCCTCTTCCCCTCCCTCTCCTCCCCTCTTCCCCTCCCCTCCCCTCCCCTCCCCTCCCCTCCCCTCCCCCTCCCCTCCCCTCCCTCCTCCTCCCCTCCCCTCCCCTCCTCTCCTCTCCTCTCCTCTCCTCTCCTCTCCTGTCCTCTCCTCTCCTCTCCTCTCCTCTCCTCTCCTCTCCTCTCCTCTCCTCTCCTCTCCTCTCCTCTCCTCTCCTTTCCTTTCCTTGGCAACATTATAAACCAAAACAGAAGTAGAGGTAACTGAGTAAAAATTGACTTAGCTCAATCAGCCATAAGTAAATTACACACACCCCACTAACATGTCTCACTCTTCTGAAAAAGTGAGACTGGGATGTTGTCCTGATACTGACCTTCTACCAGTGTTTCCATTTCAATCCATTCCCACTTTCTGGGGTCTGGATCCATGTCCTCATGCGTGTATCTCCATTCCCTGTTCTGCTGGATCTATGAATCAACATTGAAACATGTACAACTCCTTTCAGTTTTACAGGGAAAAAAAGACAATTTTATACATTTTTTTTCTTTCCTATGGCTCCAACCCTTTTTTCTCCCCCTTTTCCCTCAATCATGTCCTTGAAGTGAACCCAGTATCTCTAGCTTCCTAGCCTTTCCTTAACTCTTCAAACTCAGTCTTCAAATTCAGACACTTCCTTGAAGTGTCACAGAAATCATTCTTGTCAAGGAGGACTAATTAGCTCTTCATAACTTAAACCCTTAGATATTTGTTGTTATTTCATTTCTTTTATGCAGTAAATGTTACTATATTATGAAAATCTCAGAGAAGAGAAACCATGTGCTCTCTGTGCGAGGCAATATGCCATAAGTAATACAGTTTATCATGGAGTTTAAGGGAAGAAGGATACAGTGGAAATATTTATGGACAAGGGCACACATTTCCCATTTGTTTCATAGAAGGAGTGGGGAGAAAGAAAACATGGCAGCTTGGTGGTGTTGTGAAAGCTCTTGAGTGCCACTGTAAGGCATCAGGAGTATATTGTGCAGTGTTCAGGACCCAAAGTAACATAGGCAAGGAGGATGCTACACACTGAGATAAGGTGGCTACCATTGATCTGCTACTACGCATAGCTGTTCATATGCTTGTATCAGTGTCAGAACCAATGTCATGGGCCATAAGGAAAGGGCAGTAAAAGAAGAATTTTGTTCTGACATTCAGGTATGCTAGAAATTCAAGTGGGATTCCACGAAGACATGTAAAGGTACTGGAGTATTCTTGCTCCAAGGACAGTATAGATGATATGCAGATAAATGATTTATTTCTGGAGAAGTGCGTGTTGAGATTTCATCATGCTCTTTGTCTAGACAAACAATTATTCTCAAGGTATTCTTGTTTGCTTTTTATTGCATTTAAAGATTTCTTTGTAGTTCATTTCTACAAGTTCCATTTTATCTTACATTTAAGCTATCCTCATTCATAGATTATACTGTTTTGTTGCAATGATGGGTCCTTTGGTGACTGATGGGGAAGGCAATTTTTTTTCTTTTTGACAGTTGGCTTGCAATTTTTTTTCTGTATATGCTGAATTGTTTTCTTGCTCTTGCAAATAAATTCAGCATCATAGTTCTTCTTTATGACAGACAGAAAAGGCCTTGGCAGATTCCAACCTCAGGAAGAAATAATGTCTCTCTCTATAGTACTGTCAAGAGACTCATGTACACATGCCAAGAGACACCCTTGCTTTCACATTGCACTTCCAGCAAGTCAGGATGGATGATGTGATATTCCTTGATACTGTTTTACTCCATTGATCTGTGTATTTAGCTGTCTGCTAAAGAGTTTGATTGCATTCTGTATGCAGTTCGTATGACTTCACAGATAAAGGTTAAGGTAAAATCTAAAGGTTGTGATTTAGATTTGATAAGTACCTGTAAAGCTCAGGATATATTGGCAAGGATATATTTCAAATCACCAAGGGACAATTATTAGATTTCTGCTCCCGAAGATATGCAGGTAGATGATTTATGCAGGGACTGCAGAGATGGATCCACAGTTAAGAGCGTTTAACAAGAGGACCCGAGTAATATCTTGTGGCTTATCACTGACTGTGACTCCAGCTCAAGAGAATCCCACACCTCTGGCCTTGAGGGCAACAACACTCATATGCACCTACTCCACACAGATACATCCACAGAATTAAAATAAACTTAAAAGTTTATACAATCTATAATACTTTATATTTTGGTTGTTTCGCTTGGAGGTCTTAATCCTCATTTGGTGCTCTTACCATCATCAACAGCAATTCCTCATGAGTGCAGAATGATAGGTAACCCATTCTTTCTTAGAACATAGTATTTCTTTAAAGTTCCTTCGAGGTTTAGTTTTACAAATGTTAGCTCTTCTAACGTATGATGAGTATGTACAACAATATGACACACATTATATTAAGTTTCTACTTAATTTCTGTAGAATGTTAATTCCTGCTACCTCCTTGAAGGTGGGACTAAATCTTTGTTAGTATCAACACTACACTTCTTAGACCACACATATAAAGATCTCAGATAGTTTCGCAGTCAAGATTTAAAATGCAATGTGTCAGAATCACTTATTTTGGTGATTCTCTCAAGTTTTGTGCATTGAGTTTTCATGAAACCACACACACACACACACACACACACACACACACACACACACACACACACGTGAATTCCAAAACCAGAACTTGAATAGTGTCAGATAGTTGGGTAGTTGTTATAGTGCTGTTTCAAGATTTGAGGGGTAAACAACTGAATAATCTCACTTTTATTTACATTCAGGGAAATCCTGGTAATCTACTTTCCTCTAAGTCCAGACTGTCTACACTTAGATAAGAAGTAATTACTCTACAGCTCTTAGCACTCACTGCAGAGTGGACTTATCTATGTGTCTAGTGAAGTACGCATTGATGTCTGAGTAGGGACAACAATTTCTCTAGGGTTAGGCTGGTAATATGGTTCAGTAGTTAAAGATGATTGCTATCAAGCCAGTCTTTCTGCATTCAATTTCTGGAACCTCTATGACGGAAGAAGAGAACTTATTAAAACAGACTGTCTTCTGACCTCATGAGTGTACCTTGGCATATGCACGTTCCAATACATACAGAATCAGTACATGTAATAAAATTTTAGAGAACTCACCTAGCTACTAGTTTTGACCTTTACTGTCATGATATTTCAAGTCACAGTTTCTTTTCAGGATTTTCCTTAGATATTTCCACATGAGCTCATTTTTTCCCTTAGAGGCAGTTAGAATGAGATGAGTATTGTTCTAGAACACATAGAATAGTGGTTCTCAGGCCATGTTCCTTAGATCAACATTACTGATATCACAAGGAATTTGTTAATATTCAAACAGTCTGGATCCACCCCAGGATTATGGGATGAGAAAAATCTATGAATTGAGTCTAGAAATCTGTGACTTGAAGAAGCCTTTCAAGGTGAAGTTAAAAAGCTAGGGAAATGTCTATTTCATAAATACTGTCATCAGGTAAAAGATTTGGTTCCTCTTTTCATCTTTGTATTGACCTGTGAGCAATTTTGAGTCTCAGCTCTTTGACTGATAAAAGGAAGTTGTTTGTTTTATTTTGTTTTGTTTTGGTGAGAATAGAGACAGTGGACCATTCCAGATGGGTGTGGTGGTTTCCCAAACACAACCACTAAGCATTGTGTTTCTCTAGTTTGTGGTAGTTGTCAGGAGGGCCACCATTCCTGTTTTCTTTCAGTCTTCACCTTTAAAGTAAATTAAACTTTGTTTAAGTTGATATGATAAGTGATTTATTCTAGCACCTCAGTAGCTTTTTATTATGGGAATCTATAGCTTTGGGCCTCAGGTCAGCATACCCATGGAAAATCACAGTACTGATTTCTGGCTTTTACCTGCATGTCCAAATCATTCTGTGAAGGAATACCAGTTAAAAAGCTTAGGAAATCTCCTTTGTCTTTCCTACAGCTTAGTTGGAAAATGGAGGAAGTCTGTAGGATATGGTAAGCATTTGAAATCTTTTGGGGTTGTACAAGAGACATAGGAGTTTACCACCTACAAACACAAATGCCTAAAATGAATTTTAATGGATAAATTCAAGTTTTCATATAATCTCTAAAACAAATTATTTAGACTTATGATCTTTGAGCCTGCTAAGAGCTCTCTCTGTCTTCTTCGCAATGGCCACTGACTTTGGGGCCATATCCCTTTGTCTTAGTCTCATTTACAATGTGTTAAATTGTTCATTTTCTCTATGGTCTCCACGTTACTGCTCTTAACTTCAAAATACAGGTTTGAAGTTTTAGGAAATTATGTCTTTCATGTAATGACATCTTAATGGTGACTGCTAACATTCTTCTTAAATGCCGACAAGGGTCATAAAAGTTTCTAAAAAGAGAACATGTGCTCTGAACTATTTTAATAACTAAAATTTGTGTTACAATAAGTTGCATTATACTTTATTAGAAAAGTAGAAAGGAATAGTTTACTCTTCTTTAGAGAATGTCTCTGAAAGTTGAATCTATTTGGAGAGATAAATTTAGTGAAGATTTTAATTGACTGTCTCCATATTGTACCAATAGCATATTGGAATTCATGATTTCAGTGTCTCAGACTGTCTGTCAGTCTGTCACTTTTTTTCAAACCAAATATTATTTTCAAGACAAAAAAAAAATCTGAGACCCAAAATAAAACAAAACTGTAACATTGTGGTTCATTTGTGTAAATAATCTTAATCTTCCTCTAGTCACCTGGGTATGAAATAGCTTCTGTAGCAAAGTTTTATTCTATCACCTTGTGAAAAATACAGACAATTGTATAACTTTATTTAAACTCATGCATTATTGAGCTGATAAATCATAGTGGCTTTGAAAGAGCCAATATGCTCCAGCTGCCTCTTATGCAAATTAACGGCATGCACTCAAACTCTTTATGCAAATTTTAGTGGCTAAAAATATCACACACAATCACAATTCAATGTTATTTTTGCATTTCCTTTGCAAAGTTTGACCAGACAGTAGACGTTTTTAAAGATTTTCAAGTTTGGCAACTTCTAGATTTTGTTTTGTTTGAAATAAAGTAACTCGTGTGTGTGTATGTGTGTGTGCATGTGTGTGCATGTGTGTGCGTGTGTGTGTGCGTGTGTGTTATGGATATATACATATATACATATGTGTATATACACATACATATACAGATCTTTGCAGATCTGAATGCACAGACGTAATCAGTTCTTTTGTTAGTTTCAGCTGAGCCATGTGAAGTCATAGTGAGAACTATATTGCTGAATAATGAATTATTGCTTCAGGCGCACTTAGGATTAGATTTTTGTGAACCTCTGGTCACATTGCTTTTGCGAACAAATCAACATATAACTTTATTTTCTGCTTCATGATTCTGCTTATAGATAACTTAGTTAATAGATTACTGATGCGTCAATCTGAATGCAGGGCCAGTAACAGTACACACATACCTCAGGTTGAAATACGCCTTGTCAATATGTAAATTCGCTAACATTAAATTCATGGCTAACATCCATATAGAACGAATACTGGAGCTGAGATTTTTAATGCCGGTTTTTCCTTGTCAGGGACATTATAGCTCTCCTATAGCCAGGAATCACCTCTTCCTCTCCACAGCTGTGTTTAGGATCATTTTAAACAGTGATACTCATAATAAAATAAAAAATTAAAGAATATGAGAAATACGACATTAGGTAGATCATGAAAAAGACTGCTGCTTGTAAATTGAAAGCTAAAATAAGCAGCTAGAGTATAACAACACTATTTACTACAAACTGGAAACCTGTAAACTGGGGGATTAAATTATCTTTCGCTACTATGCACATGTCCATGAATGGCCAAGAAAGTTATATTGAGTATTGATCAAGTTCAGAGCATCAACTATATTTAAAAGCAGATTAATTAAACAGAACCGAATCTACAAAAAGGAATAATGGATGTATATCTGTTTAGTGATAAAAATAATTAAATACATATGATATGTGTTCAGAATACAGAAATGTGAGCCCTGAATAATATAATAAATCACTAAGGAGAGTTTCAGAATATAACATTCTGATTCCTGTTTGATGAAATTTAGTTTGCCCTCAAGTAAATTTTATGTTTGCTCTTTAAGTTTTTGTAAAAATGCTATTATGTTTTATCAAATAATGTAATAACATTGCATTTAATTTAATTTAAAAATTTTAGCCCTTTGGTATATGCCATGTATTATGTGCAATAGTAATCACATTATTTATTCCACAAACTCCCAAGGCTTTTGAATGAGTTGAAGTATCTATTACATGATTAGGAAACAAAATGTTCTAAAGAAACATGTGTTGAGTTATTAATGGAACTTTTCCTTCTTAATCTGACCTGACTGTAGACACTTAAATCAACTCCCATACTTTAAAGATATCATGGTGTGGTCTTTTTAAACAACAGAACTTTCTGTTCTTTTCTAGAAATCATCTTACCCAAAGAGTTTTGTAATTTTTGAAAGAATTTTGATCTTAATTTATATGTGCAATATTTTAGAAAGCCAAGAATAGCATAAATCAATGATTGAGTTATAGTGCACTGTTTTTAAAATTATGGAAAATTATTTAAATTTTCATAGGGTAAATTACTTTGATGAAAAATAGCTTTGTAGATAATTAGATTCATATGGACTATGTTAAATATTTGGAAAAGAAAACCAAAAATAATATAATAAACCTACATGAATATTCCTTAAAAATTTTAAAGTACTCATTTTGAGAATTCCTATTTAATGAAATTTAACATGCCTTCCAAGTACTCTTTCTTCTCATACATATTGGCCATATTTTGTTTCTGTTAGTGTTTTATCCCTTCTGTATGAATCTCTCATTATTTTGATTATCAAGGTTGCTTACTTTTGAGTGGTTTTGTTTTTCTTGGCTCTTGTGATTGATTAATCATGACTGGCTATGAAATTAAGCAAGTGGTTTGGATTGGTGCAATGAGATACAATTTATAAGTGGCTCATAATTTTATACTCATTAAACCTCTATATTTTATCAATATATACACATTTTATATTTTTCAATCTATTAGCCAATCAATTTTCCATTTAAGAAAGATTACTTCTTGTCTAATTCAAGCTTTTCCATTTTCAACTCTACATGTAGAATGTAGGTAGAAAAACAATTTTCTATATTTCTTTTATAAGCTAACTTCTGAATCCATACAACTTTTAGCAATCATTCCACTTTAATTAAAACTATATGTCTTATTTTGAAATTTTCCAAGTTCATTTAGAAGATGGACTAATTTCTCTACTACAACTATTATAATAATAACTTACAACTTATTGTGGTGGAAGTATAAATATAAACTATTTTTGATGCTTCATTTCTCCAAATTATGACGCAAGTGGATATGAAACTTAATGAATCTTTGAATACCTTCTTTTCCACTTGACATTTCCCCAGTAAGTTAAAAATATATATTTATACTAAAAAACTACTGCTATTTCATACCTGGATATATTTCAAGATTAACTAAACACAAAATTTGCAGTATGGGAAGATGATTTGGTTGTCTGTAAAACAAGCTGGTTTTGGGTTCTGATGCACAGTGTTTGTTGTCAAATGCCCTTTCTAGAAGCCAACCCAGTCTGTATAAATTTGACAAGAGCATTTTCTGAGCTCTGTAGACCAAGCCAGGTATTAACAATGCAGAACTCATAGTGTCATGTTTATTAATGACTCAGTAGGTGGGACAGGCATGAAACAAATGTGGATGTAGTTCATTCTTCATACTATTTTGATACTATAACAAACCAATGGGATAGAAATATTGGTACAGAGTATACATCTTTTCTTATGCATCCTTTCAACTTGCCTTTGAGATGCCTGGGTTATTTTTTTAAATATTTACATTTATTGTATTTTAATTAAAGTAAATAGCTTTCTCTATATTTCTGTAACAAGCTTCCCCCACTGTCAACGTAAAATCAAAGTAATAGCATTTATGTAGGAAATTCCTCAAAGACAAAAGAACCACAAGAAATGAATAATGATTTTGTTTTGACTGAAAGGGCGTTCAGAGTCCTATTTATTTTATGAAGGAAAAGACAGGCTAAATTTAGCTAAAAATTATAAAAACCATGTACTATAAACAAACAACAAGGTCTTCCCCCAATTCCAGATTTTTGTTGTTTGCATTGTTACGAATCTTTCACATGAATCAACATAAGGCAGCATATTAAGTAAATGTATATTTACGTAATATATCTCATCGCACCAATGCAAACCACTTGTTTAAATTTACATAGCCAGTCATCACTAATCAATCACAACAGGAGCCAAGAAAAACAAAACCAAGCAAAATTAAGTAACCTTGATAATCAAAATAAGGAGAGATACATACAGAAGGGAATAAAAAACACTAACAGAAACAAAATGTGGCCAATATGTATTAGAAGTAATAGTATATTAAGTCAAGTAAATTAACACTGAGGAGCGTGTCCATTCCTTCTGTGTCTCACTGTCCAGTGGTGGGAAAGGAGGGCTGCATTTATGGATGTTTGAGACAGGAAATGGTCTTCCCTAGGTTGCCCTCTTTAAAAAGAACAAATGCCTTTCTAGAGGCAAAAGTGGCGAATTAGATTACACAGAAACAACATTATACTTGGTTCTATTTGAGATGACACCTAGAGAGAAAAACAGAGAGAAGAGATGCAGCTGGGCACAAGGGAGAAAGATTCAGTAAGGACAATTTCAGGAAATATGCTTATTTAGTTTCAGAAAAATGCCTTAGATTTTAAGTAAAACATCTTTATAATCCTTGCTATATGTCGCTCAGGTTAACGCCAAACCCTTGATATATTTGATTCTTCCCATGCTTAATGGACTATATTTACTTGAAGGGATTGGATTCAGAAGGACACAAAGAAACTAGCCCCAGTCCTATGAAATAAGGCCATTTATCAGCTCCAGTGTATTTGCAAACGAAGGTGCTGTTGCCCTTTATATTATTGTTAGAGCTCAAGACAATGTTTCTTTACTTATGAGCAGATGTTTGAAATCCTCCAGGAGGTTTCTATAAGACTATGGAAATGAACTTGGCATGGGTACCGGGCTCCCAGGTGGAGCAGTGCACTCGAGCCTCCTTAGAAGTGTTAGATCAAGGCTAGTCAGGGAGAGCAACAGAGCCTAGCCACCAAAAGCCGAGCGCTTTGGTGAGTGACAGGTACAGGCTCCTTCTGAAGCATGAAAAGGAATGCTAAATGATCTCCCTGACAGAATAAATCTTCTGTTTGTTTGGTCTGGACCAGATGTGCTACAGGCTGATGTGGAAATGTCTGCTCATGCCAATTTCACTTTAAATCACAATTTGGCAGGCCAGTTAGGTTTGAAAGTTGCAGCCCATTTAGCAATTTAAACAGAAATGGTTTCTAACAGTCTTTTCATTTAATTTGCAAATCCGCAGCAGGGCCTAAACAGCATCTGTAAGAAGCAGTTCTGTGGAGAGGTGGGTCACTTGCTAACGGAGTTTTGTGTTTAGATGGAACAGAAAACACAGCTTCGTTTCCTGTGCTGTACCGACCGTCACTATGCACGGAGAGAGTAGTTCTCCGTGTCTAGCACCGTGCTCACATTGATTTCTGCATTGCGTCCAAGCTTTAAAGGCAGAAACGAAAGAGGAAAGAACTAACAGGCTGCTTACCAAATTTCAACTGTACTATGCAATTCTCAAAATTTCGAGTAGGGAAGGACCTAAAAGGACACACCTTTTTCAAAGTACGTTCTATACTTTATGTTTGTGGGCACTCTAAAACTCATCATAGATGTAACAGTAAACCCACTTTGGTGAAATTGAAGTCTACCTTAAAATTTCAAACTACTTTTTAAATGTAAAACCTTACGTTTCAAGATTGCATTTATTTATTTATCTGTCACAGTGATGACTAGCGAGCACACTTTTCTTTCAGTTCCAGGATTCTGATTCCATGAAGAGAGCCATCCCGTTTACCTCATTCATTTCTCTATTCCAACTGCCTGGAAAGAAGCTTGGTGCATAGTAGTTGTTCAGTAAAACTTTATTAAAGAAGTTCATTCAAATAACTGAATGCATTTTATTACCTAACTAGAAACCAGAGAAAGAATTTGTCGAAGTAACATAGATTTCTGTGAATGTAGATGTAAAACTTGAATTCTCTCCTAAAGTGCTTGACTGAAACTGTTCCAAAGACTTTCAGTTAGAATAGCTTTGATGTAAGGCTCATGCCGGGGCCTTGTTCCACATTGTTATGCCCACTTTGAGTGGTAACCCTGGGAGGCCATCTCTTTTCTGAGGGGAAGTTGGGGGGCGACGATCTGGAGGAGAGAGGAATAGGGGGGGACCTAGGAGGAAAGGGAAGGAGGGAGGATCTGGGTCAGCATGTGTTATACAAGAGAAGAAAAAATAAATTATAATTTAAAAAACTGTCAAATGTCTCAATGTACTTTTGAAGTATTTTTATGTTGATTTAGGATTATGTGTCATATCTAGCTGTCATATTTTAGCCACCTTTACTGTGAAATTACGTTCCAGATTCTCATTCTTTTATGATACTGGCATTTTAAAATAAGTATTTGCAGACCATTAAAAAAAAAAAAAGGAAATGAGGGGCTGGAGAAATGGCTCAGCAGTTAAGGGTGCTTGTTGCTCTTACAGAGGACTCAGGTTTGGTTTACAATATCCACATAGTGGCTCGGAGCTATTCATAATTCCAGAACCAGAGAGGAATACCACAGGCACCAGCCATTCACATGATGCATATACACATAGAATAAAAATAAATAAATTATTTAAAATTTTGACAAAATAATAGGAAAATGAACAAACGTGACATTCTTCAATGGGATCCAGGCCAATTGAACTCTTGCTTGATTGTGAAATGCCCATTTGGACTTCATCCGTCTTCCAAAACTTAAATTGAAAAGTTATCATTTACTTTTATTAAGCTCTATTGCTTCTCTGAGGAATAATTAGAGAATGTCAATCATGAATGTAAATAAACATTTTTTTTTCTGGAAACCATTATGTAGATACAAAGATGTATTCACTTTTTAGAAGGCATACAAGCGATGCTTCTTGTATTGCTTTAAATACTCCTCTCAAACGAAACACTTAATACTCAAATCTCAGAGTCCACATTAGGAAAAGTTTTCAAATTTAAATAATAGAAATGACAACTCCTGATTGACAAACAAAATCAAACCAACCAAATAACATATCAAAATATTAATTGTAAAGCAGAATAAAAAAAAAAAAAACCAAAACATTTTTCAGTCAAAGGCCAGTTTTGTTAATATACAAAAGCTGTCCCAAGTCAAGTAGAACTCAGGAAGTAAAAGATACTCAAATTTGTGTTTAGTGAAGGAAGGCTCATTAGATCTCTGACAAAATTGCATTTTTTTTCAATGTGGCACACCTACAAACAGAAAAATGTTGTAGAATATGCAGGTACAAAGGAGTGTAGATCATGCTCTACTAGTAGATCAATTTGGAACAATTTGGGATGGCTTTTTAAATTGTAACTTCCTGTGATGTGACTGGGCAGTTCCACAACCAAGCATGCAGGCCTCCCGAGTGCTGGTATTAAAGGTGTGCGCCACCAACGTACAGCCACAAAATGCTGATTTTTAATCTTTATTTACTCTGTCAATGAAAATGTACGTTATGTCTCTCAAATTTTTGGAAACAGCCCTGTGTATGCATGTGTGTGTGTGCATATGTGTGGGTGCATGTGTGTGTGTGCATGTGTGTGTGTGTGTGTGCGTGTGTGTGTCATTTGTATAGTGCTGATATACCACATGGCAAAATTAGCAACAGCTACCTGAAACTAACTTAAATATTTTATAAAGCAGTCTATAGTATGGGCCTAATGCTGGGTCATATTTAACAAGAGATACTGAACTGTCTAGGAATTTTCACACATCTGGTGTTTTGTTTTCAGATACAATCTAGGGGGTTTTTCTTATGTGTGGAAACTTTGGGGCAATTGAAGTGCCATTTTGTAAAATGCCTGTTCCAGTGTTGTAAATACTGCCCTAGGAACTTTGGCTTATTCTCCTTCTAAAAGACTCGATGTTTTAGTCACTACAGGAATAAACCTCATAAATAGGAAGTTTCATGGGCTTACACTGGGTGTAAATGATAGTGTTGGCTTCTTCATGCTTACTGCTGACACATTACAGGTGTCCCTTGTGACTCTTCAGTACTCAGATCCACTTCTCTGGGACAATTAGTTGAAGTTAAAAGAAAAGAAAAAAAAGAAAAACGAACAAAAAAGCTGAAGCAACCTTAGATGTCTTACCATGTACATTACTAGAAAACCATTAAGGTACCTTTAATTATGGAAACACAGACATTACTAACGAAAATGCAGGTTTACAGGAAATTCGATCCTGGATAGCTCCTCTCTCTCTCTCTTTTTATGTAGTAAAGAATTTCAATGTTGTGCATTAAAATGAATGAAGAATGTGAATGAAATTTCTGGCAAAGTTTTCATGGTGCAGGCTATAACTCAGCTTTAAGAGTTGTCATCTTGATTCATTTGATCACGGTATGACTGAGTCCTACAGTTACTCCAGGTTATACTCGTGACTTTTCTTTGTTTCTTTATTTCCTTTTTTGGGGGGTGGGCGGGGTTCTGGCTCCCTTGGGACTCACTCTATACTCACAGACATCCGCCTGCCTCTGCCTCCCAAGCCTGTGACTTTTGTTTCAGTTGCTAATGCTTCTGGGCAATGCCAATCAGCAGTTGGAACACTCATTTGTTGAATTTTGGATTTAATATGTATGGAATATTTTTTTTTAATTTATAAAAGTGCTGCTCTTATAAACAGTTGAAAACTGGGCTATGGTTCGGAACAGAAAGTTCTCAAAAGAAGAAAGAAAAGTGGCTAGAAAATATTTTAGGAATGCTCAATATCCTTAGACAATTAGGGGATGCAAATTGAAACTATCTGAGATTTCACCTAATTCCAGGCTGGCAGAGATCTATAAAACAACTGATAATAAATACTAGCCGTGATGTGGGAAATAGGGACCCTCATTTACTGTTGGTGGGCTTGCAAGCTGGTCCAGCCAATTTGGAATCAATGTGGAGAACTTTCAAAAAAGCTAAAAGTAAATTTACCATAAGACCCAGCTATACCATTTTTCTTGACATATGTCCAAAGAGTCCAATGTCCTAACTCGACAGAATCTTGCTCTGCCATGTTCATTGCTGACTACTCACAGTTTCCATGAGATTGAAATGATTTAATTGTCCTTCAATGACTGAATGGATAATGAAAACCTGGTATACATGTGCAACGAAATACTGTTCAGCTGCAAAGAGAAATGAAACCATGAAATTTATAAGTGAATGAATGGAACTATTATACTAAGTGGAGTAAACTAGACCCAGAATGATAAACATCACACTCTCTTACTTATGTGTCTTTTTCTATCTCTGACTCTTTAGATGTGAGTTTATAACCTTGAGTAACCACAGAAATAAAAAAAAAAAGTAAAAAAGGGATGAGTTGGGAGAGAGCTATTCTAGAATGAGGGAAGATAGGGCACAGGGACTATAAAAGGAGAATTGGAAAATTGTTGGTGGTAGGGAAGAGGGAGATCAGTAGAGAGGAAGGGGGAGGAAGGAGTGATGGATACCGCTAAGAATATCATCCAAAGACAGAGGGAGTTATATTATTCTATTTTTACCTAAAATCAAGTTATAAGAAAACTGATTCTTTGAAACTTCACACACACACACACACACACACACACACACACACACACACACACACAATTTGGATTGTATTCATTCTCTACTCTCTAATCCTTCTTTATAACCTTCAACCCTTCCTTCCACCCCACCAACAAATTTCCATACTAAATCTATGTCTTAAAAAAAAAGCCCTAAACAACAACCTATTCAGCCCAATTAATGCTACTCATATAAGCATGGGTGGGGGGAGGGCATCTCCTGAAGCATTTGTAAACTACCAGTAGCCACCCCTGAAGAAAAGTGACTCTTCATTCCTGTCCTCCAACAGTTCGTTGTTCGTTGATAGTACTAGGGACTGGACCTATGTTGTCAAAGACTCTGTAACTGAATGATAGCTCTAGTTCTTCAAGTGTATTTTTTTTTATGTGTTTGTTTTATTTGGGGGTGTGCTGAAGACTGAAACCATGTGTACATGACGTAGAAAGTGATCTCTAGAGCTGGATGGTGGTGGTGCATGCCTTTAATTCCCGCAGAAGGGAAGCAGAGGTAGATGGATCTCTGTGAGTGCAAGGCCAGCCTGGTCTATAGAATGAGTTCCAGGATAGCCAGCTGAGGTACTGTCTCACATCTTGGTACTAGAAGTAAGCACTCTGGAGGACTGGAGGAGAGTGGTGATCAAGGGCAACAGTGACCT
Organism: Cricetomys ansorgei; assembly: GCA_026225945.1. NCBI lineage: Eukaryota > Metazoa > Chordata > Mammalia > Rodentia > Nesomyidae > Cricetomys > Cricetomys ansorgei. Next base: position 6,554,277 of record JAMJFZ010003581.1, on the reverse strand, counting down.
GTGTGTCTGCTGGTAGTACATAAGACTGTGTTTAAGAAATCCTTCAGTATAGGTAAGCTGAGAAGTTTACTAGAGTATGCACTTGGCATGTTTTCTGCCTGGATCATAAGGATCTTTAGAAGACATGTGAGTAGAACGCAGGTTGCAGTGACACCTATGGAATGAAATGACAAGTTTTTCTTACATCTTCTCTTCACCCCATTTCAGAGCCCATGATCATAACTAGATTCTCAAAGCAATGGATGCCACTATCACCTAAGTCTAATTTGTTGACCTATGGACAAATATTCAAGATACTTGCTAGCTGTAAAGTTTAGTTGAGAAGTCTAAGGAGTCTGTGCCTACTGCACACGCAATGAAAGTTGAGTAAGAAGGAAAATTGGACAAGGAATGAGTGACGAGACAGGGTAGATCTTTAGGGGAAAACTGTGCCGGGGGCAGGGCAAGGTGCTCTGCAAGAATCAGCCTGCTGTTTGCTTACAAGCTGGTAGTTAGTTACATGACAGAATGGAGGAAGGCAGGGAAGGAATTGGAAAGTTTCCTTTTCTGCACCACAGTTGACCATTGTTAGGAGTCAGCAGTGGGTAGTCAGTTAAAGAAAGAATGATTTATAAAAGGTTTGGGGCTGGAGAGATGGCTCAGCAGTCAAGATCACCGGCTGATCTTTCAGAGGATCCTGGTTCAATTCCCAGCACCCACATGGCAGCTCACAACTGTCTGTAACTCTAGTTTCAGGGGATCTGACACCTTGTATATATAGATGCACCAACCACATTTAAAAAACAAACTATTTTTTTTTAAAGGAAAAAACAAACCAAACATCACTCCTGGCTGTCCATGAACTTTAAGTCTGGAAACCAAACTGTTTTATCTGCAAGAACTTACAGTTCAGCCCAAATGGAGATGCCTTACGAAATGGACAACCTTAGCTAACTGATGGAAAGGATGTGGAATGAAGAGACCTAGGAGGTTCTGGTAGTCTTAAAGCTGTGCTTATATCACTTCTTGATTATGTTACAATGCAGATATTACATACAAAGCAAAGTTGATGACACCCATTAGTATCATAAAACCTAGTCAAATTCATCAGCCTTTCAGGTTGCAGAGATAATATACTAACAAGGTAAATGTCAATATATTTTACTTATATACCCTCAGGAGCAATTCTATCAAATGCTTTCTTATCTACAAATAGTCTCTTCAGGGACCCTTTATCTGACTGACGAAAATCTATTATACATGGTTAAAACATTATAACAATATTGTTCTAGTGTTTCTAATTTCTATTTATCTTTAATAAGACTGGGTCTCATATAGTCCAAGCTGGCCTCAAATTTGCTGTGTAGCCAAGGATTACTTTGTACTTCTGATTTTCCGGTCTCTCCCTCCTGAGTGCTAGAATCACAAACATTCATCACTGCATTCAGTTAATGTAGATCCGGGCATCAAACTCAGGGTTTCATGCCTGCCAGTCACGCATTCTCCTAATAGAGGTAGACATCTAGTCCTGTGTTCTGCTGTTTCTGAGCCCTTATTTTTTACCTCTCAGCAATGTCAAGTAAACAATTTCTTAAATTCCTTCCATTTCCCCTAAAAATTCTGGGACCTGTACACGGGAGTTCAGTGCATTAGATGCATTCAGGATGATTTGCTTCCTTGATAAGCATTTGCAATATTCTTGGCCAGGTGCTAGCAACTAAATGCTCTGGCAACTACACGTTGAACCTGAGTCAATCCCTTCCTGATCCTCACAGGGTAATTCAGGTAGGAGGTTGTGAGGTTGTGACATGAATGGTCCACGAATTCCTAATCTTTTATCTAAGAATTTCATTGGTCCTATATTTAAGTCAGAATACAAACGCTTCTGATAGATCCATGTTCCTTCAGTTCTCCTTTACTCAAGGCTCTGTGGCTTTTGGCATCTTTATTTTATTTTCATTCTGTTTTTGTCTAGGGCTGCCCTCAGACTCAAAGAATCTCTCATTTTGGACATAGGCACCTATGCTGTACGTTTTGGAGAGCTCTACATTATTTCTGATGTGCCATGTTCTGGACCTTACAAAATTTTATGAAATGTTTACTATTTGATTAGAAATATGGTCCTGAAGCCAGGTGGTGGTGGCACATGCCTTTAATCCCAGTATTTGGGAAACAGAGGCAAGTGGACCTCTGTGAGTTTGAGGATAGCCTGGTCAACAGGTGAGTTGCAGGGTAACCAGAGTTACAAACAAACAAACAAAAAAAAACAAGAAAATAAACAAAAAACAAACAAATGAAAAAACAAGAGAAAGAAAGAAAGAAAAAAGTAATATGTTCTTGCCACATCAGTATTGAGAAAGCTGGTCCAGTGGCTATGAAACAGGCTTCAGTTAGCCTTGTGCTCGATCAATGTTTTGTGTATGGCAGGTGTCAACCTCAGGTACGAAGAAGTCTTTCTTGCACCCGTGAGGTTGTTGTTTCCTGAGTTGAACTTTGTTTTCTGAGCTGATTATTTTGCTCCCGGTTATTATCCTGCAATTTCCAAAGGGAAGAAAAACTATGTCAACTGTTAGAAAGTCATTAAAATAACCCAGAGGAACTGTGGTGGCTTCCACAAAGCACTGACACCTGTTGTCATTCATAACAGTCCCAGGTTTACCTCGTGCATTTCCTTTACTTTTCTTCTTTCTGATTACTGGGAGATGATTTCCATGAAAATTAGATCTTTATTTCTTGAGAGTTCATCTGTTCCTGCTGCTCAGAGGGAAGAAATGCTTAAAATATGAGCTCTATGTGTTGAATTAGAATGCTCCCTGGCATTTTCCAAGAGGATCAGTAGCTTTTTCTGGTCTAGCAGGAATTCAAGCTCTGCCACTCACCAGCTGCTGTTGGGATAGAAGCTTGCTAGTGTTCTTTTGCATGGACTTGTCACCACCAAGAGCAGTCTTTGTAACTCCTTTGCAACCAAGGAGTGCCTGCTCCACCCAGCCTCACGCCTTACGTGTTACCTTGACCCTGTCATGTGGGAGAGCCTGCACCTGAGGACAGCTCTCCTGCGCATTAGGTTCAAGATGAGCATCATGCTAAGTACACAATAACTTCTATTAATTGAATGATGTGCTACTTTCCATTTCATCTCTTTCTAAAAATAATGAAGTTTCCACTGCAAATGAGTGCCGCAGAATTTTTATGATTAAGCATCATTTCAGATTGGCACTGTGAAGTACTGATTTGAATATGCGCTCAGTAGATTAGATGTTTTAACTTGGATTCCATATACAGTATGATTAACTGTACATACTCTCTATTATTTGTCTCAACTAACAATGTGACAGAAGGAAAGAGGGAAAAACTCTACTTATAAAACATGCTGATTTTATTTTCTTTAAATTTGCCTGGAATTAGTGACATAGATTAATGTCTTTAACAAAGGCTTGAGAATCAGGAAACTAACTGCATATGAAACATTGCACTTTGGATAGAATTTCTATTATAAAGGCAGCATGGCACATAGGACAGAATGAAAAGCATCATCCAAACCTTAAAACTCTGCAACCATTCTTTTCACCTAAGCAAAAGTTGTAATTGTTGTCAAAAAAAATCATGCTTTCAGGTGAGTTTATCGAATTTCATTAATGGCTCTCATCAAGCAGCACAAGGAAGCCATATATGTTCTGCCTGACAGTTAATGAAGGAAAAAGGTACATCTATCATTTATGCATCTAGTAAGCAATGGTAAAATAAAAAATCCACATTAAAAACAAACAAAGTGTACACTTTAGGAATGGTTCACTGGGTAAAGTTCTTGCCATGCACATGTGAGGATCTGAGTTTAGATTCCCCCCAGAACATATGTAAAGCCATGCACAACAGCAACATCTGTAATTTTAGTGCTTTTATGGAGGGTTGGAGACAAAGAAAGGCACTCGCTTCAGCTTGTAGCCAGCTAGCTTGCCATATACTGTGCTGAACAAGAGACCCTTGTCAACAACAAGTCAGGCAGAAGACGAGACCCCCGAGGTCTTGCAACCTTCACTGGTGTTACACATTCATACACACAAACACGCACACTCAAACACACATATAGACTTACATGCACACATGCATATACACAAAACAAGAAAAATACCTACTCTTTTAAACTCTTCTAAGTCTGCTTCTTGTTAGTTAATTCTTTATGATAGTTGACATTAATGACTATACACACAAAAGTCATCCTCATCTGCATCTTTATAGGCCAGGACAACATTAATAGACAGGCTGAGAATATCATACTGATCGAACTGTCTTTCAGCTAACAACAATCATATACACATATAGGGAATTATTCTCATGGTACTGGGAGAAGTAGTCTTTGATAAATGGTGATAGGTAGATTAATGGAAGATCACATCTACCTTTATTGAGGTTTTACAGGTATTATATGCAAATAGAACACATAGAAGTATTATACTTATTCTGTACCCATGAGAGGATTTCAGTTTTTTGAGAATGAAGGGACATGAACAGTAAAGATGTGGGTTATTTGCTAGTCTCATGGAGCCACTGGATCAATTATATGTGCCTCATTACTGTTGCTACGTTAAGTTGTAATAGACATCTGATGGTGGGACCTTTGTTGTTTTCAATCAAAAATCTTAACCAATTACTTGTCAAGTGCTGTAAAGTTTACAAAGGAGGATAGACCTATGTAGTTGCTAAGATCTGGTTATGGTTTATGTAAAAGGCCTCCTCCTCAGTGTTGTGTTTTTGAGTTGGTGCAAATTTAAGAAAGAGATCAAATGAGAGGTATTTAGAAGACTGGGACATTGGCTTCAGTAGAGATTGAGCTGGTTCTTTCCTAAGGGATCTGTACTAGTTCCTATGAGATAGTTGCTATAGATGAGAAAATTGACCACAGGACCTCCCTGGCCTCCTGTCATGTCACGCGAATCCTCCCTACAACACTTCTTCCAGTGGATTAACAGCCACTATGAGATCCCCCTTACAGCCAAAGCAGTCAGCTAGACAACCTTCTTACCAAGCATAAAAATTATGCTACCTGATAAATGTGGGAAGACTGCACCAATCCAATTTTAAAAGAACACATATTGTACGAAGTGGTATTATCAGATAAGTACTTGTTAATGCAAGTACTTGTATCAGAGAAGCCAACCTTTCATACGTTAAGGATCAAGGTAAAGTAGTAATCTGGACATTTACTGGAAAATCTAAAACAAGGTCTGTGCATTCTACTTGAAAGCTAATTCAGTCTTTACTAGTGATTGTGTTCCAGCTCATCTCAATGGATACATACTTAAAAGAACCAGATTAGATGTGGTGGTTCATACATATGTTTCCAGAACTCAAGAGGTAGAGGAGAGAGGATTGGGAGTTTAAAGCCATTCTCAGCTACATAAGACCCTGTCTCAAGAATTAATAGAAATTTAATATAAATTAATAGAAAAATAATTCCTGCATAGTATTTAAAATTCAGCTGGGCTCAAATGGAAAACTGTGGGGCTCACATGCCCCACAGTGTCAATCTTGAAGAGACGTTCTCATGGTAAATCTCTTTACCATCTTCTGGGTGCATCTTAAAACATATTTCTCATATCTGTGTATTTTACTTTATAAACTTAGTGTTTACTGAGTCTTAGGTTGCTTGCCACTGATGGCATACCTCCATTCAGTAAAATTATGTTAAAATTTTGGTTTTCCTGTTCATGTCTTCAAGTAATACACCTACATAACTAGTTTCTAATTAGTCAGTTACAGGCACTGTTTCTTGATTCTTTACTTTGAAAGTGAGGACATTAACATTTCTAACACTTCCTTCAGCTTTCATCTTGCTTCCAACCCAAACTTGTGCCTCTCTATTCTTATATCTCATGCTTGTTAACATTATGTTGAATTCATTAAGTACAGTTAAATATGATTTGATATAGATTTTCTCTGAAAGTTGAAAAATTAATAAATATTTTTATGCTAGTGTTACTAGCATAGAGGAAATAGATTCATAGTTGGTTTATTCATACCCAAGGGGAAATTTATAGAAAGAGAAAATTTCTTCTTTCCCTCTCTCTTCTCTGTCTCTGTCTGTCTGTCTGTCTGTCTCTCTCTCCCTCTGTCTGTGTGTGTGTGTGTGCGCGCGCGCGTGTTTATCATAGCGTTGTTTCTCTGAAGAATACCTTTTGATCAAATACTGAATGTAATGTGTCTTTTCTGGGCCTTTGCCTATTTTAGAAGCATCTCTATAGATTTTTTTATATTTTACTGGCTAATTGGCCAATATAGAATTCTAGTAAAAATTAACTTTTTAAAGACTAAATAGGTATATAACTCAGAATCAAAAGCAACAAAGCTACTTTCTTTTTGTAGCATACCCATTATTTATTTCACACAAAATTATTATATTTTGAGGCAGGGCCCCATTGTTTACTCTGACTGGCATTGGACTCACTAGGCATACCAGGCTGGCCTCAAACTCTCAGAGATCATCCTGTCTCTGCCTCCCTAGTGCTGGCATTAAAGGTGTGAGCCTACATACCTGGGCAACAACATGATTTCTATCAGTTTTTTTTTTTTTTTCAGATAGGACATTAAATTTTCCTGGAAGTCATCAGAAATAAAACAAGTCACTTAATGTTGGAATTGGAAAAAAATATTTAGATATTCTTTCAGATTTATAAACAATGGTAGCACTACCATCATTTCAATGAGCTCCCATGCCCATTTTTATGAACCTAATTTGCCTTAATAGGTATATGAATAATAGAGGGAGCAATATTATTGCTCTATTTTTTTTTATTGAAGAAAGCGAAACCCATAATGAGATGTGATTCATTTAAATGAAATGCCTCGTTTTGATATTTTGCCCAAAGTGTGTTTTAGGACACAGTTATCTAAGGAGTTTCTATTATTTTATGAATGATCTTTGATGGTCCCCAGAGACATATACTCATTGTCTCGGTGACTCTGGAGGCTGAGACAGGAGAGTCCACTGAGCTCAGACAATACAGTGAGGCTGAACCACAGAACAACAACAACAACTACCTCAGTCTTATTCTCTGTCTATCAAAAGTTTATTTAAAATTGTGAGTCATTGGTAAAGTAGTGAGTTTTAAACATGATCAAAATAAACAACAAAAATACCACCTACTAGAGGCACAGTTGAAATTGTCTTGTAGAAAGTAAACCAGAGGTCTCAACAATACTTTGCTGAGCCGTAGGGGAAAGGAAAGGATTAACATGTTAAGCCGTGGACATACTATAACAGAGGTAAGTTACTTTTCAGTATTTATTTATTCTGTGTGCATCTATGTGTTTGTATGTGTGTGGGTTCATGAGTGACACCATTTTTGCTTGTGGAAAGACAAATTATAATTGTCATTTTTCTCTTACTGTATGGAACCTAAGGATCAAACTCATGTTGACAAGCTTAGTGGTAAGTACTCCTACACTCTGAGAAATCACACTAGTCCTAATAACTGATTTTAATACTCTGTGTATATAAGACTTCTGTTGTAATAATTTCATGTCTTGAAACATTGACATTTAATTGGCACTGTTTATGTTTGCTTATCTAGTGTAACTCATGTAAAAATTAGTTACTTGGAGTTTAACAAAGAGAAGAGCTTATAGCAAGGAATATTGTAGATTTTAAACATGTTTCTATATACTTGTGTGTGTTGGGGGATATGTACACATATGTGTATATATGTGTCGATGCATGTGCATTTGTGGAGGTCAGGGTAGACTACTGATGCTGGGTGCCACTCTCCAACTTTGTCTCTTGAGACAGTCTTCCACTGAACCTAGAATTAGATGGATTGGGAATAAGCTGGCTGGCCAGAAAATCTCAGTGCTCCCCTTGTCTCAACCCCTTCACAGTGCAAGGGATACAGGTGTGCATCCTTTCAAGTGGATGTTGGGGATCTAAACTCAGAACTGAGCAGCAATCTTTCTTGTCCATTGAGTCACCTTGCCAGAACGAGGTGTGTGATTTTTGATGATCTACCACTTACTTAGATTCTAATATATATCACATATTATACGTATGTTTTACTCCCGTGTCAGGGATTATGGCAAAAGCAACAAGCGTATGAAGAGGGGATGTCAATATAGTCTCATTTCTTTCAATGATGTATCTTATTTTTTCCTTAATTTTCATGATTATCATGTGTATTACAGACTATCTGACTCTTAAGAAAAGACACAAAAAATAAAAGATAATATGCACTCAGACAAATAAAGTTAGCATAAGACCCATTTACGCTTAGACTTTTCCTTTCTCTCTATGAAAGTATGAATCTCTAATTCACTATTATCTATGTGTTGACAGCAATTATAGCTGAATTCAGAACCCAGTGAGTGTGGTTTGACAACTCTGCACAGGACTGCTATGTCCTACCAGAGAAGATTTTTATATTTGCTTGCTATAAATCTGGCTGTTTGTAATCATTCCCTATAGTAGACATCACCTAGGAAACTTTCTCAAAATGTCAATTTCTTAGTTTCTCTTTTGATTGGCTGATTATTCTTCATGGCAGTATGACAAAACATCTGACATAAGCAATTGAAGGAAGGAAAGGTTTATTTTGAACTAGGGTTTGGCTCAAGGCAGTAAAGAGATGCAACAGGAACTGCTGGTCACTTTCCTCTACAGGCAGGAGACAGAATGGACAGGAAGCAGGGTGGGGTTATTAATACTTCAAACTCCAAGTCACACCAGTAGCCTACTACCTCAAGAGATGCTTCAGCTCCTAAAGACTTTACAACTTCCTAGAACAGCAACCCCAGCTTGGGGCATAAGCCTGTGGGGGGTAATTCACATTCAAACCACAAGTAGATAGCAGGAATCTGGCTTGAAATACAATCTTGGGGAATTCTCATCAGGAATGATTAGAAAACAGTGTTGGAAGAGACATTTTCAAAGTGCATAGGAAGCTTAGCGCTGACAAAACAGAGTTGTTTTTGGTCCTCATTGTGGAAGGAGAAAAGTTCAGAAGACAATAGAAAAAGATGCTGGTGAGGCTAGATGGAAGGAGAGCTCATTTAATTCAAAATAACAACAAATTGAATCTAATTAAAACAGGGCCTGGAGAAACAGCACAGCAGTTAAGAGTGTTTGTTACTCTTGCAGAGGTCCAGAGTTGGGCTCCTGGGACCCACATCATGTATTTCAAAACTACCTATAATGCCAGATTCAAGGGATCCACCATTCTCTTCTGGCTTCCAAGGCTACCCTCATGCATGAAGACATACATACAGAAACACACATACACAATACAAATTTAAAAATCATCTAAAGAAAATAATTGATTTCATAATAGAGGTGCTGGCACTTTGGTGGTGACACTGGAACTTACATATATTTTTCTATATAATATGTCCCAAGAGCTGTGTCATCTCAATATGGAAGGCGTGTCTTACAGGTAGACATCCTCAGGGTTAAACTGGTCAAGTACAATATTCTTGTACTTTTCCATGACTTTAAGTCACCATGGACACAGTAGAGACTGTGGGTTATAGAGCACACTGCATCTCATAAAGACAACAAATAATACTATGTAGTAATCTACAATATCCCTATAATTCAGATGCATTTTCTACAGAGAGAAAAATCAATATTGCTTCAGGAAAGGTTTCAGATGATATCAATAGCTCAAGGTGAGAAATTTCTTGAGAGTCAATATTTCAAAGAAATAGATTATCATGATGAAATAATCCAAAATTTCAAAAGTTAGAAGATTCAACAGAAAAACTGTTTTGGGATCTTGAAACTACATAGTCTTGAAAAACAATCAGAATTCTTCTAGGCTATAAGAGATAAGATACTATATGATATTTTCAAATGTAGCATGCTGACTTCGATTGAATCTTGGCCAAAATAAAACTTACACAGTCTTGGGAAAATTAAAGAAATTTGAATATGTACAGAATATTAAAAATCATTATGAAAACAATTATTTCCTCAGGTGATCATCATACAATGGATTTGATCTTTGTTTTCAGAAAATATGTACACTGTTTAAGGATACAGTACAGTATGATGTTATTAACTTCCAAAGGCCCCTGGACTCATACCTAAGAAGAGAATGAACATTTTAGCAAATTCTATTGACTATTAGTTCTTACTGAAGGAAACAGAAGCTTTTGGGAAATATGTCTGCTGCCAGAACTGAGGAAGAACTCCAACATTTTACTATGGTAGAGATCCAAGGAGCTATGAAATAGAGAGATTTTTGTAAACACACTTGTACTTGAGCATGGACAATTTGCGCATCAATATGAACAATATCATACATTCAAATCTATAAAGTTTGTTTAGCTCATTAATTCTTACTGATACATTTGATCCTTTTTGGAGGGTGGAATATTCTGGAAATTGGTAAATACAGGTTAGAATTGAGAATATTTAACTTCTGTAAAGCTGTAATATTGGGTTTAACAACGAATACATGGAGTACTATTTCTCTTTATAGAGGTATGTTCCCAAATAAGTGAGGAAAAGGCAAATTTGAAATAACATTTTGCAACGTTAAAAGAATTATCATCAAAATTATTACACAAAGATACTAATGAAATCTTCAGAAATGACCACAAGATCACAAGAAATATAGAAATCAGAGGCACATATTTAAATCAAGTGAAAACAACAACTTAGCTGAATTCAATGATAAAAGTACCGACTATGACCTAAAGAATATACACAATAAGGACCTACCATCATCACCAAATAAAATGTGACTTAGAGAAGGAGGGCTACACTAAAGAAGTCAGTCTGTGCTGCTCGGCCCTTGTTTGAATTCCAGTTGAAATAAACAAATAAATGACCTTACCTTTTTTTTTTTTTTTTCTGTAAGATTAGTTTTGGTGATTTGGGGATTTTTGTAGTTCCATATAAACTGAGCATTTCTTCTGGCATTATGAGAGCTATAATTGATATTTTAGTAGAGATTATACTCAATCAATAGGAGGCTTTGAGTAATATGTATACGCTAACAACACTGGCTTTTTAATTCACAGATACAGGCTGTCTATATTTTGCGTGTGTTCTACACCCCACCCCCATCAATGCTTAATGGCTTTCAAAGGAGAGAGCTGTAAAACATATTTTTACATTTACGTGTGTGTGTGTGTGTGTGTGTGTGTGTGTGTGTGTGTGTGTGTGTAATACACGAGGAGGTTAAAAGGAAATTTATGGGAGAGGGTTTTCTTCTTCCACCAGGCAGATTTTAGGAACTGAACTCAGGCCATCAGTCGTGGTAGAAGGACTTTCTCTCATTGTCTTTACTCTTCACTCTTGCTGGCCTTTGTGTAGAGATCTTTTACATCCTTGATTAAATATATCCCCCAATGCTCTATTTTCATAGCTATTATAAATAAGGTTATTTCCCTTACATCATTTTAACAAACTTTTCTATTTGTGTATAGGAATGCTTCTGTTTTTTTATACGTTGAATTGTTTTCTACATTTTACCTACAACTTCATTGAATTTGGTCCTTGCTTCTGTCCTAGTTACGCTTATCATTGCTGCGATGAAACAGCATGGCCCAAGCAACTTGCAGAGGAAAGGGCTTATTTAGCTTATCCTTCCAAATCTCTGTTTATCACTAAAAGAAATCAAGACAGTTACTAAAACAGGGCTGGAACCTAGAGTCAGGAGCTGATGCAGAGACCATGGAGGGGGTGCTACTTACTGGCTGGCTCCATCTGGCTTGCTCAGCCTTTCGTATAGATCCCGGGATCACCAGCCCGGGGACCGCACCACATGCAATGGGCTAGGTCCTCCCCGATCAATCATCAATTAAGAAAACACCATACAGACTTGCTCTAGCCCCATCTTAAGGAGGCATTTTCTCAATCCAGGTTCCTTTCTCTCAGATAATGTTAGTTTGTGTGAGGTTGATATAAAACTATCCAATGCATCTTCTAACAAAGTTTTTTTGTTTGTTTGTTGTTTCGTTTGTTTTGTTTTCGTTTTGTGCTCTAATAAAGTTTTTGGTTTTGCTTGTTTTGATTTTTTGTTTTATGGTGCAGTCTGTACGTTAAAATAACGTACATGTATTACCCTGTAATCTACATAAAAGACAACCTGGCTTCTTAGTTGGCAGCGTGAGTGCACTTCAGTGATTGTCTTCAGTGGTGTGTTCTGTGTCCTCACTTCCGTTTGTGTCTACGATAGACTTTTGTGATTCCGTTACCCGTCCGTCGAAGGGTCTCACCTGCAATAAACTAACGCTATTGTAAGGTTTATCATTTTATCCTAATCTACATTTTAAATTTTTACATCTACATTTGTCTGTGTCATACTCTAAATCTTTAAGAATTATCATACTTATGATTATTTTAATAATTATTTTTCGTTTTGCTAGGATGTGCACCACACACCATGACATTCATATATTCTTCCTTTTTTTCTACATACTTTACCAGTGAATTTTAAATTTTCTGATATTTTTCTGTTACTCATGAGTGTTTTTATTTTTCAATAAATTCCTTTATCATTTCTTCTGTGAAAGAGTGGTGTCAAAGAGCTCTCTCAGCTCCATCCAAGAGAGTCTGGATTTCTTATATTTTAGGACAGCCTTGCTGGTCCAGTTTTTTTTTTTTTTTTTGGCTGTTTATCTTAGGCTTAAGTGACAAGCCAGCCACATTAGTTCTCCTTTCACGGACACCTCAATCATCATTTGTTCGGAGATGGTGTTTTTAGCTTGACTCCTAATGGAAACTTTTAACATTTACAGTTCTGGATATTTGTGTCTTTCCCTAATTTGGAAAGTTTTCTGTTATCATTTCTTTTAGCTACATATTCCTTCACCTTTGCCTCTTCCCCCTTGACCATTTCTGACTCGTATATTTACTTTCTTTGATACAAAATCTGTGACCTTCATTTCTTTTCTCTAAGTATACATTTTTTTAATGTAATCTGTCTCCGTGTTCAAAGATTTTTTTTTAAATCTTGATGCTCACTTCTGCTTTTGTATTTTTACTTCTGTCTTTTACCTCCTTTTTGCCCTGGCTGGCAACCAGGAACTCTCCATGTAGGCTGAGTTGGCCTCAAACTCATCAAAATTTGCCTGCCTCTGCCTCCTGAGTGCTAGAGTTAAAGGCCTATACCACAATGCCCAGCTTACTGCGTCATTCTTTATATCCATTGTGTTTTTCTGTTCTAAAATTTGTTTTCTTTATATTACTATTTCAACACATGTTAATTGTTCTAATCACTTGCTTTCTCATTTTTGAATGCTTTCTTTGTATTTTACCATTACTGGAATTCACTGAACTTTTTTACGACAGTTATTTTGTATTCTTTGTTGAGTAGTTCATACATCTCTATGTCTTTGAGTTCACTTATTGGCACCTATTTTGATTCATTTAGAGACACTGTGTTTCCCTGAGTGTTCTTACTTCATATAGTCATGAGTTATGTGTGTTTGCTTGAAGGACTATTTACATATTACAGCCTTTACAATCTGGCTTGAGGCAGAATTTTGTTTAGAAATTCAGGCTGCTGTCTTTGGCGTGCTCAGCCTGAAACAGCTGTAGCTATAACAACACTAGAGGGCGCACTTAGCCCAGCACCACTGTGGATCTTGTGGCTTCAAAATTGGAGTCTCATGGAGGCTGAAATTGTGGCTCAGTACCTCTGGTTGCTCAGATCTACCTGCTACTGGGAGTTGTCCAGAGTTCATGACTGTTATAGTTGACTGGTAGGTGACGTGAACTGGAGATTGTATATGCGTTGAAGAGCTATGAGTTTCTGCCAAGGCAAGTTCATTCTGTCAGAGTCAAGGAACATAAACATCTATCCTAATTAATAATCATATTTTGCTGTGGTCCAATTTGGCAGATCAAGAACATGCATTCTGATTATATCCCTGCCCCGAGTTGACGAAAAATTTCTTTGTGCTCTGCTGCTTTGGATTACAGGAAATGTGACTTGGGTAACAGAAAATTCTCATGCTTTTCAATGGACCATTTCTTGTTGCTTTGCTATATAAACAAGAATGGTTTCCACAGCTCCCTCAAAGGTATTTTCAAGAAATGACCATTGCTAAAACTGATGATTATTGGGGGAATCCTTGCTGAAGCTGCTTCTATTTTGTCACTTTGCTCACTCTTTCCCCTATGCTTTACTTTTACTTTTTGATAGACTTCAAATTTAAAGATCTGTACTACAATAACTACAGACAAAGAGACATATTCTTTTGGATAAGTTTCATGATATAAAAAAGAAGAGACTATATAAAACAAGATTCACCTTGGTTGATAAAATCTGAATACAGGTGGTAGACAAATGTTCTTTTAAATCTACCAATTTCATTGATTGAAAGGTAGCTTGGAATGAGGGTATGAAACTCCTCCCAGCATTCATCTGCATTGGAGTAACAAGTACCATCATAAAGAGAACATCACAAGAAATGCCCTTTCTCCCAAGGGAATGCTGATTGTTACTTTTATTATCCCCATGTTGCAGACAAAGAAGATAAAACACCTTCCAAATTTTAGTAGAGCTAGTTCCCAATTCCAGACACCTGGGTTGAAAGGTTTTGTGCTTAACCAGAATGAATTCAATCATTTGATGCTATTTCAAGTTTTGGTCTGAATGACTGATTGTCTTTCTTTTCTTTTCTTTTTTTCTTTTCTTCTTTTCTTCTCTTCTCCTTCCTTCCTCCCTCTCTCCCTTCCTCCCTCTCCTTCTTCCTCTCTCCCTTTCTTTCTTCCTTTCTTTCTTTCTTTCTTTCTTTCTTTCTTTCTTTCTTTCTTTCTTTCTTTCTTTCTTTCTTTCTTCCTTTCTTTTCATGTATAACTTATACTTCTATGGTTCATTTGGAGGGTATAGTTTCAGATAACAGCCCAGCCTAGGAAATGAACCTGACAGTTACCAGTGTTAGTTACTAGTGGCAGTTACTAGTGGCTTTTGACTCTGCCTCCCCATATCTAAGAGTAGAACTTGTTGTGGTCTATGCCAAGAATGAACAAAATTATTCCATATGAGTTTGACTATTAATTATATTAAGAATGGACAAAAATATTTGATATGGATTATACTATTAATTTTGGAGCAGGTAAAGCTGGGTAATCATGTTATTATGTTGAAAGCTAAGCTCACAAAAGATTAGCACACTTAAAGCCTGCCCTAAAGTCTTTATTTTTGGCTACTGGGATATGGAAACTTGGTGAAAATATGCAGCCTAAAGCCTTACATCTCTTTGACTTTCATTCACACACACACACACACACACACACACATACAAGAACGTTTCCCTGGAACTGTGTACTATGTCTTTGTTCCTACTTTGGCAGGTGTTAGAGCCTTGGTGTTAGGTTTTAAGGTCAAAATGGTGTCATTAACATTGTGTCATTCATGCTTAGGTCTGGGGGTCTGTTACATTGTATTATTCTTTTTATCTATGTGCAAAACAAAGAATTCATATTCTTCCTTTTCTAGGTGGGAAATGCTCTTTGTTAGGAATGAGGATTGAAAACGTCATTTTGACATGTGTAGTAACACTGAACAAGTTAACAGACTCATAAGAACAAGTGGAAAAGCATCCTAACATGTTAAAAATCTTCCCTATGCTAATGTGTCCAGATATTAGAAACAAATTGATTACATCTGTAAAATAGAAAAGAAAGAAACATGATACCTTCTCAGAGGCAGCAGAGTGAGTTTAATAAGCTGCCTGAAATCACTCAACCTACAACATATCTAAAATGTTAATTAAGCAACTTTTTTTTAATCCCCACCTTTGCTCTACTGGCTTTAGTAAAAGCCCGTCTGCCAGCATATCTCTCCACAGGTACCTGTAATTCTGTTTGAAGTTGGTGATCTGGGCTTGGCTCATAACATTCACAGTAGATTTACCTGAAAGATCAATAAAAGCATGTTCAAAGTTAGATTGGCTTCATAGAGCCCAGGATTTTTATTAATTCATATAAACTTCCTAAAACTTTCAGTATAAAGAAAAGAGAAAGAAACTTGAGAATATTCACATTGTAAGAAATCGAATCGGTATCATGGAGCCTCAGAATTGGTTTGGAGCCCAGTGAGTCTCTTCACATGTCAGAATTTGTGGAAGTGCCAGGTGCTGAGTCTTTCTTAAATCTTCTAGGAGGTCTCAAAATCATCAATTACATCAAAAAGTCTTTGGTGAATTCCAGCTTCTTTGTCCTGGATGCTGTGCAAGGTTAGTAACATGGACTTTGCCCTTTTGTGAAGAGATGCCACTGGCCTCTGTAGATTACATGTATCTTGCTGAAGAATATATTTTTAATTTTATAAAGGAATTGATGATAGCAAAGAGTAAGCTGCATAAGTTTAAGAAAGTGTGGGAAAAAAAGTAGAGTAATATTTCATTAAGTATCTGGTGATATAGAAATATAAAGAACGTGTTTAGGAACCACAAGGAAACCTAGCTAAGATGACCCTCAGTGATTTGCTGATCTTGATTCTTTTGGTTTCTGTAACTGTTAGGGACCACAATTTAAAGAAATCATTTTCCAATTTTAAAAATCAAGGTTTTAAATGGACATTTTGAAAACCATCTCCCATAACAAAGATTCTATATTTGAAGGGATGAGGAAGCAGAAGGGGAGATATTTGTGACATGTTCTGTTGCTTGAAGAGCTTTTGTGGGAGCAGTGGTATTTTCTTAGCTTTATGTCAACCTAAGTGTCCTTGACAATTGAAGAAAAGAAGAGAGTTTTAGCCACAGGTCAGAGTTGAAGAGAGATATGTAATTTACCTAGCATTCATCAATCATGGGAAATGGGACTCATTTTGTAGTAGTACTGTGGCTTTTTTAAAATTTAAATTTGTTAAAAAGACTATTGTTAGCCGAGAGTGTAAAATTAAGGCTAAGAAACTAATCAACCTGCAGAGAAACTTTGATCTCTAAAATTCTGGAATTATCAGTAATTAGAAGAGATTTAAATAGGCTAAATGGTGGGATTAAGGTTGAATTATTATCACTTTGCACACTAAAATTGATTTTGTTTCTGGTAATAGAGATAGCCTTTTAATAAAACTCAGTTTTTGTTTTGAATGAGATAACTCACAGATTTCTAATTGGTTTTAAAACTATTTTATCTCCTTAGAAGTTTGGGTATCAGTACTCACCACAGTAAAATAAAAAATGCTGCTCTAGAGCATACATTATTCATGTATTTTAACTATTCTCTTCAACAGAGTACTGCTAATATTTAGGCGAGGACAATTTTATTAGGATTTTATTTTCTATTAGAAAACCATCTTAGAATACATTTCAGAGTTTTTATTTTGTAGGGATCCTTACCTGTCTGGTGATCCACAACAGATTTGTGATTATTGTTGTTGTTCATTTTCAGGTATATTTTAAATACCATAAAATCCAACAAGTACACTCAACGCCAATATGAGATGTTTACTATCAATTTGCTATCATGGCCTACAAAGTTGACTTATTTTTATTCTGATCCTGAGAGTTTCCTGACATACACCTATTTTTCTATCTTGAAAATGTGTCATTGATTATTTATGCATCAAATGTTCATTGATTAGGAGTTAGTTATGTGTGTTGGAGTTCAGATGTTTGGAGAGGACTTTTTTGGTCTGCTTGTTCATTTAATTTATTCATCTTTTTAAATTGACACTGCTACCTTTCTTGGACAAAAATACACATTTATTGTTCATTCATTAAGCACTTATTAAGCAATTTCTTCTTAGTGCTAGGTTTTAGAAATAAAATTGTACAACACAACATTTGTACCCTCAGAACATAAAGCTAGTGAAAGAGATGAGTAATTATAGAAATAAACAACTATACATAGAGGAAAGCTTTGGAATCTATTCTGGGGATTGACAGACTCCAAAGCCTCAGGCATATAAGGGAAGCTCTCTAGTATTAAGCTTCATCCCAACCTGATGTAGACATTTATAGAAAAAATTGTTATGTTTGGAAAATTGAATAGGTAAGTTATTTCAAAGTAAAGAATAAGAAAAGATCTTTTTACGGAGAAATTCAATTGCAACTTATGATTAATTAAGATTGAACAGTCAACTGAAGAACAGAAGCACAGAAAATGCCTGGATATATCACATTTCCACCCATAGAAGATCAGTTTGAATGAGCCAAATTCACAAGAGACAGAGAAAAGAAGGTGTGAAGAATTAGCTAGGCTCTGTTCACAGAAGGTCTTAAAAGATATAGTACTGAGCTTAGATGCTATCTGGGGTCTATGAGAATTCTTTTATGAATCTGAACAAAGGGATGTAACTTATTTAATGGTTACAGAAAATGTACCAGCAGACTTTCTATGGGTTAGATAGACCTGAGAGGAGGTTAGTAGGATGACATATGGAAATGAATGATTTAAACAAAGATAATGGTGGAGAGTATAGAGAATATAAGGTTGATTTAAGATATATTTAGAATATTAAACTGATATAACTTCATAGTTAGTGTGAATGTGTGAATTATGGGAAGCTTTCAGGTATGTTTCCTGGGTTACTGGCATAAGTATGTGGGTAATTGATGGCTAGTAACAAAGAGCATTAGAGAATGAAAACTGGAAATCTTCGTCAACAAAGGATATATCATTTGTTTTTCATCATATCAAATCTGAGAGACATCTAGAGATGTCTAGGTGATATCTAGAGAGAGATCTGAACTAATTAAAATCTGTATTTTAGAAAGGAGTTGAGAAAAGCTTATGGATTTTAGAGTTCTTGGTTGTCAACCATTAGCTAAAGATGAAGGATGGATCAAATCATTGTTTATGTACAGTTCTATTGTTAGAAAGTTGTATTTATTCCTTATGATATGCTTTATCTATATGCCCTCATCAAATGATTCATGTCAAAGTTGTTCTGTCAAATTGTGTTGATTTATGGAGAAAAAGTTTTCAACAAAGATTGTCGCCAGAAACATTTGTCTATGAATAGCTAAGAAATGTACCCAGGAGCATACCTGAAGCAGGAAGATGCATCACTCTTCCTAGGTTTTCCGGAGTCTTCCTTTAGAAACTAGAGTTTTAAGGACAAAAAAAAAGCTCCTTTTATAGAATAATTATCTACAAACTAGGCAGTAGTACAGACTAGTTTTCTTGTTTGTCCTGATGGCTTATTTTGGGAAGCATGAAAAAGAAACTGAATTTCAAGTTTCTCTTGAAGGGTAGTGCTCTATGTAGAAGGCTCTGGAAAGCACTAGACATAATCATGTAAAGACTCCTATGTATTTGCAGTCTCATTTAAAATCTTTAATGGGATTCTGTGTTGTCACTTGGAATCTGCAATATGCTCTTTCAGGGCAGGAGCTAAGTATCACACATAGGTACAGATCATTCCAGACTCAGTAAAGCATCTTGAACAACATGTCTTCGGAAGAATATTTGTTGAATTACTCATTATCCCTCTGCAATCTCTCCATACCTAATGTGGACTAAAGAGGGGAATGTTTACAATCAAAACAATTTTATTTTGTGTTTTTACTTATGGCTCAAATATGGATTGTTCCAACAGCTTCATTTATCAAAGCCTTATTCTCTAGCTGGTAGAACTTTTGGGAGGAGGTGATGAGGAGTAGAAAGTGGGTCCTAATTGGAGCAAGTAGGCTACTGGAAGGTTCTATAGACGTGAATACATTGTTTCCTCTTTCTCTAACCCCTAATCTATCTCTTCTTTTTGTCTGACATGGGTTCATTGGCTTCCTTTTCCTCACCTATTCACACCATGGTCACTTAATTCAGGCCACCACATTGGAACCAAGCAACTACAGATTATAACCTCTAAGCTGGGACTCAAAATAAATCCATGTCTTGAACTTGTTCAACTCAGGAGTTTGTTGTGTCAACTAACAGAAAATTAGGGCTAGAAATAATGTCATTGTAGCATTGGACAGCCATGTGATTCTTCAACTTTTGGAACAGGTTTGTGGCACAAATTTGAATATATGTCGAGTTGTGTCCTTAAAATGTCTTAGGATGTCAAATCTGTGTTTCATTTCTGGGACCAGTGAGTATTACTATGTTAAGTATTATATTACATAGTCATAGTGTACATAGGTTTTTTAAATCACAGTTGTATAGTTTTCAGTTTATATGGCTTGATAGAATGAATAGCTACTCAACTTTCTGAATGACTGTAAATTATTTTTGTGTCTTAATGTTCACTCTCAGTATAACGATATATAATTAATTTTGTATGTGTTTGTTTATATTGTGAATAATATAATACCCCAAATTAGGTACTTCTATGAAGAAAAGAAGTGTGTTTATCTTACTTTTTTGTGGCTAGAAGGCCAAGGTCAGGAAGCTCATTGGTTTGGTCTTTGGCAAAAACAATCTAGCTGCATTCCAAAACAGATGATGGTATCACAATGCCAGAAAGAGAATGTCACATCTGAGATAAGAAACAAGACAAATTAAGAGAACATCCCAGACATTCATGCACCTGCAGTGATTCCCACTGGAAAAGCATCAACTTCTTACACACTTTAGAAAGTTGTTGTTACTCCCATTGATGTTCATGGCATGATTATACCATTGGGCCTGTCTTGCCAGGCCAATCATTATTACATTTTCAAGTTCATAACCTGAGAAAGATTGATGAGTACTTTTCTACTTTGATAGTGTGCATATTGCCTTTCACAACTATGAAAGTTAGCCAGTAGCAATGAAGCTGCTAGGTCAGTAGCAGCTTAATATCTTCATGCTCTCTGACTGAAGTATATGGTAGCTTTAACAATATGGTCTTACCATCAAGTTTTCGGGGTTAACTGGTAACACGGACAATAGACAAAGATTGCTTGGTGTTCTATGAGACCTCAGTAGCCAACAAATCCAAAATAGGTAATGCATTCATGACACCGGACTTTTTATTTGTTAGACTATGATGTTTAGTAGGGTACTCCCATTGTGTTATAGAGTAACTCCTTAAAACTCTCTTTCTTGTATCTCTCTCTATATATATGTACATGTAAATAGAGATAGAAATAGAGATAGAGATGTGTGTGTGTGTGCGTGTGTGCATGTTTGTGTGTGTAAGCATCTATAATAGTAGATTTTCATGAGACTATTTTAAAGAATCTCCAGTATTATTTAGCCATCCCTATATTCCCTCTTCTGACTTGATTTCCCATCCCTACACCAATTTAACTCTTCCTACTCCGTTATTTATCTTTAACCATTTATACTGCTTTGTTCTATTTCTACTTCCTGGAAAGCTATTCCCTACTGGCCCATTACTAAATAGGTATCCAACATCAAACAAAGTCAAAGAGTCAATGCTAATATTCACAAGTGAGAAGACATGTGACATTTCTCTTTCTGGGTCTGGGTTATTTCACTCAGAATGATTGTTTCCATCTCCATCCATGTACTTGTGAATGCCTTGATTTCGTTTTTCTTTATACCTGGATCTCATTGTGTAAGTGCACCACATCTCCATTATCCATTCATCACAGAATGTACATGTAAGTCATTTTTATTTCATGACTATTGTGATTAGAGAGGCAATGGGATTGGAAAAGAAGGTATCGCTACAGAAGGAGATAGTCTTTTGAGTATCTGGCACAGTGTAGTGGAGCTGGATATTTGTTCTGTCTTTGTTCATGTTAGTATCAGAGCAATACAAGCCTCATAAATGAATTGTAAACTGTTTGCTGAGAGAAATTATGTGGAAATAGTATTAATTTTTAAAAACTTGTTAGAATTCCCCTATGAACATATTTGCGTGTGGATATATATTTTGGGGAAGACTTAAATTAAAGTTAAATTTTCTTAATATTTGTAAAGTAATGAAATTATTTTATTCATATTGAGTACATTTTGATGATACTTTTAAAGTCATTGGTCCCTTTTAATCTGAGGGACCAGAAGGAAATGTAACATTTTTCAAATGTTATAAGAAAAAGATGATATCTCAGAATTATCTATTTAACAAAACAATTCTGTTAGTAATGAAGATGAAATCAAGACCAATACAGCTGAAGGGAAACTCAAAAATCAGTGGTGAGAATGGCCAGTCTTTAAACAGCTCTCATAGCACCAAGAGGCTGAGATCCAGGCCTTAGGTCCTTGTTGCGGGCAGCTATAGTGGTTAGCAAAATCCCACAGTGGCTATCTGACACTGGAGAGT
This sequence comes from Cricetomys ansorgei, assembly GCA_026225945.1. Taxonomy (NCBI): domain Eukaryota; kingdom Metazoa; phylum Chordata; class Mammalia; order Rodentia; family Nesomyidae; genus Cricetomys; species Cricetomys ansorgei. The sequence goes on along the minus strand of JAMJFZ010003581.1, from coordinate 6,532,192 downwards.
CTGGGAAATGCAGAGACCAGGAACCTGGTAGTTGTGGGGACTTGGAGGGTTACTGAAGAGTCTCTCATCCTCATCTTGGAAATGCTGTGTCTAAACAAGTAAACAGTTCATCACCAATTTACTTCAACAGAAAGAAGGACAATGGAGAGATAGAGAATCATCTCCCTTTTCCAGTGTCTTTTTAAAATCTATGTTTCTACCAGAAGATGCTGCAAATATTTCAGACATGTTTTCCCATGTCACTTAAGGTAATCAAAATGATCTCCCAGTTGAAGCCCCCTGCTCAGGTGATTCTAGTGGCAGGTTGACTTTTTTTTGTTGTTTATTTATTTTATTCTTCTCTCATACAGTACATTCAAATCACAGTTTCTCCTCCCTCCACTCCTTCCAATTCCCCACCCACCTCCTCTCTACCCCAGATCCACCCCTCCTTCATTTCCCTTCAGAAAAGAGCAGGCCTCCCAGGCATATCGACCAAATTTGGCATAAAAAGATTCAATAAAACTAGGCAAAACCCCTCATACTGAGGCTGGATGAGGCAACCCAGTAGAGGGAAAATGGTTACAGGTGCAGGCAACCGAGTCAGAGACAACCCATTCCCACTGTTAGGAATCCCATACCCAAAAAACTAAGCTAATAACCATAACATATATGCAGAGGACCTAGCACAGACTAATGTAGACTCTGTGCTTTCTGCTTTAGTCTCTGTGAGTCCCTGTGAGCCCTGTTTAGTTGATTCTGTGATCCCTGTTTCTCCCGGTGTCCTAAACTCCTTCTTCTTTCTCCTCTTCCATGATGGGAGCAGATGCAGAGACTCACAGCCAAACATTAGGCAGAAAGAGAGCTTAAATTGGAGATCTCCTTCAGAGCAGGTTGACATTTAAAACCAACCATCCTTGACTCCCCTGTTAATTATACACTGTTAACATCTGGCTAGTAGCACTAAACTTGTCTCTAATCACTCACCACATGATCCGAACATACCACAGAAGGTGAATTGATCCTTGCTAGGTTGAGGCTAAAGTCTTGACTCCTTCCTTGCCCTTCTTCATCACTACTGTAATAAAGTGGTTGTCTAGGTGACCCAGATCTCAGGGTAGCTCACTTCATCCTCATTAAACTCTACAGAGGAAATTTCCCAACAATATTGAGTTTGGGGTGAGGGATGGTGATAGCTATTCTTGGTTGTCAATTTGTAGTTAACTTGTAGTTAGCTACATCTGGAGTTAACTAAAACCAGGCAGCTGAGTATAACTGCATGACATTTTTCTTAATTAAGCAATTTGAAGTGGGAAGGCTCAGCTTTAATCTGGAAATGCTGAGGTGGTGTGATCCACCTTTAACTTGAAACACGCCTTCTGGTGGCAACCTATATAAAAGACATGAAAGAAGGAAGCTATGCTCCTTGCCTGCTTGCCCTTGATTTTGATGGCAAGCCCATTACTTCACTGGCATTAGGATTTAATTCTCCAGGATCCTGACATATACTGAAGAGCAGTGGACACACTACACTGTGGTCAGAATAACTACTGGATCCTTAGACTTTCTTTTGGTTGTTAGCCATTTTTGAACTAGTTGAATCACAACTTGTAAGTCACTCTAATAAATCATATGTATGTATGTATATGTATATATATATTTCTAAAAGTAATGTTTTTCTAGATACTCCTGAGTGATACAGGGATGTAGTAATATTGTAACAAAATTTTTATTTGCTTAAAAATTGTTTTCCACTTCTGTCCATATTACCCTGATCAATCTTGTTTCATTCATATTGATGCCTATTTGAGACAAAATCATGACCCAACCAATGTTTGGATGATGCATACACCTCAGAGAAGTGACTTATGTATGTGATATCTTTTATGGTTAAAACAAAGCTTAATATTTGTCATTTGCACTCTGGCATTTATCAGGAGTTATTCAGCAAAAGAGGAGCTATTACTGGTAGATCTGGAAAACTCAGATACTACCTTAGGATTGTAATCACAAAAGACCACAGCAATATCACAATTGGGATAATGTGTAGATACGTAGAACATTTACCATATCTGCTTTGATCTAATGATCTTTCTAACTACAGGGTTGAAACACCGAGGTAGACATGTGCTGAAGATTAATGACACCCATGTTCCATTTTGTGGCCTACGGAGGTTGGGTTTTGCCACAGTCTAAAATGTTCCACGCTGTAATGGCTAACTCTGGGGCTCTTAGTATGTATTTCCTTAAGACTGGTTAGGTAATATGTTCTATGAAGATACTTAGATATAAATCATAATTGATATGCATAACCAGAGATTTAGGTTTTTTTCATGGAGGCGGGTGCTTTTGCTCATTATTTTTGTTCAGAAGCTATTTTAGGCTCAACCAGAAGGTGTTGAGGTACTCTTGGCCTTTGGGAAATGGACTGATATCTACAAATTAACGGGGTCCATCTTGTGCATACCTTTGATAATTAAAACAAAGTATTTGTAGGGAGTCAGTTTCTAGAATATTAAACACTATCAAAACTAATGAACCATTTAAAAATTGTATATGGAAGCTCTTAACAAAATGTGATTATTCATTTTCTCAAATGATGGCTTTGCCTAATGATTTTTGAATCCTAAACGTCATTACTTTGCATGACAAGCTTTCATTGGGGAAGAAGGAGATATATAAGATTTATTCTGTATGCTTTGCCTTCTTATCTCTGCAGCATGGTGGGTAGAGACTCTGCTGTTTCATTTCTTCGCTTTCATTTTATGCTTTTCTCTAAGACTATAGTTATATACCTTTGAGCAAAAATATGTGAGATAATACTATATTTATGAGTTATTTTATTAGGCTACACTTTAATTTTATTCCATTTGTCATCATTAAACAAAGTTTTATCCCCATAGGAATTTTAGAGTTAACTTTATGATTCCATATTGCCTCTTGGGCTATGAAAGTTAAAGCTTAACAATTTTTTGCCTAGTGCTTTTCCTTCCTTCCTTCCTTTCTTCCTTCCTTCCTTCCTTCCTTCCTTCCTTCCTTCCTTCCTTCCTTCCTTCCTTCCTTCCTTCCCTCCCTCCTTCCTTTTGTCTTTTTTTTTGAGACAGGGTTTCTCTGTTTTAGTACTGGCTGTCCTGGAACTCACTCTGTAGACCAGGCTGGCCTCGAACACACAGAGATCCACCTGCCTCTGCCTCCCAAGTGCTAGGATTAAAAGCATGAGCCACCACCACCTGGCTGCTTTTTCAAAGCACCCCTTCCCAATGCCACTGTCATCATCATTGAAAGTGGGCACATGTTACATGCCTGCTATCTCAAGCAGCTAAGGCAGGAGGATGATCACTTTGAAGGCAGTCTTGTCTTCATTGTGAATTACAAACCACCCTGAGTTATATATTGATATCCAATATTGATATATTAATATTTATTGATAGAAAAGGGCTCTTGTGTAATTATTGTATGTAGCATATGCAACTCAAAATAAGGATAGTATTTGAGTGAATATTTCTTCTTAATGTCATATGTGTGTATACATATATATGTGTTTTATACACAAGTACATAGCTATGTATTCATGCTATAAAAATTTGTAGTAATGTTGTATCTATTTGAAATAGAACTACATAAAGCCAAGTAATTCTAAGTATGTCTGTGATATTCAAACTCCATCCTTATTCTTCAGCCCTCTACTTTCTTCCATTTCTTCTAGCATGTATTTTTGTAACCACTTTGTAGGAGGAAGCAAAGGATCGGCATGCATAAAGAGCAGGGACATTCTAACTATCCCTAGAAGCTCACAGTTTCTAGCAAACCACAGGTGTATTTCTATTTCCTCTTCAGACCCTGTGCAAGGATGCACACAGAGATAAATCCAGACACTTGAACTACACTGTTAAGCTCTAATCAGGTAGAAGACATTCAGTCTCAGAGTTTGGGCTGCTTCGACTTTAAGGGATTTGGTATTATTCTTTAGGTTTGTTTTCTAGATTTACATTTGCAATTATTTCTAATTTCTTCTTATTTGCTGGGCATTATTATATTTATGGTGTTTTATCATTGCCTAAATCAGTGTTTCCCTTCTCCAATCTTTCTCACATCTGAGAGTAGTTTAGCTGAGATCAGAATGAGAGACAATGAGGAGGGAAGAAAGGGTTTTCTGTTTGTTTTCAGTATCAAAGGGAAAAACTTAGTTTCTAATCATGCAAGCCATTCACCATTCAAGATGCTTTGTTTCTTTTATTATTGCCCCATCTATGGTGTGTTCATTTACTCACTTAATTTGTCAATTTTTAAAACGTCTTCATAGTTGCAAACATCATTTTTATTTGTTCAGAGAAAACAACATGCTTATTGACAATTCACAAATAAGGAAATTGCTCTTCTAATAGAACTGGTCATCTGTTGCCCACAGAATTAAAGTAGTTATATCATTATCTCAAAATAACTTGATTTCAATTTGATATGTTTTTTGGTAACACATGTTTTGTAAATCTCAGTATCCCTATGTATGGAGATTTTCATAGGTTATTCAAGTTCTCAGCCATGTATGTGATCCAGAACAACAAAGAAGGGACATGCCCCTGTTGAATGTCAGTTGTATGTAGAATGGATGGTTGTGAACACTAAGTCTGAGATGGTACTAAAGAATGTGGGAAGCTAATAATTGCTCACCAAGTAAGATGCAGTCCTTCGGTGAAGTATACTTTCAACAAGGTTTAAAATTGGTGCCAGTCTAATATTTTAAACATCTTAAACTGTGACTTTGTAATACAGCGATGTTAAAATGGTGTGGTGTGATGTTCGTGGAAAATGAATTTCACAGAGGATTTAATAGAGAATCCTCCTGTGGCTTTCTCTCCCATTCTAATTGCCTGGCTTAAGATTAAAAGCTTATTATGGTCATCTGTAAAATGGAGAGAGAAGAATGTACTAGACAATTGCATGATGATTGTTTTCTGACCTGCACTGTGAAAATTCAGGAAGTAAGCAATCAAGACACACTTCAGATTTACTGTCACTATCAGCAATATTCTGTTTGCGTGCTATCCAATGTAGAAGAGATAACTGACTCTTCATGGCTTGATGTCAATTACAACTATGGTTATGGCACATATCTGGAATAAAAGCCATGGCTGTAGGTACAAAAAAAACGTATAAAATATAATTTATTTCACTTTTCACATATAGGGTACACTTACTATTTGTATTCTTGAATATAGAATAAAGAAACTGAATGGGCTGCCTGAACTGAGTTCAAGGTTAAAATCTGTGACATAGAATTGTAAATTCTTTACTTCTTAATTTCTTAATTTCTTTACTTCAAGACAATGTCACAAATACCTGTGGTGACATCATTATGATTAAACTAATTTCCATCTCATGATTTTTCTTTGAACTAACCTTGGAAAAGATCTCTTTGGAGAGTAGAGTTCTCCTCAACTTTTAATGGAGTTCTGTCACAATAATATCTATGTATGTTGAAGCTGCTGAAAGTAGAAAATAAATTGAAAGTAAAAAATAAATTCCGTAGGTCATAGCTTAGTATGTCCTGTCTCCAATATGCCTTAGTCTATAGTTTAGCAAAATCAACAAATTTGTAGGCTGTGTTGTATTGAAATATATGTCTGCTGTTAAAATCCTTCCCAGGGAAGGATTAACAATATCAACTCCTCTACCTAAGGTACTATGACAAACTGAGGCGCCATTCAACCAAAGTTAACTTTCCTGGAATGTGGAACTCTCCTAGAGCTAAGAGTGGGTCAAAATGTGCTTTGAGCTCTGGAATTCTCACTCTGAGGTGGCAGGAATTTGGCTGCTCCCCACTGTCTTAGCCCTGGTAAAACCCAGCTAAATTCTAAGTACTGCCTGCCTCACAGAAGGTCATTGGCAAAAAATGTGATCTGGTTTGTACTTATTTGAACACTGTAGCTGGAGGCCTAGGGCTGAGCCCATTTTCTGATGAGGTGTCTCTCTCTTTTCCCTGTAAGACCACACTTTATGCAAGAGAGCCTTTTCTAGGATTTGACCCTTAGCCATGAGCTCCACATGCAAATGGAGCTTCTCCAGTATCCCTGTCTTAACCAATTGCCCCACCCTGCATACCAAGACCCTTCTCTACCTTTTTCCTATAAATGTAACCACCCTTGCTTCAATAAACTGAGATGTTTTACTGACAACACTCTCCCAAGAATCTAGTACATTCTCATTGGCTCACAGATCTCCCATCTAAGATGATGGGTCTGTGGCAGACCCGTGCTCCCTGAACAGGATTATTTATAACAGGAGAACTAATGAGTGTATTGGGCTTCCTTACAGTGCACAGTTCAGAGATTACTTACATAGTGTAGGTTCTCTTCTCTCCAAAAATCCTCACTGGAAAGTGTTGATCCAGCAAGGATGAAAGCTTCCCTAAAGTCGCATAGATAGAGCTTCACAGCTCCTCTAATCTCCATATTATACTCTATCCCCTCACCCAGGCTCCACACAAAGCAGAGTTCCATACAAAAGGTAGGAGGAGGAAATAGCCTCCGTTGTAATACTTCCTACCCCCCAAATGGTTGCTGCTGGGCTTGGGGGAGAGTAACACACAGCAATGTCTTATGTAGTATAGTGGATGTTTGCATTCAGAAGTGCCAGAAATACACTGAAATACACAGAAATACTGTGAGGTATTGAGTATCATAGGCCACATTACCTGCTGAATTTGGAGCTGAAGTTCATTGCCACTTTGTTGTTCTTGAGTTACATCTCATATATCTAATACAGGAAAAGACTAGACATGCTGTTTCTATGGAATGTGTGTTGCCTTTATATCATCAAAAAGGTAAAACAAACCAGAAAAACTATAAAACACTAAAAATTGGCAACTGTGTGTGTGTAAGAAACAGTACTGGAATTAGTACCAATTACATGAGCCTGTGTGTGTGAAGGCAATTCAAGTTTGATTTGATTTTGTTTTGTTTTTAGTAAGATTGGGTCTCTCTGTATAGTCAAGGCAGGCCTCAAAATCAAAGTCTTCTCGTCAACCCCTCCTTTGTGCTGTATTACAGGTGTACTCTGCTATACTTGGCTCATTAATATAGGCATTTATCATTACATACTTGTTGTGAAAATCTCTCTATTTTTCATAACTGTGCTTATTTGATTGTTTTTTTTTTTACCAACTCTAGACATAGGTTCGTAAAAATACAAGCAAAATGTGCATAAAAATGAGGATATTTACAGTGTGTTCCAGAATGATGTTTTGACAGATAGTGCAGAAAAATAAGATTAAATTTGTTGGGACTCACAAAACTTTGTGTTTTTCCCCTTATTCACAAATGTTAATGAAACTTTCAAAAATGTCAGTTTTCTAAGATAAAAATTGATAGTTTAATGCCATTTTATTCCAATCCTTGTTTTTGAACATCTCAGTATTTGTTAAGCTGAAGTGTCTGTCAGTAAATAATATTCACTCATGCATCTTGCTCTTTCTTTTTAATGTTTTGAAAATTTTGACTCTGATGGAAAAATACTGATTAACTATTCCAAAACTATTTTGATCATATTCCAAGACCCAAGTGGTGCATGAATAAGCTCTTGCATTTTCTATTTTAAAAATAATTGGATCCTTCTAATCCTAGGTGTCCATATCCCATGTGTTAGCTGGCACAGAACTAAGTAAATAACCCTTTTTTGTATTTGCATTTTAATTTCCCTTTAACGGTTTGCAATCTATGTTTTCATACAGAGAATATTCCTGCATTATAAATAGATGTCACTTGAGCTGTCATTTCAAAGATCTATGATAAGAGTCTGAAAGTCTAGAGACCATGTTTAAAGTCACAAATTTAGTTAGAGTTTTTGAAACAATTTTAAACTGTTTTCCTTAAGATGGAAATGTGTATTTACTTCTAATTGGTAATCACAACTTGTGACAAGCTGCTTATTAATATGAATTGCCTATATGCAACAGTTCTACACTTACAAGATCATCTCAAACAAATTATATACAATGTATAGAACTGGATTGGTTCACTTGCCTATGTGTGCATACTTATTCCAGACATACGATATTTCATAGACACAGTCTATCAATACAGAAAGGTTTCTTCCAAATATATGTCAATCTTCTACAAGAAGTGAAAGACATTTTATGAAGTCCAAAAGGCACAGTAAATAATGAAACTAAGAGAGATGTTTATTTATGCTTAATGTTCTAGTTAATTGTGATCATTCCCATGCAATGTTTTTTTATGGCATATATTTAAAAAAAATTGTATCATTTCAGTTCCTTGCTGAAGTCTCCTTTGCAGCGAGAAATATTTTAAACTAAAGACTTCCCATCTGGCCCTGCCAAGGTGAATTTTTCCCTCACAGCCTTGACTTGCAGTGGAAGTTGATGTGAGAGTTTGTCATGGTTGTTTTGACAGTCTGGCCATCCTCATTCAGGGATGCGATCCCTGTGGTTTGTCAATTATCCTGCTAACCCTACAGCAAGAGCAACACTCAAGGCACTGAACTGTCAACTGGTAACCAAGAAATAATGTCAGGATCGAGGAAGGCAGGAATGAGAAGACAGGGTGCTTCCAACCACAGAAGCCTGTATATCACTCAGTATCTGTTTTATTTATGGAGGCTCGTAACAAATTAATTACTGTGAATCACATGATGTGGTGCTACCTATTGCTTGTTTGGACATTCTTTTCTGTCTAAATTTAGAGCAAGGATTTGAGTGCTGGTTTCTGTTTTGCTAACACAAGTTTCTGGTGCATGATGCTATGGGGGAAATAGGTAGATCACCTGAACTTAATTTGAGTTTTAATATTTTTTGTTTGTTTGTTTTTGACTTGCCTCACGTTTACTGTAAGGTTTTTAGGGAGGAAAAATTACCTGGAGACTCTCGCAAGTCTTTAAAAATAATTTTTAAAGTTTTGAGAAGTCTCATTTGTAGGGGAATTAACATACCTATTGGATGGAGATGTATCTTGTGGATGACAAAAAGGCTTTCAAAATCAAGTGTCAAAGGAAATTTATACTGAATAATTCATAATTATTATTATTAGATTTTTAAAAAAATTATTGCTTCATTATTTTATGTGTACAGGTGCCTTGTCTGCATATCACACCCAGGTGTGTGTTGATCAAGTGCCTATGGAGGCCATAGGATCCAGACAGCTGTGAGCTGCCACGTGGGTACTGGTAATAAAAACCAGTCCTCTGGAATAGCAGCCAGTGGGCATTAACTACTGAGTCATCTTTCCAGTCTCTTATTACTAGATTTTTAAGGGAAGAAATAAGTAGGATTTTAACATGCAAGTAATATCCATCCCAAAATGAGGAAGTAATAAAATGGAACTCAGTATGTATCTATCTTTGAGAAATTTATTCATCATGTGATTTACCTATATGCCACGGGCTTTAATTTTACCGTAGTTTATACCCTCTCTGTGTTACAAATGAATATTAATTCAATTGTCTGATATATACATATAATATATGATAGCAGGTAATTAACAAGTTGAATTTGGGATAATACATCTGTACTTATTGGCTATATACAAAAAAGGTGTGTTATGTGCTTGTATGTGTGTGGCTATGTGTATATATTTGTGCATTTCTGTTTGTGTGTGAATATGTATATGTGCATTTTGTGTATGTGTGTGAATTTGTACATATGTGTACATGTGTTTGTGTGGTGGATAGGTATAGTTCATGCTTGTGAGTTTGTAGGTGACTGTGCCCATGCCCACACCACCAAAGGCCAGCGTAGGACAAGTGTCCAATATTGTCTTGCGACAGAGGCTGTTACTGAACAGAAACCTTACTGTTTAGGATAGGCTAGCTGGCCAGCAAGCTCTTGGGCTATGCCTGTCTCTTGCCCCCATTGCTAGGACTACATTCAGGTACAACCATGGCCAGATTTTTTTTGGTGCTGGAGATTCAAACTCAGGTCCTCAAACTTTCAGAAAAAAATGTTCTTGCTCATTGAGCCATCTTCCATAATTTCAAAAAGATATTTTCCATGTGTAAGGGACTACTCAGGAAAAGTGTGAATGACCTAGGTGCAAAATGTTTGGAATTTTAAATGCACTAAATGAATATAAGTAAAATGTAGAAATTTACTTGTGAAATTAAATAAAATATGAAACATAGCTTTCTCTGTTTTGATGACATGTAATGTTATTTGTAAGATGCTTCACATTTTCTAGGTAAGTACCCTAGAGTATCAATAGGAAAGAGAAATAGAATGCAGTCATAGACAATTGCTTTTAGATTACTGTGTGATTTTTATCTCATATATAGAGTCTGCTGTGGACTGTCTCCCTTTATACATTTATGTGTTTTGTGTTTAATATCTTGACTCCAAGTTTTGTTTTTCTGTGCTTTTAGTTTAATAGGCATCCTTTATATTAAAGAAAAAAATTGTAAATATAATTTTAATGAGTTTTAATATTTTAGGACACAGATATGCTATAATTTGCTTCAGTAGCACCCTAGTATTAGATTTCAAATTAGCTAACTTTTCAAAGACAGACTGCAATTCTTATTCTTGTTTCATTTTAGAATTATCTAATTTCAGGACATGCTTTTGAAAATAACTAAATCAAAAGACATCAGTGCTTGATCATTGAGATGACTCAAGTCTTAGAGTCCATAATTCACATTAGAAACTATCTTGATTTCTTAATACATTGCTATTACTTTTGAAAAAGACTATTACAAATGTGACAAGCATGTATCCTAATTCTGTTAGCTCTACTGCCTGCAGCACACACCGCCTCTTTCTTGGACAAGCTCTGTGCCTGCCACTAACTTCCCTCGGCAGATGTCCCACAGTCTGGCATTTCCAAAATACTGAGGTCTCCGTTGCAATTAAGACCTCAACTTGAGGTCTAAATTCAGCCATTGACCTCCTTGGGCCTTCTTCCAAGGACTTCAAATCTGCCATACATTGTCTGTCCTCAGTGTTCCCTGGCACCACAGTGTAAGACTTCATGGTTCTTACAACGTTGCATTTTTTATGTCTGCAAAATCAATAGCATGTGACTCTACTGCCAAGCTCTGCTGACAGACTGAACTGGAGCCTGGCCCTTTGTAGCCCAGTTGCATCATCTTCTGTGCACTGCCCATGGAGATACATTGCCTTAAGCAGTTGCATTCCAAGATCAGGGAACCTCTTTAGTGGAATTCTAGGTTTAGTCCCTCTCCTTTCACATGAATCTTCGTTTTTTCAGAGGATGGAGCCTTCCATGGGTGTGGTCTTGCCCTCAGGATACTTTTCCTATTACTTCAATGGAAAGTGCCAGGTTTCACTTTAATTATGTTAATCTCTTTAAAAATTGAAAATTCCTAGTCATCAACAGTGTTCAAAATTTAAATGTTCATATTTCTCTTCTCCCAATTCACATTTTTTTATTTTGTGCTACTTTTGACCTGTCTCACTATAGATGTGAATAAAAGAAGTGATCAGCAAGTAGAACACAGTCTGCATGCTACCCTGTTTTGAAATTCCCCCTTTGGATTAGTTTATTATCTTTAAACTCAAGTTCTCAGAACCCAAGAAGAATGCAATCAGATTCTTTTCATAGATGTCCCATTAATGGGCTGTAGTAGTGTTCCTGATAAGAGTCTTTATTTCTCGCTGGAGGATCATGAGCCAAGTGGCCTCTGCCTATGTTTCTCATAACATTGTCTTCCAAGCTCCCATAAGAAGAGCTCATGAAGCTCTGCTTACAGTGTGTTCAACAGCTTTTCTAACCCAAAGTTCCAAAGTCTATCAATTTATCGACAGTCTAGCTCCAAAGGCATAAGGACCATATGCTTTGGTTTAGGACAGCAATTGTCCTATTTCTTGACACTAATCTTCTGTACTCATTACCTGTATTGTAGGAAGGATTTATTTTGGCTCACAGTACAAGGATACAGTCCATCATGGAGGGGCACACATAGTAGTGGGAGCTTGAGGCATCTAATTTCATCATATATCTTGTCAGGAAACAGAGGAGATGAATGCTTTGGTCAACTCATGTTCTATTTTTAATTTAGTCCACAATCTCTGCCCATAGAACGGTAACACACACTGAGGTTGGGCCTTTCAACTGTACTTATCCTAATCTAAATATGATAGGAATTAGTTCGCAGATGATTTTAAGTCTCATCAAACCGAAAATCATGGTGAACCATCAAGTGATTACCATTATCATGATTAACCATTACTGCCTATATGTTAAGTGCTGTAGAGAAAGTCCAGTTAGATGATATGCATGGTTACTATACATAACACTGTATGCTAGCTTTTATTAATGTTGCAATATGCCTGTCAGTAAGTAAAAATGTGCTTGGATCTTGTACCTTTGCATTCCCTGTAACGAAGTTGAAATAACAATTATTTTCATTCATCATTTCATTCATCTATAGTTTACAAATATGATTTTAAACGCGTCATGGAAACCTTGTTTTAAAGCACCATATAGTGGCAATTATTTTTCTAGGAAACCACAGACGGGAAAGTGCTCGTAAATATCTTTGCTTAGGTTGTGTAACATATATTATTGGCTACAAATGTTAAGGAACTGTATTGGCATTTTGTGATGTAGCCCAGAGCGTCCCAAACTTTAATGTACATATGTATTATCTGGGGAGCTTATTAAAAGGCAGATTCTGATTTGTTAAGTCTTGAGTGGAGATGGGGACTCAGGTTTCTCAATGCTGAAAGGTTTCTCTCTGCTTAAAGGTCCAGTAGCTATGTACTAGAGTAGCAATGACTTAGACTATAACATAATGCTCTTCTTATAGAAGGTGATGAATTATTTCTTTTTGTGTGTGTATTTTGTGTCTTGCTTTGGACATTAAATGTATTTGCATATTATGAATTTGAGTTCATTCATTGTTGTACATAGGTGAAAAGGCAATAAATTTACATAAAATAACATCACGTCATGTACGTGTGTGGGGTCATAGAACTTACAACAAACTAACCAATCTCTGTCCACTGATTATTTTACCGAGGCACTGAAGTATCAATCAACACTTAAACTCCTTGCTAATGACACAGAGTGTGCTAAGGATGTGTTTCAGAATCTTCCCATTCACTGTGCTTTTTTATCCTCCTGTGCTTATGATAATCTAGGTATGTAGCAGTATATGAAGCTGCATAAAGCACTGGGTACAGATGCTGAATCTTCCCGGAGCATCATTTTACTCAAAGATTTAGATGTTCTGTCAATATAAACACTGACAGTTTATATCATAAACTTGTGTACATTTAAACAATATGAGAGCTTTTGATAGGTCAACTTCTGATTATGCTACTGCGAGGAAGAGAAATGGCTTCAGATCATACCACTATTAGGGTTAATTTCAGGGGAGAAATATAAAAGAACTGGAAATGAAATAAGACACTCATAAGAAAATTGACTTAAGCCAGAGTCCTTGCTCTATCAGGTTTATGGATCTTTTTCCTTCTGGGCATCATCCACTTTCTTATTTGCAAAATCAAAGAGTTTGCCATTCTATGGTTTTTATAATTAAATTATTCTTTTCCACCAAGATTTTTTTATTTGAATTCATAGGCGACCAGTTGACTATTTTGTATGGTAGCCCTGGCTCTGTGGTAGTCCCCATCTGTGACCAGAGCTGTCAATCATCCTGTGATTATTTCTACTGTTTTTCAGAGTCAAAGGCCTGCCCTAGAGATGGCGTTTCATTTGAAATACAATTAAGTGCACATGGTGCTGGGAAATGTGTTACCCCACAAGCAATAGGGTGAGTCTCCAGAAGAATTTGCCCCCCAAATTTAAGGGATCAATGAGCAGTGTAGCTCACCAGAGCAGCTACTTGACAATTTGTCACTCAACTTCAGGAAAACTATAGAGGAACAGCACAATGCATTAATGAATAGCAACAAATCCCCATGACAACATGTTAGTTCATTAAAATTTTATCAGCATTCTTCCTAAGGAAAGTGTGCCTTCTGTTCTATGTTGAGTTTCTTCAACATTGTTTTACAGCCAATTCACAGCATTCTGGTGCTTCAAAATTAGTTCCTGTGGAGAGTCAGATGCAGAGTCTGTATATTGTGTCCCACATGGGTCTCCAGGGTGTCACGAGAAAATATTGCCTGCATTTTTTGTGCAACTATGGCTAAACACTAACAAGCATTCCCTACTGCTTTTATTTTGGAAGAATAAGTAAATTAGCTGGAAATCTATCACTGCGTTAAGTTTTTAGCAAATTCATTAAATTGTATTTCATGGGTGTCTTTCTAATACTGAAAAACAAAAGCATCAAATGTGGGGAAACTGGAAGATAATTTTTCTTGCTGCCACAGTGGTGTTTTTCTCTCTTGCTTTGGGGAAAAAAATGTGCCAACCTTGGTATTTTCCTTGATTTTTGATCTTTATGTGTAACCCAGAGTTTAATGACTAGAGCTTTCTCAAATCTTTCAACATCATAGGAATGTATTTACTCCTAAAATTTAGGAATATTATCAAAACTTTACTCTACAAACAATAGAAAAAATAAAAAAAACTAAGCTCTCGATATTTTGAATGGGTTTTAAGATTCTGTGTTGTGTTCATCATATGAGCCTGATCTCACCCACATCTTCATCACCGTCATTGCTTCCTTTTAATGACAGCAGCTAAGCAGCCTCACTTGGAGGATGTCAGCTCCTTTATATTATCAGCTCACGATTTTACAAATAGGGATAGAACAGTTTATCACCTTTATGAGTTCTACAATTTGCGGATCATGATTTTTCAAGACAGATTAGATCCCTTACCTGCACAGAAACAAAATATGCAAGATTGCTTTTTACTCCATACTCATTGAAAGAGAGGTTTCCATATACCCTGTAGGCCATTATATGTATTTACAATATGTTAGGCCTATGAGCTAGCTAGTGTGTTTTTTTTTAATTAATTAATTACTTTTATTTAATTTTGTTTTTTATTTTTATTTTTTGGTTTTTCCAGATAGGGTTTCTCCACTGTAACTCTGGCTGTCCTGAACTCACTCTGTAGACTAGGCTGGCCTCAACCTTACAGAGATCTGCCTGCCTCTGCCTCCTACGTGCTGGGATTAAAGGCATGCATCGCCCCCACCGACTGTTATTGTGTTTTATAAGATATTATCTTTATATATTGTGCACACTGGTTTTGAACTAGCAATTCTCCTGCATCAGCCTCCCAATTACTGGACTGATAGTGTTATGCTGCCATAGTCCACTTTAATATAACATTTTTATTATGAAATTTAGAAAAGCTGTTTCAAATAAAATTGCATATATTTATTTTTTATTCTTTTGCTTTCTAGTCGTTTATTTTGTTTTGTATTGTTTTGTTGAGACAGGTCCTTGTTTTGTAACTTAAGGTTGCCCAGAACTTGCTGTATAACCCAAGCTGACTTCAAAGTCACTTTGATCCTGGCTTAATTTCCCAAATGCTGGTTCTGGGATTTCAGGCCACAGCAACATTATTTTGCTTATTGTTCTTGTTTGTTGCGGGGAGGAGGGGTAGGGGAGTGCGTATGTTGTCTAATGTATTTCAGACTAGTCATGTACTCCTTATGGAACTGAGGATGATCTTAAACTTCTTATCCTTCTTTCTGGTTTATTAAGAGTGGGGTATCCAGCTTAAGGCTTCATTCTGTAGGGAAACACTCTACCAACTGAGCTGCATCCCTAGCCTTCATATGCTTACAGAAAATTAATTTTTACATGTAAATTTTACATGTGTGTTCCTAGCGCTCACGAAGGCCAAAAGAAGGCATTGGGTCTCCTGTGATGGATGTTTCCCATGATGGTAAGCTGTCCTGTGGGTGCTAGCAATCAAATGTGGCTTTTCTGCAATAGCAGCCAGTGCTCTTAACTGCTGATCCATCTTTTCGGCTCCTCCTGTGTATGTTTTTTGACTTGAGAACTTTATTTAAAAGATAGTAAAATAATAAGACAGTTGCATCAGAATTTATGAACAAAATCTATTTCTATGAGATGAAGTTCTGAAAAAAATTCAAACAAACAAAACTGGTATTTTTTTTCTTCCTATGTATTTGTGTTATCTAATTTCCCTAATACATAGTAATATTTAACAAACTTTTAAAAACAGAAAACCATTCATAGTCAAAGTCTTTAGAGAAGCCAATCACAAAATCGTTTCTGGAAGTAAGCAAGTGGGTAGCATTGACCTTGTTGCTTACTGGTGCATTTACCAGCAATGCCATTATGGGCATTTTGAGCTAAATGATTTACTGTTGTGGGGCTGCCTCTGTTTGGTGGCACATGGAGTAATATTTTTGTCCTCCATCTATTGCGGTCAATAATATAACACCCAGTTTTAACTAGCACAGATGTTAGACAATTGAGCTATAGTTGATTAGGCCTGATTTATAGGTGTTTGACAGAAAGTACACGCATGATCATACTTACTTCATGTGTATAATGCCTACCTGTTCTTAGATGTTCTGTCTCTGTTTTCTATGCCTTGATCTTGAAGTTGTATTTTTTTTTTTCTTTTCCAAGGAAGCTTTGATTCAGAAACTAGGCTACACAACTGTATAGGTCTTTAGAAGGTAGATCACATGATATTAAAGGGTTATTTCTTATTAGGTCATTAGAGTTAATTACTAGAATCAAAAGTATCTAAAGGTTCTGCACTGTCAGACCTAAGTCTCTGTACAACCTTGCCTTAACAGCAATAGAACACATGGTTAGCCCTTCACACTAGTACTACATTTCACAAATATTTAGGTAGTCTTCTTTTCTTTATTTCCTCATTTAACGAATGTACCAAACACATTTCCATTTATTTTCTTTTTGAAAGCAAATGATAAAGATGCACTTTTCAAGTTTCTGTAAACTTAAATTTAACATTACATATTTAAACAGTTGTCAGAACCCGTGAAGCTGCCAGCATCCATGTACAAGTCTACATGCAAGTGTCCTTAGCTTATACAAAGCCAGAAACGTACTATTTATTAATTAGTGATAGCTTTCCTTACTAAACACTGAAAAAAAAATGAAACTTTTTTGTCTCTGTCTATGATTCATTTTGTCAATGTTAGTTTCATAGAAGGTTTATTCCATTCAGCTGTTATTAAAGAAAAAATTTAATCTCACATATTGTTGAGTACAGAAGTTGAAACTAAAACTCTAAATGGATGAGAAACTATAAAGTATGAAGAGAAATAGAGGAAGTGAATACTCAAACACATACACACACACACACACACACACACACACGGGTGGGGGGATTAGAAAACACATATTTAGACCTATTCTGAGAATTTCAATTTGAGGTTTCCTCTGACACTTATTTCTGCTTTATCCTGCCCCGTGGAAATATATGAACCAATAGGGCTTCTGCTATATGCCCAAGAGAGTCTGCTACTCCACAATATATCTAAACATAAGAGCATCTCTTTCTGATTAGCTGTCTCGCAGCTTCTCTCTGAAGCATTCCCTGTGGATTTCAGGAAATTATTGCAAACCAGATCTGAAACGGAGGAAAATACACACCACTCCTTTGCTTGATAACTGTTCTTCCAGCTAGACTCAAACTTGAATCTTGACAACTTTAAGGGGGAAATAATAAATTGGGTTGAAAAAGATATATCTATAACCATCTGACTGGACTCCCACATTTGCTTTTCAGTTCTATCAAGGTCAAACAGGAGATTGATTGTCTTAGATTATATTAAATTATGGAAAGTTATATTAAATTATGGAAATTTGACCTGTGCGTCCATGTTATGCATACATATAAGGGTGTACTCCACAAGCTCTGAAAAGGGCTCCAGAAATGTAAAAATGTCTCACAGCTGTCAATAAAAAATTGCTTTCTGGAATTAATTTTCTGTTTCTGACACTGCACCTTAAGTGCTAAGACAGAAGTTTGTCTGGCAGACATGTTCATCATTTATTCTAGCACTCCCATGTGCCCGAGGAATGGTGTCTTAGAATGAATGGGTTTCTGTGAGTGTTATTCATGTTAGTAGAGAAATTCGTTCATGTGTGTCTGTCTGTTTTACTGTTAATTTTAACCAGATTAATAATATCACCATAAAATTTGATATTAAATGTAATGATTCTCTATTAATGGATACATGAGTGGTGTAAGAGTAAATAGGATATACTGTAAACACTGCCAAACTGTCAGAAAGGCACATTTCCAACCTGATGTGAACAGTCTGTTTTAGAGGTGATGATACAGATAAGACTTAAAGGTGTTTTTAGTTTTTTCTAATTTGACTGTTGCTTTGTCTACGATACCTCTTCAAACTCAACAGAGGTCTTATATGAGCTGGAGAGCAATGTGCATGAAGATGGCTAGCTTAGTTTTTGTTGGTGGAACATGAGTTAAATTGTCAGGCAAAATAACCATCACTTGGCTTCATTTTGCTTTCTTAATTTAGTTCATGTGGAAGGAAAATTATTCCCATGTATGGTGTAATGTCTTACCTCATTTCCATTTGTTATAGAGCAAAGTAAAATTGAGGAGACCAGTATGGACATATGCTTATGTCTTCGTATTCACCTGGCATGTCTGTTAATTTGATGCCCTGAGATAGAGGAGTGAACTTCTTTTTTATATGCATTAATTTATATCTCTAAGCTTGTTCCCAACTCTCCATTGAATGGTCATAAATACAGACACAAAGTAGCTGTTGAGTCATTCATGAATCAAATTAGGTCAATGAAATGGTTCACCATGTAAAGGCACCTGCAGCTAAGCCGGATAACCTGAGTGCAGTCACTGAGGAAGGCTAGATCTAGTTCTTTGACTTACACAACCTGCTGTGCATATATGTGCACACATACACACACACACAGGGAGAGAGAGAGAGAGAGAGAGAAATGCAGTGAAATTAAAGGTATTAATACCTATCAATTAAATTGGAGATTACTTCCAATGTAGGTTGTGACTGTTCTGTGAGGACATTTTTGCCATTGAAGGATCTCTTTATTACTTTTTAAACTTTTGTTTTCCCAAATATTTTTTTTTCTTTAGATACAAGAAGAGAAAGATATAACTTATGTAAGGAGTAAATTTGATTGATTTTGATGTGGTTCAGTTATACTGTAATTGTACTTGGTTGTGACTTAGCTTTCATATGACATTCCAGAATATATTATTCATGTTTAGAAATAGGACCTTTACTGAGTTAAAGGTGATGAAGTTCTTACTTATTTATGAATTGCTGGAATTATTTTTCCTTCCATTCTTATTTGTACATATGAGTGAATGTGTGTTTGTGTGTATAGATACATGTATGCATGTTAGTGTGTGCGTATGAACAAGTCGTACATCTGAGTTCAGGAGCCACCATCTTTTTGTTTTCTTTTTGAGACAGTCACTGTGACCTGGAGTTAGATAACCAAAGTTATATTAAGCTGGCTAATGAGCCTAGTGATCCAGCTGCCTATTTTCCCAGCTCTGGGCATGTAAATACATATTAAAACAGCAGGTTCTTATACATGGGTTCTGGGGATGACACCCAGGTTTTCATGCTTGCACAGGCACTTTACTGACTTCATATCTTCTCAACACTTTGTTGTCTATTCTTTTTAACCCACTGGTTCCAACTCTGCTTTTGATTTTATATCAGTTGCAAGTTATCCTCCATGCTTTTTCTGTGCTGGTGGATGTTTTACCTTGGTGGTCATTTCTGAGGTGTTCTGTGTTTGTATCTTTTTCTTATCCTTACAATGATTTTCTTAATTCTTACTCCAATGTTTCCCTGACTCATCCATGGAAGCCTCTGTGTTGTTTTCTTTAGAAACAATTTGAATGAGAGGGATGGGAACTAACATGAACTGACTTGTAAAAAGAAAAGAGGGAGATGGGAAAGTCAGAATCAGAAATAGGACGATGAATCAAGTTGAATGATATTAGAAAGAGGCTACAAGCCAAGGACTATAGATGCCCTAGAAACCAAGAAAATAATGAAGCATATTCTCCCCAAAGGCTCTGAAATTCATGTATTCCAGCCAATTTCTTGATTCTGGGCTTGTTGCTGTGAACTTTGAGGTAATAGATCTCAATATTTTAGCCGCTAATTTATGTGTCGTCTGAAAGTATATTTTATGTGCATGTATGCCCTTATGACTATGTACTGTGTGCATGAAGCACCTGTGGAGTCCAGAAAAGGCTACTGGATATTTTATTATTAGAGTTACAGACAGCAGTGAGCCATCATGTGGGTGCAAAAAATTGAACTCAGGTCCTTTGTAAGAGTAGCCAGTGCTCTTACCGCCAAGCCATGTCTCCAGCTCCTAATTTGTTGCAAGGACAAAACACTAATATGAGATACTTGCTTTTTTATTCTCCTCTGAGAAGGTAGTGATTTGAACGCCATGTTTCCATTCTTGTGTCAATCTCATGATGAAGCATGTTTTAGTTTGATTTATTTGCACCCGGTGTGAGTTATATATATTTGAAGCATCCAGACCACAGGCATTTTATGGATTGTACAATTTTCTTGTCATACCTTCACTATCTTATGGAGGCTTCTACAGGAGATTCTTTAACCTGTCTTTCTGGAACACTCAGATTTCACAAAAGCACCACTCTGCTGTCTTTTCCACCATAGTTCATGAGTGTGCTATTGTCTATGTAATTAACATAAAGTTGAGAAAAAGCACTGATTATGTTTCATACTGACATGAAGCTAGACAGCATTTTATACTGGCACTAGGCCAGAGAGACTCACATACAACGTGAATGGTTACCAGTCATGACATGTTACTGAAGGCATAGAGTATTAAATTAGAAAACTACTGAACAGAGACAACTTAAATTAACCTACAACATCGTTCCTGGAAGCATCCTTGAATGAGTATCATCAACCTGCTTTGACTCATTTGCCTATTTTTGGCATAATCACCACAGCCGAAGGAATGTTGTGCTAGAGAATATTGGCAATCACCCTTTTTCTTGGCTTGAGTTGAATTTACTGATTTTCTGTTTCCTATTGAACTAAAGATAGGCACAGACTCAGTCAGGGCATAAATGCAAGGCTATTGGTACATTTTTGGAAAGGTTTTCTTACCATGATAAAAACGACTGGGCAAATACCTTATTCTGCCCCAGCACCGACAATGATCCTTACTTGTTGTTTACAGTCGTCACTTTGTGATGATGAGGGAACAGTCAGGAAGATCTTACAGATGTGCACACACAACAACTTCAAGGTGCAGCTACTGCAGTGAGCTGGAATTTGTTATCTAATCATGACTGATCTTGTGACATAAGTGTCTCCTTACTGACAGAACATGGGAAAGTACTAATGTAACCAAATTGTCTTAGCTTGCTTTCTGTGCTATAATGAATACCATGAGTGCTGTGGTTTGAATAAGAATGCCCCCAGTCCCCTGATGGACTCATTGAATTTTTGGTCATTAAGGACTGGCACTATTGGAGAGGGATTAGGAGGTGTAACTTAGTTGAAGTAGGTGTGGTCTTGTGGGAGGAAGTGTGTCCCTGGATGTGAGATTTGGTGTTTCAAAAGTTCAGGCCAGTCCTAGTGTCTCTGTCTTCCTGCTGCCGGTGAGCCAGATGTAGAACTCTCAACTACTTCTCCAGCACCATGTCTGATGTATCCCACCACATTCCCCACTGTGGGGAGCCGATCTCCCCAAGCCTTTTCCTGCCTCTATCAATGCCATGTTAAACTGCTTAGGCAGTAATTAGTTTTCCACCACTGGCCACAAGACCTGTTTTTCTCCTGAGTTGTTTTCTCTCTTAGACTTGTTTTTTCCTCTTAAAGTTGTTTTTTCCTTTTAGTGTTTACTTCATCCAGGTGTGGGGTATCCTGTTTTTGTACCCTTATCCTGTTTTTGTCCAAAGTGCAAAAACATCCTATTTTTGTTTTTTGGCCCTAGTTAGTTCCTCCCTCCTCACCCTATAAATGTCATGTAAAAACTCTGAATAAACGGACTGGACTTGATTTGAGAACTTTGCCTTGTCCCAGTCCTTTCACGTCTCTTGTCCCTGAAATCCTCACTCTCTCTTCCAGGATCCCCCGTTGATTGACCTGTGGGCCGAGTCACCCCACCATGAGGAAAATGGACTAAAGCTCTGAAACTGAATGCAAGCCCCAAGTGCATGATTTCCTTTATAAGAGGTGCCATGTTCATGGTGTCTCTTCACAGCAATATAACACTGACCAAGACAATGACCAAAAGCAACTTGGGGAGAAAATGGGTTATTTCATCCTACAGCTTACAATCCATCATGCATGAAAGTTGGGGGGATCTCCAGGCATGAAGAACTCCAGGACTGAAGCAAGGTAATAAAGGATGCTGCTTCCTGGTTTACTCCCCATGACTCGCACAGCCTATTCTCTTGTGCCACCCAGGACCACCTGCCAGGGGTAGCACTGCCTCTAGTGAGCTGGGCCCTCCCATTCAATCATTAATCAAGAAAATGCTCTACAGGTGTATCCACTGTCATTTATGTTGACATTTTTCTCAACTGAGTGACACAATTGAGACCCTAGTTTGTATAAAACTGATAAAATGCTAACAAGCATATATTGGCTGAACAATGATAGATTAGTTCAGTCTGGAATAAGTCATTAACTAGAGAAAACCAAAAACTTTGTTGGTAAAAAGATAACATGTATCTAAGAATGAAAAGAAAAAGTCAATTTCACAATACACTGTCAAACAACATCCCAGTATTCTCATATGGATCCAAAGTTGAAATGCATCATTAGCTATTATTTCTAGACAACTCTGAAGCATCGAACAGCACTCTGCATTTCTAAATTCTGTTAATGGTTTCCTTTCTTTCCTCTCTTCCTTAGATATTTGTCACATATACATTGGAAACCTACCTGATAGGAAGATAAGGTGACTTGAGCTAGAGTCAAAGGAATCTGTCAAGGGAAGAATGACAAGCATTTTCATGTCTGTCTGAAGTCTGTCTGCTTGTCTCTTTCCTGTAGTCTTTGTGAGGCAGCTCTTGTTAAAGGTAGGTGTCCTGTCAGTCATACAGGATAGGTGGTGTTTGGAGTTTGAGGTATTGACAATAGATATTTGCTTTTGTTTCCCATAATCCTGTTTCAAAGGCATACGTTAGCTTTAAGCCCCCTGAAAGAAAGGAGATGGCAACAGTGGGTAAAATACTGGGGATAGTAGGCACTCCTGTGTGGTATCCTTCAATTATTAGATAGATACTAGATTTAACAAAAAACATTTGCATTTATTTTAATGTAAGATTATTTTCATGACTGATTTAATTAAAGGTCAAATTTAGCAGCTGAGTAGAAAAATCTATAATTTGTGTAATTTAAAAAAGACTAAGACTACTGGAAACATAATAAGTTAAAAGCATAGTTTAATACCCTGCTGTCAACATTAGAAGACAACAGTCCCTTTTCATTTATTTACTGCAAGCATAAAGAACGGGGATAAATGAAGGCTAGAGAACATCATACTTATAATTCAGAGGACTTAACCAAGTTCCAAGGTAAAAGGAAAAATATTTGTAGAAGTTATGATTGATATTTGGCCACAGAGTCAGGGAATCTCCAAGGTGAGGGAATATGTGTAATGCAGTTTCAGGCTCATGCAAAGGAAATATGTGTTAAGACAGAAGTATTTGCTGTGTTATGCCCTGATTGTTAGTGAAGTAGGTAGACCACCTGGAACCTTTGACAACATTGTCCATTTATAAGATAAACAAGGGATGCTCCTTGTAACTAAGTGTGCTTTGATTGCTAGCATCCATTTTTAATAAAGAAAACAATGAGAAAAATATGGATTTGTTTTAAAATTTTGCTTCTCTGTCTTTTAAAAATGATTTTAGGAGCTGGGACGATGGCTCAGTCAGTAAAGTGTTGGCCATGCAAATGTGAAGGCATGAGTTTGGATTCCCAGCACCCCTACAAAAAGCCAAGCATGGCAGTGTGTGCCTGCATTTCTAGCACTAGGAGTGTGGAGACAGGAGGATCCTTGGGACTTGTTGCCCAGGTAGTGTAGCTCAGTTGGTAAGCTCCAGACTCAGTGCTTGTCTCTGTCTCAAAAATTCAGTGGACATCAATTGAGGTCACCAATGTTGACCTCTGGTCTCTAAATGCATGTACATATACAAGCACACTCCTCAATACACACACACACACACGCACACACACACACACGCACACACACACACACACGCACCCACCCATATAAACAAATGAATATAATTTCAGACAAATATAACAGTAAAGTATGTATATGTGAATTTTTTTGTAAATATAAATTTTTGATATATATGAAATACAAAACATCACAATTTTCTCTAAAAAATGCAAGACACTATGACAAAGCCAGGGAAGAAGTAGAAGTACTTCTCATTGATCCCTGCATCCAGCACAGCTTGGTACTGGAAGCCTGATTGGGATGTTATGAGAACACAGAAGGGACAACAGAAACAACAACAGATACACATACAGAAAACTGGGGTTGAGTTGGGCCATGCTTATTCTTTAAAGCAATCCTACAATACATCCCAACCCCAGCCTCTTATCACTCTACTCCTCCTTGATCCCATTTTCCTTCTAGAAAAACAGGTTATATTACCTTCCCTTTGAAACAAGAATCTTGTATGCTTAACATTCCCTAGTTTCCTGGAGATCTGTGAGCACCAGGGCCTTAGTGCTCCCAACATATTCGGATGGAGCAGTATCAACTATGCAAAAACCTGGAAAGTCATCACTTCCATTAAATACAGCTTGGGAAGGAAGAGTTATCTAATCTAGGCAGGTTTCTGTAGGGGAGCAGTCTCTGTAAACATCTGGGAAGAGGAAATCTTGGTTAATGGTTTCTGTATTCTGTCAACATGTACACACAGACTAGAGGAAGCCTTTGCTCATTCTGGGCCTGACCTGAGGAAGGCTTTACCAATTCCAATTGGTCTGAGGCCTTGTGGTCCTTGTCAATAATACACATTCACTCTGAACTTCTCCAACGCCTTACACATTCCTCAAGGTTTTCCTCACTCTCCACAGTGAGCTTACATAGCTGTTAGCAATGTGAAATCAAGAGGCTCCCAGTACTCATTCAGAAGACTTCCATTTTGTGATTCCTGACACCAGACACTGTGTGAGGCTGAGAAAAACCCTTGTGGATCAAATAGCCTATTAATAATGAATAATAAAGGTCAGGTCGAGAATTAATTCAGCACCCAATACACCTCAAAAGGAAAGTATGGTTCAGGCCACTGACAATATTTTGATCAAAGAACAAAGAGAAACAAAATCAGCAACCTGAAACTGATTATTATTCCAGGGAGAAAAGATAAAGTACATATCTGTCTTAGTAATATTTCAGGAAGCTTACTTTCCCACAAACAGAAAAATGAAGAAAAGAAAAAGTCAACCAACAAGTCGTGTTTTGGAAGTATGATTTTCAGGCATTTCCAATAGATACGCTATATATTTTCCATATTTAAATATGGCTACTATGAAAAGGGCTGAAGCTAGTTTAAACAACCATTTAAAAAAATTTAAGGAGCATGAAAGTATCACTGATCACAGGTCTTTTGAATTCTCACTGAATGCTGGTTTAGTACTTTACTTGATTCCTGATGTAAGATTGTGCTTGTATACACACACACACACACACACACACACACACACACACTCACATGTAAATTCATTTAAACATTTTGATATTCTTGAATTACATGTGCTCTTATACTCCTTTGTTAAATAAATAAATAGATAAATAAAGTAGGTAATACACAGATAAGTTTAGTAATCTATGTGGTGAGAAACTAAAGTGGCATCAAAGAGAGGATGGTTATGTTTTTCAAACATTTTAATTAATTAATTGACTTATTTGTTATGTACATGTGTGAAGAAACCAAATGTGAAGTTAAGTCTCTAAATGTTCAGTTTATCCTCTGAAGGGTTTTATATTGAAGCAAAGGCCCTGAAGTCTGAAAAGAATTCTCATACTACAGAAGTGAAAAATGCTATCTTGGAGACAATTCCACATTGAAGAGAGACAGCCATGAACCAGTGTCATAGAACCCCTCTTTCTAGAAAGGCAATCATAACAGAACTCAGAAACATATTTCTGCACTTCATTCCACGTTTACAAGATGTCACAGTGACCATAAATGCAGTGTCTCTGTATATAACAGCTGTGTAAGGTGAAAAGTCTGAGCTCACTTCTGGTTTTGAAAAACCTGCCAATCACTAACCAGTCACTGGGCCAAAAACCACCAACCAGTCCCTGAGATTGAAATACCACTAATCCTGGATCTTGCCCAAGCTCAGGGCTTGAAATCCCCCAATCCCCATCCTGGAAAACTTCACCCTAGAAATCTCCTCTGACAGAAACCCAATAGAAAGCCTGCCCTCTGATCAGTTCACTGCTGCTTCTCTCTGGAGCAGAGGCAGTCACCCCCTGTGTCTTTTCCAATAAATCTCTTGTGTTCGATTTGTCATAATGTATGGCTAGCTATGTGGTACTTCTTGGCACTCAGCTGCCAGGACACATTTCCTCCCAGAACTGTTACATTTCTACTGGGGACACCTTCTCCAACTCAAAGCTGTAACACTTAGACCTTGGCTTCTGACTGCTAAGATGCCCTTGCCTTGAAAAAAATACTTACAATATGGAAAATTTCTTTCCAAACTAAGATGTGGAGATTCACTGGGAGAGAGAATTTGTATTATTTGATTTTCTTCTTTTCTTATGCCACAAATATTTCTTTCTCTTCTTCTTGCTCCTTTGTCTTCTGTTCCCCCTTTCTCTTTCTCCTTGTTTTCTGTTTCTTTCCTCCTAACCTTCTCATTCATCAATTCAAGTGTTACAGTACTTTCCTGACATCCTTCAGAGGACTCAGTTTATCTAAAAGCCCAAACTGACATCTGTAGACCTCAGATAGACATCACTACCTCTGATATCAAGAGAAGCCCTCCTGAACCTAATATCCTTAATCTAAGCATTGGTTTTTACGAGGATGATAAGCAGAATAGAATTTAATAAACATATAAACATTAGAATTCTCCAGCTTACAAAGATCAATTATTCAGAATCTCCCACAGGAAGTCCTCAGGCAAATGGTAGCACATGACACATGTCTCAACAAGACACCTTTTAGTTCTAAATGGCGAATGCTGGAAAGTACAAAACGATAAAAGAGAAAGATGAGTCAGGTGGTGGTGGAGGTTAAAGATGACTACTGAGGTGGTCCTATGAGAAGTAACTGAGGGATGTAATGTGAGCCTAGGGAGACATCATAAGGAAGGATGCGTTTCAGTTGATTGTCCTCTTTATTTTCTGACTGAGAAATGAACACAATTTGCTGACCTCTATTAGGTAGGGAGAAAAATGGGATGACTTGTAATTCCCCTTTTTTATTTTCCTTTTATCTTATATAATAAAATATAGTGTAAAAATAATCCCAATGAAAACTCTTTATGTTCTGAAAAAAATAGTATCTAAATAGGTCTAACTTGAAGCCCATGAGTTATCACTGAGTTGAACTCATTCCTGTATTTATATTGACTTATTTGCATGCCCATTGCACTTCCTTATATGTGGCGTCTGACAACCTCTCAGAGTATTCTCCTTCACCATAATTCTCTGAAGGTGAAGTAGTTGAAACACTATTTGAGGCGGCCAGTGGGGTGACTCAGTAGACACTCGAGGCAGCCTTTCCATCTGAGGTTGATCCCTGGGACCGATGTGACAGAAAGAGAGAATCATCTCAACAAATTGTCGTCTGATCTCCACATGTACACAACGGCATGAGAAAGACATCTATCAAAACAAAAACAAGACAAAAACAACAAACCCCTGAACCACTACAGCTGCATCTGGTATGACATTGCGTCAAAAACATGCCTCCTCCGGGAGGCTGTTACCATTATGCTCTGATTTAATAGATTCTTTTTTTTTAAGTATAAAATATTATTTTATTAACAGCATCTGAGTAAAGGTTGACAAAACGAAAATGAGACAGAGGTTAGGAGATACAAGCTTAAGAAGCTGTGATACCCCCAGGTAAGGCATGAATCATTACCTGTGCTGAGAAATGAACTCAGTTGTCTTGAATGTGGTGACATCAGAGCTGTTTGACATACATAAGGAATGAGAAGATGATCACTTGAAGGGACACTCTGGCCTGATGTAGACACCATAAACTAAAGATGATTCTATCATATACCTGAGTTATATGGTATTTCATTCATTAGAATCTTTGAGTTTATTTAAAAAATAACACTCACTTTTAAAATAATTGCAAACTTTCCTATCCATTTGTCTTTATGTGGAAAGGTTTATTGTAATTGATGAATTTAATATTGCATCATTGCTTTTCAGTTTATGATCAGTCTTTGATTTTATGAAGAAGTATTTGAATACATTTTAATTGAGTGTGTTTATTTAAATCTATTTTCTAGTATGTTTTGAGACAATAGCTGTATGAGTCTTTAAGATAAGGCAGCAAAGAGGTACAGCAAAGTGGAGCTTTTGCTACTTAACAAAAAAGCTATTGTTAATTTTAGGCTGACAGGAGGTACTTTAATTAGTGACTTCTAATATCTGCTTAAGGTGCAGCCAGAGATACCTGCTGGAGAAAGGACACACAAATCCATGGCCAGGATTCTCTGTTTCTTGCAACTATTTTTTAAGGAAAAAAAAAAAAAACTATTTTCACGAATGTGGAAAAGAAGGTAGAATTACAACAAAGTTCAGACTCACAAAGTTCAACAAGCTTTGATATTCTGAGCACTTAAAAATATAAATTAATATTTTGAAAGCCCCAGACTAATGATGATGAAGGACAACACTGATAATTTGGGCTATTTTATGTGAAGGAAGAGTACCAACTACTGTGAAAATCAGGGCTAATGGGTAGATGCAATCAGCTTATTTATTTAACACCAAAGGTGTAATTGTTCATTCCTCTCTGTAAGTTACCACACAAACTAGCAACTCTAAATTTTTGCAGCTCAACAGCAGGAAATATAAAGACAATATTAAAATAAATATTAAATATTTAATATGTAATAATAAATAAATAAATAATAATAATAATTAATAATAAATAATAATAAATATTAAAATAAAAATTCTTGAATTTAACTAGTTAAAAGCATATTCTTTTTTTTAATTGAAAACAGATTTTTTCTCACATCACACACTCACATGCACACAGACACACACACATATATATGTATATATATGTATATATACATATATACACATTCTGGATATATATACATACACACACACATATCAAAATATATCAAAAGAGAGAAAAGTATAAGTAAAATAAAAGTAAGGAAAATAAAGGCCTGACATGACTTTATGAGACAAGGAACTTAGAAAGATGCTGTTTAGTTGGTTTTCAACTAGTGGGCATACGGCCTATCCTAAAGGGTAGTTTGTTTCCTTAGTGAGACTTCCTTGGAGAAAATTTTTCAATTTGAACAATTATCAATTGGAGGTAGCATCTAGGTTGAAGATGGAGGCATGTGTCCACTTCTTTCATCTCTAGGACCTTATCTGGTTCAGACCCATGCAGGTCCTTTGCATGCTGCCCCAGTATCTGTGAGTTTATATTACATCCATTCTGTTGATTTAGAAAGCCTTGTTTTCTTGGTGTCCTCCATCCTTTTTAGCTATTAGGCTCCTTCTGCCTCTTCTTCTTCAGGGTTCCTTGAATCTTGAGGGGTCTGAAGGAGACATCCTGTTTAGGGCTGTGTGTTCTAAGGTCCTTCATTCTCTGTATAATATTTGGCTGTGAGTCTCTCTATTTGTTCTCATCTGCTGCAGGAAGAAGCTTCACTGTTGATGGCTGAGCAAGGCACTGTTCTCTGAGTACAGCAGGATGTCATTAGGAGTCATTTTATTGCTATCATTTATTTTTAGAACAGGAGTATTTGGTTTTACCTTAGGTCCCTGGGCTATCTAGTCTCAGGTTCTAGGTCACCCAAGCAGTGTTAGATATGGATTCCGTCTTGTGGTATGGGTCTTTAGTCAAATGAGATATTGGTTGGTTACTCCTACAAGCTTTGTGACTCCATTTCAGTAGTATATCTTGCAGGCAGAGCAGGATTGTAGTTCAAAGGGTTTGTGGCTGGGTTGTTGTTTATGTTTCTCCTTTGGTAGCATACAGAATACCTTCCTCTTACAAAGATGCTAGAATGAAGGGGTGAAGGTCTATGTAGGCTCAATGTCTCCATGTTCAGTGAGTTGTTTAAGTATTGTCTTTCAGCAATGAGTCTTTGCTGTCAGCTTGTGGAGGTGCTCTGATTTATTGTATTGGCACAAGAGAAACTTTTGTGTAAAAATGACAGCATGATGTAAATCTCAACTCCCTAAGTACTTTAAATATCTATGACAACTAAAATGAATTTATTTACAAACCCCATATTCTCCTTCCTGACGGTAGCACAGAAAACTTAAGATCTGCAGATGGACAAGCTGTGTTGAGCTCTGTCTACTATATCAGTAGCACAATTATCATTTAGATTCCCTTCATAATCCTTATAGTTGATGGAAGAAGGAAATATTGGATATAGTTGTTAGAATGAAAGGTGCAGCATTTTCCACACAAGCATTTCTGTTCGTATGTGTGAGTACACATATATGCACATGTGTGTGCAGTCTGCTTATCTTCCTTATAAAAACAATGCTGAGATTAAGGAAGGTTTATGTGGGCTTCATTGATATCAGAGGCAATAGTAATCAGCTAAGATCCACGGTAGCAATTAGTTGTGGGTTCATCAAAAGAAGCTTAGTCCAGAGGATTTTGGCAAGACAACTCTTTTTACTTTTTGTGCAATTTCACATAATTTTTAAAAACTAACATTTTATGAGAGACCTTGTATATTTTGACATGAATATTTTGTAAAATGTACACAAGACACACATTTTCGTTGCCGGTCTTTTAATTTTCTTATTCATGGCTTTAGATGAGCAGAAGCTCTACCTTTTGATTAAGTTAAATTTATCAATTCTTAAGTGGCTAGTTGGATCATAAAATTCAATATTTTAACTTGCTAGATCCAATACTAATTTCTTTATCTACCAGAATAGAATTAGACAATGCATGTAGTTCATTTAGCCAGAAACCCCTATGGACCAGTAAAATGGCTTAGCATTTCACACAAAATGAGACAAACCTGTGAAGAGAGAACTCAATAGAGGAATTGCCCAATCAGATTGCCCATGTCTATCGGCGCAGTATCTTGACTGCTAACTGTTGCAGGAGAGCCCAGCCCACTGCAGTTGATATCATCCTTAGGCATTTAGTCTTGTGCTGTATAAGAAAAGTAGATGAACTTGAGACTAGGAGTAGGACAGGAAGCAGCTTTCCTACATAGTTTCTGCTCCAAGCCCTTGAGTAAATTAATGCCTTGGATTCCTTGATATAACCAGAAAGATAAAATAATCCCTTTCCTATCCAAATTGCTTTTGATCGTAGTGTTTCTCACAGAGGGAAAAAACAAACAAGCAAACAAACTGAAACAGCATGTAAAATCACTTGCCACCAAGTCAAATGACCCAGGACCCAAATGATAGAAGAAGAGAATTGATTTCTACATGCAGTCTATGCATTGGCACTGATGTGCACAGATGTACACACACACACACATAAACTGTTGGGATTTAGCCCTGGCCCTGAGGTCACGTCCACCCCATGTCTAGATAGCTTTCTGAGCTTGGCATTAAATGAAAGACTTCCTTTGTAGGTGAGGCTTCCCTTCTCTCCCACCTGACTTTACTTGGAGAGTATCTCTAATCTTGCTCTTGACTTATTTGGAAAATGATCATGGCACAGAGCCTCCAGAAAACTCTAGGTATCATTACCACTAAGTAATTAGGATACCTATAGTATAACTAATTAGGCACTGACCCACTGCCTTAAGGAGCCCTTGTATACTTTTACTCTGTAACACTAAGATAAGCTGTAGACACTGACTATAGTCTCCCAGGAAGTCTGTTTTTCCTGTGGGCTTTTAGCCTCCACTCAAGATCTTCAAACCTACTACCAGTCTCTGCCTGCACTCTCCTCCCCTATGCTGAGCCATGGCCAAAGGCTTGGCTATACTCTGGGGAAAGGGAGTCAGAGAACAAAGGGACAACAGCCACAATTATCAAAGGATTATCACAGTCACTCATGAGAAAAAGAAGACAGAATACCTGTGTTCCTCAGATTACGGTTGACTAAATTTGTATAGTAACACTACTGTAAACATATACCACTGCTGGCTAGACTACAAGAAAAACATTCATTTTCCTAAAAATTCAAAAGAAAAGAAACATCAAAAATGACTCCATACTTCAAAGTGAGAGCAATAATATCACAAGTACAGTTGTGGATGTGGTTTAGAGCTGGAGCACTTGCCTAGTGAGCTTGGGGCCCTAGATTAAATCCCCAGTGCTGTAAAATATGAGTACAAAGAGATACAAGTTGTTGCATTAGAACAGAGAGTTGGTGGTGAGTGTTTGATGGGTGTAACACTGAGATACTGGCATCCTTGTGTCTGTAGATGATGGGGCTCAGGGCCCACATTAAGTCATGAGTTGACATATGACTCTTCATATGAATTTGAAAACACTCATTAGAACAGGTACTAGAAACTCTACCCTTTGAGGCTTGTCTAACTATGGAACTCTAATTAGTAAGGAAAAAAAATCTTCCCTATGTGAGAAAGAGAAGAGAAGAAAAGAAAAGGTGAAAGGCCCTGATGCCTGAATAACACAAACACAGATATCAAACCAGGATGAGAAATCAATGTAGATCTAGCGCCCTCTGTGATGCCCTTGGACACCTGGCTGAAGCAAACACACAAGGTTTCTGTCTGGGCCACTTTCACTAATCGGGGCAAGTAGTACTTCACTCTAATAATAAGAACAACAGCAGAAACAGAAATGAAGGAGACAAAAGACCTGTAACATGCACTGCAACATGTCTCTTCACATGATTAAAACTTTCTGCAGTGGGTGACATAAACTTTGTTTGAAGTAAATGTAAAAGGACTGAAAGCTTCTTACCCAGGCTCTTTTGCTCTTTGTAGTTTCCTACACTGTGTTATAAATACCTGTAGCATTTTATAAGATGATGGACTTTGCTTTTTCCAAGCCTAGTATATTTCACTGATAACTAAAAGAATAAAAATTGATCAAATAGGTTTGGGAACGTTTGATAAGAGAAAAAGCAGACAAATGTACTAAACACCAGACACCCTTTCTCAAGACTAGAAACTGAAACAATAAAAATCTGAAAGATAAATATGAATTATGCATTGAAAATGATAAAAAAATGTGAGAATATGCAACCCACAAAAAGGTGCACGGAAAAATTAGGACACTATAAGCAACGACTTAAAATATGTAGAAATACAACAAGTCTACTAGTTGAGAAGCACATTACTAGTTCACACTGAAGAACCATTAAAGACTCTAACCCTGGGATGATAGGGTAAGGAAAGTGATTATGAAATGAAAAATTAAAAATGATCCCAGTACCCAAGAGGTTAATACAGGAGGTTTGAGACAACTCTCTGTAGTGTGAAGGTCTCAAGAAGACACAGGGGCTAAGAAAGATATTCATAACAATGAGAACAAGCTCCAATGTATGTCTAAGAAGTTTTTCAGAGGTAAGCATCAAAATTAGGGGAGAGCCAAATCTTAGAGAGAACTACTGAGGTTTTTCATAAATGCAGAAACCCAGCAGTTCCAGAGTGGAGAAATATACCATATCTAAAGCAATATATTTAACAACCACAGAATTGGTCACTGGAAATCTGAAAAACACTAAAGGCAACCTAACAGTGTTATAGGCAATAGAAATAAAATGTGAATAATTATCCAAAACACATATCTTGACTGGGAAGATGGTTGAGCAGGTAAAACACTTGCACACCAAGCACAAGGACTAGATTTCAGATCCCCAGGACAGGACATATTCTAAAAGGCAGGTGGATGTGGTGGACATTTGCGATACAAGAACCTAAGGGGCAGAGACAAGGAATTTACAAAGTAGGGGGAGTACCCACAACACTGAGCTCAGGTTCACCAGAGAATCTGCCTCAATAGGGAAGGTGGAGAGTGATGAAGGAAGACACTTGATGTGGAACTTCAGCCTCTACAGGCATGTGCACATACAAGTGCATGTGCATGTACAAGTGCGTGTGAACATGCTCACATACAAATAGGCATACTTGCAAGCATATCACATACACATACACATCTTATAGTTAATGCAAACCTCTCTTCTAACAGAATTATTTGTCAAGATGCAGAAGATGGCTATGTTTAAAATGCAGAGAGAAGCATGTTTTCAAAACCCACGACACTGCCATTTAGGAGACCAGCCTCCACAGGCGTGTTAAAAAAAGAGAAAGAGGACAATATGGGAGTGAGGTTGGTTAACATATTAAAGATATTTAAAATTTCATGCCACCACTTAAGAGACATATCAGATTTATTTTCCAAATTAGTAAAAGGAAAGAGGGAAACACAACATGATTAATATAAGGCAAGAAAGAAGAAAAATCAGCAGTAAGAAGTCATAGAAAAGAGAAAGTTGAAGCTGAAATGATAGTTACAAACAGTGCATCAAAGAACAAAAAGCAAAACAAAAACATTTTATAACACGCGAGGGTGTATGTGAATGTCTTATCTTTGTGTTCCCATTGTGTGCACACACACGCTCACCATGCGTGTGTGTGTGTGTGTGTGTGTGTTTTTTCTCTCATTTGTGAAACAAGGCCTCTCACTGACTTGAAGCTGGTCCATTAGGTTTGGTTGCCTGGCCAACAAACCCTAGCATTCTGCTTGTCTCTGCATCTCTGCGTAGAGATCACAGGCTCAAAGAAGAGCACTTTGCTTCTTTCTTTCCTCATGACTGCAAAGCAGGCATGTTACCAACTGAGGCTAGGCAGAAACACACTTTTAAAAATTACAAATTATCAGACACAGAAAAAAATATAATTTTTGTAACTTTAAAATATATAAAATATTATTTGTGATTTATGA
Source organism: Cricetomys ansorgei (assembly GCA_026225945.1). Classification (NCBI taxonomy): domain Eukaryota; kingdom Metazoa; phylum Chordata; class Mammalia; order Rodentia; family Nesomyidae; genus Cricetomys; species Cricetomys ansorgei. Next base: position 6,497,241 of record JAMJFZ010003581.1, on the reverse strand, counting down.
GTACCTATACATGTAGTAAAGCCTTAAGACATGGTTTAACAGAAATTATCTCGTCTTCTAACTAATTACATATGAAGAGACAGAGTTGCTTAATGTTTTATTTCCTGAAACACTGTTTCAAAATATGAACATCTTAATTCCAGATGGTGGTTATATTGGAGACTTGTGTATGTTTGAAATACTCTATGAAATGAATCATAGGAATGCAAAACCAGTTCTAAAGGTGGTCTTTGGCTAGGACACTCAGGCAAATGTGTGTCATCTCTGAAGTGGACAGTTATCTCAGCTACATGCCCACACTGCAATTTCAATAATGTGAGTAGGTAACACATCTCACTGCAGCGGTGACATTTAGTCATACAAACCTTCATCCCTTCGTCAATTCATGCATCATTGCCATCCTATTCCCTTTGCAATCAACATTTGTACAGCTATATTTTAAGAAAAACTTTGCAAGTGTTAGAAACAATATTTTTGTTGTTAATATGGATTTAAATACAATTAGGCAGTCCTCGTTCTGTATTCCTTGAAGGTTAAAACTTTAGGAAACCGTTATGTAAACCCCTTGTCAGTCAAGGCGTTCATTCCCACCAAAAGAAATTCCTGTTAATGCATGTCAGGATACTTAACTTAAAACACTCTCTTTTCTGTAAGTCTAAATACCTGATTCAGTGGTTTCATATTTTAAACAGAAACACGATTTAGCATTATTAGAGAATGTACAAAGTATTATTATTTAAATGACTGAGATATCCACCTTCAATGATGTCAGCATTGTATTTCACAGTGTTCTCATTAATTAACAAGAATATATATCATGGCCCTGTTCACTACAATAAACATTTCCATGAAGACTCTTAAAAAACAATTGTCACTTTGTGACTTAGGCATTGTTCTATTACTGTGAAGAGACATCATGACCAAAGCAACTGTTATAAAAGAAAGCATTCAATTGGAACTTGCTTACAGCTTTAGAGGGTTAGTCCACTACCATCATGATGGGGAGAATGATGGCATAAAGGCAGTAATGGTGCTGGAGAAGTAGCTGAGAGCTGCACCCTGATGCACAGGCAAGCTGAGAGAGAAAGAAACACTGAATTTGGCATGGGTTTTTAAAACTTCGAAGCCTGTACACAGTGACATACTTCCTCCAACATGGCCACACCTCCTAATACTTCTAATCCTTTCAAATAGTTCCACTCCGTGGTGACTAAGCATTCAAATATACGATCCTATGGGGGCTGTTCTTATTGAAGCAACCACACATTTTTCTCCATTAGACAATCATTCCCAGACTAATCAAGCAATAGTATGTGTTGGCCTTGGGTTGCAACTGACTTAACTATTCCATGATTTGTGGATTTTTGTTGCTTTGTTTTGTTTGAACATGACATGTGAACAATTATTCTGCTATTTGGTAATTTTCTGCATACTACATAACAGATATTAATGGATCATTGTATTTATGATAAAAGAAATTAAGCCCTCGGCTTACTCCACACTTTCAGTCTCTTTGATCTTCTGACTTTTTGACTACTTAATGTTAGATACTGTGAAAATAGATCCATGACCCCTGAATCACTAATGACAAAAGATTCATAAAATAACAAAACAAATCACAAATCACTGTAGTGTCAAAGTAAGAAACACTGGCTATGGATATAAGGATACATATTTAAAATACAGTAAGGAATTATGCTGGTTTAGTAGAGTGGTGGTTGTAGAGTCTCTTCCAAGATCCATGACTTCATTAGCCTTGGGTAGGTGGCTTGGTTTCTAGTACGAAGTACCAAGTTTCTCTCTTGGTGACAAGGCTTAAGGTCCAATAGAGAGCTGTTGGTCCAATTAGAGAGCCAAAGTAAGCATGCTACAATTGTACCCTTTGAGTTATGATACTATGCTGGTTGTCATTGTGGTTCATTGGCATTATAGTTGGGAAGGACTATTGTTTGCCTTCATCTGTTGGAAGTTTGCATATTGCCTTTTGGTACCATGAGAGCTGGTCTCCAGGAAAGCGACTATCAGATCAGATCCAGTTCAAGTCCTCTAGGTCCTATGTCTGAGGTACATCCCTGATATATCTACAATAGAATTCCTGAAACTAAGGCTCAGGTATTATTGCAGAGGAGGAGGTGGAAAGATTGTTAAAGATAGAGAAACAGGATTATGTCTACAGAAATGTAAGGGAAGTTACATCTATAAAGTCTTATCAACATGGCTACCTAAATATCACTTGAACAGTGGCAACACCAAATACCATGCTAACTTGGAGTGGGGGAAAATTCCTGGTGCCTCAACCCTAGGCAAAGGACTACAGGCTACTTGTGAACATTGAGAGCAGGGGAAATAGCATTCTCCAAAGAAGATACCCACAGAATTGATTATCTAATACCAAGTAGGTCAGCCCTGAGATTATATATATATACAGGTAACATTATATGGACCGAACAAGTTATATTTATGTATTTAGGAACATACATGCACACAACTAAAGTAATTAAAGAAAAAGGTCATTGGTATAAACAAACAGCACTGGTCAATATATTCTCTAAGGAAAATATAAAATCTAATAGTAACCTGCTGTGTGTGTGTGTGTGTGTGTGTGTATGTGTGTGTGTGTGTGTGTGTGTGTAAGAGAGAGAGACAGAGAGAGAGAGAGAGTCAGAGAGGGAGAGAGAGAGACAGAGAGAGAGGGAGGGAGAGGGAGGGAGAGGGAGAGAGAGAGGGAAAGGGAAGGAGAGAGTGTTGCAGCTTGCAGCTTTAGGGAGAGATGGCTTGGTGGTTGAGAGTATTTGCTGATCTTCCAGAGGATCCTGATTCAATTCCCAGCACTCACATGGCATCTCACAACCATCTCTAACTCCAGTTTGAAAGGATTTGACACTCTCACACAGATATGAATACAGACAAAACATTGATGCACATATAGTAAAAATATATATATATATATATATATATATTTTTTTTTTTAAAAGAATTGTCACTTTGATATTTGACTTCCAAGACAATAAGCTAATCTGTCTTAACTTAAGTATTTGAGAGATCACAGCTGGATCCATGGCCAGGCCTGGATGCTTGGACATTGCTTCCATAATGATGACAGGTAAATACAAAGAGTCGAGAGTAAATGCTTTTATTGTGACTTTACATGAAGAAAAAGCTGCCCAAGAATACTCTGTTGAATTTAGGGAGAATTTTTGAATAATTATTTCTTGTGTCTACACTGCATCAAAAGGAAATTCAGAAAATGCCCCACAGCCAAAGCTACAGGCCAATACAATGGAGGCAATTCTTCAACTGTGGTTCCCTCATCTCAGGTGACTCTTCTTTGTGTCAAGCTGACAATAACTAATCAGCACACTCGTGAAAGAAATATATTACAACTTAGTAACAGGCATGTATATATAGATAACTAATATATGTGCTGCATCTTTTACATGTAACATGCATAGATCATCCAATGTTTATACAGTTATTTTTATCTTTGGTAGCACAGTGTGACATTTTTATTCTTTCCTCTTTATCTTTGTTAAACAACTTGATATACAAATTGATTTTAAAGCTACAAATGGGTTATAAATTAAGGAGAAGCAATTTATTCCCAAGAAATAAATATTTATCAATGGGCCAAATCCCTGGTTCTGTGATTTTCCAGTTGAAAGGTTTTTAATTAGAATATTAGATATGAGAAATCATGGGAAGTGCCACCCCTAGGCATGAAGACCTGTCTGTATATGAAAGCTAGCATAGCCATGGGAAGCAAGCCAGTGAGCAACTTTCCTTTGTGCTTTCTGCTTCAGTTCCTGCCTGCTGGTTCCTGTTTTGTGTTCCTGTACTGACTCCCCTGATGATGGACTGTGACCTGGAAGTGTGTAAGATGAAATAATTACTTTCCTCCTCTAAGTCACTTTTGGTCATGGTGTTTATGACAGCAGCAGAATCCAAACTAGGCCATGAGCTAACTGAAAAAAATATAAAACTCAATCTAGCTACTTTGTGCTTCCTTTTTATAAAAAGGTAGAACTTCAGGTAGACAGGAGAAATACAATAATCTATCTGATCTGATTTCAGTTTGGAGGAGTGGAAAAAAATGTCAATGGTAAAGCAACAAACTCATAGTTTTTCTGAATGTGTTGTAGGTCTCAGGCTCACAGAGGTCCTGACAAAGGATAAAAAACAATTTTAGTCCAATGGCTTCTTGGAGTTTTTCTGTGTGAGCCTAAAGATGACCTTTTAATTTCTAACAATTTGAACTTTGTTCTTACAATAGAAAACAATGTCAGAGTAAAGAATTGTGAGAGGGTCTAAGGAACAATCACATTTCTATACAAGGCAAAAGTATGAGATGTTGGAATTGTAGACTCAACTCTCAATCTGTTTGCCTTCTGTCAGTGCTGAATAGAGAATTTTTAAAATCATTGTTTCAAGAGGTAGCCATGTATTGTAGAAAATCGGTGCTGTCATCTGATGTTCTTTACACAAGCAGGTGGTTTTGGACCTTGCCTGTAGCAATAGCCTTTGATCATTTAGGGACTGGGGATGTCCCCTAGGCAGTTCTAGTTAAATAGTTATTTGTAGTCATTTAAATACATACCTTTATGTTGGATCTTTAATCTTCTTGCACTTATAATAGGCTCACAGTGTGAAAATATTTGAAAAGATTTTTTTCTCCACAGTTACGCTTCACCTCTTTCTTTCTGGGGACATATGTAGTAAAATTTTCCTCTACAAAAATAATTTAAAGACTATATAAGCATGAATATTTGATAAATACAATTATAGTCAAGCCTAGAAACATCATTTGAATGAGCTTCTGCAAGGACTTAAGTATAGCTCACTGATTTTATTCAGATGTCATTTTTGAATATAAAGTTAGTTTTTTCAGGGATCCCAAAATGAAAAAAAATCACTTCATTTATGGTAGGGAAAAAATAGAGTATGTATGAAGTGGGTGACAATACTCCTCACAAAAGGGAGGTAAAATTCCTTACCTGTAAATCTGTGAAATATCTTTTCCATACATTTGATTACATGACTACGTCTGAAACAATCATATGTCCAGATAAATAGAAACTCTCTTTGCTTATGTTATTTTGAATCCAGATCTAAGAGGCTCTGTTTGCCCTGTAGAATATTTATAGCTGAGATACAGTTCTTTAAAGGCAGCCCACGATGAATGTATTAGGAAATACTGGAAGGCACTCAGCTGCCTGTAATTGTCTGATTACCTGATCTATATGCATTTTTCTTTCTATAAAGGCAAGTGGAAGCACAGAATATGGCTTATTCATCCATGTCATAGTCCATAATTGAGGAAAATTAAGGCAAGAACTCAAGCAGGACACTGGAGGCAGGAACTCCAAAAGACACCATGGACTGCCACTTACTGGATTGCTTCCATGGCTTGCTCAGCCTGCTTTCTTATACAATCAAGGACCTCCTGCCCAGAGGTGGCACTGCCCACAGTGGGCTAGACCTTCCTACATCAATTATTAATCAATAAAATGCCCCACAGACATGTCCACAGGCCAGTCCATTAGAGACGATTCTTCAATTCACACTCTCTTTTCCCAGAGAACCCTAGCCCATGTCAAGTTGACAGAAACTCACTAGTGTACCTGGTTTTCTCCTAGTACAGAAATCAGCTGCCTTATGAGCTCAGATATTCTGAGGTGTCCTGGGGAATATTTTTAAAGGCTTGAGAAATCTGATGTCTACAGCTCCTCCAACTACTTTGTATGTACTTTGTAAATTCTTTTGTGTTTAACTAGGACAATTTCTGTTGTGTGTACCCAAAGTAGTATCTTACTACTTTTATTTTGTTCTGTTTCTTTGTTTATTTGTTTTGCTTTTTTTGAGACAGGGTTTCTCTGTTGTAACTCTGACTGTCAATGTGTAGACCAGGCTGGCCTTGAACTCACAGAGATCTGCCTGCCTCTGCCTCCCCCGGCCCCGAGTGTTGGGATTAAAGGCATGTGCCACCATCACCCACCTCCGAAACAGTATCTTACTGTAACATTAGTCCTCAGAACATTTGGTCCATTGCACATAGACAACAATATTGTTATCAAACTGTTTTCCCCTCTATCCAGAAACCTCTATGGAAAATTTTCTGTGTTTTGTTGGATGAAATCTTCGCCAGTTATATACAAGTTACTTAATATATTATGACAACAACAATATGTACGCTGAGCCTTGGAGTTGAAGGTAGATCACAACAAACTACATGGCTCGGACCCATAGAAAAGAAATTCCCCAGAACAATTTAGGTGTATCTTGAGAAAACAGGAACAGAAGGAGTATGCACAGGAGACTCCTACTTATAAAGAGCTGTATGTAATAAAGAGGTAGTATTCAGTTCCTTCCGCCAATTTTGTTTGTGAGAAGCATAACAAATGTGGAATACTGACAGAATAGTATTAAAATGAAACAGTATTTCACACCCCATATTTTCTATTAGCTACATACTCTTTCTTTGCTAGTGTCAAAACCTCAATTTTTAGTATGGGAATATTATTCAAATTGAATTATCCATTTTTAACCAGCAGGTAGGAGGAACTAGGTTACTGAATTATGACTAACAAATGAAATGCAGGTGAAGGTTTCTTTTTAATGATGTGCTTTATTGTATTTATTTATGCATGCACTTTCTGTGTATGTCTGTGAGTATGTTGCACACACACACACACATACGCACACTCACATGTACGTGCTTGCATACTTGCCTATACACTAATGGAGAGCAGACGTGATACTGGATCTCTTGTGAGTGGGGCTATTTTTGAAGGAAGCCATGCTTGTTACTTGGGTGCTTGAATCAAAAGTCTGGCCTTCATGATTACACAGCAAGCACTGTTGTGGAAGTTTATTTTTAGTTATGTATAAAATCATTGTTTTGTGCACTGTTGGATGAGGGGCTGCCTAGGTCTTGGCGTTTTGTATTGTCTGCAGGTGTTGAATTTCTGTGGGGGATGTGTGATTGCTTATGATCTGCATGTGATATCAGTAGAACACCTGAGGAGTTCTGAATCAATAAAAACACCTGAGCTCAGATACTTGGGGTTCCACTGCCCAGGATGGTGTTTCCTGTGATGGTGGTTCCCTCTGCTGAGGTCTGAAAGGGTTTGTACCAACGAGAATGCCTCTTTGTCGACCTTGCTGAGCCGCTACAGCAGCATATTACTATAAAGCACTTTCAGGTGCCCAACCATTCCTATAGCCCTTGCTTGCCCTTTTAAAGTAAAGGTTTTGTATATGGCTTACGATACAGTCAAAGGGGAAAAAGCAAGCAATACTCTGGTCCTTTCAAAATTTTTTTTTAGTTTGATAGCTTAACCATGTGAATACTTGGAATTTTTGCAGCCATCATGGTCTATGAGGTACCCTTGATACTGTAGTGGGAGGACAGGCCCCTGTCTCATTATGAGTATGAAATCACAATGCCATTGTACAGTAGCAGCTTTCAAAATACTTTCATGAGAGAGAAAAGCTACGATGTTCCATTAAGAGGCAAAGAAATTAGCGGAATGTTATATTTATCTTTAATATTTGTTAATGTTAATATTTGTTGTTAAGGGGTTATTGCAGCATTCATATCTTCTCTCATATATGAGCAGAGCACACTGTAATTAAGTTTGTCCCATTAATCTACTTATCAAGAACCTCCAATCAAAAACAAATGATGCCAAGAGCAATGAGGACTTCTTCCTGAATGGTGTCATTGGTACTTACTGTCAATATTTGAGTCTTGTTAGGCTATTATAGCTGAATGATACACCCTGGGTGTTATAGAGAAACAAGAATGTGTTTATTTAGTTGTGAAGGCCATGAGTCTCAAGACTCGTATGAAGCAGCATTATTGGCAAAGATCTGCCCTCTTCATAGACAGATGTCTTTTCCTTATGTCTCATGTACACAGGAGGTAAGTAATCTGCCTTCTCTTTTATGGAGGCCCTGATACCATTCATGAGCGTTCTGACTCCTAGACCTAATCATTCCCTCAATCCTCATTCATCACATAATACCCAAACCTAGAGTTTCAGTGTATGGACTTTGGGAGGAAGCAAGCAGGCAGATCATAGTGGTGAATGTAAAACAGAGATGGGTGTGTGGTTGAGACTTGAATGGTGTCCGTGGTAGAATTTCTTCGTCACAGAAGTTCTCTGGCAATGGATTTTTGGCTAAATTCTATGTTGCTGCTGTTTGTTGTTTCATTTTCTCAAGTATTCCCAGTAATTTGGACCTGGGAACTCTCCAATACCTTTTCCAAAAACTCCATTTATTTGCTGACAGCAGCCAGTCAGTTTGTGTAATTGCTAGAGTGAGCTGCATCTGATGAACATCTGATAATCATGCCATGTGTAGTACTGCAGAGACATTCTTAAGTAAGAAATTTCAACCTGTCTTGTTTTCTCCTGAATTGATTTTAAATAGCGTCCATATGTTTCTCCAGGGGCGAGAAATCTCAGGATCCTCTTTGACTAGTCTTTTCTGCCTTTTTAAATTCATATTTTAAAGTCAACTTCTTTAAACTCAAAAAAAAAAAAAAGACAAATTTGGATTAAAATCATGAACCCATATGTTCCAAATGGATTTTGAATCCACCAAGGAAGATTCTTTAAGTCTATATTTGGAAAATAATCTTGTCTAATCTTGTTATACAAATGATTTTAATTTATGTGTATTTAAGCAATTAGAAATGGGCAGTATGTAGTTTTTGTGATCAAAGATTGATTGACCTTTACAAATTTTTGCTCACATATCAAGAAAAAGTCCATCAAATTTCTGCATCATAATTTTAAACAAGTCTTTATTTGTTGTTAAATTGCATAAGTATAAATACCACGGCATTGGTGGTGTTCATTGTCACACCTTCCAAAAAATGAAAAAAAATTAGTATCAGGAGGGTTCCAGTAGAAAATAAAGGCATTTTAGTGACATCCATTATTGTGCTCAATTAGACAGCTATAGATGTTTTTAAATAAACCACAAGTCTGTTTCTTGTTTTTATTTATTTATTTTTAACATTTCAATGCTCATTTCCAAGTACAAAACACTTCTCTATAATTGATGAAATCCATGGTCACTTACTAAGTGACCATATATGCATCTATGCCATATGTGCAAGCTACTCCATTATGTACAACAGTTAAAGTTCACATCTAACATATTGCAGTTCATCCCTAAGGGTAACACTTCCTGACTACTGCTGATGCATTCTTACTGTTCATTTAGCTTTATACTTTGTCTTCTTTTCCAACCCAGGTATCTTTAAAACTTTGAGTATGTGCCCAAGAGTGATATAGCTGCATCTTGATGTAGATCTATCCCCAGATTCTTGAGGTACCATTATACTGATTTTCATAGTGGTTGTCCGAGTTTGCATTCACACCAAGCAATAGATGAGTGTTCCGCTTATTCCACATTTTCTCCAGTGTGAGCTGCACGTGTTTTATTGACCATTTATTGACCATTTATCTTGACCATTTCACCTGGTGTAAGATGAAGCCTCACTACAATTTTGGTTTCCATTTCCTTGTTGAATATTTCTTTAAATGTTTCTTAGCCCAGATATATATATATATATATTCATGTGTCCAAAAGTGTGTGGACATATTATGATATTATGTCTGGTCTCAATTCTGTTCCATTAATCAACATGTATCTCTTTGAGACAATACCACACTGTTTTTGTTATTCTAGCACTGTAGTATTGAGGTTGGGGATGTTGATGCCTCCGAAAGTTCTTTTATTATTCAGTATTGTTTTAGCTACTCTGGGCTTCTTGTGTTTCCATATGAAGGAGAATTTTCTTTCAAGTTTAGAGAAGAATCGTTTTGGAATTTTGATGAAGATTTTATTTAATCTGTAGATTGTTCTTGGTAAGATGGCAGTTTTTACTATATTAATCCTACAGATTCATGAACATGGAAAATATTTCCATCATCTGACATTTTCTTTAGTTCTCTCCCCCCTCCTCTTTCTCTCTCTAATTCTGGCTGTCCTGGAACTCACTCTGTAGACCAAGCTGGCCTTGAACTCATAGAGACTCCACCTGCTTCTGCCTCTTAAGTGCTGGGATTAAAGGCATGCACCACCACCACCTGGCTAGTTTCTTTCTTAAATGTCTTAATGTTTTTATTATGTAAGTCTTTCACTTGCTTTTTTAGAACTACCTCATGATATTTTATATTATTTGAGGTTATTGTGAAAGGAATTATTTTTCTGATATTTGTCTTGATCTGTTTGTCATTTGTACAAAGGGAGGTAGTGATTTTTGTGTTAATTTTTTCTCCTGGTCCTTTGCTGAAAGTTTTATCAGCTGTAGGAGCTCCCTGGTAGAATGTTTATAAAATATAGATACTTTGACTTCTTCCCTTAAAATTTGTATCCTTTTGATCTCCTTCAGTTGTTGTATTGCTAAAGCTTCAATTACTATATTGAGTAGATATGGAGAGAATGGACAACTCTGTCCTGTTCCTGATTGTAGTGAAAATGCTTTGAGTTTCTCTCCATTTAGATTGATGTTGGCCATGGGCTTGCTGACTTTATTATGTAGTGCTTCCTTCCTTCTTTCTTTTTCTTTTTCTTTTTTTTTTTTTTTGCATCAGATGACATGATCATCTGGACTTTGTCTTTCAGTTTGTTTACATGGTGGATTACACTGACTGATTTTCATCCGTTGATATAGCCCTTCACCTCTGGAATGAAGCCAATCATGTTTTATGATCTTTTTGATATGTTCTTAGATTCAGTTTGCAAGTCCTTTATTGGGGGGTTTCACATCTATGTTCATAATGAAAACTGGACTGTAATTCCCTTTCTTTGTTGGGTCTTTATGTATTTTAGGAATCAGGGTAACTGTGGCCTCATACTACAAATTGGGCAATGTTCCCTCTATTTCACTTTGTGGAATAATTTGAGGAGTGTTGGGATTAACTCTTCTTTGAAAGTCTGGTAGAATTCTGTACTACAACCATCTGCCCTGGGCTTTTTCTTTTGGTTTTGGAGACTTTTAATGACTGCTTCTCTTTCACTAATTGTTATTAGTCTGTTTAAATTGCTTATCTGATCTTTATTTAACTTTGGTAGGTGTTATAAATAAAAAAATTATCCATTTCTTTTATATTTTCCAATTTGGTGGAATATATGCTTTTATAATATTTCTTTTTAACTTTCTGGGTTTCCTTGGGGTCTGTTCTTATTTTTTTCCTTTCATCTCTAACTTTGCTAACTTGCATCTTCTCTCTCTACTTTTTAGTAATTTAGCTAAGGATTTGTCAATCTTACTGGTTTTCTCAGAGAACCAATTCTTTGTTTTATTCAGATTTTTTTCTTTGTTCCCATTTTTATTGAATTTAGTTAGTCCTGAGTTTGAATAGTTCATTCTGTCTATTCCTTTTTGTGCATTATTTCTTCTTTTTTTTTTGTTCTAGAGCTTTCAGTTTGGCCATTAGTTATTAATATTAGATCTCTCTAATTTTCTTATATAGGCATTTAGTGCTATAAACTTGCCTCTCAGAACCACCTGTATTGTTTCCTGATTGTGTATGCTGTGCTTTCATCTTCATACAATTCTAAAAAGTTTTTTATTTCTTTTTTAATTTTTCTATTGAATGATTTTTTTTTCATCCAATAGTGAGCTGTTCAGCTTCCACAGGTTTGTAAGCTTTCTGTTATTGTTGATATTTCACTTTAGTCTATGGTTATTCGATAGAATGCAGGGAATTATTTCAATTTCCCAGCATCTGTTGAGACATGCTTTGTGTTTCGGTGAAATGTTCTGTAAATAACTGTCATTTCTATCGACGATGTATGTCATTGATCTCTAGTATTTCTGTTTAGTTCCTGTCTGGATAACATGCTTATAGGTGAGTGGAATCCTGAAGCTCCACCATCATTGTATGAGGGTCCTTGTGTGATTTTAGCTGTAGCAGTGCCTTTCCTTTTTATGAGTTTGCATGCCCTTGTGTTTGTTACATAGATGTTAAGAATTGCAATTTCCCTTTGATGGATGTTTTTCCCTTTGATTGATATATATATATATATTGTCCTTTCCTACCTCTTTGATTGGTTTTGGTTTGAAGATACTGAAATGGCTATACTAGCTTTTTTTTGGGAGGTGGTCCATTTTGTTGGATATCTTTTTCTATTCTTTTAACCAGGGGAAATGACTATTCTTGACATTAAGGCATATTTCTTGGATGCAGCAAAAGGTTGGACCCTGCTTTTGAATCCAATTTCTTAGTATTTTTTTTTTTTAATTAGAGAATTGAGACCATTAATGTTGAGAGTTATCAATGAGCAATGTTTGCTGATTCCATGTATTTTGTTGTGGTGGTTTTTATTTTCTGTTTTTTTTTACCTTTTTGATTTCCTCATCCTAGATTATTTATTACTTGAGATTTTGGAAGCTAACTTCTGCAGGTTGAACTTTTCCTTCTAGCACTTTCTGTAGAGATGGATTTATACTGCTTAAGTTTGTTTTTAACCTGTGATCTGACCCCTCAATCCCCATCTTTTGTGATTGAAAGTTTTGCTGGGTGTGGTAGCCTGGGCTGGCATCTTTGCCTTTTCCCCTTGAATCTTTTAATAATCTTTCCTTTTTTCTGTACGTTTAATACTTTGGCAATTATGAGTCAGGGGAAATTTCTTTTCTTGTTGTATCTATTTGTTGTCCTGTATGCTTTTTGTACCTTGATTGACACCTCCTACTTTAGATTGGAAATGTTCTTCTGTGATTTTGTTGAAAATATTTTCTGTGGATTTAACATGGGTTTTTTTTCTCCTTCTGATGTTCTTATTATTAATTGATTGTTCATAGTGTAGTCATTTCATAGTGTCATAGATTTCCTGGATGTTCTGTATACAGCATTTTTTTGATTTAACATTTTCCTAGATGAAAATATCCATTTCTTCAGTGCCTCAGAGTCTCTCTTTCCATCTCTTCTCTTATGCCTGAGATTCTCTCTTCAATATCTTCTATTCTGTTGGTGAGGCTTGCCTCTGAGGTTCCTAGTCAAGTTCCTAAATTTTTCCTCTTACATATTTCCCTCAGTTTGAGTTTTATTTGTTGATTCCATTTCTACTTTCAAATCTTGAACAGATTTCTTCATTTCATTGCACTGTTTATGGTTTTAGAGATTTCATTAATGAGTTTATTTCCTTTCTATATGAATTCTTAAATTCATATCCTCTTCATATGTTCTAGGTTCTTGAACATAGTCATAATAGTTTGAAATTCTTGTCTTGTGCCTCAACTATGTTACAATTCTCAGATCCTACTGCAGTGCAGTTGCTGGGCTCCTGGGGAAACATATTGTCCTGGTCTTCTACTCACTGTGCTTTCATGCTGGTGTTTAGGCATCTGCGTTTTGGATGATTGCAATTCTAGGAGTTGATATCTGGTCTTGTCTCGGTTGGGTGGGTTCTCTCTTTCTTGGTTTCCTTTGCCCTCTCTGTATCTTAGGAACAGGTAGTAGCTTTGGGGAGTGCTGCTCAGCCTTTGGCAGGTGTGGGCCAGGTAGACCTTATTCCTTGGTATTGGGAGCTGACAGGTGGGAATAAGGATGAGCTAGAAGGTGAGGGCTGCAGGAGTCCACAGGAGGTCTGAAAGTTAGTTTTGCCACATGGATCCATGGATTCCACTGGGAATAGAGGAAACAGGAGAAGAGAAGCCCCCACAGGTGCAGGTGTTCTACTAGCAGACTGGGGATAAGTTTGAGGAAATGAAATTAGAGGATGGAGGGAAGAGTGGAGATCTCCTACCTGATTCTCTAGCATGGTCAGCAGGTTTTGAGGGAGAGAATGCCTGGGGTGTTGGTGTTGAGCCTGAGGGATGGTGTGAGGAAGGAAGTTCTGTAAGAGAAAATCTGCTTAGTCTCTTTAGAATGTGGACAGAGAAACAGGAACAGGCAGAGCTTCTGCCCAGGAGGTGGTCTGCTACCAATCTGGAGATAAGACTGCTGGATTGGATTGGGTTGAGAAGAATGAAGACCACCTACCTGATTCTCTGGCCATAGTCCCAGTGGGTTTCTAGAGAGAGACTACCTTAGTCTTTGTGGATGAGACAAAAGGGACACAATGAGGAAGGAAGGCTGTAGCTTGGATAGTAAATTTAAGAAATACATAATGGTGTTTTCTAATGAACTCATACTTACATAATGACTAATAGACTCTTTGTGTCCTGGTCATTAGCTGTAACAAAGAATGCTAAATTACAGTGAAACTTAAGGACATGGGTGTATTTAATTTACTAAGCTTGGTGTCAGTTGTACTATAGACACACAGCTGTGTTGATTTCATAATAGTCAGTGTGTTCTGGAAACCACCATATCTTATTGGAGAAGGCACCGCACTAAATTAATTTTAGAATTATTGAAAGTAATTCTGGTGATCATTTCTATCCTGACTTCCTATCATATTCCCAAACTGCCTGGGTCTTCTTTACATTCACCTTAAAATAAGAATAGTATCTATCATAGGATAGAAAACAACACGTGAATGAAATAAAAGTCCATGGAAACTTTTTAATTATATTCCTTCATTTATTTCCTTACTGTCTTACACTTGGATTAATGTAGGCAGGTGCTTCTGTGACACAATATGCACATTGAGGCAATAGAACAAGTTGTGGAAAGTTGTTTTCTGTTTTTTACCCTGTGAGTCCTGGCAATCAAACTCAGATCATCAGGTTTGGTGGTAAGTTCCTTTACATGCTGATTCGTCTCCTCAACCCTCCTTTGAGCTCTTTTCATAGATATGGAATTACAAGATGCATTGTTATTTTTATTTGTTGCAATTTTCCCTTTCCCAGTGAATTGTCACCTGTGAAAAAAAAAACTTTAAAAAATATATATTTGCTTTTAGGTCAAGTCATTTCATCTGAAGCCAAGAAGATATGGCTAGGATATTGATTTAAGACACAATACTAAAGCTTTCTTCAGGAGGAAAGCGACATAGTTAAGACATTTTAAAGATGATTTTAGCTGTAACATTCTGGACAGATTGAAGAGAAGGCTGAGACAGGTGGTGAGGAATGGGTTTTTGGAATACCAGATGTGAAATGACAAGGGCAGGAGCAGATATTTAACTGTGTGGGAAAAAAAGCACTTGAGATGCATAACTGATTTTCTAAAGGAAACTGTTCAGTTTGTCTTTATGTGTAGAATTTCACAATATGTTCTCTTATATACAGCTACTCCTGACTAATAAAGCAAAGAGTAACTTGTTTATTATTGTCGTTCATCTGGTAATAAACCTGTTATTGTAATTTGCTTCGTTGCGGCCAATTTCTTAGAGTTTCCCTCGGTTTCAACTCTTCATTGGTTCACTCCTTAGAAAGTTCTCTTCAGTGCTTTCAACAACAACAACAATAACAA
This sequence comes from Cricetomys ansorgei, assembly GCA_026225945.1. NCBI lineage: Eukaryota > Metazoa > Chordata > Mammalia > Rodentia > Nesomyidae > Cricetomys > Cricetomys ansorgei. The sequence goes on along the minus strand of JAMJFZ010003581.1, from coordinate 6,481,861 downwards.
AAGTCAATGTTTGGAGAGAAACTCTTATTTTTAAAAGTAGTATTAATAGCATTTTTTTTTTCTTTTACAAAGTATACAATCAAACAAAAAGCTTTCACGAATACTTGAAAATGCCAGTTTCTGGGATTTTTCATCTTGGGCATTTCAGTATTTGGATCCCCCTGGGTCATTTTGCTTTCACTACCTCTACCGCTCAATTTGTCACTGGGATGTCCTGCCGCATGAGATCATTAGGACTGGCATGAAAGACCAGAGCTCTTGATTTGAGTTTCCACACTGAGGATATAAGCTCCGACCTGAGAGACAGCTGGTGATAAAGAACACTGCTCATCCTGCGTCCACATGCCGGTCAGAGAAATCTAAATCCATCAATAGGGAAAGACTAGATAGAGGGCCAGGGCAGCCAATCACCTGCTTGCTGTAAGCCATGGTAACACTGGAAGGATTTATAATTGATCCCATTTTCACCACGTCTGTCATTTTTATTTTTGTTTTTAGTTTTCAATTCCAGTAGCAGTCTATTTGTAAAAGCAAAGGATAGTAAAATCTGGAAAGTGATTGGAGCGGGCTGATAGGAACAAGGGGAAGAGGATTGCAGCAATTCATTGGGTTCTTTAGGTACTGTGGATATTTACGTTTTAAATTTTCTAAAATTTATCATAATTTTGTGTATATGTACACTTTGTATGTGAGTGCAGATGCTGTCTGTGAGTCCAGAAGAGGGTGCTATATTCCCTGGGACTAGAGTTACTGTTGTTCACGAACCTCCATGCCAAGGTGCTGGGTTGCCTGCAGGATAGTATGTTTTCTTACCCGCTGAAAATTTCTACGGCACCAAGAAAGTTTGGTAACTATTTACCAGGTGGTGTCTCATTAATTTGAAAGAATCATTCAGAGTATTGGGATTATTAATAGCTACCTTGTTTAAATCGTTTGTATACTTTTGGAAAATGAATATTAATTCCTCAATTTTTGTTCTGGGAATGTTTTTTGATCACATGTTGGAGACTAGAAAATTCTTTGAATATTGATCAATGTTGTTTCCAATGTTTTTAAAGACTAACAAGCTGTGTCTGTGGTCAGGACCCCAGTCTCTTCCTCTGATTTTCATTTGTTGTAATAGACATTTCTTCCTGGTTGTCTTAAATAAACTTTAAGACCACTGATTTTTTCAGTGTGAACCCTAGCACTCTTTTCTCTGATCTGTTGTTATTCCTCTATTTCTATCTTTTTTGAAGGTATTAGTTCCAAGACAACATAGTGAGGAAAATTCTAGTCGTCTCTACTTACACCACATTTTTCCTGAAATTCACCATATGCCTCGGAAAAACTTGCTAATTTTCTATCTAGATAACTCTGGGTCATGTTCCTGGGGTATTACGGGTAAAAAGGATCATTGCTTGCTTTTCTTTGTGTGGTAGTTTGGAAATAACTTGAATCAATGATTCAAGTTTTGAAGTCCTGGTACCCAATACAATGTATAATGGTAGAACATTTAGAAAGTATTTGAGAGAGAAAGCCTCTGACCTAATTTATAGCTCATTATTTTGTGGTTAGTTGTGGAATCTGTGGAAGGTGGATCCTGATTGTTGAAAGTTGGGTGCTAGACATATGAAAGGCATACCTCTAAAAGGAGAGGTGTTATCTTGCTTCTGAACTCATTTATTTATTTATTTATTCATTCATTCATTCATTCATTCATTCATTCATTCATTTATTTATTTATTTATTTATTTATTTATTTATTTATTTATTTATTTAAAAAAATCATTTTGCTACCTGGATGTCATGCAAGTATCTGCTTTTGCTGCAGACTTCCACTGGCACTAAGTTCTTCCTGTCTGAATCCTAAAGCAATGGATCCAGCTCACTTCAGATGGAAATCTCTGAGATTTTGAGTAAAAGAAATTCTTCCCCTCAACCCTAGTTATATTAGTGTTAGAATGTAACACATATTTAACCATGCATAGTAAGGATAGCCTGACACACAGTAAACATTTCTTACATACAATAAACATTTCTTCCTTAAAGTCAGTGAATATGTAGAGCTGTAATGAAATTACAAAAGGAGTCACGTTAAATGTGTTATTGTGTATTTTACTTATATATGTTATTTCTAAATCTCACTGGCATTTAGTCACTAAACTACAATGAACAAAATCACAATCTTACTAGAAGAAGAAGAGAATTAGACTAGAACTTCTAGTTTAATGACTAATTTTCTCCCACTTCTCCATTACAAAATCAGAAAGATCCCTGAAATTTAAGAGCAAGATGTAATTTGATATATTGTGTTCTTCGCTTCTCTACACAAGCACATTGAGGCCTGGAAAATTACATCTTAAATTCCAAATGTGGACATCAGAGTTACAAAATCTTCTATTTGCCTTGCTGGGTTTTTATTTCTTTTGATCTTATTTGTTCTTGTCATACCTTGGTTATTCCAATTTGGAAGAAGGCTGTTTCCTCTGTACTCATATATTGGAAGTGTATAGCTTCTTTTGATACATTAGAGGAACTTGTATTAAAGAGACTTTTGCCTTTTATAGTGTTAGGATTTTTATGTACTATGAGGACCTACAAAAGGTTGGACCATAATTTCTATCAAGACATAAACATGAGACTTTGGGACTAAGCATTTTAAGGTTATGGTTTTAAAGTGGTATGTTTGTGTAAAGTTGTTAAGGAATGGGGTTGTGTAAGTTTTAATTGTGAACTTGACACAACATAGAATCACCTGGTGAGAAAAACTCGGTGAAGGATAATCTGGATCAAATTGATCTTTGAGCATGGCTGTGGGAGATTTTCTTAATTTAGTTAATTGATATATAAAGATTCAGCCAAATGTGGTTGACACTGTTCCTTGGTGTTGGCTCCTAGACTGTTTAGCTGTAGAGAGGGAACTAAGCACAAGTTAGTATGCATGTATGTATTCATTGTCTCTGGCTGTGTGATTCAAGTTCCTGCCTTGACTTCTCCGCAATGATGGACTGTCTACCTTGAATTATTTCTCTATTAGAGTAGCTATCAGTGGAATGTTTTATCACAGTAACATCAACAGAACAACAGAGTTACTGCATTCTTACATCTTTGGTTTAAAGTATTTTTTTCTTCTTTGGAGGATTAATTTACTCTTTATAATCCTACAGTTAATAATAAAAGGCTATCTAATCTTCAGTTTAAGCATAATACATTTAGTTTAGTTAAATCAAATATTCCAAATAAGTTGTCAGATGTCACCTCCTGGTTCTTGAAGAAATGTAGGAGGAAAATCAATAGCTGCACTCACATTGGTAAACAAAAGGTGACTGTCAGTTTCTCAGGTTGCAGTGGCTCTCCATTCTATAACACATACGTTATTATGTCATCTGTATGTGCTAGTAACACACACTATAACAAAGAAATTAAGGAAGACACACAAAACATAAGCTGGGTTCCACCTTCAAAATGATATGATTTTACTTTTCAGAAAAGCAGCTGTTAGAAGCTACAGAGTTAAAAGGCTGCTGACAATATGCAAATGAACATGACAGCAGATAGTTTGGAAGACACAGAAAATAAAGTCACCAAAGTTCCGTCAAGATAGGAGAAAAAAATCATGTTCTGTTTTGAACATACAAATCCAGTGAATTTTACTCCCAAGAGGAAGAAATATTCTTTTACTGATTCCCTGTCTCTTTCATAGTTTTAAGTTATTTGAACCCTCTCAGCAGCAAAGTGATCAAAGAGATTTCCGTAACGTGACACAAAGTTGCCTTTTAAACCCGTGCACTCTGCGCTCTCTTTAGGTGGGCAGCGGAGCTGAGCCTTTCAGGACTTTTCACTGATATAGGAACAGTTCCGTGCTATCAGTACATGCTATCCGCCTGTTTGTATTGCTGTAAATTGACACAGGAGAAAGTTAAACAAAACTTTGGACATCTGCGCTCGAAGACTGGATGAACCTTCTTAAAATATAAATCCTAATCAAGGAGCTTTGCATGTTCTTTGCCACTGAATGGGTATAAATTAAAAGTTGGTAGTCCTGTGTTCAGAAATCAACTACTAGAATTTATAAGTCTGCAAACATGAATCTGAAATATTTTGGGAGTAGGAAATGGAGAAATATACTCCAGCTATAACAGGGAAGCTGAAGGCTGATAGAGATAAGAAATCACAGTCCATAAGTCAAGTTGATGAGAAATTACTCATAACAAGAAACAGTGGTTTATTAAAATAGTTTCTAATAATCAGTTTGAAGATATTTTGATATTGTATAGCACAATTTTTACCACTTTTTAAATGAAAAACATCCAGTTTAAATAGGAAGGGAATTAAAATAATGTTGCTTGTGACTTTAATTACTGCAGAAGATGGAAAGCATAAAGTTAAAAGAAAATATTTGACACATGAGAAAGAATCAACAGGTAGTTAGAAAAAAAATCTAGGCAAGTCAATAAATTAATGAATTTGGTAGAAGCTTTCTTATTGAATATTTAAGTGGCAAGTTAACCCCATCAGGTAAAAGAATTTCAGTATTTAGGTAACTATATAATGATATATATATTTATTTATAATTGTATTTAATATATATTTAATGATACATGAAGACTATTAACTAGTAACAATTAAAGTCTCAGAGAGGTCCACTCCTAGACAAAGAACTACAGGTAGTTAATGAATGCTCAGAGAGGGAGAATTAGACTCTCCCTTAGACAAACCCCTTAATTGGTTGTACGATGCAAACAGTCAGCCCTGAAATCATATACACATAAACAATATTAGTCTCTATATATTTGTACAATATGTGTAGCAATAATAATCATAGAATAAGAGGTAATCAATCTGAGAGGTAGGGAACATGGAAGGGCTTAGAGAAAGGACACATGAGAGGGGTTGAAGGAGGAAAGGAAAGGAGAAAATAATGTAATTATTTTTTAAATACCATTTGGTGAGGCTCAGACAAAAAATGTATTCAGTGAGTTTAGTACTTTTCTACAAAGAACATGCAGCCTGAGTAATATTCTATTTTACAGGGTTGGTTTAGGGCTGACCATTGATGCACAAGCAACCTACCAAGGGGTTAATTCCTGAAGAAGGATTTTACCTCTTGTCAAAAGGAATAATCATTCCTATGACATAGGAATGCTATGTCTGTCAGTCTGTCCTCATAACTTGTTATATAATAACTTGTTATAGATAAATAACTTGTTAGGATTACTCAAATGAGAGATTCATAAGAATAAGTCAGACATACTTCAAACTTGGAAAGCAGTTTACAAGATATGTGCCATTTTCTTGTGGATATGTTATAGTGTAAATAATTGTAGTAGGAAATACACTTCTAGCTTTCTGCTGTGAACTGAGTTCTATACCACTAAAATCTGGAGTTGAACCTCTCACTCTCAGGATGACAGACTTTGGAGATGAAACATTTGATTGATAATTAATTCAAGTGAGGTCCTGAGAGTGGGGTCCTCAATTATGGTAATTAAACAGTGTTAATATTGTGATCTTAGACTTTCAGCATTTAGAGCTGTGAGTGTAGTTTATCCTACTGTGAACTAACTGATAGACTTACTCTGCATGGTGAAATTCCTACTATCTTAATTTTTTAAAAAGCCCCATACAACAGTTTATTTTTGCTTGAGTATGGTCTCACAACATACACTGAGTCCTTCAAACAGTCACTGATGATATGACAAGTATTCTCTCAGGCTTAACTGTCTAGAAATGAATACATAGATTATTTTTAAAGGAAACACGTGTCAGACCAAACAACTTGATCAGAACGTGCAAATCTGGGACTGAATGTGAAAGACTATTCAATGGTTAAGAGCATCTGCTGCTCTTGTGGAGGGCAGGAGTTCAATTTCCAGCTCCCCCAGGATTATTCTAACTTTAGTAAAAAGGGATCTAGTACCTCGTCTAGCCTCAGTGGGCACGGCAAGAATGTAGTGCACATACATGCATGCAGACAAATACACATACGCATAAAACAAAATGAAATAAATCTTTAAATATAAAAACTAATGTGTCTTGGTAAAAAACAGTTTCACCATTTAAAAATAATATAATAATGTATTACAATGATAGATAACATGCAGACATCAGGAGGAGCTGCCAAGCATATGACTGTTCCTAGGTAAGATATGGAGGTTGTATGTAAAAAAAAAAAAAAACATAAACAAAAAAAAACCTGACATTGAAGTACATGGGCAGTGCATCAATATATAGGTTTTAGTGTAGGGCTTTTGATTTGGGAATTTCAATGTTTTAATTTGACAGACTTAGACTATGCCTAATGTGTAATGCTCAGTGAACTAAATAAGTTGAAGAACTCGGTCTGAAATTCATTGTAATATTCATTTTTCAACACTCGTGAACATGTCACTGATAACACCCACCAATTTCTGTGAATTCCTTTTTTTAGTAGAAGAGTGTGAAAAGAAACCATTATCAAATTAATGCTAAAACATTTCCATAGGCTAGGAAAAAAATCTGCCAAGACATCAGGTCTGGAGGAGAAGTATTCAATCCAAATGAGCCTTTGATTGCTGGAGAGTGCTACTGTTTTTCTAAATGTGGGCTGGTGAAAGAGAGGTGAGAACCAGTGAAGATCTGAGGTCTCTGAGGAAACCCTTTGCTTCCCACCATCTTGGACCGAAGTGTGGGAAATTGCTAGAGGTGATGTACAGCATATGGAACAGGAATGGATGTGTTGAGCTAGACAGAATTGTCTGTCTTTCTCATTTCCTTGCTATTTTCCCACTTCTCCCTATTTATAAATATTGTCAGATTTTATCGACTTCCCCTCTCTTTCCATATTTGATCACACTGACATCTCTAAATCATTAATTTATTCAGATTTGATTTCCAAGCCTAACTTGAAAAGGGAAATGAAACAAATTGATGCACTAAAGTAATTCAAAAATGTTATAAGCAGAAAAGTAATGGCATGGTGGGATTTAGCAGGCACTTAAACAAGTTAAAGAGAGCACGAGTCTGAAGGAAAGCAAAATTGCATCAAGATAATGACCTTTATCTTCAGCTGTGTTTTGTATTGCACATTTGAATTATAAAGAGCAAATATACCGAAGACTGTTTTGGTGTATAAACACAAAACAAGGATGTTTTTGTTGTTGGTGGTGTTTTGTTTTGTTTTTTTTTTTTTTTTGTCTTGGTACAATCTCTGACGCCATGTTAAGGGAATTGACCTAGACGGCATCTGAATCATTGAATGGGTGGCTTGTAGGGTTTCCACAAGAACTCACAGATGGGGATAGAAGATTAATTTATCCAGTGCTCCTGATGGTCTCTAAATATCTGACAAGAATTCAGAACTTTAGCTAACACTGTTCTCTCTCTAAGTTCAAGATAGCTGGGTACTCGATTCTTTTGTTATTTAAGAGGCAACATGTTCAACATAGTCTTTCAGGAAAGCCAGTGTATGAAAAATGGAGATTTATTTAGCGAAAAACTGAGTTTCCCCAAGTAGCTCTAAACTTGAAATTATCAAATTTGAAGGCACTTGAAAAAGTGAAGAAGAGCTGGGTTTTATCGCCCTTTATTTTCCTCATGTTAATTTGCAGTCACTCTTTCTAGAGACAACTCAAAAATTTTTACATGTTTTACATGGCAATTATAATTTTTCATATTATCTTCAGCCTGTTTTGAAAATTTTATTTTTTCTGTAATATTAGCTGCCTTTGTTATAACTATTTAGCATTATAATTTTCTATTTTCAGAATATTAAAGAATTTATTATTTCTCTGGATCTGTTGTTGAACTATTTTTCTTTATCCCCTTGGCTATAAATTTGGATCTTTAACTTCATAATAAATCTGTTTTTTCCCCCTAAGCCTTAGCTCTTTAATTTACAACTCTACATTTTCCTTTTAATTACTTTTTTATGCTTTTATCTTTATTTTATTATTATTATTATTTTAGTTTCTTGATTTGAACTTCACCAATTAGAGTCCAAATGCCAAAGCCAATATATTTTCTTCAATCCCCCCAGTACTTGATCTGTATATATTATTTAATGTTGTTGGACAGAACAGTCCTGGAGTTGTATTTTTTTTTCTCTCAAAGATTTCTTAACTTCATCATCCTTATTTTTCTTACTTTGCAGGCTACATGTTGCTTTGATCATTAGTTCATCTTCATCCCATTTTCAAATAAAAAATCCTTCCCAATTAAATCAATGTTCTAGGCAAGCAAAGGAAATGACAGGTTCCACATATATAATTGCTTGATTTTTCTCTCAATTCTTTTTTCTTCCTCTCTATGTAAAAGTAAAATTTGTCACAAGCATCACTCACAGTGTTTAAGAACTGCCATTTCCATGATACGTTTTTTAAATTTTTTGTTTCCTTTATCCTTTCTTTCTTTCTTTCTTTTTCTTTTTCTTTTTTTGAACACATTCTTGCTATGTAGCACAACCTGTTCTTGGACATTCACTCATCCTGACTCAGCCTCCCAAGTGCTGGATCATGATGTAATGTATCACAGTTTTGGATAAATGTCATTGATGCAATATAATATTCACTGACTGCAGTTATGCAATTCAATGACTATTAGTACATTTTTCAGAGTAATTCAGCCAATTCCACATTTCCACAATGTTAGAATTTTTCTATAACTTCAAAAATAAATACAAAAACAAATAATCTCAGTCAGAAAGCCTCAGCAATAGAACGGGTCATGTGGAGGACATTTGTATAAGGTAGGAGGAATTAGACCATTCAGTTAAAGACAATTGTGATTTTTTAAATATATAAATGAGACACATAAGATTTTTGAACATTATGGTAAGCAAAATATTTGTCATAGACCCTTAAGAAGAATCCCATGCCAAGAACATAGACATTATTTTCATAAAATCATTAAAGAAAAATTTCCAAAATGAGAAGGGGGAGGCTATCCAGGACTAGAAAAGAATATACACATTATAATTATAGTTAAAATACTAAATATACAGAACAACGAAATTATATTGAATGATGCAAGAGAGATGGCCCAAGTCACAAACTGTGAAATCCCATCTCACCACACACAGAATGATTAGTATTGTTTGCTTATTATTTGATTATTTGATTGTTTGATTATTATCAAGCAATCATATGATAGCAGGTGCTGGTGAGGTTATGTTAATACAGGAGCAAATGAGTGGAGACTGGTAGAGCTACAGTGGAAATCAGTATTCAAAATACAGAAATAGAACTGCGTAGATGGATAATAGCTTTGAATATTTAGTTCCATGTGTTCAACATGGAGCTCCTTTGGAAGCCAGGAGACCAGGAAGTGGCCATTGGGGAGAGGAATGTCTTAAAGGATAAAAGTAAATTGAATCTGGCACATCTCTAAATTAAATTTTCATGCAAAACAAAGTTATTAGAAGGTGCATGATAAAACTGAGAAAATATCTGATAAATTTTGTCTCTAAAGAGCTCACAATTAAGTAGAGATAAATACATAATGTATACATATACACACGCACCCTGACATCCATATATGTGTGTTGCCAGTGAAAATATCTCAGATAGAATTGCTAATCAATAAACTTTCTTAATTTCCATAGAGAGACAGAGTACTTGTAGGGATTAGGAATGAATTCTGGAATTATGTGACTTCAGGGTTTGGTATCATCTTCATATTTTGACAAGCTTTGTAATTTCTCTGTCTTTTGTTTTACATTTATCTTTGTAAATGTACTTACCATGATACATGTATAGATGTACATAGATTCTAGATGACAGATTGCATTTTTAAGGTTAACTAAGTTAATGCCTGGAAGGAACATACAAGCTCCCTGGTAAAGCAGAAACAAATACAAGGCTTCGGATTATTCCGGGGAATTTAATTGGCATGAAGACATGGGCATCAAAGTTCAAGGATGCACCAGGTAGTGATGGCACATGCCTTTAATCGCAGCACTCCGGAGGCAGACACAGGCAGATCTCTGTGAGTTTGATGCCAGCCTGGTCTAGAGAGTGAGTTATACAACACCCAGCGTTACAATAGAGAAACGTTGTCTCAAAAAAAAAACAAAAACAAACTAACACACAAACAAACAAGAAGGTTAAGGATGCAGAAGCATTCCCAAAGCTTACATTTTTACATTTAAAAAGCATAAAGTATACCTCATAGCCACTTTGTAGAGTGACTTGGGGAACTTTTCTCACCTCACTTCCTTTCTTTGGTGTCTTTAGATACTACACTCTTCTTTCTTTAGTTACTTAATTTCACATCTTTTCATTGCCGTCTTCATTTTGGGGGAATGAAATCTCACCATGTAGCTTGTTCTGCTCTAAAAATCAATGCACTCCTCCTATCTCAGCCTCTCAAATGCTGAGATTACAGTCTTGTACCAACACGCTGGACTTCAATTCTACACCTTCTAGGAATCACATTAAATCTTCCTATTCCTTACCAGGAAACCCCTTTCTATCCATGCCTAGCAAGGCTTCTCCATTAATATTCTTTCTCTCAAGCTTCTATCCAACTCCTTTCTTTGGAATAATTTTGAGGTTTTGTTTTTTTCCCATTAACTGAAATCTCCTTCATTTTCTCAAACCCTTTGTTTTTATATTATTAAAATCAACAGATTTTATACATGGTCTGGCAACATTTTTCATTTTTATTTTTCCGTTTTTTCTTCAGTGGTCATTTGCCTTCTGAGAGCAGGCATGCGGTTGTTCTGCCTTGGTATAACGTGGGGACCCTGTTTACCTAGTTTGAATTCTTCATCATCTTACCCATTCAATCTTTGATACTTCCCATTTGACTTAAGATTCTACTTATCTTCCATGAACAAGTGTGGGGAATATTCTTGACTCCATAGCTCCATTTCATGCCTATTCAATGAATTCATGGATTTCCCTTACATTGTTCTCTTATAAATTTCTCTCACTACCAACTTCAGGCTTTTAGACTCTGATAATAGTAAAAATAGGGAGCCTTCATTTTTAGGAGCCAGTACTGAAGTGTTTTACATGCATTATTGTGTCTAATAGTCATATAACATTTATTTGGAATAGGGATTACTACTATGTAGTTACTTTATGTAAATAAAGACCCGGAAAGTCAAAGACATTTTGTTTTATACCCAGATTCTCACAGCTGCTATGGGATTCCTGAATGATTAGGGAAGCTTTACCATATACTGACTTCAGAGTCCTGGTTCTTGTGATGGCTCCTCCTTTGAAATTAGATCCTTGTTTCAAAACTCTCTCTTGAACTTTGGTGAAGATATAACGCATGGCCTGCCTAAAATCCTGTGTTCTCTTCTGAAATCATTAAAAATATTTTCTGAGACTCTTTCCTGCTGACACTGATGCTGCTTTCTGAAGCGAATGTGGGTCAAAAGAGTAATAATCAGACACAGCCACTGACGGCAGACTCTCTTCTCTCTTCCCTTTCCACAGTGGCATAAGCTTCCTTAGAGCTTTTAATCCCTAAACTCTGGATGGGTTTCAGCAGGCTTAATATTTTGTTTTGAGTCTACCAAAAGGAAAACTCAAACAGGGCTTCCGTGACACAACCAGGCTCTCATTTTCCACCTTAGCCTCGCTCGCTCATTAGACGTCCACCGCTCCTCTTGGAAGCAGCTCTCCTAATTATGTCGGTGGTGCACAGCTTGCTTCCTTAAAGACTACATTCTTCACTCTGTTAGTGCTATTTCACTAGAGAGAAAATCTGCATCCTGGCTCCGGCGGAAGCCATAGGTCACTATGCGAAAACTTGGAGGGCGAAAAAATGTTGTCAGTAATGAGATCTCAGGCATTTGGAAAGTTCACAGGGTCCTTTGTACAACAGGGAAGAATCCCTCTGTTTCCTCTGGTGCTGTTTCATGCTAATTTCAGAACATCAGCCAGTATAAGGCATTTCGACTGAAACTTCAGTTCACAAAGGGGCTCCTTTTATCCTTGTTTTTTTTTTTTTTTTTTTTTTTTTTTTTTTGCTTTCTTTTTTGTTGCTAGGTAGTTAGGTTTATCTTGTTGATCTGTGGAAAAGAAAAGGAAGGAAAAAAAAGCACAGTCACATGGATATAACAGATGGAACAAACTGAGGGGGTTGCTTCTACTACCTTTCGTATTAGACTAAGGAAGGAAAGTTGCTCCTCAATAGAGCATATCTATTATGATAATTATTTCCTATGTAGAAATTATGTGACCTACTATATCTTTGTAAGTTGATCACAAAGGCTGATTAGCAACAAATGGATGATTTCACAGACAGAGAACTTTTGTATTGTCTTTGTCTCGAGATACAGTGACAAGATACCACATTCACTCATTCCCCTTTTTGTGACCTATTTGAGACTCAAGGGGGTGAGAGGCAAAGGGAAAAAAATGACCCTTGGCTTGTGCACTATGTGGCCATGGCATTATGCTTGAGCTGGGAAATTAGTGGACTACAGCCCTGCTTGGAGGACACTAGTTGTTCTCTCTTAGTTACCTTGCTAGGACCAAAACCCCACCAAAATCTCCTTGGTCCTGATTCTAGCACCAGGTGTCATTCATCAAGCACATGCCTTCACAGAATAGGATAGAAAAAAACCGCAAATGAAATCTCATATCCAGTTGGCTTCTGGAACCTTCGGACCAAGGTATTTATTATTCTATTTTATTATTTTGTTTTATTGAGACAGGGTTTCTCTGTTGTAACTCTGGCTGTCCTGGAACTCACTCTGTAGACCAGGCTGGTGATGAGCTCCCAGAGATTCACCTGCCTCTATCTCCTAAATGCTGGAATTAAAAGTGTGTGCCACCACTACCCAAAGAGTCTAAGCTTATTTACATTGTAGAAGAAAAACATAAAAATCGTATAAAATTATCTAATCAGTTGTCCTTTTATTTTAGGAAGTTGTGTTTTAAGAGACAAGCCAAAGCCTTGGTGTTTGCAGTCTAGTAATTAGGAAAGGAATATCTACACTATGTCCTTCAGACTCTTATATAACCTACAATTGAGAAATCCTTTGAAGCTGGAGAGGTTTTTGTTTTTGACTAGAGTAGAAATCACAGAGTGAGCTGTGCCAGATTGTGCCTTAATGATCGTGATGGTTGAAATTCCCAAACTGGCCCTTTCTCTACTGTGTTGGCATCATCTTTGTCCTAGATTATGTTGTGTACAAACTGTACAACAGATAAAATAGTTTGTAAACAAATGCATTTCACATAGTCATGTCGACTGGGAAGGTGATCATACCTGGGGTGCTAATTTGTGGTGTATTCACATGACAGGAGGACATGGGAGGCAGAAAGAAAGATGGGGCTGAATTCATCTGTTTGGCAGTACATTCCCGAAATAGCCACAATATGGCACAAAGACTTTCTCCTCTGCTTAGGCACAATCCAATAATCAAAAACAAGTGAAAACAAAATTCATCATCACTTGCAAGGTGGCCTGGTTTAAAAATGGTGACAGAGAGTGGCAGACTAGACCAGGAAGGTTATATAATGTGACTGATACAATTAAAAATTTAATGTGTTGGCTCAAAATTTAATTGGCAAATGTCCTCACTTGGATAGAACCAGAAATTTCAAGCCACTTAGAAAAAGCAATTTGTTAAAAGTCTGGGGTGTAAAGCAATGTAAAGTCTAGAGAAAGGTAACAAAGGAAGCTCTACTATAGCAGTAATCAAATGTTTAAAAGAAGACACACGGTGGATTTCAGAAAGATTTAGCTATACAGTGTTAGCTACAGATGCAATACACTCAAAAATTTAGAAATCAAAAAGCATGAAAGAAAAAACAGGCACTAATATGAAAAAAAAAGCAATGTAGGATCTTCAATACTGGACAAAGGGATACATGTGTAAGACTGAATTTTGCAAAAAGCAGCACAAGTGATAGAAAAAGAAATGGCCCAAGAGCTCAAGGAGAAACTGCCATCCAGTTCCTTCCAATGTCCTTGTTCAGTAACTGTGGTCTTCCATGTAGCAGATTATGATCATCTCATAGTCGTGCCCTTCCTTAAAATTAGAGGAAGAAGTTGGGTTGTATTTGAAAAAATTTTTACATGAATCAATGTTATCAAACAAATTTCAACTTACCATACTGATTTCGTAGTTTCGAGAGTTCATGGGTGGACTTGACTAAATCCAGTTTAGAATGAGGATGAAGATAGGGATGTCTTTAATGCTGATGTGCATTCCTATGTTAATGTGTAGCTACAGAAACTCAGAGTTCAGGCTCTTCAAGTAAAGGGAAACACTCAGAAGTGGGAAATAGTAGGATCAGAGTGATGCCAGAAATAGATTATCATTCATATTAGTACATGTTAGTACATATTAAGTATATATTAGTACTTAAAGGATGTGAGAGAAGAACACCTAGCAAGCCTGAATTAGTGATTATTCAGCACTTTTGAAAGTATCATACACTGGATTCACAAACTTCAATCTCGAGATGCTTTTGAATTTACTGTTTTTGAGCATCTGTTTATGAGGCATAAAGGCTTTCTCTTCTCTTCTATTCCAATTTTTTCTTTGCTCCTCAGAGCTTTTCAGGAATGTACACATATGATATTGAAGTCACACATTAAAAACTCTTCTGCTTTGTCAGGATATAAATTATGCACTACTTTTTCATTCTTTTTGCCTTTGTGACGTGATATTAATGTTTTAGATCATTTTTCTTGCCAAAAACATATAACATGAATATTGATTTTTGGAACAATCATGTGCAAAAATTATTGAAGATTTATATCTCCAAAGTAAATGAAGAACTTAATTTAGTTGATCTTGGAGTGGCTAAAATACCTATTTTTCTCTTTTGCTGAAAATAGATTTTTTTTTCACATAATATATCTGATGATGGTTTCCTCTGCCTCTAGTCCTCCCCAGCTCCTCTGCTCCTGTTTGAATTCTCCTCTTTTGTGTTTCTTATTAGAAAACAAACAGGCTTCGATGGGATAATAATAAAATAAAATATAATAAGATAAAACAGAAACAAATATATCGGAATTGGACAAAACGTATTAACAAAAGGAAAAGAGCCCAAGAGAAGGCACAAGAATCAGAGACCACTTGCTTGTACACTCAGGAATCCCATAAAAACATTAAACTGGAAGCCATGTTATATATGCAAAGGACCTGTAGGGTAAAAATAGAGAAGAAATATGCATGTAAATAAAATATAAATGTAAGTAAAAAAATTAATTTTTTTAAAAGAGCCCTGACATTACATTATGAAATGATGCTGCTGAATTCATTTTCTGTTGGCCATCTGTTGCTGAGCATGCAGCCTATCCTTAAAAGTAGTTTGTTTCCCTTGGAGGAAACTAAATTTTGGTTTGCAAGTAGTTATCCATTGGAGAAAAATTCTGGGCATGTGGTCACTTCTTTAAGCTCTAGGACCCATCTGGTACAGACCTGCCTTTGTCTCTTAGTTCATGTACCCATTAATCTTGTGCATTTAAAGAGTCTTGTTTTCTTGGTGCCCTCCATCCCTTCTGGCTCTTACATTTTATGGTGGTTTGAGTAAGAATATTGGAATATGAAGTCACCAGAGAGAGTGGAGGAGCACATTGATAGGATTAGAATGATTAGGGGTATGGCCTTGGAAAAGGAATTGTGTCCTTTGGCATGGGTCTTTGAGGTTTTCAAAAGCTCACACCCAGCCAATATTTCTTTCTCCTTTCTGTCTCAGTCTATAGATAAGGATGTAATTTTTAGCTACTTCTCCAGCACTTACCTGCCTGCCTGTTGCCATACCCCTTGCCTCCTCTCTGCTATGGTAATATTCTGTTTCTGAAGCTGTAAGCAAGCCCCCAGTTAAATGCTCTCTGTTTTAAGAGTTGCCCTGGTCATGGTGTCTCTGCACAGAAATAAAACAATGACTAACTCAAACTTTTTCTGCCTCCATTTACTAGGGGTTTCCTGAGTACTGAGAGGGGGAAGAGGGAGGTGTTGATGGAGACATACCCTTTGGGGCTGAATGATCTAAGATCTCTCACTCTGCATAATTGCTGGCTGTGGGTCTCTATATTTGTTCTCATCTGCTGCAGGAGGAAGCTTCTCTGCTGATGGCAGAGCAAGGCACTGATCTATGAGTACAGCAGGATGTCACCAGGAGTCATTTTTTTGCTTTATTTTATTATTATTATTTGGTTTTCCTGCTATCTAGTCTCAGATTCTTGGTCACCGAAGCAGTGTCAGGTATGCCTTCCATCTCATGGAGTGGGACTTCAGTCAAATCAGATATGGGTTGGTTCCCACAAACTTGGTGCCACCATTGCACTAGCATTTCTTGCAGACAGGACACCATTGTGGAGCAAACGGTTTGTGGTTGGTTGGTGCTTACATTTCTCCTTTGCTGCATGAAGACTTTCCTATATACATCAAAATGCTGTAAACTTGACTTTCTGTCTCAAATAAACCCAATGTGAATCAGTTGATACCAATAGAGAATCAAGATAAAATCACCAATAATATTACCTCTTTTGCTGCTTTGCCAGATGTAGCATACTTCAGGCTAGCCACTCCTGAGAGTCTTCTCTCTTGGAGGCCTGCTTCTGCCTAAATCAGTGTGCATTCTCTTTGATATTCCCACAGCATGCACAATATACCCTCGAACACGCACTGCTCAGGGTAACATGTCTCTAATGCAATAAAATCAATGGGAACACATCCTTTTTTTGCCTGACAGTATTGTCAGGGTGTATTATCTGGTTTAGGCTGTGGCTTCAGTTCATAGCAGTCGTCAGTTAAATTTCCCTGTCTGAAGTTGAGCAAAGTGTGGTAATGTCACTGCCACAGGCGACTGCCGTTCATAGGATGGTTAGTGGAGAAGCATAGCCTCCTGGCTTGTCACACTGTATATATCTCAGGGTCTTCTATTCCTTCCTAGTCAGAGGTTTCCAAGAATGTTGCCTGGAGCAGTCGTGGGATGCAAAAGAGAAAGATTTTTGTTCTGCACTTAGCAACATTACCACACTTCACACTCAGTTTCTGATAAGGGGAAATTTAACTGACTTGCTCTGAACTCCATCTATCAGATAATACATTCTGACAAGGCTTTGGAGAAAGGCTAGAAAACCTACTAATTTATATTTCATCATCTCTACACTTGGTTTAGTCTGTTATCTTTTGCTAAGTGTTACACAGATAACAAGAAGAACTGAACTGAAAGGGGAAAGGGGAACCCTGACCCCACAGGGGAGGCAGAAAGGCATTGGATAACTCAGCCTCCTGTCAGGAGAAGTTACACACCCGTGGATAATCTGGAGTCTGTGCCCAGAATTAGAAGAGGCATTCGATCTTGCACAGGTGAGGAGTTGCTGACCATTGTGAGTCTCTGAGGCTTCTCATGCACCAGAAAGCAAAATAAAGAAAAGGAAACTTTGAAATAGCTCCTGTTAATGCTCCTGTGAGTTTTGTACACTTACAAGACAGAAGAAAATATCTTCATTGTCCTTCATCATTATTTTAAAAAAATGATCCTGGGGGTTGATTGAAATTAATAAGCTTCAATTATGTAACAGAGATACAAAAAGCTTAATTCAGATAAAACTCTGCTCTTATCCAGGACAGAGAATGGCTGTTTGTCATAGATCCTCCTAGGAGTAAAAGAGAAAAGATAACAGGTAGTTCCTAAATATGAACTGAGCATTACTAACAGTTCTTTATAGTAAACATAAACTCATATTGGTGTTGTCTAAGCTTTGAAAATTGTCTATAAAATACATGTAACACATAGACTGAAAGGACCATCTGTAATTATGCTGAAGGCTATCTTATACATACACTAATATTTATTTGTTAGACATTATATCACATCATTGAAATCTAAACATTCATAAAACTAAGTGCCTCAAAGTTTGTCCTTTTCTCCTTAACAGGACACCTTGCATGGATCTCGCAGAGAATTTCATGATTTTTTTTTTTTTGGTGGTGGTGGGTGTATGTTTTGAGTTGCGTATTGGGAGAAGGCTGAGAATATGATGCAGAGTCCAGGTCAAGATTAAATCTCTCTTTACTTCTAAGGAAATACCCTAGTAGAGGAGAGTGTAAAGCAGAACATCAGGAATTGTATATCTTTTTTTCTTCTCCCAGTGGCTGAGCATACCTTAGTGCACAGTGAATCATGGCCACCTTCAGAGCTTTTGCTTCTGCTTCTGAAATGTGGAGTGAAGGGAAGAGTAGAAACATATGCTCTAATCATATTTTAGGGATGAAAAGTGCTGAAGAAGTACTCATTATGATCATAGAATTTAGCTTAAAGAGACCACAGAGATTACTAAAGGAATAAACTAAGCTAAGAGTAAGAACATCTGGATTCTAATCCTAGCTGTGCCATTGACTTTTTCCTTGTTCCTTGGAAAACTGCTTCCCCAGAAGTCTCAGCAGCTTCTACCCTGAGATGAGAACACACAATAGTTTCCAGTCAGAGCCCTTTGTATTTCAGCTCCTTAAAATGGAATCTTTAAAATGGTATATCAAGAAACAAGTGTCTTCCAGGGCCACACAGGCAACTGATGGGAAAACCATCACCGGAATATCTCTAACTCATCCTAGAGGATCTCTCTCTCTCTTTTCTATCTTGCTACACACTTTCTAGAAGACAATTGTGTGTGTGTGTGTGTGTGTGGTGTGTGTGTGTGTGTGTGGTGTGTGTGTGTATGTGTTTGTATGGTGTGTGTGTGTATGTGTGTGTGATGTGTGGTGGTGTGTGTGGTGTGTGTGTTTGTGTGGTGTGTGTGTGTAAGTGTGTGTGTTTGTGTGGTGTGTGTGTGTAAGTGTGTGTGTGGTGTGTGTGGTATATGTGTAGTGTGTGTGTGGGTGTGGGTGTGAGTGAGTTTGTGTTTGTGTGGTGTGTGTGTGTGCGCACGTGTGCGTGCACTGTGGTGTGTGTGTGTGTGTGTGTGTGTGTGTGTGTGTGTGTATTTAGACAGTAAAAATAGAAAGAAACTATAAGGGAGAAGAATAGATATTAAGGGAAGAGGGAATAAAAGGTAATAGAATTCATGTGATATGGCAGCAAAACAGAGAATATTCAGGGTGAGGAAGGGATCAGCAAGCCAGGCTTGGGAGACAAAAAAGGGCAATTGTATAGAGGGATGAATAAAATAAAATATAAAATTAAAAATATAAAAATTTACATATATGTATAAAATCCATAACAAAATCCATCATTCTTAATTCTAATTTTAAAAATGATTCAAAATGTTAATACAAATCCTTGGATTTCACTAACTCAAAGATTCATTATCTGTCAACAGCCTAAGCAAATGTTATATAATCACTTTAGATGAATTTTCTATTAATTTCTAAAGCTATGAGGCAGACAGTGAAACTAGCAACCTTCCTGAAATACTGTTTCAAAATCCAAGAACAACTGCTTGTTATCTTTAAAATATCTTTCTCCCTAATGTCATGTTCCAAATATCACTGTAAAATAATGTGTGATGCCAAGTTTTTTTGTTCATATAGTATATAGCTGCTTGATCTTGGGTCTTGACTGGCACTCCAGACTGGCTCTCAGCACTGTGCAAACTGCTTTTGACAAAAGTTACCCAAGTGTCACTGGGTTGTTTTGGCCGTTTTTCCAGGAATCTTTTACAGCTCTCCAAGAGAGATGAAAATAAGACTTGCATCATTTGATTTTCTTCACTTCCCTCATATAAAACCATATTTGGTTCTAAGTTTTATTTGTATAAGTTTCCCTTACATGCAAACTGGGAAATGGATCACTTCACAGTCATGTTCTCTCACAGTCATCACTATGTTGTGGCAAATTTCTCCTCCTATGACTTCAAGGAAACATCATTTTCCAGACACAATAGGACAGATGTGTATATGAACTCACAGCAACTATGGCAGCATGCACTAAACCTGCACAAGCTCAAAGCAGACAAAACCAGCATAGAGGATAGGAAGTAGACATGAAGCCCAACTCCTAGGCAAGAAGATATTCCCAGTTGATAGCTTCTGGGAGAAGTAAATCAATTTTCTTCAGTGGAGTAAAAATCAGTTTATCAACTACACTCTAGGGCATGCTCCATGCTCAGTAGTCAGCCAACAATAATTGGCTGTTGTTTTGTTGTTGCTTGTGTTGTTTTGTTTGTAAGAGAAAGAAAGAACATGAAGTTGGGTGGGTGGGGAGAAACGGAAGGATCTGGGAGGGGATGGAGAAGGGAAGTATAAGATCAAAATATACTGTATGCAATTCTCAAATATAAATAAAAGCATTATAAAAAATCTTGGCTCAAAAATGGTAGCAAAAATGGAAAGATAAAAACAGAAAAATCTATTTTAATTACATCAAGACATAGTTTTAGTAACTAATAGATATATCATTACTAAGCACACTTGATTCAATTTGCTAAGTTATTTACACATTAAAAGGTCAGTAGTCCCCTTCTGGACCTTTGTAATGATTATAGGTAATGAATGAAAGATCTCAGTAAATGAGAAATCAATAAATGGGAAACATTATTTTTAGCATTGTTATGGGAGAAATAATTCATACCTTTTAACCTTTTCTTTAGGTGTTTATGGTATTTTGAAGACAGGAACTGAGCATGATCAAGATGAAAATGCTCCTGGATAACTGTATATGGGGTGAGGGAATTGGAGTCATATCACTCAAGAGAAAGGAAGAAGAAAGAGGTCTGTTCAAATATAGACTCTTGACTACTAACCACCATATGACTTTTATAAAAGATTCCATTTAGAAATGTATTTATCACTTAAACTGACTTAATGACTTCAACAAGTTACTCTGGCTTCTGAATCTAAGTAGAAATTAAAACTACTATGAATTAGGGAGCCAAGTGTTAGAAGAGCAATATCAATCTATTGAATTATTTTCCTGGATCCCATGGAATAATGTGAAGATTTGTTTCCTGGCTAACATATTTTATTTCCATAAACATTGAATTGCTAGACTCTAGCTAAAAGACTTTGGGAAAGGTGCATGATGAAAGTGTATAATATGTCGAAAGAATACTGCTACACCTTTTAGTATAGTTACTTGCATGTCTTAGTGTGGGGCTACATTTGGCATAGCTGGCAGTGGCTTGAGAGAAAAAGAATCTGATATTTGCACTGTAAAGGAGCTGTCACACCACTCTCATTCTGACTGTGCTTCCTCCCTACTTTAGCTCTTCCCTCAACTTAGTTCAATTTTACTTTGCCTTAGCTTTATTTCAGCACATGAAGTAGAGAATCAATGATTTTCCATTTAGGCTACGTCTACATAACATCTCTTAAGCATGGCCTCTGACCAATCACAGCATACCTTGCCCACCATGCACCACTCTGAGGATCCTGAGTGCTATGTTATAATCTTCGGCCTATTGAATGGGTTGTGTGCCTCTTAGAAAGTACAGTTCCCACAAAATATTCGGTGTGGTTTATCCAGGGCAGGTGAGTCACAGAAGATGTGCTGTATTTTCAGTCACTAATGGTCTCCTTGTATGTCATCATCCTTTCTTTCTAGAAAGGATTCAGTTGAGTGCATGATGTGCTGGAGGCTTGAACCACCCCTATTTGAAGCAAAAGTGTACCCTCTACTATATTCAGTCTCCTCATCTAACCCAAGAAATGAAGCACCCCATGGAAAGAATAAAATACTTAAGAAATAGAATAGCCTTCATGGGTTTCATAAATTTATTTTGGGCACATAGACATTATCCATTCCTCCCCCAAAAAGGACTTTTAGGAAATGAATGCAGAAGGCTAATAATCTTACCCGATCATGCTTTAGATCTGCCACTGACAACATACATAAAATCAACCAAACTACTACATAAATACGTATGCACATGCATACCTTCTATAAGTCTCCTCCCCAACTCACTCACACAAATATCCTGTCCTTTGCTCTCTTCCTAGGAAGGCTATCACAATTGTTCCTATTTCCACAAGGTACCAGTTATGAATGCTTGTGTTTATCTTGTTCGACTTTGCACAGACAAATTTTATAGACAGTATTTATTTATAATATAAAAACAACAATCACTAAGTTCCTGTGTCAACCAGGAGAAACCAATTCATTTTTTTAGAGTATTTTTCACTGGTTTTTAAAAGATATATGATCTTATATATGATATATACAGATCTCGTATATGATCTGTATAGCTAGAAAGCCAAGTAAATTATTAAAAGATTACTTGCAGTAAGGACAGGTTTAGTATGTTCCTCTGCAAAGAGGCTTTCACTTGACTGTTGCTCATCAACAGCCACAGGTGTAACGAAAGTTTATTAATCCACAGATGTCGAATTGCCAGAAGCCAGGGCTTGAGGCATTTAATCCTCTATAGACTGAATTGCCAGTTGTTGGGATGCTCAGATCTTCCCAAGAGCATATAGATTTTTTACAAGAGATCCTGGAATTTGCTTCTTTGTGGGCATCTTTGGTATGAATTAGCCCTGGGTATTCTTGTCAATAAAATGGCCTGGCAATCAGAGTACAATCTTGCAGATGAGAGAAATCTCTTCTACCTTAGATACATTAACTACTTGAAGCTGACAATACTTTCTGCATTTCTAACCTCATGGTTGCTCTTAAGGATCACTTACTTTTTATTGCCCAAAGACTCACTGTAGTAAGTCTTCAGTCAACTGAACTCCATCATCTTCTTAGAAAAATCGTTTGATTATCTGGTATCAGTTTGCATTATAGAGCAGGATATTCTAGGCTGCTTAGATGTCGAACAATTTACGGATGATCTAATCTTAAGGTTGATTCTCAGTTTTGAATTGTGTTGACTCATTCTTCAGTTTATCAGGTTATTATCTTTCCTGGGAGATTATTCTCATTGACTGGATGTAAATATTGCTTTATGATTGATGATAAATATGTTTTTGTCATCTTTTCTGAAACATGCTATTTATATAGGAAAAAGGTTTCTTAGAAATGGATTACTGATGCTCATGACTTCATCTTTATATGTCATTATTGTTCTCTTCATCCATACTCCTGCTTTATTTCCAACTCAGTGTCTACAAAGCATCGCATTAAGTAATCATGAGGAATTAAGGATATATTCTTGTATCATGTATATTTTCCTGTAACGTGTCTAAGAGATCAAATTCCTACTATTTACTTTCATTTAGGAAATATTTTCAAATTTTCCTGATTTTTTTTTAAACAAGAAATATGTAATTCATTTGTGTGTCATTCAAATTCTGTCTTCTTGTAGTGAAACCTATCAGTCTCCATTCTGCATAGCTTCTTTGGCATTGTTGCATCATTCCTTCATCTAATAAAAAGTGATTTTTAGATCCATTCCTACTGTCATGTTTTGTTTACTGGGAGAATTTAGATAGTCTCTGACGTTGTTGTTGGTCTTGTGACATAAGTGGCTTAATGACCATAAATTTAAAGGAGATTTTTATGGATTGGGAGTCCATAAAATCTGTTGCATCAACATGAGCTTGGATTCAGAACACCAACAAACCTGGGCATAGTGGTACATATGTGTAATCCAAGCACTATTGAGGAAGCAGAGACATGCAGATCCCTTGAGCTGACTGGCCAGCCATACTAGTCTAATTGGCTCTATGCTCAGTAATAGACTTTGTCTCAAATGAAAAAAAAAAGAATAAGGTGGATGGAAGGGCTTCAGAGATGGCTCAGCAGTTAAGAGCAGTACCTGCTCTTCTTGAGAACCAGAGTCTGATGTTCAGCACCCATGTGACAGCTCACAGCTGTCTGTAAGTTCTTTACCAGAGGATAAGATGCCCTCTTCTGGGCTCTGTGAGCACCAAGTGTGCATACAATGTATAGATATGCACAAAGGCAAACACACTCACACACTTAATGATAGGTAAAAAAATAAAAGATAAAAATAAAAGTGGATAACAACTAAGGAAAACATCTGAGGTCATTTTCTAGTCTACATATATGAATGTGCACAAAGGTATAAACATGTGTACACACAGAAACACATGCACATACATACAGCACACACATATGCATATATATGCATATATGCATATATATATATATATCACATATATCAAAGACATTTAAGAGGTATCTGCAGTTTCCTAAGTATTTTTATATTTTACCCTCAGACAAAAGAAGACATCTGCCAAGCAAAAGGACTGTCCCAGAATGAAGAACAGAACAGAACAGAAGGGGACTTACTAATTATCCTGGAGCAGAACCAGAGCTACAGACCACTATTCACACTAACTGTATATTTGGAAAACCTAATTTGGTAACATTTTAGAGATATTTATTGTCAGTATTACCTATGGAGAATTGAATAATTCACACCTACTCCTGGAAGGAAAACAAATCAAAATGTGTCTTATACAGAACAATTCAAAGAACTATTTGTAACATTGATTACATTCCTTCCAAAAGTAATAAACAATGCATTGCCATTTATGTATTTCTATTTATATAGAAAATGGCTTGACATAACGAGAAAATGTGTTACTGCAGCTTTTGGTTTCATTCTTATGTGTGCTTAATATTCTCTTCATCAATTTTTCCCCCAAAAGATGTGTATTTCTGCAGAATAAATTTATTAATCTATGATGAAAGCATTATTTAGTAATCACCTTATTTGTTTGTGCCTCTTAATGTGTTAATAATTAGAAACCCTAAAAATTAAGTTCATTGTATGTAAAAACTGAAGACTAAAACCAATGCCTGCACAGATGTGGCTTCGTATTGGACAACCCATGGAGTAACGTTTTGTGAATTTTTAGTGACTATTTATTGCACATTCAATACTAATGGGGTATATTGAGATCATATCATGTAAAACTCTCTTATTTTCGACCTTTTTATTTAAAAATAAGTAAGCTTCTAATACAAGGAAGAATTTTTCTCAAGTAATAAAGATGCACAAAAATAAGTTATCCAGAGACGTTGTCCATAGAGAGTGAGTTCTAATAGATGCTTGGCTACTAAGGTACTCGGCCTTGGAGAGGCGTAACTTTATAATCAGAGTGTGTGATGGCTTTTAATAACTTACAGATTGAAAAAAAATATTGAAAAAAAAGTAGCGTTGCAGGTCAAGCATCTTTCACAGTTTTGTACAACTGGCAAATTGCAAAGCCAAAAATTACTTGCAATTTTTCTGATTCTAGACACAATTCTTAGCTACTATGACTGTCTCCTGACTTGAGCGCAGTGGCCAATCCCAAATCTAAAAGCTTTGACTAAGAATTTACATTGCACATAAATAATGCACTGGACATGTGTCTAATATTTCCCTCATTTTTATAAACAACCAAATTTGTTAAGCACCGAATGGAAAGAAGAGCTTGTCCCAAGGAATGAAGACACACAGAGGGCAGTGTAACCAGAGACACCATCATCAAGGGCTAGGTTTACATAGACTGGTAAATATTAAATTTAGTCTCTTCAACATAAAACAGTCCAATGAAGATATTTTAAAATGATATTACAGTTTTTTCACTGACAATTCTTTTGTAGTATATCTTTTGTAGAATATCTTTGGTAGTATGTAACCGGATATTTCGTTTTTTGATTTCAGGATGAAATGGTATTACTCTGTATAATAAGTCAAGGAGGTAGAAAGTCACAGTTCTTCCCAGTATCTGGACCTATGTGTCCTGCAATGTCCTACAATGGAGGCTGAATGGCTGTTCCTTGCTCTGTATTATTATCTTCCTATGACCTATTCTGAAGCTCTTTAAAACATTAGGATAATGATACTGCAAATACACACATGCACACACACTTGTAATGCTGGGTATTCAATCTCTCAGGGTCGTGCAATGTGCTAGAAAGCATTTTATCACTCACTTTCATCCTTGTCACATTAGTATAATACTTAATATTTTAAATTTTATGCTATCTCTTGCCTACACCTCTCTCCTTTTATTAAACAATGTTCCATTCTTCCTTATAAACAAAACAAAAAGATCAACACCTGTTGTTTATACCCATCCATGGAACCTTTCAGGTGAGGAGGTAGAGTTGACACGGAGCTAGGGCACAGACTCCAGGAGTCAGGTGAATGGCAAAAGGCAGACTTAGTTTATTTTGGGAGGGGAAGCCCTTTATACCCTTCATCTGGCCCAGCGTCCCATTGGCTGCCAGACTGCAGCTGCTGCTCCCTGGGCAATCCTGGCTGGTCTGTCTCTGGGCATGCCTGGGCAGGTCCATTTCTGGGTACATCCATGTGGGTGTCAGGCCTTGTTCTGTCCAGTGGCAGGTCCAGTTTTCTCCTACAACCATCTTAGACTTTACAAGTCTCCTTGTTTGATTTGAATCTCGAAGCATTCTCTCTCTCTCTCTCTCCCTCTCTCTCTCCCTCTCTCTCTCTCTCTCTCCCTCTCTCTCTCCCTCTCCCTCTCTCTCTCCCTCTCTCTCTCTCTCTCACTTTCTCTGTTGGGGGAGTGCATGGAAGGTCAGAGGTCAATGTCTGATGTCATTCTTCAGAAGCTGTCCTCCTTGTTTGTATGAGACAGGCTGCCTCGTTGGCCTTGAGCTTGCCAATAAGGCTAGGCTGGTTTGTCAGCAAGCCACAGTGTCCTCCTATCTCTCCCTCCTATCACTAAGATCTTAAGTACACGTCCTCACACCTGGATTTTTATAAGGTTCTGGTAATCGAACTGAACTCCTTATGCTTGCACAGCTGCCTCTCAAGGGCCTACTCCCTATTACTCCTCTTCCTGCTCCTTTAAAGATAATATGATATGTAGACATTCTCTTTGGCTAATGAGAATCTGTTTCACTTTAAGTAATGTTAATCCTTGGTTAATAGACTCTAAAAGCATGCCATTTTTCCATTCATCTGACCAGTAGCATTGTGTGTTAAGTGACTAAGTAATTGAAAGGTTTTGTGTTCTTAGGCATGTATATTGCTGCCATTGAATAGGAATTTAACTAAATTTAACGAAAAATTCTACTATTTAATAATGATAGAAAACAAATAATGTGTTTATAAAATTACAAATAAATCATCATCAGCAAGCATTTTGTTTTACAGAGTTCACTGAAAGGACCTGAAGATCTTTCTTTTTCCAAAATACTTAGGGGATCTTCAAGTCTTTGTCATTGTTTTATTTTGATATCACAACAGTGAATGCAATTAGGTAGTTACTAATGGCCCAAAGATTCCTTTATGTTTACATTCATGTCTAATACAAGTGGAGCTTGGGAAATATAATTGTCCTTGGAATACTGAAATGTTTTCTTATTTTTATTTTTGCCTTTCCTATGGTATCTTTGCAAACAAACCAAATGGATATATTGTTTTCCTGGGTCAACAACTTCCAAATTCTTTAACATTCCAGTTCACTGCACTTACAACCATCAAATATCAGTTAGCCCAATCTGTATTAATGGATGGTTACCAAGAATATTAAAAAAGTAATTATAACAGAATAGGACTAAATGAAGAGCCTTTACTTCTGCATGTTCTCATTGAGTGACATGAGTGACTCAGAAAGAAACTGCACAAATATTAACTACAAGTGCTTCTATTGTGTCTCAGAGGTACAGTGGTCCCATAAAATGACACAAAAGTTCATTTATTTTAAGAAGTTACTTTTAGATGGGAAGATCCTGTAGTTTTTGATTTGAGATAATCTGGAAGTCATTTATATTTCATAATTGGTTTAGCAAGACATAGAATTTAAAGAGGAGATATGCCTTCTGAATTGCTTGCCTAAGGCAAATATTAAAATTAATCTTCATTCCCTGACCACCAGCTAACTGATTTCAAGGGGAGGGAGCCCAGAAAAAGCACATGCTCATTAAAGGATTGGTTACAGTTAATGTAGAAGAGGCTTAATCTCCAAGTGGAAATTGAATGAGTTGATCCGAGAACAGAAGAAAAATTAAAAAAAAAGAAAACCAACTAGAATTCTGCACACCAAATAGCAATAAAAGTTCACATATGTAGTTAAGTGTGTATTCCTCGATATGCTGTCCAAAGAAGATCCAAACTTAAAACATTTCCTAACTCACAGGAGTTGAGACTAGTCCTCTTTTCTTACTTGGTGGCCCAAGTATGGGTACAATTTTGGCTCTAATAGCAGGTTGCCTTTGTGACGGACTATAGCTAATGGGCATGTCTTTACTTGTCACTTCCCCAACAAGTTCTTAGATAGTTCACCTCCAAATTGCTTGAGAACTCTTTTAAAATGTATTTATTTGAGAGGGAATTATATACCATGGTTGTGGACATCAAAGGGTGACTTGCAGGAGCTGGCTCTCTACTTCCTTCACGTAGTTTTGAAGGATCAAGCTCAGGTCATCATAACTGGAAACAGGCATCCCTACTCCCTGAGACGTCTTGCCAACATCATTCTAAGTTTCTTTTTCTTTAAAATAAATATTTATTTTATATCTGTGACTATTTTACCTGTATGTACATATGTTTACCACTCGCATGCCCGGTGCCCGAAGAAATCCGTAGAGGGTGTTGGATCCCCTGGAGCTGGAGTTACAGATGTTTGTGAATCCTGTGGATCCTGGGAACTGAACCTGAAATCCTCTGAAAAGCAAATGTGCTTTATTCTCTGAGCCATGTCGCTAGCATCCTATCTTCTTTTCCTTTTAATTGTTTAATAGAAATATTCAAGTTTAATAGCTAGTTTTCAGATAGAACACGTCTTCTAGCTTTGGACTTCCTCTTCTGAGAATGTTCACAGACACACATTTTCTTGTACTGCTACTATGGTTGGACACACAATTACTTTAGTTTTACATAATTTTTAATAATGTTCCAGAAAAAGTCATAGAAATCAGTATCCTATTACTGTACTGATGCATTATTAAGTTGTTAAGACCTTGACGTGACTGTGTTTATTTTCCATTCTAGGAAACCTCATAGGATCCAATCCTTCTCACATCTGTGTGGCAATAAGGGCCGTTCTCAGGAGAATAGTTAGAAGCAGCACAGCTGCCATTTAAATATCGAGTATACATTTTAATTCTCATTAGCCTCACTTGTAAAGTTTATCTGTGTTCATTTGGTCTTTGGCCTGTTCTCCATCTGCATAGCCATAAATAAGAACCTGGCAGATAGTTCACAGAATATTATCACAGCCTGTATAGCTTTTCAGGATGTGACATCTCTCTCTCCTGTGTTAGCAACTTCCAATATTACTACTTTCTCTGAGCTTCCTGTCCTCTGCTTCACTGGTCTAATTTTTTATTCCTATGACCACTTAATCCATCACAGCTTTTTGATCATTCCACATGGCATTTCCCCAAAGAGGGATAACCACCCCACATATTACCTTTCCTCATTGTGATTTCATCATCTTAGGCAACTTCAGACTAGATGTCAGCCTTTCTAAATTCTGTTCTGCTGCATGAGCCTAGATTATTTTCCTACCTCTGATCTTCTCATTATCAATGTATTTGAGTTCTTTGTTCATGTTTGGTTGGCTATCTTTATTTTCTCAATGTGTTTGTTTCCTTCCTGGCCATCTACCTTCTAGGTTATGAAGTGTTTGTATCTAACAGCCACAGTATAGGTGACCCTATAGATTTATGAAGGCCTAAAGGAGCTACAGCAGTCCTGTGAGTTTAGCAATTCCAGGAAGTGATGTAAACATAATTCAGGTGGTTGAGTAGGCATGGCTATTGAAAGCCTTCTTTCCCTACTGCAAAGCCAATTGGAGAAACTCAGCAGGTTAGGGCTGAGTCTTAATGACCTAACTACTGTGTGTCTGTAGATACTTAGCTGTTCTCAGCCTCAACCTAAGACCATCTGCATATTAGATATTTTCACTACAAATCATAACAGTAGCAAAATTACAGTTATGAAGCAGCAATGAAAATAATTTTTTGATTGGGGTTCACCACAACATGAGGAATTGTATTAGAGTGTCCTAGCATTAGGAAATTTGAGAACCGCTTTTCTAAAGCTCTCATGAAACAGGAGGATATTCAGTTGCAGGCTTTCTGTAGATACGATATTCCTCAAACCAAGCTTCCCCTCTCTTCATCATCAAATCACTCAGACTCAAAAGCGTAGTAAGTTGACCATAAACTTAAGAGTATGCATGCAGAAATGAATGAATGGAGAAAGTCAGAATGGATGGAAAAGTGAAATAACTATGTATCACCCATCTTTTTTTAGTATGTAGATAGAGTTTTAACTGTTATTATTCAAAAGAGTCATTTTTCAACATTAAGTAATTCTTTATTTCCTCAAGCCTAAAGCCTTTTCACCTCTCCTCATATTCTTTCCAAGAATCAGGCATATGCTCAGTCAAGAAATGAACGCTTTGTCTCAGTGGGTGGGCTGTATGCTTTAAACCTACAACTGATGCCTTGCAACTATCACATAAAAAGCAAATTACCAGTGTAACAGAAACAGACTAGATCAATGCCTTCTGCCAGATCCTCTACAGATCTGGTTCCCAGTAGGAATACATGCCTGGGTGTGGGGAAGTGGAGAAAACTTGTATGAAGTGGATCTAAAGAAGCCTTCTATAACTTCAGTGGAGGAAGATACACATATGTATCTTTTATTACTCTTAATAGCTCTTGTATGACCCCAGGAGGGACTGAGCTCCATGGTTTTAAATAAAATTCCTACCTGCCGTTCAAGGTGCTGGGTTCATCCTAAAGCTTGCTCATCTCTGAATCAACCCAGGGAGGTGCTGAAATGTTTACTTCTACCTTAGTTAAAATTACAAATTTTTAAAAATAGTTTGTTATGAGTATATTTACAACTTCAAGTGGATTATTGAATAGCCTTTGGGAACACTGATGATTTTAGTTACTATGCATCATCTACCAACCCAATATTTAGTATTGGAACACTCCAGTACGAATCACTTGTCTACCAACAATTTAGACTTGGAATTCCAGTCTGATCATCATCACATCAATAAGATGGCTTTTGTCACAGAATTTTGTGTATGCAGAAGTCGAAGTAGGATGTCACGGGTCTCTTATGATTACTCCAAACCTTATGTCCTTGGACAGCTTCTTTTCCTGAACCAGATATGCATGCTTTCTGCCAGGCTGCCCTCTAGAGAGATCTTGGGATCTGTCTGTCTCTGACCCCCATTTCTTGGGTCACAGGCATGCACAAACATGCCTGGAATTTTCCCTGTGCTCTGGGGATTCAAACTCATGTTCTCATCCTTTCAGAACAAGTATTCTGCTCCATAGAGCCATCTGCCAACCCCACTCTGCTAATATAACCCTTAAGAGAATTTTAATTTAATTAGTATGACTTCTTTTACAAATGGAGACTGACTTTTTGGTCCAACCGGAGTGACCACTTTACGTTTTTGACATGAATTACCGATTTAGTATTTTTCTCTTTTATCACATCCTGTTTTCCAGAAACTGGTTCAGAACTGATTCAGGAGTTGTTTTTCTTACTACTTTCAACAGGCATTCTCTGCTGTAGGGTGCCTGTGTGATGCCCATGGGAGGAGTTTCTCTCAGTGGCTAGATCACTTTCGTCAGTTCCATTAGCAATCCCTTCTTGGTGTATGAGGAAAGAAATACTAATCTGAGAGAAAAACAATCACTAAATTATAAATGTGCTACAGGTTAGTCTTTCCTAGAAATTCCATGAGAGAGTAAACCAACAAAACATATTTATACTGTCAGCATTCTAATTGGCCCAGATAGATTTAAGGTCATGACTTCTTGATTCACAGTTCATACAGCTTGCTCTGCGTGTGCATGCGTAAATGTTGGGTCCCCTCCCCCCCGCCGTGTGTGTGTGTGTGTGTGTGTGTGTGTGTGTGTGTGTGTGTATGTGAGTGTGTTTAAAAAGAACTATTCAAAAAGGCTACATTTCGAATTGTAGGAGGACTATTCATCCAAATTTAGAAATAATAATTGGTTTGAATATAGGGTCACAGAATGTAAAAGGAAAGATTTTATAATATTTGATGACATATTTGCAATTTTTCACATAAACCGGACAGGCTATAGGAAATTTAAATTGTCTTGGGTGAGGAATCCATATGTAGGTGGAAGAAAAATGGGAATCCAAATAAGAACATTAAGTCAGATAAAAGTATGGTGCCAGAAGTAAAGCCAGCCATAATACACTTATCATGCAATTTGAAATAATACTTTCTACACTTAAGCAGAAGTAAGAAATAGATCATACTGTATGTCTACCGATTCTTCCGTTTTGTATTCACTTTAATTTATTTGAACAAACTGACTACTTATAGTAATCCCTCTGCTTCTTTATTTCTGAAGACTAACTCCAAATCAGGATTGAGTATTACATTATTTAAAACACTCTTTTCATTAAAAAAAAAAACTGGTAGTTTTCTTTGATGCCAACGAAAGTATTAAAATTGCTTTCAGGTTTGAATTGAAGTTAATCAAGTCAAAATTAGGGTGTTTTAGTTTGTTTTCTTTTATGTATATGTTGTTTGTGTGTATATGTATATATAAAACACACACACTGTATATATACAACACATACTATATATATGTATATATACATATACACATATACTATACATATATATGTATACATAGACATACTTACAGATACTATACATATATATCTATGTATACATACATATATATACTTATATATACTATACATAGATCTATGCATATATGGACATAGATCTATGTATAGTATATATAAGTGTATGCATGTATATTTATATATATGCATATATATAGTGTGTGTGTGCATGAGTAGATCAGAGGTTAATGTTCAGGGTAATTACTTGTATGCATGTGTTGTATGTTTTAATGTGTACACATAGAGGTTTAAAGTTGATGGCAAGTGTCTTTCTCAATCATTTTACACCATTTTTTTAGACAGTATATTTCATTGAATGTGGATCTTCGTGATTTGGATATATTGTCTAGGAAGTAAACTCCAGGTGCCTCCTGCTTCTCTTTTCCCAAGCACTGGCTATAGGCTACCACTGTACTCAACTCTTATGTGAGTGCTGGAAAGCTGAATTCAAGTCTTCACGTTTGTGTGGCAGACATTTTACTCAATGAGCAATTTCCCTGGTCCCTACTCTGCTGTACTAATCTGCTTCATTCTCTATGTCTAGTTTAGACATTTTGTATATTAGTATATATAAACTATATAAAAAGTTTCATTGAACTGAACCCCAAACACCCTGGGCTTATATGTTTTGCATAATTTGTCACTTATTAGCAGGAGGTGGGAAGCCAGGCCGGGTCTTCTGTCATGTAAAATAGTCCTCACACTGTGCTCTCTGTTGTCATGGGTCATGATGCTAGACTTCTGTATATCCCCATACTACAGCAACAGTGACTACCAGTATACATTTTCACAAAGTGAAGAGAATTTGAGTATATTTAGCTTTATTAAGCTATTCTTCAATTTGAGTTTTGGCATAATAGCTTTCTTCTTATTTTGTCATCGCTATAAAGTAACGTAGAATGTAACAAAATAACCATAGTACCTTTATGACGCTCTAAGATAAAATTAGTAATAATACTGATACTGTAGATCTATTGCTGAATCCCAGCTGAACCCTAACCACTATGTTTTTCCTGTAACCTATGCACTATCATTTCAACCTATCACAGCCATAAGATTATGCTGTAGTTTCACAGTTTTCTAGAAAAGAAAAACCAAGTCTTCAGGGAGAAGTTTTTTGTTTAATAGTGTAAGGGGTAGTTAGTGGGTTCGAAGTAATATTTAAATCAAAGCTTTGGATCTCCATTGTTTTCTCTTATTTTCACAAGATTTATACCCGTCCTGC
Organism: Cricetomys ansorgei; assembly: GCA_026225945.1. Taxonomy (NCBI): domain Eukaryota; kingdom Metazoa; phylum Chordata; class Mammalia; order Rodentia; family Nesomyidae; genus Cricetomys; species Cricetomys ansorgei. The sequence continues at coordinate 6,448,236 of JAMJFZ010003581.1, read as the reverse complement.
TCTAGTACTAAGGCTAAAGTAATGGAGGAAAATTGGTGTTAATATTATAAATACATTATATAAGTATATAAGTAATAACCAACATATTAATGGGCTGAGATTTGAACTTTCTAAAATTCATGCACCTTTAAGAAAATTGCTCTGATGATTACATTACTAAGTGTCTTTACTATACAAAGAGATATATTACTGACCCAGTTCATTGTAGAGACCTGTACAGTTTGCTTAGTTAAGGGATGTATAAATATCACGTTTTCCTGATCTCACTACAAGATTTATTTGGCTTCTGTACTGTTGAATTGGAGACTGCAGTGTAGAGAGAGATGTCAATTTTCAAGAATTAATGAACACTGGAAGATACGTGGCTTTTATATAAAAAACTCTCCATGCAATTGTAGCTTTTCATTTTCTACCACTAAAATAAAGGAAAAAAAGTTCTGTGTGTAAATGAACTATAGCTGACATTTGTAAGATGTTTGTGCTTCTTTCCCCGCCCCCCCCCGTTTTAATTAATCATAGCAGGCTCCATTTGTCAGAGTAAATGTAACAATCAGATCAGAATTTTGTTTAACGTGTTAAATAGAGCAACTATTCTTTGTGCTGTGGTAGAAGAGTATTTTGCATACTGATGAATTCTCCTTGCAGAGAGAACTATTTGTCTCTGACTGGTGGTGATCTTGGAATGTTGGCTATGAAGACCGTAATGGCAAGGATGGGCTGGCATTGCCATCCACGGCCTCATTTATTTTGTTTGATGACCTCCTGTTTCTATTCCTTCGGTTGAGAACAGCGCCCCCTCTGGCAGTTGCCTCTCTACCACAACTGCATCTTTATTACAATCTAGATACTGCTGGAAAACTATGTTCTCTAAAATGGCTTTCCCTGTGGCTTAAAGATTTTTTTAAATAAATAAATACAGTTTATGTTGGGCATTCTCCACTTGAAGGGCTAATGATTATTGACTAGCCTCCAGCAGGCATCAGGGAGTCTTGCCTCAGGCCCTTCCAACTAGCCCCCAAACAAGCCAAATGTTAACACATGTTTCTGGATCCTTGGCTGGGATTGGACACAAACAAGGCAGTCAGAATGGACCATTTAGTGTACAAGTCAAGATGACAGATCTCTGCTTAATACAAGGAAAAGAAAAATTCGTATCTTATTGAAAACGGCAGAAGAGCCCCGGGTGCTTTCACTTTGTGATTCTGCAGCAGGAAAGTGGGTTGTGTCAATATAAGTCTATGTCACCAGCTCATAGCTGCCACAGTGAATTGACCCTGTTCACGGCAGACATAAAGGCTTTCCATTTCCAAATTCTCTCTAACGCTCATCTGCGAACGGGAGCAGCATGTGGAAGGAAGCCAACGAATCTTCTAATCTTAGGAGAGCAAGGGAGACAGAATTGTCTTAAAGCAATACAACAATCTGTGGTGTGATTCTGACTATGGGGCGGCCAGATCAGAGATGTTTGATGCATTGGGGCTTCTAGAAGAAGGCTGCTTTGATACAAGAGTGTAGGTTCTCCAAATCATGAGCCAGATATTCTTCATGCCACTGTAGACTCTAGTAAATTATACAGGAGTAGATGACACTGCCCAGCCAGACATTTCTGAAATTGTTTGAGCTACCCTTTCTGAATACATGTAGAATGCTCACAGGAATTCTTTCCCAATAAAGTTTCAACTATCAATTTAATGTAGGAAAGGCTTGGATAAAATAGCTTATTTTAAAACATTTTGTGATATACTGGCCTCCAAACTATACATTTCCAATAGCAGTCGAGAAATGTTATGGTTTACTCGAAGGCAGAGCTCATTTATTTTATTGTTTTTAGGAATGGCAGATGGTGGTCCACAGAACAAACTTTAGGAATAATAGTCTATGAAAGAAACAGCATTTAAATTCTATCATCTGTATTTTTGGCTTCCACAATAAAATTTATCTTCATCTCTCAATGTTTTAATTTAATTGTTCCTTTCAGTAAGCAGTAACTGGGCAGCAAATACACGTAAGGCATCATTTCAGAAAGTAAGGCACAAACTTGAAAAAACAGTCAACAACACTGCATGTTTAGCCAGATATAGTAAATGGTTAAATGATGCTTTAGAGCACGAAGTACCTTTTAAGTAAAACATATATCCTCTAGTTTTTCATGTTTCCCTGCCCCCCCGCATCATTGTAGAAGAACTTACAGAAAGTAAAAACAAAACAAAACCTTCATTATAATTAGGAGAACAATTTATTCAATCACCTTCCCTTCAGATAGAATTGTCTGTGAATCATCACAAATATTAGCTGCTTCTGTGTTTAGAAGTCTGTAGGCTTCCTCTTTGACTAGGATATTTAGTACTTTTTTTCTTTTTCCTAACAACCTATCAATTAGCTACACATACCCACAAATATTAAACAAATATACCTGTGAAAGAGACGACAGAAGAGAGACATCCATTCAAATTTGAACCCAGTGAAGCATGAGGATGTTTTATTTTGTCCTTATATTGTTCCAAAAATAAATTTGTATGAAAGAAAGTGTTTATCTGAATGTCTGTTCAGTTATCAGACCCTATGTTAAAATAATCTGATGAACTGTGCAAATTCCAACTACCCGGGTATCATGACATACATGCATATATCTTATTACCTAATATGGTTTGGGTATTGGGACATTATTGAAATGTTAAATAAAGAATATTTAATCTGTGAATCCATAACAATATACACAGAATATTTTTAAATCTGGTTAATATAATTTATGATTATTTTGCAAGCTAGTTTAAAAAGATTTTGATTTGGCATTAAATTCATTTTTTTTAATTTAAAACATTTTTCATCCAATGTATTTTGATCATGTTCATCCTCTTCCTTCAACTCATCCCACGCTCTCCCTCATCTCTTGCCCCACCCAACTTCATGTCCTCTACTGTCTTTCTTTCTGAAGAAATAAAAAACAAAAATGAAAAAATAAAAATCAAACAATAGCAAGACACATACATACACACAAAGCTCAAAGTGAAACAAAATGACACAAAAAGCCCACAATACCAAACTCAAACAAACAAACAAAAACAGAGGCGGTTTTTATTGGCCAATGACTCCTGACCTTGGCATCTGCTCTGGAGTGTGGCTGATGTACCCAATGACACTTCACTAGGACAACAGATTTTTTTTCCTTTCCTAGAAGGTATCAATGGCAAATAGTTCCTTGGTTGGGGATGGGATTTTTTATCTGCTTCTTCTTTATAGTGCTGAGATTTTGTCTGGTTTGAACCTGTGCAAGTCTTGTGCATGCTGTTCTTATCTCTATGAGTTCATGTGTATATCAGTTCTGTTATGTCTGGAAGATGCTGCCTCTTTGGAGTCACCCAACATCCTGGCTGTTACAACCTTCCCATTTCTTCTTTTGCAAAGATGTCTGAATATTGAAGGGAGGGATTTGATGAACACAACCCACGTCAGACTTCAGAGTTTCACACTCTCTTCACATTGTCCAGGAGTGAGTCAATCTTATGGTAAAAATCTTTTAATTAGACTTATTACTACAGATATACCATTTTCCTCTTATTGTCAGTTATAGTCAAAATAATGAAAAGCCACTATCAGAAAGAAACCACATAAGACACTTTAGAAATTCTTATTAGAGCCATAGTTCAATCAAGATAAGCAACAATATCCGCTTGTTTCTTTTATAATTAACTTGTAATTTTATAGTTAACTTGTAAGCATGCAAGTTGCTGCATTGTGTATCAGGGCACCCATAGAAATAAAACAGCTTATTTTTATTCCAAATCATTTATAGATATTAAAATAGTAGTAAAAAATAGTGGAAATAAATGTAGAATTCCCAAAATGCTATTGAGAATAGGTTAGTATTCTCCCAATTTAATCATTTCTTAATTGTAGTATAATAATCTTCACCAGATGACTCTTACATGGTAAATTAACAAAGTAATTATCTGAATATTAAATGACCTCCACTCCCAAGAAGCTAACAACTCATCTGAAATGAAATGTGTGCTGATATCTTTTTTTTTTTTTTTTAATCCCCCAAGACAAGATTTCTCTGTTGTAACTCTGGCTGTCCTGGAATTCGTTTTCATAGATACAAATCTGCCAGACCTTAGTACAGGGAACAACATATCATGGCAAGTAAGATGCTGGAGAGCTGAATCCTGATTATCTGATCTCAGGTGATTTATTGATACAAAAGGCTTCTTAGGTGTTGTTTTGATACAAAAACTCTGCTCCATCCTCCAAAGGCATATTTGCATAATGAAGGAAACTTGTAGCTTAGTCTCATCCCACAATCTTTTAGCCCCTGAACTTGTCATCTTTAAGGTAGGAGAGTTTAAGGACTAAGAGGAGTGTTCTTTCCTTGTTGCCTGAGACTGTGGGAGAGGGACTACAAGAATTTCTCCACCGCAACTTTGCTCTTCAGAGTGCAAGCTATTTGGACCACAATGCTCTGCCAGAGAGCTGTGAGCAAGTGCAGGTCATGAGGAAGCAAGCATGTGAAGGCCAACACCTTCAGATAAAATCAACTGCCAAGGCTTAGGCAACCCTATACCAAACAATGCACAATACTATTGTTTAAAAGTTACAAGAGCATAGCTAGAAATAAACTTCCCAAACAATGGAATGTTTCAATCTCAGAGTAAATTGTTGCACAACATTAAATCAAAACCTATCTTTGGAAAAACTGTGAAGCTGAGCTAGTCCTAATGGACTAGCCAATGTGCCAATATCTGGTGTTTGATTTACTTCAACAATGTCTGACACTGTTTGTTTGCTGTTTGTTTGTGATTGGGATTGCTTGTGCTCCCTCTCTCTCAGGAACTAGGATTATGCACAGACCTCACGCAAACACCAATTTTCAACACAAGATCTTCTATTAAGCAGGAAAAACAAAGGTGACTGCTTCTAAGCTACATGGAAAGAACAAAGAAAAAAACTTTGCTGGTGTACTTTTAACAAGGAAAAAGGAGAGGACAAGTCAGGATAAGGTGGTAGGTTATGATTGAGCATGTTAGTTAGAGTATCCAGTGAGAGAATTTTGATTCATGGACATTGGTGGACTAAGGAGAGGCCTTGGTGATCAGTCTCAGAACTGAGTTAATGTCCAAATAAGGGAATTGATCTTGATTTACTAAGGGAGAGGGAAGGAGGACCTGCCAGTGCCATGTTTGGACCCCTCTGAACTCTTTGTTCTCAGGGGTAGATGTCTAGTCTGCCAAGCTCAGGCCTCTTAGAGCCCTATAGCTTCTTTGTTTTTTCTCTTAGTCAATACTTAAGGTGTGACTGAATTGTGTAAAATATAGTTCAACCTAATATACTAAAGTTAGGTTATTGTGAACTGCAGCAAATATATATATATATATATATACACACACACATATTTATATATATGTATATGTATATATATATATATATATATATATATATATATATATATATATATATGAAACAGTAGAATGTGTTACTTTCATGTAACTTCATTTTGCTCCATGATATCCATATACTCTTCACCTTCATCCTCTCCCACTAGTAGTAATTGTAGTTCTACATTCAGATTGACTCTATCCAAAAGTTAAAAAACAGGCTGGTAAACACAAAGTAGTGACAAAGAGGTGAAACTCTTAATTAAACTGCTTTGATCAGTGCATTGCATCTCATGCAGGTACTAACATATCACTTTCTACACCATAGACACGAATAATGATTAGATGTCCATCAAAAATGAAAGATATGGTTTGAGGCAGTTAAGCAATCAATAACCAAGTTGATCGTTATTATTGTATGTGCAAATATGACCAATTAAAATAATAAAAATAAAAAATAAACGTATTGGAACATGTCACCAAACTCAGGGAAGTGCATGCATTGGTTTATTATTCAATAATGTTATGATGGGCAGCTGATTGATGTAGATTACATGAGCTCTAAAAATTCTGGAGTTCAGGAGCTTCTATTATCTTGAATAGGCTGTACTATCACATCTACATTTAGTTGTATTTGCCAACCTTTAAGCATCTTTTAGTAATTATTTTGCAAAGATTGTATCAATGTTATAGTTTAATCAGTCTCTAGCATTTATTTCTTGTCTGGAGAACAGAGGTTAGAGATGCAAATGCCTGGTTCCCTTTGTCTGTTGACCACCATAGAGTCCACCAGGAATTTCTAATCTGAAAAAAAGTGACATCCAAATTCATGTGGAATTTGGTGACGATTTTGTAAAGTAGCAGTAGATAGGATAATGGTTGACTTGACACAACCTAGAATTAACTTGGAAGAGGAAGAAATCGTGTTCATCAAAATGACTTGTAGGCAAATCTGTGAGGCATTTTCCTCATTCATGATTACATGAACAGGGTCATCTCACCATAGACAGTGCCGCCCTGGCTGATGGTCTCATCATGTAATCTAATGCTGGTCTCAGTTTCTCAATGTTTCTTCCTTTGCTTCTTCTCTTCTGGGATTTTAGATGTGAAATACCATGCATAGCTATCATCTCAATTTTAACAATGAATTAAACAACAATGAAAGAGTTTAAAGAACTCACTCAGTTTGCAGGTGATATACTCCAGATATAACTAGGAAGGCTATTTTTCTTTTATTTTAACAAGAGATCATTTTAAAAGATGTGACTAACATTCATAGGCATTTTAAATAATGTCTAGGCAACAATAATGAAGTGAATAATGGTCCCTTGCTTGAATCTTGGCCCCATGCTGCAACTGGTTTTCTTGGACACAGCTTTGCTACAGAGAATCTCCTGCCTCCTTTGTGAGGGTATTAGGCTCAAGTGAGCAAATCATCTGAAATGACTTCAAACATAATGAAGTGTTATAAAAGTGTGAGGCATTCTAACATAAACTAGGTCAGAATCACTAAATCCATAAAGTTTTATAAAACCCACTTTGCTCATTAAGGTAGCAGTGTGGTTTCAAATCAATAATTTACTGTGTATTCAGTCTGTGTGGGTAGGTATGGAAGACCAAAATGTCAGGGCCTGAAAATTCAGATCTGTGCAGATACCGGTGTGCAGAATAACCCCAGGCAGGTCCCTTGTCATCTGCTTTGCAAAATTAGGAACATATTACTGACCTATTTCGTAGAGAGGGGCACTGATAAAAAGTGAATATAAAGCACCTTTATAAGGCAAGCAGCTTTGTGTGCTAACTATGCTAGCAGAATTCTTGAGCTTCCATTTCTTACATTAAACTTTGGAAATTACAGAATTTAAACTTTAAAAATTTGACAAGTATAGCAATTGAGAGAGATGCTGGGCTGATTTTTAGATCTACACTTTGACCTTTTGAACTCAGTTTTTGGCCATAAAATTAATATACTAACACAGACCTTAAAATTGTATTTCAATGGCCCATAGCAGAAGATATTTTAAATGATATTCAGAACTTAATTAAAATGTGCACAGTGGCACATACCTGTAATTCCACAACTTAGGAGACCAAGTCAGGATGAATTACAAACCATTGGTCCAAAAAGGCCATGTGACAAACAAACAAACCAAATAAACTCCAGGAAAATAAAACAAAACTAATGGAAATGTGCAACATAGCATTTTATGTGCATATATGAAGATGAAAAAATTGTATCTTTTGGAACATATTTCAAAAACATAAAGGAAAGAATTTCTGGGATGTTTAAGTAATCACATCTTTTTAAAAAAATGTTCACGCAAATTAAGTATACTAACAAATTAGTATTTAGTTAATGTTAGACTATAATTTGTTGTATCTTACATGTGGTTCAAGACTCTGTGTGCGTAATACAGATCTGGACTACTGCTCCATAGAGAAGCATGATCTTGATTTCTACAATAATCTTGAATAGTGACTTCTCAACTTTTTCAGGAATGGAGACAAATAATTCTGTTCTGATGAAAATAATGCAAACACCCTTAATGAAAAAGCATTCAAATTTACATAAACAGCTATTTGTTCTCCCATTTTTATGGCTTACTGCAATTGTTTCACACCGATCCAAGCCCAGTCAATTCCAAATTCTGCAGGGCTTCTTGCTGCCCATTTCTGTATGTGAGTTTTAGTTTTCTAAAATATTACAGGCACAGGTTAGCATCAGGAGAAGAATATGCTAAAGATCTCTCGGAGGCAGAAGAGAACCAGAACTCACTGCTCTTATCAGATCTTTGCCCTCGGTTGGACAGAGGGACCTGAGGAATCACAGCTTGTCTTTTTCGGCATTTTAAATAATACTAGTTTTCTTTTTTTTTTCTTTTTCCTTTCTGTCAGTTATTTATTTATTTATTTATTTATTTTATTTATTTATTTATTTATTTACTTACTTACTTACTTACTTACTTACTTACTTATTTATTTATTTATTTATTTATTTATTTATTTATTTATTTAGCAACAGGGTTTCTCTGTTGGAACTCTGGATGTCCTGGAACTCACTCTAGACCAGGCTGGACTCAAATTCACTGAGATCCGCCTGTCTTTGCCTACTTAGTGTTGGGATTAAAGACATGTAGCACCATGAACCAACATAATACTACCTTTTGTTCACTTGTAGCGTCAAACTAGATGTTTCCTACAGGTTACCAGAGGCAATCCTTTCCTGTAGAAACTGCCCTGTGGGTGCAGTGCTTTAGTTAGGGATGGATTGTGCCTCTTTATCTGAAACTTGAACTACACATGGTAGACTTTGTTTTCCCACCAATACCAAAAATTGTCTAATAAATAATCTTTTAATAGGTAATTTATTCTTTGCCTTGATAATGGCTTTGCCTCCTTGTTTCTGTCTTAGCTGTGCCAAAGATATTTCCTAACATCCTTGATAAGATGAACACAGCCTGTGGGTAAACCAATAAATGAATCAGGGAAGTCCCAGTCCCTACAAATAACAGAATTTACTGTCTAATATGGGCACAGCTAATTAGTTGCAACGGGTGTGATTTTTCTACTCCAAATGCTACAGGAAGGAAGCTTCTGTAACCCATTCCAGGGTGAGGAAGAGATTCTGTTCTATGTAAAGATGAAAACCCAATTGGAAGCCACAGCACGCGGACTCATACCTGCTGGGTTCCACTTAGCCTCTAGAATCCATGACATCACATACATTTCTAACAATTAGACCCCATCTCTCTCTAATGTTAGAGTGAGGTAAGTAGAAATGATATAATGGAAACTTTTCTTCTTATAGCAATGCTTATCTATTCTAAGTGCTTTAGCTATTGATAAACACGTGTCAGCATTTACCTAATTATTCCATTGGAGAAAACTGGGTAACTCTTAAGTGTTTTGCCCTGCGGGCCTACATTAAAAGTTAATTACCACCACATGGGACAGGTCTCAGGAGGCCCTGACATTCTTGGACTAGTATCTACAACTCATGCATCTCACATTAGCCGCTGAGTTGCTCACTTTATCCTCTCATAATAGAATGCTCTCTCTGTAAGTGGGTGCTAACATATTAAAGACCCACACCACTATTAATGTGAGTAGTATGTTGAAGAAGGACAATGACTGTAAGAATGACTTAGAGCCTTGGGTTATATTGTTAAGGACAAAGAACCATGGGTTATGTGGCCTCAGACGTAAATTATGACTGCAGTTTGATATACCCAATAACACAAAATATTTAATTGCTGTGGCTCTGTTTTGGGCATGTTTTATTTCAATTTAAAGTTGAATTGGAATATGCTTTTTAATTAATGTGCTTGTTCACTGATTGTTGTTATTCATAGCATATATCTATATAGATTTAGATATCTATCTATCTATGTGCAGAGAAATACTAAAACATACTTTAGTTTTTTGTAACTATTATGTGATTTCAGGCCAGGGACCACACATGCTTATTCACCAAGCCCACCATTAAGGACATAGAGAGCCTCAAATATTATTCCAGTGAGGAGGGGAAGCTGCTAGTATCTAGAATGAACAAAGGGTTAAAATGAAGTATTTGGAAGGGAGGCATTAAATAATTACACTAGAAAAAAAGAAAAAGAAAACCACTGGTATCCTGGAGAATAAAATGGTTTATGAAGAAACAAAGAAGGCAAGAAAGTAAAATTCACACGACGGATTGACTCAGATCAGGAAAACATCTGAAAACCCAGTACTTGCCTCAGTGTCAGAAAATCCACAGTGAGCAGTGATCTGAGCATGAAGCTGACATCCATTTTCAGACTCGCTTGGTCTGTAAAATACTCCTTTAGCTTTCTTGAACAAAGACACCACAGTGGGCTACACAAGGTGTAGAAAAAGCAAAGAAAATTGTGCCGTCTCCTCTGCATGCATTAGTCGGCCTTGTCCTCTGAGCCTGTGTCTTAATTGCCTTGCCTGTCTTATTAGATTGAAAACCCACTGGGTTGGGACCATCACTACTAAGGTGTGCAGCACTGAGCTTGGCAGGTGATCAGCACTCAATAAATGTCTATTGTGACTATAAACCAATGTATAAATCTCAGAAATAGGCATAATAATGGACCTGACAGATTAATGCCTGAGGCTATTTTTGTACAGCAGCATGGGCTAGCCAAATCAAAATCAGACACCTCAGATTCAGTGCTTCTCAGTTTTGCATGGAATTCTCAGTCTCTCGCAGTTTTTTCCTGTGACAGACAGGAGGAAATGATAGTCAACTTTTCAGTATAATTGAATTAAAAAGTGTTCTCTTACCCCTCTTCCTTCTTTTTGGTCTCCTTCTCTAATGCTATTGACCCATTATGTAGATGTCATTGCTTTTTCATTATTGATGGAGTGGTTTCAGAGTCTGCTGCAGGTATTTTACCTGGTATATATTCTCAAGAGTTGATTTTTGTGCTAGATTTTTTTCTCAGAGCCAGAAGCCAAATGAAAAGAACTATGCCTATTTTCCCACCACCTGGGGTGCTAGGCAGGAGGAAGTTAAATGTGAGAGATCCTATCTTAAAAAATGAAGGACTAGGTAAATGTAGGCTAGTGGTTGGATGTTTGCTTTGCATGACCATTACCTTACATTCAACCTCCAGCAAAGCAAATCAATAATAACCATTAATATCCAGTTCCTGTTTGATTGTGTCCATTGAGATGACTGAGACAGAATCTTTGCTTTTTCCTTTTCTTTGTAATGTCAGGTCCAAAAGGCTGGGTATCAATGGCTAACTGTGGTAACTTTTACCATAAAAAGGAGCACGCTGGCCTCCAGGATCTCTCGGCATCACAAGAACCAGTTACAGCATCCGTGATAACATGGCTCTTCTCAGCTCTTCTCACCCAGCCCCCTACCTAAACTTCTCCAGCTCATGGACTTCCTGCTCCCCAGCTCTCCTTCCTAAATAACTTTGCCATTTTGGCCATGCTCTCCTTTGGATTTCTTGGCTCTTTCCTTTCTTGTCTCTCTCTTGTTTCACTCTCTGCCTCCCTCCCACTTCACAGCTCATTTCAGTCTACTGGCCCTGTTTAGCCTACTACTTTCTGTCCCTGCTCTGAACTCTTCCAGATGCCCCGGGCTATACTGTCCATCTTATCTATAATGATGACTTTCCTCTCAACCATTCCTTGGAGTGGTCATGTCCTCTCTTTATACATCTGTTTCCAAAATCCACACTTTATACAGATAAAAATGAGTCAATCAGGTTCTTTCTGAAGAGAAAATGTAATAGTGTGGGGGAACTTTCCAAAATAGGAAAGATAATCAACGACACTTTGAAGAGAGTCTGGTTTTACTCTGGCCAACAAATAAGGGGAAGTTTTTCATGCCTGGCACTGGAGTTTGTTAGGTAGTGCATGGCTCTTGTGAGGAACATTATCACTCCAAGTGACCTAACTCAGCTATACACATATACATATATATATACACATATGCATATATATATATATATACACACACACACATATATGACTTATCATTTATGTGTGTATATATGTAGTATGTAAACTTGTAAAAGAATATGTTACTCTATGGGTTTTTTAAACTTGCTTCCATTATTTATCCCTCTAGTTCCTCTCCCTCTGCATTACCCTTTTTCCTAAAGTCTGCCTCCATCATTCCCATTACAGTCTCCATCGCACCTACCTCCTAGTATCTTCAATTCACCCTTCTTCTCACAGTCCCTTTCTACTTTTATGGGTTCTTAATGGTCTTCAGTGTATATAACATAATCTAAAGGTTCAGAGCTAGGACCCACGAGCAAGAAAGAATAAGCAACATTTGTCCTTCTGAGTGTGAGTTATTTCACTCAGTATATCTTCCAGTCCTATCCATTTACCTGCAAGTTTCATAATTTCATTTTTTTATGGCTGAATAGCATTTCATTGTGTATATATACCACATTTTCATTATCCATTCATCATTTGAAGGATATCTGGGCTGTTTCAATTTTCGAGCTCTTGTGAATAGAACAACAATGGAAGAAAAGCTTTATTTTAGCAAGCCTTGAAAGATTTTTGGAAATGAAATATGATAGCTTTCAAATCAAAGCTTTCACTTCCTTGATGTATTAGCTCTATTCATTGGTGAGATAAGATTATGACTTTTTATATTGCAAAGATCCTCCACTAGTCCTTTAATTAATTTATTTATTTTTATCCTTTTTCCTAGTTAATAAGTCAAACAACCATTCAATTTACATTATCCAAATTTGCAATATGATCATTGAAATTATCTAATAATTGCAAAATATTCTTAATTATTCCAGTTTTTTCCTGTGATATTTAGAATATGTGTAAATAACTCTTTTAGAGTCATTCTTTTGTAAAGATTATTATTATGTTATTATAGAAAATATAAATACAAATATAAAACATAAAATATAAAACTAGGAAATGAAAGAAAAATCAGGGATGAAGACAGGGATAAATGTAAAATTTGATTCCATATCAATCATTTGAAAACAGGAGACCTCAAATTTTAGACTACTCAAATAAAAAGAGATAAGAAAAGTGTAGTAATTGACACAATTTGAAGGCAGCACTACCATTATCTGTGACTGTGATAATCCAGACTTTTGTTTTTTTCTAGAATATTTCCAACTATATATTGTCTCCACATATAAATGGCTCAAGTAGCCGAAACTTGCATGAGATGTCAAAGGTACTTTAAAATATTTTATGTAAATATTTCTTTACAAATTACATTTATTTATAAGAGTTGCCACACCTGTACGTCCTTAGATCTATAGTATTTCCCTTCAAGACAGGTGAAAATAGAGGAAATAAGAGAATTAGAGAACTTTTCTTTTCTCTGAAATTGAGAAAGGACTTTTCTGCAGGAATGATGGCCTTATAAAGCCAACTCTTCTTTGTTGTCTTCTTGAGCAGCTTTGTAAAGCCTCTTTCAGTGTCTTCTTGAGCTATTCTGGGGACCTAATAGAAACAGAAGGTAGACTACAGAGACACTGCTCAGACAAAGTCTCCCAAGAGCTGAAATTTAGAAAGATGAAAGTAAGAGCAACATATAGAAAGTCAAAACTCCACAGCTAAATAAACAGCACTGGATTAATTTGTATAATTTCAAAACTATTTAAATGCACATAAAGTGATTTATTGAATATCATAGACCAATCAAAACAATTCAGGTATTGACAGAATCCAAGCCTGATCAGGAGAGGAAACAATGATGACCCCAAAGAGCAACATTAGGTAAGTGCTCTGACTTGAAGGGTCACCACTTTTTCTCGTCTTTGCTTTTCTTCTTTCTACCTGTCTTCTTCTATATGAATTTTCCAATTGCATTTATATTCTGTCTATAGAACTGAAGGTTAATTTATCAATACAATGAATGTACTCATTGTTCTCTTACATGCAACCACAGAATTAATTAGCTTTAGGTATATCTCATTTAATACACACATGACTCAGAGTTGCATGATGCATCCAAGTCTCACAGTAACAGGAACAATCTGGATGCTGATTTGTGGGTTTTTTTTTGTTGTTGTTGTTTTTTCTGTATCACAGCTCACAAAACACATGCAGTACATTCTTGTTTTAAAAGGATTCTAGGCTAAAACTTTTTGAGAATCCATGAACTGTCTAAAAGAGTCTCAGGTATAGGTTTATGTCAATATGTCTATCTATGCTCAAAGAAAACAGACTTTATGGCCAATATCTCACTACATTCCCATGTTTCTCATGAACTCTAAATCATGCTAGCTGGTTCCCAATGATCCCTTGCGTTCACATGTTCACCAAGAGAGCAGCAGCAGGATATGTATGATGGGAAATTCATCAAAAAAGGAGAAAATTCGTACAAAAAAAAGGGAAGCCAAGTGCTCTATGTACTTACAGGGTTATGTTGACAGCTTTGGTTTCTTATGATTATTACCCCATTTAACAAGTCAAATATCAAAAATATACTTGAGCAGGGCAGATGGTTCAGTGGGTAAGAATGCTTTCTATGCAAGCATGAGGACCTGAGATCAAATCTCCAGTGCACATATAAAAAGCTGGACAGGGTTGTAAACAGTTGGAAATGCAGAGGTAATAGGATCTAAGAAGTTCAGTATCCGGTCAGCCTGGTACAAATGGCAAGATTCGAGTTCAGTGAGAGACCTTGTCTCAAGGGAATAAGGTAGAAAGCAACAGACAAAGATACCCAGTACCTTCCTCTGAACCCAGCACATGCATGAGTGTACCTATACTCTCTTACGCATGCACCAGCACTCCACAACCCCCCCCCCACACACACACTGGTGCATGAATCTTTAGTGGTTTTATGAATAAAGAGCTTCTAATGCAAAAATTTCTCCAGCTAACATAAACAGTAAAAATACAATTGTAATTTTGTTGTAAGTAAAATCTGCAGAGTGAAGTCAAATATCTTTGTATAGTTCTTGGTTTCACAAATGGGATAATCTATAGAGGCATTTAGCTGTAGCAGGCTAGCAAGAAATTTATTGAGAAGAAAAAGTGAAGGTTTATGAGAAAATAAAACTACACTTGCAAGATGTGGCACAGGTGGTTTCACAATTGGGAACCACATTGAGAAGGTTGGGTGCTTTTGTTTATTATGCTAAATTATATATATGTATGCACACACACATATTATTTAAATTATTTGCACAAGCATGGTAAATGAGGAATTATATAATTATGCTGCCGGAGGTTAATGATCATATCTCTGAGGTAAAAAAAAATGGTTATTTTAAGGATTTGCCCATACCAGATGAGTACCAACAGCTGAAGGTTTTATGTTGAAGGAAATTTTGAAGGACTTCATATGGTTTCAAACTTCATGACTAAGATTTTAAAGATCCAAGTATTCAAGAGAATACTGTACTCATTCTGCCTTTACAAAGCAGCTTATTTCTTCAGAGCACATTCTGACATGTCAGGGTCAACCAATTAAAAAACATGGCAAGGATGACTAAATGTGGGTACATGTTTTAATGAAACAGGCAGTCCATAGGGGGAATCTATCTGATTGGTCAGGACCTGAGCATAGGTCCTTAGTGGATTGGCTCTTTACATTTGTCAATGAAGTGGGGGGTGGGGGTTGAGGGAAAGTGGGGCATGTAAGAGATGTGCAGAAAGTTCTACTTGGCCAGAAGCTGGCTTAAATCTTGGTGCTGTGTGACCATATCTTCGTATCTTGATCAGCTGAGTAGTTTTAGGCATATTTTAATGACGATACTTTCCCAAAGCCAACTTAATCAAATAAGACACAATCTTACTTCTCATTTCGTATCATCATCATGCCTTTTATTATGATGCTTGTAATAACAATGTTTGCTCTCACATGAATCACATCATATATGATTGTATACTAGATTTCTTATGTACTAAGCATGGACTTTATTAAAGAATCTTAATTGTAGGGCCAAGAAGAGATGTGAAAAGAGATTCACAAATCAGTAGCTATATGCTTTCCTGCCCAATGCTGTTCAATAAAATTGTAGTTAATTTAACAGAGATCTTCAAATAATAAAGGCTCCATGATATCCCTTTCATAGATTTTATGATATTATTTGATTGGTTGATTAATTTTCACTTATTAAATGTTAGGATAACTTTTGACCTTCTAATTTGAACCTAAATTTCCAACAACTTAGACTTTTATCTGAGAAATCATGAATATCTATTCATATGCCTTCCCTTTAAACCAGTACTATTATGGATAAAATAATAATAGCTAACATGTATTGAGCATATGTCATGATGCATGTACTTTACAAATTAATTTTTTCAGAAATGTATGTAATGATACATATGTATATATATATATATATATATATATATATATATATATATATATATATATATATATATATCTGTATTTGGCTTTATGGTGAAATGTATAGTAAGGCCTTTCTGTCTTGCTTTGTAATAAAATGCTTTAGCAAAGCATTTGCCATGTTTGGCTTAGTCAGTAAAGCCTGAGGAATTGTTTTGAGACTGCTGAAACCTTGAAGAATTGTTGATTCTCTGGTGCTAAGTGAGAGTTTGTAGCTTTGCATACCTTGGTTCTAAGATACTCCTGGCAAATCTGGAGTTCTTATTTTGGATTATGGCTAGCTATCCTCAAAAGGGACTGAGATTTGAAAGGGTAGTATGCTTTTTCAGACAGCAAGTGTAACATGACCTTTGGTAGTTGGAACTTTTTCCAGTCTTAATTGACCATGCAGTTACTGAATAAAAATACTTGAAGCAAGCCAGTCAAGGTCAGTCTGCAAAAGGCTGTCCCCTCTACTCCTTGATTTCAAGGCTAGCATCTCAGTGAGATTCTCTCTCTTCTGCAGCACCCAAGACCAACATCAATCAATAAATGTACAATAGAGCTACCATTTCATTTCCATGAGATACTCAAGGGCTTGTTTAAAGTTTTTCAGCTAGTAGCTGGTGGAGCCAAGACCTGGATTTAAAAAGTTTATTGGTGACGAATATTCTTTTAAATACTAGACACACAGATACTAAGACAAACCAGCATTAGCTTTCAAGAGCTCTCTAGCTGGGACCATTGACATCAGACCCAATCATCCCTAACCCAACCAAGAAATCTCTCCTTATGTTTCATAGAGTACTTGTCCAACATTGTTAAATATGCTTACCCCAGAAAGGAGTCTTCCAGAACCTAAGATACATGTTTTGCATATGCAAATTGTCAATTTTCTTTCTAACATTCTTTAAATTATTTGCCTCAATGTTTGTTGCTGTCTTAAGAAATTAGCACAGGAATGATGATTATATTCATTGCCACTAGCTATAATATGTCGGACTCCTACAGTGCAGCTTGAGGGATTTTGTAGATTTTCTTTTTCACATTAATATTTAAGCTTGAGCTAAGGCAGACAAAACTGAATACATAACAAATAACCATCAAGGCTACTCTTTATGGGTCAAACATAGTGACAGCCCCGATTACTGTGATTCACTGCAAATGAAGGCAATGGATTTTACTAAAAATATGCTACAGGTTCCTCCTTCACTTTTCTGTTTTTCCAGAATTAATAAATTAAATTTGGGATTCTATTCAATTGATGGAACTGAGTTTTACTTTCTGCTCTTCCCCCTCCCCCCAGATTCATGAACCTTTTATTTACATTAACTGGGTATCTTTTATTTTCCAATTCCTGGGCTGTATGTTCTATGATTGATTACTTTACATACACTTTATAAGAATCTATGAGATAGAATGGATTGCTCTCCCCATTTTATGGTCAGAGAAACTGAGGCAGTTAAGTGGATACCACTAGGTCTCACAGCAAAGCAGTCTTGACTCTCCAACATGTGTAGATATTTAATATGTTAGGCAAAGGGGATGAAAAGGAGACATGGATGGATAAACTATGACTCCTACCCACTCCAGATGCTCCAAACCCACTTGGGTGAGATGGACACAGGACCTGACATTTAGTTAATATTCACTTACTAAACCAATGAGATATACAGTGAATAATGATACAGGCTGCACTTGTTTAAAACAAGGTTAATTCCCTTTCATCCCTTGTCCCCTGCTAAAGTTGGTGCCTAATAGACAAGAAGCAAACAATAGAACTTCAGGATGAGGCTAGGACATATCTTAGTTGGTACAGTGCCTTTCTAGGATACATGAGGCTCTGAGTTTGATCCCTAGCACCACATAAACCTAGCATGATAGTGTGTATCTTGAATTTCAGCAGTTAGAAGATGAAGACAAAGAGACAAGAAATCAAGTGGTTAGGTCTAATAACCCCTCAGATAGCTCCCCTGTATGCCATCAAATGGGTAAGAAAAAAGCCACTTAGGTTTTAAGGGAGGAGGGAATCAAGATATCTGATTCTCTAGAGAAGACCCATGGCCCTTGAAAGCACTTGAGCATATTCTGTGCTGAACTGAAATGATGCCTGTTTGTTCTCGCCTGCCTGTTCTCTGGTTACTTCACATACCCCAACACCTCATGTGTGCTCAGGAGAAAACAACATTTCCTTTGAAGTCTATATAATACACTGCCGTTTCTTTACCCATGATCCCTCTTTTATTTTCACATTTTTGTTATTCCTTCTTTTAATATTGCAGAAGTTCTCTGTCACTGTTAGACTTCACTATAACAGATATGATTTCTTTCCTGGTGGCAGGCAGCTCAGAATTGTCTCCAAAGATATTTTCCTACCAAGTCAATTTTGTCCTTCTTAATGATTTCCATTTCATTTCTCAGTGTCTCTATTCTTAAAGGTTTTTAAATTCTTAAAATGGGAGCTTGCCCCTTTACAGATTCCTACACGAATTGAATGTCTGCCAAAACAATATCAGGTATTAAGAATGGAAGAGGATGGTATCCAAATCTTTGGCTTTGATGGTTAATAGTCAGTTCTAATATGACTGGATTTAGAATCACCTAGGAGATACACATTGATTACAGCTATGAAGGCATTTCCAGAGAAGCTTATCTGAGGAAAGATAATCTATCCTGCATGTGGGCATTACTGTCTCATGATCTGGAATCTCTGATTGAATAACAAAGAAACTGGGAGTAAGACAGCTGAGTACCAGAATTCATCTCTTCCTGCTTCCTAGCTGTGGGAGACAATGTGTTGGTCTCATGATCCACCATGATTGACTACTATACTCTCTAATTGTGAGCCCTAATTAACTTTTTCTTTCTTAAACATTCTGGCATGTATTTGGTCAAAGCAAAGAGGAAAGAAATTAATATAATGGTTATGATGTAGAATCACAAGAATGTGATATTTCCCTCTGATCAACTATGTGCCACTTGTTGAGCTTCCTAAGACAGTAATGCAGAGAACATTCAAGAAATCATCACACTTATTCTGGGATGACAATGCAACCTGTTCAAGTAGAACATTCCTGGACTTTGGTTGAAAATAAATCTAAGAACTCAAGGAAAGATGAGGCTCTCTGGGTTTTATTCTTTTTAATTAAGTTCACATACAAAGTTCAGAAATTCTGGCTTCACAATGATGACCAAAGGGCTTGCTATCGGAGAAACCAATGCAGTACAGAATATCCTAGGACAAAAAAATGGCTTCTGGAATCCCATGCCAGGATGCCTTTTGTCTTGTGTTGCCTTGTTTCAGAGGGTAGTACACCAGTTTTTCTCACGAAGAGCGTCTGAAGAGAGAAGATGAGAAGGATGGTAATCTTTCTCTCTCTTCCACATTGGATGCAATTTTCAAGCTTAATAAAGTTCAATTTTCACAATAAGCTTTTAACATAGATATTGTTATCATTTCTACTATATAGCTGAGCACATACCTTTAACATGAGAGACAGAAATGAATAAGATGCAAGCGCCAACAAGCCAGCAAGGTCAAACTCTAGCCTCTCAAGCTCTGTAGGAAGACATAGTATTCTGGCAGCCTTTGGACATGACAGAGATAGACAGTAGTATTCTCAGAGTGTAGACAAAAGGTTTTTGAAAGAGTTGCCTTTGTTCAAACCAGTCACCTGCTAGAACTAGGAAGACTAAAAACAGACTAAATTTCTGTTCCTCTGCTTTAGAAAAAAATAAATAAACCTTTGCAATACGAACAAATACATGCTCAGAATTTTTAAAATGAGTGAACTATACCCCTAAACCCTTGTGAGACTTGATGGCATCTTTAAATTTTTATTTTGGATTGAAATCACTCTGCCTGAGGATTTTTTTTTAAAAAAAGCTGTGTTCCTTCTTCTTAAGTTTTCAGACAGAAATGCTAAGTGTTGGATGTACATTTGCTGGACATAATTCATGTAATGTCAAGACATGGGATAAAACTTGAGGATATCTGATGTTCCCTGCCCTGTGTCCATAATTTGACAATATTGCTTCTTATGTTTCCATCCCCAGCCATATTTTACGTAATGGTGCCTTTTTCTTGCTATATTCACTCAAATGGTAACAAAAACGTGACAGCTTTTGGATTTGCACTGACTTCCTATCACTTAACCTTTGCAAAACTCTTTTTATAAACCTAAGAATGATATAGAACAATTATGAAGCTGTCTAGATATATGTCTGTCCTTTTTCATATTTATTTAGGAAAAACAAAAGCTAAATACCTCCCTGTGTATGGATACTTACTGCTTTAGGGCACAATCTGTTGCCAAACAGTTATGAGTGTTGCTAAGGCATCTATTGTTTTAATATATGCCTGGCCAGTCATGCGCTGGCTTGCTCTGCTTCTGTGACAATGGTGACTTATTGATAATACTAATAATCTTCTTTGAAAGCCATAGGGCAGTTGAGTCAAACACTCTTGAAGAGATCAATATCATTTACTGTTGTTTATTTCTATAGAATTCTTATGGCTGATTGAGAACACATTTCATTTTGTGAATAGGTATCCTTAGAAGTGAATGAATGCCCTTATTCACTTAACTAAAGAAGCAACATTTACATAGGATTCTTTTATTTTAAATACCTAGAATTTATTCTTCTGCTTTCATTTCTGAGGACAATAATGCTCAAGAGATGATATCATGGACATCATCATCATTACTATAAAACCTTATCGAATAATTTCTAAATACACAGCCTCTATCTTTTTTAAAAGAGAGGATTTAGAAATCAGGGACCCTAAATGCACAGAAACCTAACTCTTTTTGTCAAAGAAAGAAGAACTTAGAAATGTTTTCTCTTTCTGTTAACCAACTTTTTGACAGAATGATATTTGTAGTAAAACTAGGAGGGATTGTCAATGATTGGAACACTGTAACCACGAGGCTGGACCACTGCTTTGAAATTCAGATGTTCTGATGATCAGTTGTAAAGTTTGAGTCTCCTTAGGCAGCTGTGCTCAAGGTACTCAGGATCTGTGCTCATTCAGCTGTCACCCAGACGGATCCCAAGGTGAGGATTGGGCATGGGAATACGTAATTAGGAAAATTTATTTTTGTTTCAGGCCACCAAAAATTCATCCGATTTTCATTTTTCTTTGTGCTCTATTCCTTTACCATATCAAATGCTGCCTTCACCTCTAGATGCACAATAAGGTAAATATGAATGTTAACAGTTCCCAGAGGTAATTGGTCTTCATTAGATGTAAACTGTCTGTCAAACAAATATTGTTCTAAATTGAGGACATTAGCTATCCCATGGGAAGGATGTTGATATGTATGAAAACAGTCTGGAAAGATAAGAGAGTGCCTTATCCTGCTTCTGTCTCTAAGGGTAGCACAACAATTATCAGTGAAGTATGTAGGTGGATTGACCTGAATTTAAATTTAGCCTTATAACTTCTTTGCTATAGAGATATGGGCACATTTTCTTAAAATTTCTAAGTTTATAATTTTGTTATCATGAAGATTTATATGGTTTGTACATTCAGTGGTCTCTGGTGCAGGTGAGGAAACACAACACGTGTGAAATGTTGGCCTCAGTGTTTGGTGCTTTAGCTAAGGCTTGTTGTTGCTAGTCATAAAAGATTATCGATAGAATTCCTATGTGTAAAGTCAGTATTAAAATAACCCACTCGTCAAATCTCCAAAATGCTTTGATTTATTTGCAATCTTACCATGAAAAAGAAGTGTTTTTTAAAATGAAATGCTGTGGTTTATATAGACTCATTTGTTAGATAATGAATACAAACAGAAACATTACAAATAGAATATACAGCAATTAATATGAAAAATCATCCGCATAAGCTATCTGCGTGTGTACCGACAAATATCAGTTATAAATGTGATTGCTTTAATTTTATTAAATAATATCTCATAGCAAATTTTCCAAGTGACAACTAAAGAAAAATTTAAAAACTTTTAGTCTGGGGAGGTGATAATTTAGTCAGTAGAGTTTTGTGTTACAAACACAAGTATCTGAGTCTCATCCATAGGGCTTATGTTAAGAGAATTCTAGACAAAGAAATACACACTTATAATCCCAATGCTGAGGAGGGTGAGGCAAGCCAGTACCTGAAGCTCACTAGCCAGCCAGCTGAACCTAGTTGGCAAGTTCCAGACCAGTGAGAGACCTTGTAGAGGGTGCCTCAAGAATAACATGCCAAGCTGTCCTCCTGTCTCCACTTGCACATATGAGTGTGCTCATGCATGCCTGCACACACATGAACATACACACACATCACATGTACACTCACATACAAAAATAATTAATCCATTGAATTTTAATTATCTATATGAAATACAGGCTATTAAACATGGTTTATACTGTTGAGGCAGTGCAACATTCTAGAAACCTTGTAGACATTACCATACTCAGAAATCATTTTTGTAATTCTCTGAGTGAAACTACCTGACTTCTTGGTGCTTGCATTTTCTTATCTGCTATTATTATCTTCTTATTCTTACAATATTAATACTTGATAAACAACCTTATACGTAAGATGATGGATGCGGAAGTATATCCAATATATGGTGAAAGTTATGACAGATGGGTATTTACTACATGCATGGTATGTTTTCTTCAGAAATCCCATACTCAGCAGTGTTTCATTCATCTATAACATCTGATCTGTTTTGTTTCCATCAAGACAGAATAGAACAAACCGGGCCTTGAATTTGTCTCTCATTCTCTCATTCACAATATAACCAAGAAACCAACACAATCACCAGTACCCTAGGGACATGAAAAGCATCCTTTGTTTGCCTTCTGTTTTGTTTCGTTTTGTTTTTGTCTTTGTTAACATCTCAAGAGTAAGTGATTAATTTTCTACATCCTGTCCAAGCTTGTTTACATTTCTCAGTGAATAATAAAGGTAAATTAATAATGACAATGCTGATAGCATTTCATATTTTCATCTTTTTGTATTTTACCATCTCTAAGTGTTTCCCTCCTTTAGTGTGTTCTTTATTTTTTTTATTCATTATTTTCCTCCTGGTAACTCATGCTTTGTTAAAATACAGCCGAACTCTTCCTTTGGGTTACCATAGCAAATTGCATAAGAATTTACACTATAAAATTATTCATTACACCCAATTTAGTATAATTATTAATTCCAGCATACATTGGTGCCTGATTGCATCTCAGTGCTCATTGCCGGATCTTGACCATGTTCTGCTGAAAATAATGATCTGTCATGGCTAATCAGGATCTAACAAGGCCTCGTAAAAGGTGGAAACGTTTAATTAATATTGGTTTAATGCAACACTGATGGATCCAATTGTTACACTCTGTCAGAGATTCTTTATAAGGAAACCCAAAATGTAACCTGGTAATGAATTTAAAGGCTAGCACTGATATGCAAGCAATCAACATGTTTTCAATTCAAGGGCAAATTGGGATGTACTCTCCCCTAGATATCTTTCTGCAACTCAAATCAGCTCTACTTTCACAGGGCAACTTTGCTCCCAACATCAGTTCTGGTATTTCAAGCATTCATGCCTACTGCTCCCAGTGAGCCCTTTCTTGCATTAAAGATGTACCTTGTGTTGTTGTACGTGAATGTTTCAAGCTGCACTGCTTCCCACGTGGATCTCATTTTAACTCAGGCTAAGTTGCACTGAGCAAACTTTGCAGTTTTATTTCCTCCTGGGATTTTAAACTGTGTAGAATATGACCATTGACACAGTGCAAAAGTCTTTAGGATGAAAAACCCTGGTTATTTAAATGCCCGCAAAACATCAATGATACATATGACCTGATTTTGATCTGAATTTGTGGGTCATTTGAAGCATAGACTATCAGTAGATATCAGATATATCTGTGTTTTATGTTGCTATTTTATACACAGGAAAGCCAAATTTTTATGTTTGTTGAGTGTTCTTCAAATCAAGAATGTCAGACACTATTGTTTTTGGATTTCCACAATAAATTAAGTTGCTTATGTCGTTTAATACCGGGAGATGAAACAAATTAATACATCATCTTATTTACCGAAGGAAAACAATAAGGTAGCATTATATTTATTACTTTCCTTCACAGTCACAGTAGTGTTGTATATATGAGTCATTAATCTACTCAATTTTAAGTTATAACACTGGAGTTTAAAGGTTTAAGAAGGAATATATCCACATCTGCCTAGTCTTGAGTACATTTTGTGAAAAACCACTTCTAAATTACAGACCCACACAACTGATCATTTGAATACCTAAACTAATTTGAACTTTTATACTTCCCAGATTAGAACACACGTGCGTTTTAAAGCAACATCTTTGTAGCACACAGATGACAAAATTATTGAATAGTTGCTATAAATTCAGTATCTAGCTATATCTATCATCCATATCTCTTTATCTCCACGTACTGAAATGAATCATAATATAAACTATGTTTGTCATATTGAAACTCCTTCCCTCCCTTTCAACGTCCTGTGTGGTTCCCAAAGCAAACACTCAGAAATTACTTTTAAGTGTATTTTTCTGGTGTGAATTTTGTCCAAGGCATTTTCCCAGAGCTAGTTGGGAATAGGGCTTTCAGATTACTGTCAGTCCTCTGCCTTGAAGGCCCATGGACTGTGAGGATCTCAGTAGCACTTTGAGGAGTCAAGTCAGTAAACCACTGTTGGACAGACACATGCTATCATATTTGCCCTGCAGTTCAGTGAGCACAAGTTGAAGATGTTCAGCACCACCTGAGGATTCATTAGTGTCTTCAAGGCAACCTCATGTGTAACAGTCCACTCTGCAGTTCTTCAATATCACAAAAGTGACTCACATGTAAAAGAAGGGGTATGGTTATGTTTATATATAACACTTCCATTTGCTTCTGGGACCTCATTACACCTAATGTCATAGTGTGCAATTTCAGAGGCCTTTTCTGGAATAACGAGTTCTTGAAGCTTGGCACAGTCCTCCCCCTATTTTCCTCCTTATTTTCACAAGTCTGTTGGGTTGCTATAAAGTTGAGAAGGAAACTCCCAGGAGAAAGAATGTGAGAGCTACTGCAGGAACAAAGACTAGAAAAACTAGGCTGAATAACGAAAGAGAAACCATAGAAGCAGAGAGTAAAAATTGCAAAAAAGAAAGCTGGCCCCAGTGACCTCTCTATGCACATGTATTACATCAGCATTTTTCACAGGAAAGCTAGCTAAACCACTTGATTATTTATTTATTGACCATTCAGTAATGTCTATGCCTCTAGAAACAGATAATCAGAAAATGCAAAATAGTTAGCATTTCTCTATTAATTTATTTAATTATTATTTGTTGGCTTCCAAAGAGAAAGTTTTAGGAAGTACCTAGTTGATAAATACACCTTTAGGTGAAACAGAAGGAAAATATTTTTTTAATTAATACAGACATTTTTCGATCATCCTTCATGAAAGAATTAAATTAAGAAAACAGGAGAACATCTTGCAGGCATGTCTTAATTGTAACTCACAGTGTGCTTATCTGGGTGAAAATGATGGCTACTTTTCTCTTTTCAGGACTGTTAATAAAAGCCAGTATGGACGAAACTTCTAGTTGGGCACCAGATCTATTTCTCCATGTTAGATGGTATGTTGGGGCTTACCTTCAGATGGAGGAGAGTAACCAATAGCATCGGTAATAGCCTATAGTGGTTGGAGAGGGTATGAGATGATTTTGGCCAATGACTCATTCTTGATAATGGAGGTTTTGTTTATTGGCACGTGATATCTCACTGGGACATTATCTTTCCCATTACATGGTGACTCTATTTAAATTCTTTTCACATATGCATATATTTTAGGACTCTTTTACAGTACTAGGTTTCCATGTGGCGTTTCAGAAAGGCTTTTGGTGTTAATTATCCCATGCTATGTTCCCTTCCCTGTTGCCCCACCCCTTCCTCATCTAATCCTACTATTCTAATTTCTCCTTCATCCTTTTATAACACTATATTCTATTTTCCCTTCTAAGGGGGGTCCCCCCCCCTCTTCTCATGGTTTCCTACTACCTACCTAACATTTGTGGATACTCTCAATGAAACTAATATAGCTAAAGCCTAAAAGCTAATATTCACGTATAAGAGAAAGCATAAAATATTTGTCTCTCTGGGTCTGAGTTATCTTGCTATGAACGATAGTTTCTAGCTCAATTCATTTGCCTTCAAACTTCACACTTTTTATTTTTCTTAACAAGTGAGTAATATTTCATTGTGTAAGTATACTACATTATACATTCATCAATAGATGGACATCTAGGCTACTTCCAATTTCTGATTTTTTATAAACAGAGCAGCAATGAACATGTATCTCTGTATTAGCATGTAATCTTTCTAGGTATAGGTCCAAGAATGATATAGATGCATCTTGTGGTAAACCTAATTTTAGCCTTTTGAGAAACATACACACTGATTTCCATAGTGGTTATAGCCATTTGCATGTCCTCAGTAATGAATATGTGATCCTGTTTCCTCAAATCTGAGCCACATCTACTGCCACTTGTTACATTAATCTTGGCCATTCTGACAGAGGTAAGATGAAACCCAAACTAACTTTATCTAATATGATACAACATTTTTTATATACCTTAAACACACCATTTATTTTGGAAGGTGACTTTGGAGACACAAGGAATGGATATAATTTTGCCCTCTAAGTAAGTATTCCCTCCATTCCTATCCCATGTAGTCACTGCAAAGACAGATATGTCTTCAGGGGAAGGGATATATATATTTTTTCAAAATGCTAGTGCTTTCTTGTAAATATCACATTCATAATTCAAGGTAGCCCCTTTACTTTCACCCTCAGGTATGAGAATCAGAACACTACAATGTGAATGAAAGAAGAAATATTGAATCTTCAACTTTTAGCATTCTGTGTAGTGTTTGGAAGTGAAACCTCAGTACATTCTTAGCCATTTTGGGTTATAGACGAACGATTTTCTTAGATGGCATATGAAGCAGAAAGTAGAAAAAGAGACAAGGTGGTAGTTAATGAATGTACACAAGAAGTTGAAGAAAATGTCAGCAAGAAGCAGTCAACATTCATCCATTGGAGGGTGAAAAGTGTTGCAAAGTCTCACCTGAAGTAAGAATGGGATGAAACCAAGGAGTGAAGGATACTAGATTTCTCCTGCTTTGGGATTGTGAGATAATTGCTATACAGGGTAGCCCACCAGTGATTGTGGACAATCCAATTCAGCTGAGACTGTGGAATTGTATTTTCATGTTTGAAATTCCTAAGCATATCCCAGTTCTCTTGTGGGTCATGAATATACTTACTGTGAGGAATGTGAGATGAGATTGGCCAAAGCACAATTGCAGAGATAAAAGGGAGGACCAGGAGAGAATTCATAGCACCAGGAAAATACTGGAAAACATAAAAATGAAACTTCTTTTCTGGAAAAGATGGTTACTGACATTGGAAGAATGCACAGAAGTGGGGAAAATATTATCCTCGAGAGGTGTGATAGTTTAAATTTTCAGCTTGATAAGATTTAGAATCACCTGGAAAAAAGTTAATAAAAGACGGTGGGTATGTTTTAGGCCATTGTCTTGATTACATGTTGAAGTAGGACAGCCAGTGCATCCACTGTGGGTGGCACTAATCCCTGAGTTTGGATCTTAGACTACGTAAGTTTGGAGAAGATGATCTGAATGATGATGAATGAATGCTTGCATGCATTCGTTCCCTGTCTGTTCTTAACAGTGGATGTGACTAGCAGCTGCTTCAAGTTCTTGCAGTTTCAAGTTTTCACTTCCTCACAGTGCTAGATGCCACCTGGAATTAGGAACTAAAATCAGCCCTTTCTCCAGTAAGTTGCTTTTTGTCGAGGTATTATAGCACCTTGATAGAAGTGAGATTAAAGCAAGTGGTTATCAGCTACTGTATAGGAAGTTCAGGTTTGTCACATACCAAGGCTGACCCGCAGAAAGAGACCTGGAGAATCATCACACAATATTAACCCCAAGGCTGAAAAATCATCTTTATTTATCCCACCACACTTTATCATGATAAATATATGTTATTCAATAATTCAAATTTTTTTGTGTCAGGCTTAAGATAGGCTATGAGGAAACAACAAAAGAAGTGACACATAGACACATTCTAGTTTCTAGAAACTCAATTTTATATTTGGTGTCACTGTAAACTTGTTTGAAAAAGCTAATTATTCAGTTCATATAAGCTAAGCACATATTTGTATATCTGATTCAAAGGAATCATTTTTTTCTTCTTAAAGCACGTTTAATGGAGAGAAAGGGAAAAATAATAGAAGAGAACAATCTAAAGACTACTTACAAAAGCAGTCAACATTCTGTTCTGTTTCTTCTCCTTGGATACATTGCTTCCTACTCCAAGCACTGATTAGCTTTCATAGCATATTAGTAAGGCAATTGTAGAAACTTTTGTAGCCTTCATAGATAATTACTTTTATCAATAATAACTTATAACCACAATCAACAAAGGGTATGTTTTGCCAGTAAACCTTAACATCAAAATCTAATATTGTCAGTAGACAAAAATAGTCTAACAGTGACATCTGTGCACGTTTTCGAATTAAGGAAACAAAGGAATTGAGACTCAAGTTGCTGAAAGCAATAGTGTTAAATTATTAACTGACCAGATGGACGTGGATGGTAAACCACAGTTGTTATACTAGTACACAGGTAGTAACACAGGACCTTTTATTAGGCTTGGTTTTTGCAAACTCAAATTGAGTTTGTCTCTTAGGAAGCAGATCAAGACAGGAAGAAGTTGAGACAAGGAGGACATCTACACAAGGCATCTGCTAGGTTCTGAAGATACCCAGATATTTATTGGCCTCATATTAACTATACTGTTAAAATTGTTTAAATTGCACACTGTTGGCATACCATGGAGTCACATCATGTATGATTATTTTTACTGACAATGTCTGGTACTAGTATATTTACTTGAAGTTTGTTTCCTAAACAAGTAAAGCTGTTTTTTACTTTAATATTACTGACAGAGTTGGTCATGACCACACATTTAAAAATAAATGTGTAGGTAGGTTACTTTCACTTGTTTATTTTAAAAAGGGGTGCTGATCAAAGTCTGGGACATAGCACAGTAAAAAAGCACCTGGATAGCATGCACAAGGTCTACAGTTCGATTCTCAGTGTTAAAACAAAAAACAGACCAGCCATCAAAATATCATGTCCAAAAGATCATATTCATAATGATCAAATAACCACATTGAAATGTTGTAAAATATGTGCAGAGGTTGAGACAATAAAGATATCTACATAAAGAATTCATTAAATTAATGGCATTGTACGTGAATTCCACTAGATATTTCTAGTAGGATTGTATGAAGAGATTGAGATTGCTACCACTTAGAAAGTTGGAGAAGTGGTGTTACAAAGCTGATGCTCAGACCATAAGGAGTGTGTGCTTTTAGTAGTATCCTGCTGTGATAGCTTAGCAAACAAGGGGCATTTTCATATGTGGATGCCCTGTCAGACCTAGGCAGAGGGAACCATCACCATGGCAAGTGTCAACCTAGACAATGGAACCCTGAGCATCTGAGCTCAGGTGCTTTTATTCTTTCAGGTATTCTACTGATAGCACATGCAGATCATTACCAATTAAACAACCCTCACAGATATCCAACACCTGTAAACAGTACAATATGCCCCAGACAGCCTGTCACCCAACAATGCATAAAATAATTATTTTATACATAACTAAAAATAAGCTTCCACAACATTTCCCCTTTTCTATATAACAAAAAGTTGTTTTATATTTACAACACAAATTAGGACTACACCAACAAAACCATTTACAAGGGAAACAATTATGAGGTTTCTAATGCACATGAACAAATGATACCAAACATCTATCAAGCTTTCACAATGTCTTTGGACAGCAGAAAAACATTATCAATGTCCAATTATCTGGGATTCACTCATGATCTTCTGGGCTCCTCCAAAGGGCTTAGATCACTTATCTGGCTTTGACCTCTGCAGCACACACAATTTGTCCTCCAGGGTCTGGCTGGCTCACACCACTGCTGCTGCTGTTCTTGGCGGTCATTCTATGGTACTGACATCTCAAAAACTGCTGGGGTTTCTTGCTGCAATTGGGCTACACTTTCACCAATAGCCTCTCCTAGACTCTGTTTATGGTGCCAAGCCTCAATTTCTTTACATGACCCCTCCAGTCTGGGCATTCAACTACTATTGAGGCTGTACCTTCATCAGCGCCTCTCCTGGCCTCTTACAGTGCCAAGACTCAGCTTCTCTCCAAAGACCTTTTCACGCCTTCAAAACCAGCACACCTGGGTGACTCTTACCAAATACAGCTATCAGCATGAGATACACTCTTGGCCAGTTCTTGAAAACAGCTTCTGTGTTCTGACCCTTAGAAAACACTTTCCAGGTTTTAAGATAAGAGTCTGGTTTGCTGGAAAAATAATTCGTCACTTTGTCTGCAGTAAGGGTTCCCTCATGGGATGGTGTTCTCATCATCATATCAGGACCTCTTGTAGACAGGTTTGGAAAAAAAAGCACAAAATCAAACAAGCAATCAAACAAAAAACTGGTGAGTTTAACTAACTGGCCTTTTGACTCTAAGCTGTGGGTTCCACAACAGCAGGGGGTCCTGTGCCAGCGGGAAGAATTTTGAGTTGAAACAGTCTGACTCTTTGGCATTTTTCTCACCACCACTACAGGAAAACATAAACACTTCTTCATAAACCTCAAACACATATTGAGCTTCACACACATACAACTCAGTTATCAGAAAACTCAGTTTCCGAAAGAGTATGCTACCACCGGTAGTGGAGGGGGGCATTGGCTCCATGATTAGGAAAGGCGGTAAGAACCTTGCTTTTTCTTTCTCCCAAATGAATTCTCTATCTCTACTGGCCTCAATTCTGTGGCTTTCACCTCGGTGTTTTTTTCCTAATCTTATTTGTTAATTTCATAGCCTTTTCTTCTCATAGAGACTTTTTTTTTCTTTCTCTTTCTCCTCTTCCTTCAGGAGCTTTCAATTAATACTGTAATCTCTATCCCCTGGTAGCTTCCCTGAGTGTACTTTACTGGACCCTACGAGGTCCAGAATTTCTTTCTTCCTTGTCTTCATGTTGGATTAGCTTGCGCATGATGTCCTGC
This sequence comes from Cricetomys ansorgei, assembly GCA_026225945.1. Classification (NCBI taxonomy): domain Eukaryota; kingdom Metazoa; phylum Chordata; class Mammalia; order Rodentia; family Nesomyidae; genus Cricetomys; species Cricetomys ansorgei. The sequence continues at coordinate 6,416,919 of JAMJFZ010003581.1, read as the reverse complement.
CCCACATCGCAGGTGCTATTTGTAATAATGCACTGCTGTGGCTCATCAAAAGAGACATGGAGGTATTCTCAAAGGTGTAAACCCTTCCAGACTTCCTAAGAAGGAATCCCCATCCTGGCCAGAGCCATACTCAATGTACAGTGGAACCCCCAGCTCTGAGTTCAGGTGTTTTTATTGATTCTGAACTCCTCAGATGCAGATCATTAGCAATTAAACAACCCCCAAAAGAAATCCAACACCTGCAAACAATTCAAAATGCCTTAGAAAGCCCCTAACCCAACAGTGCATAAAACAATTATTTTATACATAACTAAAATTATACATAACTGCAACATGTACTATCCTTTTTTAGGGATGTGAATGAGACAGGGAGAGCAGAAGAACCTGGAGGGTGAATGTAGGGATTGCTGGCTGGAACAATGCAAGCAGAAGCAGGAGCCACAAAGAAAACCACCGACTTCTTCCTCCAGCCTTGTGAGTTCCACTTAGTGTTTGTCCTTGGACAACCTTAAATACTTAAGAAAAATCCAACAGGAAGAGTTGGTTTCATTCAGAGTTTCCAGGCTTCTAGACCTAATATCACACATGCAGGTGCATATAGTAAGGCATGAGAATGAGGGGTAATAGTAATTTTAATAGTTTGCACACAACATAAAAGTGAAATGAAAATATTTTTAAAAATATTTGCCTTTTGTCTAATATTTCCATTGAAAGGCCAATAAGACATTCTAGTAATCCCCTTAAAAGAAGAAAATAGAAGTGAATCTATGGGTGAGGATATGGCTAAATGGGTAGTTCTCCAATCCCATAATTTTTATCATGCAATGAGAGCCAGAAGACAGGAGAAACCTCAAAAGTCCACAACCCAACTATTTTGCCATATGCAATAAGAAGGAAGGAAACCAACACCTAAGATTGTATCCTGCCTTCCACATGCACCAGTACACACACACACACACACACACACACACACACACACACACACACACACACAAAACGTTTTAAAATTTATTTTTCTTCTCTTGTACAGTATATCCCAACCCCAGCCTCCCCTCCCTCCATTCCTCCCAGCTCCTTCACATTCCCCCTCACTCCCATATCCACCCCACCCAGATTCCCCTCAGAAAAGAGCAGGACTCCCAGGGTTACTAATAGAACAGAGCATAACAAGATGGAACAAGGCCAGCACAAGCCCCTATATCAAGGATGGATGAGGCAACCGAGCAGGACAGAAAGGGCCCCAAGGACAGGTATAAAGGGGCAGAGACACCTCCGCCTCATCAACATGGGTGTGTGCTAGGTCCGCTACGTATATCCTAAGATGGTTGGCTTTTCATTGAATTTATTCTTGTTGAATGTTTGCATCTAATTCATTGCTTAATAGTCTAATATATTACTAATATTATTTTTTTATTCCAGCATACCCATATGAATCTTTTTGACTACATTAAAGTTATAAATGGAATTTTGTCACTTTTATCTGGAGTCAGCAAGATGGTTCAGTCTATGAAGGTGTTTACTGCCAAGCCTGATGACCTGAGTTTGAGTCACAAGTCCTATATGGTGAAGCAACTCTTGTCAATTGCCCTCTGACCATTCCACATATATGATGTGACATAAGCACACATACAAATATAATTAAAAGTTTAAATATAAAATAACAGTAAAAATAATAATATAATATAAAATAGGATAAAAATTTTAAAACTTCTATTTTGCTAGTAATCTCTATTGTCATGAACAGAGCATTTTTAAAAGTCCCCTGTATAATTACAATAATTGAATCAATTTCAGACTGCTTCTGTTGTCTGTTATTGTTTAGGCTAGCTGTCATGTACTACTGTCCTTTTGAAGACTTAGAGGATTTTATTGATTCGAGACATGGTGTTTTCAAAGTTTCCAGTCATGCTATGGGCATCAGTGTATCAGTAGTGGGGAAAATAAGGAGGGAGTACTCTGAACAAGGACACTATGGAACTTGGAACTATCTAGCATAATTTTGTTTCCCTTGTCGGGTTGGCACAGTGGTGGTCTGATAACCTGAGTCTGACTGTGGACTGTCCTATTGAGGCTGAACTGTAGGTTGCTAAAAATCTTCAATCCATTGGCTCATCCAATTTCATAGAGCCTGGGTATCTGGAGACTTGCTGAGCTTATTAATGTCTTGTGTTGCTCTGTTCACATTTACAATGTGGCGAAAGACTAGAGGACTAGACTAGCTTGTTAAAGGTCCCTGCAGTGCACTTTTTTCCTTACTCAAGACCTGTGCCTTTCTCAAAATTCGGCTGGAAACATAACATCTCTCTTCATGGGAAGTAGAACTCTCTCTCAACCTCTAATGGTGCTCAAATTGTCAAGTATTCCCAGGTAGGAAGCCCTGTGCCAGCAGGAATTCAGTCTTCTTGGCCAGAGGCAAAGAACATAAAAAAATGTTCTTTTTACCCTCACTACCTTTGAAGATTTGGAATTCATCTAACTTTTTAGCTTTCTATGGGTTTAATTTCTGGGAAAGGAAGAAATGGGGAGCAGTGTGCTGCTGCACACTGGCACCGGCTATATTGCCTAAGTCTGAAAAAACCACATGTGAGGTGATTCAGCTTTCAGTCTCAAAGTACCCTTCTTAGTCTCCCTCTGTTTTCCTGCAGTTGGTGGTGGAACCTAGACATTTGGGAAACTTCTTTAAGTACTTTTGTTACTGAAAAGTGAGACATTTTATGATAAAATATAGGGAGAATTTGAGGAGGAGCAGAGATGCCAAGTTAGGTATTACAAACTAATACTGAAGTGGCACACACACACACACACACACTTATATAATGTGTGCACATATATTTATGCAAACATATATATATATATATATACATACATAACAATTCAATATTTTTATTGACAATTTTATAATATACCCTTCTGCCATTTTGACCTTAACAATCATGTTCTTATACTATCAGCTAACTTGGCAGTCTTGTGTAATACAAACTTTCTAAATATATTTGCTTAATTTTTTATTTCATTTTTTGAGACACGGTTTCTCTGTTGTAACTCTGGTTTTCCTGGAACTCACATTGTACACCAGGTTGTCCTCAAACTCACAGAGATCTGCCTGCCTCTGCCTTCCAAGTGCTAGGATTAAAGGCATGTGCCACCACTGCCCGACTTTAAATTTTTATACCTGTATGCCAGTGTTGTCATTTTATGCTTCTTGTTAATCTTCTTGAGAAAAGTGTAAATTAGTAAACCTCCTGGCTGGAGAAGAATATTTTCCATTCTGGCCTGAAAGGCATGATAAGCATATTAGGAAAACTCTTCAAATATCCCCTACCCCAGTTCTATTCTGTCCATTGCTAATACACACACACACACACACACACACACACACACACACACACACACACACACATAAGGCTGAATGTCTTAGTTATAATACAGATACAGCTTTCTCCTTTGTAAGATTTTAGCCTATTGTGACAAAGGTCAAGCCAGTTAAAATTCCAGCATAGATGGTGGAGGGCCTCAGAAACTATACCCATAGTTGAGGAACTTTGGCTGTTGAGGGCTGCTAGGGTATGGGAAGTCAGCTATTTTGCAGAGAAGTGGCCCTGTCTAGGCTGCCAATGCTCCAGTGTATGCTCTATAGTCACCTACATATGGCAAGCCCTGAATGGTCTCAGTGACTAATGAAAAGAGGGTATGGAGTTGGTGGGGCAGGGGAGAGGGGATCTGGAGGGGTTGGAGGGAAATGGGAATTGATATAATCGAAACCCATTGTACAAACCTATGAAACTCTTTAAAATGAATAAAAAAGGGATGCATATGACAAAGATTCATTTAAGACATTTGGTGAGTGTCCAAATTAATGAATAGCTTATATAACTGTTAACCCAAAACTGTTTCAAGGTAGAAATGGCTTAACATGTCTAGGTTGAAAGAATTGCAGCATCAGAATGGATTTTTATGAACTATCTTTGCATCCTGAACTTCTGTGAGTTAATCAACCTTCCTGATCTTGTGAAATGAAGGGGATGGATAAGATGATATTGTTAATAGCTATGTAATAATCACCTATTGACCTCCTCTTCCTACTTCAGATATTGTGCTGGGTACTTAATTTCTCTGAATTTCCCTGATTTCTCTAAAATTTGGAGAAGAATGAAGAATTTATGGGGACTCAAATCCACCAACTATGAAATGACTTTTAGACTAATCCAAAAATAACAACTTAATTTGAGTCTTGAATATATATATATATATATATATATATATATATATATATATATATATATATATATATATATAGGTTGAAATGGGATCCTGTATAGGAAAATGGATCATTGACACTGGGAAGTTTGGGAGGGCAGCCTCTTGGAGAGGATGGTAGCATGTTTTTTTAGATAGTTTTGATGGCCGGTCTCCGCAACT